>OZ005741.1:238741870-239941870 GCA_963930735.1 Dioctria linearis
ATTCGATCCTGCAAGTATACCCACCTACATGCAACCATTTTTTAGAGCTTCTTAAAAACAGTTTATCGCAGGATCAAAACGAAATCATACAGATAGCAATGAAAAATATGAGATCTACCATTCTCTATACCCAGAATTGTAATTTTATTGTTTTAACTCACCTCAAATTATTAAATTATAATCACTGAAACACAATTTCACCAAGACTCAAATGACTCATTCGAAATGCTCAGTGAAAGCCCAAAATTCGTTTGTACCTATGACTCATTTTTAAATGCGGAAAATAAGTTGTAAGTAAACTGAACACGTTACCTACTGCCTTCCCATATAAGTGGGTGAATAAGGCATAGAAAAAGAAGGCCAACTAGAATGTTCTTTGAAGGAACTCTTGTGAAATGCTGAGTGAAAACATTTGTATGTACCTATGACTCATTTTTGACTCATTTTTAAATCCGGAAATCCTCAACAGGTTCTGTTTTCTTTTTCACTATAGTGCAGAATAGGTCAACAAGTTGAAAATATACTGAACACGTTACCTACCCCCTTCTCAGGTAAGTGGTTGAATATGACATAGAAGGCCAACTAAAATGTTCGTTGAAGTATTTTCGACTAATGAAAGAATCACTTCTCAATAGAAGTACAACTAAAATGTCCGACTAGGAATATAGAGATAAGCAGCCAGATGGCAGTAGTCATGATAAGCGAATACATTTGCTTTAGTATAGTTTCAAAAAAGCGGCGCTGTTAGATTCTGCTCTTGCGGACAAAATCTATGAGAATTTCCACCATATATTTTTGGTCTCTATAGATTTCCTTACTCTATGCCAAAAGTTGCTAGCCGGAGGAACCAAAAAGTCACGCTGCTGTCACGTCACTTCATGCGCCCATTAACATTAGAGCCTAATAGAATTGACCGTGGTGACAAAACAGTTTCGTGCCAAAGAGTCACCAATGCGTAATTGATCTTAACATACTTTACGTTATTAGTCGTGTTGAAAGTCGTGTCCAAAGAATTTTAGAAAATAATTTCCATATCCTAAGTGCCTACAGTCACCCACTTGTCTAAAGACGCCCATAATGCCGGTCGATGCCTATCTCTGCCGGTTCGTGCTGTGCCAGTTAGTGTGCATCGGCCTTTACTCAGATGAGAATTATTCATAAGTATCCATAAGTATCCATAAGTATCAATATAAAACATAGAGAATCGAACTAGCCGTACACATATGGATTTCTTTTTCATAGCTTGGGAATTATTTTTCAAGGGTCGTGCCATATATAGCTATACGTTTTCGAATGCTTGAAATTTACGGCTTAACCCCAATACCACTATACCGACCCGTAAGCCCATTTATTCTGTTAAAAATATATTTCAGACATGTCTCGTCTTTAAATGTTAACAAAACAAAAAAGCAATAATATCAGAACATTCGTATTGTTTCGTGTACTTTCATGACCACAATTCAGATAATGAAGGCATTACTTTTACTGCAAATGCGTGAGTTTATTACATTTGTGTCCAAAACGGAGCATACCCACTTCTTAAGACTTTCGTGTCTAAGGTAAAACGAGCCATTTATTTGTATTCATTTCATCCCTAAAATATATCATTGTGTATACCGTAAATAAATCGAAAGATATGAATGAGTATAATATAATTACAGAGTTGAACATGTAGAGATACACCTATGGCTATACATAGATATATGGAACATCATATATGACGGGGTCAAATTACATGAAATTTAGTTTTAGATATATTTCCAAGAAAGCCGCAAAAAAAAACTTGTCTGCTCAGCAATTACGGCTAATATAGCCTCAAGAAAGATGCTTCCTCTTAAAATAAATTGATGAACCCAATTTATTATTTGAAATTTCTGAATGAGCTAGCGTGTAATCCTTACAATTTGAGTTTGTACTTCTCCTGCAGGCAATATTACAGCCCCCTTCATTGAATAAGTGAATGAGTCTTATGAGAAATTCTGGAATAAACTCCTTTTGGGGGAGTTCTTCTTTCATCTGAAGCAAATCAGTGAGGTGTAAAATTTATTTACTGAATTATGGATGCTATTGCCTTTTTCATGCTCCAAATATAATCATAATGCTATCGTACAGGACGAAGAAACCTCTCTCTGCACTTTCATTCAATCTATTTAGAAAAACTTTAATTCTCTGACAAAAAAAAAACATTCTTTAAATAAAGTTTTCAAGAATATGGGGAAAAGCAGCCACTTTTGCCACGATGTGTTCTATGCTGTGTGCAAATGTGAGTGAATTGAGAGGTAAATGAAGCGAATTGCCACTTGGGCACATGTAAGTGTTTTTCGAGCGGAAGGAAAAGACCGTCTAGGAGACATCCCTATACGAGCTATTGTAAGTATGCTATTGTCTCGGAAGAAACATTTTCTCTTGCAGAATAAATTTACTAAAGAATTGAATTCTCTTGATAGCACACTTGACCGAGTTACAGGGTTTTAATAATTTTTATGTGAAAATAAGTACATTCATACATCTGCCTAATCCTACATACAATATGACTTACATTCTTGGAAAATTGACACTTTTTTGGTGAATAGCGGAAACTTAAAATATAATTTTTTTTTTTATTTAATGAAACAATTGGCTTTTACACTGAAGTCATATTTTGGTTTGATTATATTGTTGCGTCACTTTTTATTATAATTTTTCACTAATGCCACCGGTTCTCAAAGGACAATCCGTATCCTTTTGAAAGACATCTTCTCGAAGTCTGGGGCTTATAAGAGGCATTGCAATGAACGTAGTGCATGCAACGATTGCTTCATTTCCAAGTTATTTTTATTATTTTCCATTGAAAACAACATGAAGACTAAACAAACAATTCATATACGATAAGGACTAAATTATGACATTACTCTTTCCAGTCGCACAGACTCATTCTGTACTACGAAAGAAATGCATGAGCTGGTGATACGCCTACGCGATGTAGAAATTTGTTGAGTTTGTAGTGTCCATTTAGCACTCTTGTAATATTTCTTAATTGATTACTAAACAGAATAGAATAGAATAATGGTCTACAACACCAAAGACCGAGATATTGGAATTCTGAAAAGAATAAATTATGGCTTAAACAACCAAATGAGTTTTCTCTGGGATTAACTTGCATTCCGGATCATACAACCCCACATGCATCAAATTTTTTATAAGAAATTACTGACATACATATAGTAAGAATGGACTGAGCCTATAGGCACAAATTTTGGCCAAAATCTATTTGTCTCTTTCAAACTCAAAATGTACACTGAACTGTAACCAATTTTGGAAACTTAATTGGAATGCATTGGAATTGACATAAAAATTCAGACAAATATATTGTTTATATACGTCTATCTCTTACAAGCTTAATGAAATTTGCCATCAAATCTCCAGAGGAGCACATTTTTCAGTAACATCAAATATTAATTTTTGAGTTAATTTAAACAACTTTAACTTCCTAAATAATTTTTATGTAATGTAATACTATTTTCTTTCCAACATCTTTGGTGTTTCTAATCCACAAATAATAATAAATTATGAATCGGTGTACAATTGTACGCAATTTACAGTTTTCACAGCCTGATCAATATTTGTGACATTTTTGAAGCAAGAACGCTCAGTCCATTCTTATTATATGTCAGTGGGTGAAGTACTACAAGAATACAAATTTCCTTATATAGTACAAAAAAAAAGTGGCAAAAAGAATAAATTTAAACAAGTTAGAGAAATGAAATAAAAATATAAAATATAAAAATAAAATAAATTAGAAATTTAATAATTTTAATGAAGATCCGAAAAAACATGCTACTAAACAACGGAAGTAAAATACTAAAATATTACTTAAAACTAAAACATAAAACCACCTAAAACACACCCAAAAGTCTATCCAACGATGGTGCTTCAGCGCGTTATCCGCTCCATAAACCCACGAGTCGAGCTCGTACACTAAATATCGGATGGTAGTTATTCCAAGTTTGATATCAGCAAGTCGAAATGCCTTGAGGAGTTTAAAAATGTTAAATTGTTAAATAAATAGCTTGGCTATTTAGAGTATATGAGTTTATGAAGAGATGCCAGAAGCCTACGTAAAAGATGTAGATTTAAGGGGCAACCAAGTAGAAGATTACGATGTTACAAAATATGATCGAATCTTCTTTAGCAAAAGACGAATATTGTGCAGTCGTTAAAAGCCAAATTTAGCTTAGTGGAACAGGATGAGCACAGGTGAGGGAAAAGGAGACTGCCATAGGAAAAGTACGGCAGAATCAAAAATTTGATTCGCATCGAACGTGTGTTCGTAGACAAAATTCCCGAAGACAACCACAGCTCACGAAGCCCACCATAAAGCCTACCAGTCATATTATTGACACGATCACAGCATTGCATTCTAGAATTGAGGAAGATACCAAGATTTTTTACACGATTCGAAAATGGCAGAACTATGTTATTTAAAAATACAGGTGAAAAGTCAGGTTCCTCAACTGCTCTGCGATAGCAGGCAATGCACTGCGACTCTCCGGCATTATGTAACAAAAGATTGTTATCAGCCCAGCGTGCAATATTGTCAACTTAGCCTATCAATCTAATCCTCCACCAGTCCTATTGGTCGACTGAAATACACTTGCACATAAACGACATACAAGTGAATTTTAGAGACTAAAACAACATTGGAGAGGTCATTTATATACAAGCTGAGAAGCAAAGGTCCGAGAATAGAGCCTTGAGAGACACCACAGTTTAGATGCAAAACAGCAGAAACACAACGCAATACCTTAACCCGCTCCAATCTATTGTAGAGAACGCTAAAAATTAAGGACACAGCACAGTTTTAAAACAGCTAGGATTCTCTTTTGTAAATTTTTGCATTTTTCTGGGATGTATCTACATTAAATAAATATTATTTTGATTTTTGCATATCCGTCTGCCCTCACTATAACTCGAGAGCGCGTGCACTTAGAGAGCTGGAATTTTACACACGGGATATAAAAAAAATGTTAAGTTCGAAAATGGGATAAATCGGGTAACTCTTTCTTAGGGTTACCATACAAAAATTTCGTTTTCACTATACTATATTTGAACACTGCTAGAGAACGCGTCAACGTAGAGAGCTGGCATGCTGCGTTCTCATAAAAATACTAAATATAATTTTAAACATCTACTAAATCGGGCAGCCCCTACTTAATGTTGCCATATAAAAAAATTTTACGCAGGTATACTGTGACAACGATCAGTAATGGTCATTTTTAATTTACTGAAAAGTTCTTCAGAATATATAATCCTATCAAATTGGTTTTAATCATTTTTAATATCCGACCAACCATTCTAGAAATATATGCGTAAAACCACTGCACAAATTAAACTTGCACAGATGGGTAACCATACAAAATGACATACCATCATTCATCTACAGCGTTGACAATTATGATGTAAAACTTAATTTTTTTAATATTATCATATATTTTGCTTCCCCTCATCTAAAGTTTCCTATCAAAAGCATAAATATTACAAATATCGAATAATTTTATACGATAACAAGGCACTTCTTATATATTAAGATGTTCTACACTTCCTTAATAAGACACTTTGTATATGACTAATAACTAAGTATTGAACAAGTACTAACAGTTTAGTTCCCATAAGGGCTTCAGCGGGAAACGATAGCATTTTGGATGCATTCCGGAAGCTCTTATACCCAGACCATTGATGTCCTACGACGGGAAGGTATACAAAGTGGTTATATAAGAACTTGCCAACCTTACCTCTGCATGACCTGTAAGGTGAAATGTAGCCTTCCTTTTAAATTCTTTGGAAGGTGAAAGGAGTGATCCTATTTTAAATTCAGTGGATGCATTCATTATGCCATTTCAGAATGGTGAACGAAACCATTAAGCATGAGTTTTCCGGAAGGTTGAAAAGAACCATTCAATTTAGGTAGTGGAGGTACAATTCCTATTTTCATTGAGTGCTAAAGGGAAGAACTTTTCCTGCTTTCTTAGAAAAGTGCAGAAATTAGACAAGTAATCACTTAAATGAAAATAATCCACTTCTTCTAAAATAATGCACAAATCAGAATATTTTTCATCTACGCACATTTCCTTCCTTCATTGTTCTTAGAAAAACAATGAAACTATATGACTCATTTTCGACCTGCACGCACTCCCTCGAACTAGCTTCTGCAAGTAAAACCGCACAAATTTCTATCGGTTCTCGATAACAACACGAATGAATAAGTGATCATCTAGTAGTTATTTCTGATTCAGATGTGGAAGGTCGTGCTACCACAATAACATTCAATATATTACTTTCACTGTCACTAAACTACTACCAGCAATAGATGACATCGAAGAGAGCAAATATTTGCATCTTTCAATTCGAGCGTTAATACTTTCTTCTTCTAGCTGCTTCATTCGTTTCAACCGCGTTTCTTTATTTCGTTCTTTAGCTTTTACTTTTGCATGCTATTTAAATTACCGATTTTTCCAAGGCGGCTGTGTTTGTTCTATTAAAAAACGTGTGGCTTTCTCGATAGACGTCATATTTGAGGTGCTGGAATAAGCTATATAGAAATATCTTCTGCAAAACTTACTCCTTCTATTGTATTCCTTAACTTAATTCTCCCAGTTTCTGCCAGTCTGTAGATTACTGTAGTTTTTTGTTGTTATTGTGTGTTTCTTTATTCTGCTAAGAATACCAGTTTTTTTGTACGACATCAACACAACACATCACATGCTGTAGAATTAGCAGATCTTGTGATAGTTTAATTCATCTCAACTTGGTAATAAAAAAATCTGGAACACTTTTATTTGTATATATATTTGTATTACATTTGTATTATGGGGCAAACGCACCAATTCGCGGCCATTTAAGGAAATGCCATCCTTACAAGAAGGCTTTTTGTAGAATTTACTTAATGTCGATGTTTAAACTTTTGTAGTACAATAGTGAGTTGAATATTTATCTTTTAATTTATATTAAAAACTCAAACGGAAATCACCAGTTTGTGTCCAGTCTAATCCAGTTTGCGTCCACCAAAGCGCCAGTTCGCGGCCAGTTTTAAAAAAACTTCTTATATATGTATGGGGTGTAAAATACATGTTGTTTTGAAAGATACGACATTACTAAGTTTTCGTTATTTCTGATTTGAAACGCCATTATGTAATTCAATTCAAACTGTGTTGTTTTACATAACAGCATCTTTTAAATTTCATTAAATTAAAAGGAACAAATCAAGAAGGCATAATATAACATAATGAAATTCAACGTTTTACAAATTAGAATAATAAAACAATTTTTTGCCTTAAAGCTATATTCAGTTCAACATTCTTTTTGGCCAAACTTGAACCTCTTGGTCTCTCCTCTCCACTTTTATTATGGATTGGGTGTTCTTGATCTGTTTGATGTGTTTCGACTGATGCTCGCCCTATAAATGCCATGTGCCCCAGGGCTCTATTATTTCTCCGTGTTTCCTTGATTTCGCTTATTCCTTTGACACTCTTGCGGACTTCGAGGGAATCTCAAATGTGTTGTACAAGATTGAATGATTAGATCATTGAATAATGTTCTTGACAATATTCTCGGTTGTGCACAGTGATCGCGTCGAATTCCATGGCCCTAAGATCCAAAGCTAACTCATCTCTTTAAAACAAGATCATCACTTAACCACTCCCGTTATTTTTGATGAAGCATTAGTTGAAACATTAATACCTGCTCGTCGTAGCATATGTATTGTGCTAGGAGGAAGTGCGTATAAAATTATCCTCTTTGCCTGAAAAGCTCGCATAGCTCTAATTTAAATGGAACTTGCGGCCTTCAGCAAAAAGTTCACATGTTTTTGAATTTGTTCAGTAATTAACCATAGCCCCATTCGCGAATATTCTCATGCAGCCTGACTCAGAACGAACTAAAAACCCGGCTTCTGGTATGGCTATTGACTAGATCCCTAAGTGGTCGTATGTAGGAGAAAACAACTGTTTCTTTAAATATGTCTTTTGCATTCATCTCCTTTATATAATTTTGCAGCTCATCAAACCAATTTCGAATAACCTCTTCAGAAACAATATCTCTGGCTTTGGTTAGGCCTTCGGGAATTGGATGTGCTAGCTCTGGATTGCATTTCAGGAAAAGGTCGTAACATTTTCGCCCTGATCGCCCATTTTTGAAGGATGTATTCGTGCTATCGCCTTGCTCATTTTTTGGATTCCGTACCCGTACTAAGCCTCCGCTACCATATAGCTGCTACAACAACAAATAATGAAAATAAAAAAATAATAATAAAATAAAAAGTACATAGTGTTAAATCTTGTACGATGGTACGGAACCCTTCGTGTGTGAGTCCGACTCGCTCTTGGCCGGTTTTTTTTAACTGTGCTTAAAAGACTATCAGGACTTAATAGAAACCCACATGTGATTAACGAATAGCATCACTTAACTAGTTTTTTCTTCGGTTTCCGTTAAAATACTTCATGGTCCAAACGTTTCTACACCTTCTAGGATATCTTTCAGACAATGTATCCTGTAATGTTTTTTGGAATATTTTATTTGATTCTAGATGCTATTCTAATAGAAAATTGTCCTTGTCGAATGTCTGACAATACTTGATTTAGTGTTGTAGCAATATATTTTTCCCTATTTCCTTATATTCAATGCATTAACTCAGACTAATTAATGAAGAGCTGCTTGGACCGCAATTTGGAGCAAGGTAAAAAAATGCAGCTCTAATTTTCGGCCACCAGTATACGCGAACTGGCTCATGATAGTAATCATTGATCCATTTCACAGACACTAACATTAATGTGGTTATTTCGACAAGTAACTTAAATTGCAAACAATATTATATTTATTTAACATATAACTACTTAAAAAACTTTCTTACGAAATAAAAATGGCAAAAAAAACTCAGTCTCTTACATTTTAAACTCATAGCACTGCGTTACAAAAAACAATTGTTTTCTTGCAATTTCGCATTATTTACATGCAGACTCCTAATGAACTAAGCTCTGACGACTCAGATTTAACTCAACCATCCCATAGCTCACTTTAGTGGTAGCAGACATATACACGAACATGAGCATATAGAAATATCTGCATTTTAAAGAATATAGTTCGTTTTATGGCATGTTATAAAATGAAGTGGACGCGATTTGGGTAGCAGACGCGAATTGGTGCATTTACTATTTGTATTACCTCGCATGCTGATTATATTACCACTAGTAGATGTTATTCTGATATGACATAATAATTGATATTATCAACTAAAACTGAGTAATTGACTAAATTAACTAAAGCTAATCGTGCTAAAGTGTGCAAAGTAGTAAACTATGATGATACTGTAAATAAATAGTTATGGTACTTCTGTCTCACTGAGGCACTGCTTACCGGCAGGCCCTCTTGTTGCTAATCCCTAGCTTTGTCCAAGGTATAAAGAAGACAAGGTATTCTCGGTATGAACCAAATTCCGCCATTTTGTCTGGAGATAAAATGTTGATGACGTCACACTATTCTGTTTCTGTGATGTGCTCTATATCTCTGTAGCGTACCGTGCTCTATAAATATTTTAATATTCAATAAGGTAAAAAGGTGAACTTACTATGGAGTTTTTTTTCTCTTCTAAAAAGGTTTAAACAAGAATCTATTTCGGATTGTTTATCGGGAGCTGAAAATAGTGACGTCACGGCACATCAGCTGCAATGTGTCAAAAATTTAGTGAGAATACTTGTCTTCTTGGTACTAGGTATTGACATTATATCACAGTTATTGTGATTGATTTATTGGAATGTATATAGCTTGTGTCATTTGGGTGAAAATTTGTTTTTTGTCCAACATGCATTTTCAGTATTTTCTCGTAATTATTCCGAATGATTTATTGCATGGAATTTGGGTTTGCATAGTTATATTACAAGGTGATTCGTAAAGAAGTGCTCCAACGTGTGCCAATCGATTCCTTCCAGTCTTGTAATCAGCATTGAGAATGGCTTTTTTTATTTGAAAGATATCTACAGGGTGCATTTTTTTTAACCATATCCTTAAGTATAGTTTACACAAGCGAAGTTACTGTCCCAAGTAACCTCGTTTTCAGTCCCTCACCTCCTCTTGACCTACCCACCAGTTTACTTGCGCCAGTACGAAAACGAGTTCCACACACTTCAAGTGGAACCTGGGAAATTATCAAATTGAGTACATTTTCTGCAACTGGTACATTTTTTGATTAAAGTAGTCTTTAATAATATCAGCTGATGTGGAACTTGTAAAATGTCAACACATTTGTGTTTGCACTTTTATACGAAGGGAGTGCTTTTTATTTTTCAATAAGAAATTTCGTAAATTTTAAGATTTCTCTCAAAAATAAATATCTTCACATTTCAAAAGTTCCACGCCAGATGATATTATAAATGACTACACACATCAAAACGTGTACCAATTGCAGAAAATACACTCAATTTGACAAATTCTCAGGTTCCACTTCGCTAAAAAGTTGAAGTGAGTACAACTCGTTTTCGTACTGGCGCAAGTAAACTGGTGGGTATGTCAAGAGGAGGTGAGGGACTGAAAACGAGGTTTCTTGGGACAGTAACTTCGCTTGTGTAAACTATACTTTATTAAGGAAATTTTTAAGGACGGAGAATAAAAAGTGCATTTTTAACCAAAATTTTTACAAATTTTAAATTTTAACTTTCATACCTGTCACATTTGCTAACGGTTCGAGACATGTGAAGTACTGTTCAAAAGTTCATAATGAATACTTTTTATCAAAACTTTACTTGTCATCCCACTATGTTTCGAGCAGAAGTAATTATGTTTTATATTAGCTTACCTCCCTGTACACGCGAAAATATTACCACCCTGTACACGCGAAAATATTTCAGCCGTTAAAAAAGGAGTTTTACCAAAACATTGCTTATCGTGAACGCTGATCACAACACTTTAAGGAATCGATTGGCACATGTTCGCACACTTCTTTACGAATCAACCTATATATTGTGATCTAACCAGTCAAACACAAATTCCATATCATAAATCAATCAGAATAATTACGACAAAATACTGAAAATGTATGCTTGAGAAAAAACATATTTTCACCCCAATGACACAACCGTTTAGGAATTACAGGGTGATTGAGAAAAAATGCTAGTTTTTCGCAAAACACCCTGTATCTTAAAAACTACAGGACGTACGGTCACAGTTAAAAGCTAATTGTATGCAGAACTTCATGGTCATACACCCTATGTGTTAACTATAGCCGTTAAACAGTTATTAATTCATAACCTATTCAGGTCACACCGAAATTAGACGATATTTTTTTAAATGACGTGCTAAGGGAATAAATTATCGTTGAAAAGAGGTTTGAGAATAGGTTTAGAGCTAATAACTCTTAAAGGGCTTCAGATAGTATATTGGGTGTAATAGGTCACATTAAAGAGGAGAGTCTACAGTTTACAGTTTTTATAAAAAAAGAGTTATGCTAAAAACCTTTTTGCAAAAATAATAGAGGTTAAATTAACAAAAATGGTAAGAAAATCCGAAATTTGTAGCTTAAACAACCATAATTCTTGATGAGAGAGGGTATGGGGCTGATTGAGCAGTCGTCGGAAAGGCCAGTTTAAGTTCTGCATACGATGACCTCTTAACTGTTACCGTACTCCCTGTAGTTGTTAAGATACAGTGTGTTTTGTGAAAAACTAGTTTTTTTTTCTAAATCACCCTGTAACTCCTAAACGGTTGATATTGCCCCCCCCCCTCCTGCCATACAATTTTGGTTCGTCTAGGTGAGTACTATCACCTCCTGCTCTATGACTTCCTGGTAGGAATCACCTTGTATACTACAACAAAATTGAGCATACTAAAAGACGACAGTAATATTTCAATATAATACTACAATATACACACATCTTGCACATAGCACAACTTATTAATAGGGTGGCCTGATATTAAGTATTTTAAGAGTTGGATTTTAAGAACTACTCAACGTATACACAAAATAAAGAAGCTACTTAAGCCTAGACCTTCTTTCCTAAAACTTCCTACAAGAACACGGAATGGAATAGAAATGTAATCAATCCAAAATTGTGGTTCCATTTTTAAGATTGCTGTTCGAAAATTCAATAATTTATCTAATGCTTGGCTCTAAAAAGTATTGGGTCATTTTTCTTTCACTTCATATTTTTAACAGACACCTATGCATAATATTAAAAAATAAAAACTATTTTGATTTTTGCATGCCCGTCTGTCCATTTGTCCGCCTACCTGTCCATTTGTCCGTCTGTCCGTCTGTCTGTCTGTCGATAATTGAGAGTACGTTTACTTAGAGACCAGAAATTTTTCATTCGGACTCTTTAAAACAATTTTAGATTCAATGTCGAAAATGAGACAGAGCATGTAATTCCTTCGTAGGGTTGTCATATAAAAATTTAATTTTTCACTATATATGTGGGCACTGCCCAAGAAGGCATCGGTGTAAAGAACGTCGTTTTCATAAAAATAGTAAGTACAATTTCAAAAATGGACTGAATCGGGCAACCCCTACACGTTGTTGCCATACAAAAACTTGCTTTTTTCAAATTATTTCAATTTTATTATCATGTGGGGTATAATATTATTGGTCTTATAAGGAGAGGGTCCCTACTCGACATCACCGATTTCATCCAAATTCACAGTATTAGTAAGGCTTGACTAAAAATTAAAGTGACGCAAGTGGGAGCTCCAGATGATCAAACGAAACCGAAATAATGCATAATTTTGCAAAATGCTCAAATTAGCAAAATTTCGCGAAGGTTGCGGCGGTTAAATTGCTACAGAATTTGAACGATAGTGCCAAATTCATTCGTTTAAAATGTCAACCACAGAGAAGCTATGGAGATTTGCGATTCTGTAAGTGGCACTTCCGTTCATTTTCAAAGATCGCCAGTATATGGGGAAAAGTGGGTATACAAAATTTTTATAGCTTCAATTTTTTTTAATAGGTAAATGACATCCGATCTTCCTGAAATATTGTACAGATAATCTCTTAGTGAAAGTGCATCCACTAAAAAAACAAAGAAATGGATTAATCGATACATTGTAGAAAATGAATCCGAAATGAATTTTTCAGACACAATTTTGACGGTCGAAAATCAAATTTCGCAACTTATTCCGAAGGGGAGGGAAACTATGATCAACAAATCAGAAAAAAACTAGCAAAGGAATTTTGCAAATCGGATAATATTTACCCCACCTCCATCAGTACACCCGAATTGGGCAAATGAGAAACTTTTTCCCATTGCTGTATAAGAATGACCTTTTGACATTGAATTTGCTATACGATTTTAAAGATTGGCTAGGAATATCGTGCACAGATGATAGAATATAAAAGAAAAACCCCCAACCTCGGAAAATATTTTTTTATTTTTTGTTTGTTATAATAATATATAAGTAACCCACCACGGGTTACCACTCTGTACCCCGATTCAGTACGAATCTCGTAATAGTGTCAAAAAATCATAAAAAAATGCACAATGTACTTAGCAAGAAGAATTTTGAAAATTGGTTGGAATTTGGCAAACCTCGCAATCTTATTTTGGAAAATTCTCCCAAACTAATTGGGGTAATGACTTCTGGTTTTCTCTATATGAAAGACAACGGATTATAGATAATTGTAACGAAAAGAAAATGGCGTAAATATTGCGAATATAATTTAATTTAATTTTAACCCCAGGTTCACCTACATTATATGCGTTATTTCGGTTTCGTTTGGCCATCTGGAGTTCCCACTGCGTCATTTTCATATTAAATCAAGCCCAACATACATATACTGTGAATTTGCCCGAAATCTGTGATGACGAGTAGGGACCCTCTCCTTGTTAGACAAATTATAACTGTTTCTCTTCTATTTTGAAAACTTAACATTTTTGTATAATGACCACAGTCCGATATATTCACAAAAATTCATAAATTTTTTTTTCAAAATGTGCTTTCAAAATAAGGATCATGCAAAATCAATATGTATTGTTAGATGTCAAATAAAACAAATAAAAATTATTCCAGCTTTCCTTCAATTATTTCCGCAATAAATGCCTTGTCGACTTAAATTTTATAATTTAATAGACTATTTGGTATTCTCATTGCTAATTATGCTATAGTGTAAGCCGCTACATGAAATCATCTTAGTTAGTAAAATTATGTATAAAAATATTTAATAGATAAAAATAAATTATGTTTTATTACCAGCTAGACAAACCCCGGCATGGAAATTGGGGATACCCTAGTTATGCCATTGAAGTCTACTAAAACTTAGTGCCTTTTCCATTTTCTAAATAAATATATAAAATCACATTCATCGCACTCAATCAATGGATTTTGAGGTTATTATTCAGTCAGATGGACAAATGAATATACGAACAAACAAATGGATTTGTAGAATCGAAACAATTCTTAATTACACCGCTAATTAATTAAACACATTTATTTCTATGCATTTCAAAAACTTTGTCACAAATTTAATATAGACTATGTTTTAATTTAGAATACATGTAAAAAGACGCCAATGAGACTATACTTGTGTATTCTGTGTATTATACGTAAATGTAAATCAAGGATGGAATTGTGCACTTTCTCTATAGCACTCCATACACGAATAAATTAATGTCGCCATCGTGACAGTTTAAGTAAGTTTCCTTAACAGAATCATTTTGGGTGGTGTATGCAAGTGGTGAATTCTATATGTGAATAGTCACTTGAAATTCATTGCCTCTTACCCTCTCAAGTACCGCTGAGTTACACGTGAGAAATTTAAGATACATAACTCAGGTAAGGATGTCGAGTCTTTGCGCGTCGACATGTGTTTATCCTGAAATACTTCACAATAATTTCACTCTTCACTTTAAATGAAAATTCTTACTGCAGCCTGAAGATATGCATATAAGTTCTTGTGTCGTTTTTATGGTGCTCGGAAAATGAAATGAAGTTATGTACATGCTGTACGAAGAAAAATTACATGTCAAAGAAAACTGTTGGTGCGGAAATTATATCCCTGAGTTTGATATCATTATTAAAGGATACCATCAAAACTATACATATCACTTTTTATTGTAGTAAAAATAGCATTTTTGCCTAAGTATAACAAACTATTTAGAGATAAAAGGCCTCCCTCAAACATTCCACACAAAACCGATCAAATTGAACTTATTTTGGATCCGACCATTTTAGATTGGGATGAAATTTTCAGAGTTTGTATGGAATACGAGAATACTTCAGCCATATTATTTTGTTTCCCTCTACACACTCCCCCGCACTCCCGTAAGGGTGATTAGAGCTATCATGATTTTACGATGAAACGTCATTTTTTAGAAATCATATCTATTCAATTGCCAAATGAAGCTAAATACTTTACATTTTTCATAAATAAATACACCAAAGCCGAATAAAAGCCTTCCTTTTGTTAATAATAGTATTTATTAAAAATTAAATTTATTTACGATGTATGTAGGACCTCTACACCTTTTTCTTTATTTTTATTTTGAAGCCATAAGCCTTATTTATCTTATCTATTCAAAAATTGCAGTGGAACTTGGCTTAGTTTTGGAGATATTAATTTTTAAAATCAACTTATCGGGGAATGCAGTATATTTTCTGGGGACCTCTAGCACTTCTTTATTATATTTTTATTTCAAGGACCTAAGCCTTATGTGTCTGTGTGCTATAAATTGCGAAGGTGTTCGAATTCCATTTTAAGATATTAATTTTAAAAAACACCGCATATTCAAATTAAGTTTCTGTTAAGCGATTCTAAGTCAGGCTGAACAATTTCCTCGATATTTTCGGTGAACGCACTAGTCGAGCCAAGATTTTATGAGCAAAGTAAATTAATTTCAGCCCAGAGGCTTGATGGTTGGCCGGGACCGAAACCTCCTGAAGAATTGGCTGGCTATATATCACCATAGGTTGATTTTTGTATACTTAAACGTAGCACTTAGAACACCCATTTTTACCTACCCCGTATTCAGAGTTTATGCGCGATTAATTATATTATAACTAATGATCCGAAATTAATCACTGCTTTTTGTATTCTTTTCAAGCACTACACTTGCTCCCTATTGTACTTTTTTCAACACAACACAATCTCTATCAATAAACTTCCTTCAACCGCACGCATAGATCTTTAATTTTTTTTTTTTCTATGAAAAAACCTCACAACGAACTGGCGCTTGAATTTTTCTGTCAAGAATGAAACCCAAATCGACTGCATTCTTGGTTTTAACTATTTTCTTTAAATTGTTTGCCAATACAGATCGGGTTACTTATTTATTACTTGGATAGATCTTACTCGTTTTGGTAAAGTAAATAAGCTGTAGTGTTCAATTATTTAAAATGTCCATCCAAATCCAAAGTCGCAAATATCGGACGTTTAGATTATGTACATTTACATTCTCAGAGAATTAAAATTTGATCAGTTACTGACATTACAAAGCTCCATTTATTACTGTTTTAACCTTCAAGCAAGGGAGATATTTAAGGAAATGTATTCTTTTGTGATGCTTGAATCGAAAAACTATCCAAAGTATGTATAACTTGCAGGTAAGATATACTATTCTAGATGAATTTACAAAAGGGAATGCCCACTTTTCATACAACATTAGACCCGACACCTTCAAACATGAGAGATATCTTAAACGATGTATTATGATAGTCGGAGCATAATTTATTAACAATGTTTATTTCTATCTTGCCGGGGAAAAAATGGATTTTCCGGCGGCAAAAACGTCACGAGAAAGTTTTCTAAATCAGGAAAAATATGGACTACCCGATAGTACTCGCTGAGACCTTTAATTTGATATGCCACATGCGGTATTGGAACCACCTCCACCCCCCCCCCCTACCTTGCTTAAAAGAATTCAGAGCAAAATTTTCTTCCATGAACTGTAGCTGGTAATAAGCTGAGGCGAACAGTGATATCCGTTTTCCGATCGCACATAACCCTACCGAGTTAGAGCCGATCTACGGTGCGAAAAATCTAGTACCTCAGTTCGAATAAAAAAGAGGGAAATGCTAAAAAAGTGAGTATTGGGAGCTATTTAAGCGTCCGAGTATAAGAGTGTGGGTACTCAGACTTCTTCTCAGATGCTAAGGAATTCGGTTGCATACTAGACTTTCCAAAATGTACTAGATCAAACGTTGACCCGTCTCGCTAGGTTTCCCCAGCTAGATAGTAATAAACGTTGTTAATAAAAATGTTTAGAGTATCATAATGCATCGTTTAAGTCATCAGTAATGGAGGTGTCGGGCCTAAAATGGGCATTCCCCTTTCAGAAGAAATTGCAGTAGAAAACAAAAGAAAACTAGAATTGGTATAAAACCAATTCTTACGATACCCTAGATGGAAGAACTGTATGTAATATCGTATGGCCACCGCTTTGTGAATGTTTGTTGTTAATCCGGGTTTTCTCATCTATTTGCAGAACGGTTCAGCAGACATCAATAATGATTATAACACAGGATTTCATATCCTGAAAAACTTTTCTGTACAATGAAAACGTCTTTAGAGTATACATAAAAAACATTAATTTTTATATGACGACACCATGTTTGATTTAGTTCATTTTTGAAAATGGCTTTACTATTTTTATGAGAACGTGTACGAAATTTCAGCTCCCTACGTCGATGGGTTTGCAGACATATAGTGAAAATCGAAATAAATTTTTGTATCACAACGCTACCAAGAAGTTGCCTGATTTGTTCCATTTCTTAACTTAAATTTAAAATATTTTTGTTAGTGAGGACAGGCGGTCAAGCAGACGGACATGCAGAAATCAAAATAACGTTTAATAATATGTATGAGGGAGTGGCATTCGATACAGCATATCGATATTTGTGTAAAAACTCCCATCTCTACTATGATCATCAGGGGCCGCATTCACTAACTCGGAGAGTTGTGGAGTTGTGGAGATGAGAGTTCTTTTGCCACTTAACTCTCCACTCGGAATTCTGTAACTGTAACATCGTGGAATTCGTATTGAGATTTACCAAACTCTCTATTCAACTCGGCAAAACTCTCGGCTGTATTAGTTGTGGAGAAGTAAGAAAAATATCTCTCAACTGACAGTATTGTCTGCTTTTATTGTCCTTTGTGAAGGTACCAATGTACCTAGGATTTTCAAATTGAATTATGGATTCACTGCATATCCTGGCTATGATTGCAAAAACAAATTATGGAAATCCCTTGCAATACGTACAGAGAAATAAGGATTTTGGTGTCTCAAGGTACCCGCTAAAAATTGTAATTCACGCGAAAATGGTCAATTCGGTCGTCTTCCAGTACAGAAGAGATGCTATAAAAATAATATGCACGTTAAGGCTTGTATGTAGAATGGAATCGCATCTACATTTTGTCCCCTAATTAGATATGTAACTAGTTTTTGAGAGCGGTAAATAGTTTTGGAGATAACTGTAAAAGAAATGAATCAGTCCTTCTTAAGATGAAAAAATTGCCGTTTTTTTTTCGTACAAAAATGGATATATTTTCAACTCACCATTATGAAGAACTGATAAGTCATGGAAATTTACTTTTCAGTAGAAAAATGTTCGCAACAGAGTACTAATGAATGTGAAATAAAGAACGGAAGAAATATATGCAAAATATAGGAACTGGGGTGTATATGACCCAAGTGAAAAAAATCTGTCTTTCGGCGATAAAAAGTCAGTTATGAAGTTAAAATGATCGAAAAAAAGAACTACACCACTCGATTACCCGCTTCTCCCTCTTTAATTTGATTCCAAACATGACTTATTTTGAACAACCCCTAATGAGGGGTGGTACGACCCCCCCCCCCCCCAAAGGGTCCTACCCAAAATATTTTTCATCTATATTTTTGTACTTTAGACCCTAAATCCGAAGGAAAAAACCCCATTGCTCTACGACCCTCCCACACAGAGTTAGCCGTCCTTCTATATTGCGATACTTCTCACGTTTTCCCTAACTCCCCAAGTATTTTAGAGAATCGCGAAAGGAAAGTTTGGGAGTTTTAATCGGGGAAAACGAATATTCTCATCTCACAAGCTCCCAAACTCTCCGAGTTACAGAATCCGGCCCCACCAGGCAAGAACACTGCAAGTCATGCCTACTCTCACGTCCACGATCAAGAGCGCTTAAGCTTAAGGTGAAGAGTAGAGGGGACTAGACCACTAAGAGCCTACGGACAGGGGCGGATTTGATAACTTGGCCGCCGTAGGCCTATGGAAGAGTCCGCCCCTCTACTCTCTGTAAAACATGAAAAATGAGAGCGAAAATACCAAATAACCCAGTACTAATATATGTAGTCTGTAGTGCAGCAAAATTAAAATGATGTGCTTGAACTTGGAGTAAACTAGTAAGGAAATATCCGGTTCGATGATCCAAAGTTTTCATAATTGTAAGCTCCATACGTGCAAATTTCTTTTTCAAGTATGGATACGTTTTTAAATTTTTAAACGTTGACGTGTGGGTTCACAGAGGGCGCGACTACTAAAAAAAATCTCACCAAGTTGTGGCGCTCCCTCAATTTGTGGCCCTAGGCCCAAGCCTACTCGACCTATAGGGAAATCTGCCCCTGCCTGCGGATAACACGACCAGAGTTGATCTATTGTCTCCTCCCCTAGAGCAGTTAATATAAATCTGACTTTCTTATGAGCTCGATTATTGTTAGCTTGCAAACCTTATTTGGACAGATGTGTCCTCGGTGATTTCCAACCTTAAAGCTGTAAGCGCAGGACGGTCACATATGATATTATACTACAAGGTTTCATCTATCTTTTCGCACATTCGACACGAAAAATTCCTGCCTCCGGCCCTGCTGATAATTCCATAAAATCTTACCAGGTATGCTACAACCTTTAGTCATTACCGAATGCCGAATTTCTAAAACTCGGTTTTTAAATTAGTGTTCTAGGTAAGTTGTGTAAATGGCTTAGCTTGACACTACAGGCATGAACCTAATGTATTCTTTGATGTCATCTATAGTAAAAAATTATACGAATATTTACAAGCCATAAATCCACATCAATAAAATCTTTAAAATCATCGTAAATCCGTTCAAGTCGATAAAATAAGTAAAACCTAAAATATATTCCGTTGTTGCTTTCAATTTTAACTTAAGCTTTAATTAAATTTGAGATTACGACAATCTTTAAGATTGCTTGATTGCCATTAGACTGCCATTTCCAATAAGCGTCAATTTCACATTTTGATTCCTCTTGCCAATTATTGATTCAAAGAAAGCTACTTAACAATTTGATTGACCTTAAATATACCCAAGAAAATGTCTACTTATGGACCTCCCTTACTTCCCATTGAAATCTATGACTACGAATAATTCTCATTTCCAACTAATTAAGAAGTTTCTGTTTGATTTTTTTTTAATATAATCGTGCTTAGCGCGTAATTATCTGTAGCAATTTATACGCTATAGTATATCAGGGTGATATTCCCAAAAATCGTCAAACTTTATGCGAAGTTACAGAGTTTGAATGAAAATTAGTTCTAAGAGAAAAAGAAATGAGGAAGGGCTAATTACCTACTCGTTACTTGTTAGAGAGCTTTAAATGTTCAAGTAAGTAATGAAAATAATTAATATATTTTCGACAATAATACAGAAAACTTCTTGCCTGTTGACATTTAGAAAATCAGAAATAAATATTTACTTTTATATTGAATCCTTTTTTTTTAATTAAATAAATCTCCCGAACTATTTCTTTCAAACAATACAAAACCTGCTGGACTAGCAAACTAGATAAATGGAGGTCTCTTGTCAACCCATAGGTGGTATTTGTAGAGTCTCGCTACCATTTTGAATTATTTTATTATTACCTTCGTACCAAAAGGTACTATAGAATCTTGGAAGTTTTATTTAGTCAAAAGTTTATAAGAATTTACTTAGTTATAATATGTGAGTTTGTAATAAATTAAGCAAGATGAGGTAGGTTGTTATAATTTAAGTAAGAACAGGTAGACGTTGACTAGTTTCACCTGGATATAAATAGAGAACTCAATATTTCTAGAGTCAGTCTTTTTAATTCACTCGACTGCCTATGTACCAGTGTAAATAATAAAATTGTTTTAATTTAAACAACTATAATTGGTGACAACGACAACTATATTTAATTGATCGCAAACGTCAAAAAAGGCTCCGAACATAAAACAAATGCCCAGATAAAAAAAAGGCCCGAATATAAAAGAAGGGCCCGAATATAAAAGAAAGGACCCGAACATCTATAAAAGTCCCGAACATCACAAATTGACCCAAAATTACAAAAAGGACCCGAACTACAAAAAAGGATCAGTACTTTAAAGAATACCTCAACCTTTTATCCGGAGCTTCTATCGGTTGCCCGTTAGCGTATCAAATACCACAGAAGATCTCAACCTTTTATCGAGAGCTCCAATTGGTTGCCCGTCAGCGCACCTAACACCATATTAGCTTTCACCGTTTTATCTAGAGTTTTCATCGGTTGTCCGTAATCAACACCACAGAAGGTCTCAAATTGTGGGAGAATTGAATGAAAAACTATCAGGAAATTATTTAGCCACGCTGGAGTTAATTGCCTGGTTTGATCTTTTTTTTTTTTAATCGTCTGGAGTTAAAGACCAACCAAGGAAAAGGAAATGTATTTTACATTTCCAAAACTATATGTGACAAATGATTAGTAAAAAGATGCAAACTAAAATAAAAAAATTTAAATGTTATGCAATAAGTGTTGATTCAACCCCTGATATATCCCGAAGAGACAAGTTGACTTTCATAATTATATCTGTACATCGCTCAGAATGGTAAAGTGACTAAACGTTTTGTCAAATTCATAAGTACAGTCGGGCACAGAGCTTAAGCCATGGAGGAAACTACATATTCTAAACACTTTAAGAGAACTCGATCTAGATACAAACCGTTGCAGAGGGCAAGCTTAAGATAATGCCAGCAATATGTCTGGTCGTCAACACGAAGGATTACAAGTACGAATAAAAGAGATTTATTTTTTTATATTCCTTAGGCTACACATATACTAAATTTATCAGGAAGTTATTCTGCCGAATGCTGCTTGAGTGCTACTCAATTTTTTAGGTTTGTCAGCGAGTTTTATATCTTCTTTTCTGCTTCAACATATCGTTGTAAAATACTGAGGGATGCAATTTCATCTTCAAATACTGCTACTTGTCTGCCAAAAAAAAATATCGATGACAGAATGGTCAGCATTAGCAGATGCAGTAAAGGCATTGTCTGAAGGCTATGAAGCTTTCAAATCTGCTATGGAAAAGTGTAACAACATCTAATGTCCAAGCTCAAACAAGGAAGATGATGCGAGTAAATGTTTTCATTTCAATTTAAGACACACTTGTTACAGAGCTAACAAAAAGAAAAATAGCATATGACAAAATTTTGGGTCTGTTCGGGTATTTGAAAAAAGTGTATTATCATCAGGAAATAAGCACAAAAGTGCAGCAACTTAAAGACATATTGTACAGTCTTACATCAAAATTATAAATCATTGCCAGGAGTACCGGTGTGTATGGTCTCACACCAAGTCAAATCAACTTAACTAATAAAAACGTTTTCAAGGTTACGTAAAACAATTTTTTCACCTCAGTAGTATTTGTAACGAATAAACGGGCGATATAAGCAGAAACAAGCGCTCAAATCATTGCAATCGTTTCTGAGCAGACCTAGGTAATGTTCTAAATTACCAACCTGCTAAGCGGTATTTTAAACTGCTTATTTGGCACCAATTGTATGGTGCTGTAAACTATACAATTGGAATTGTCATAGCTATCAGGAACTATAGACCGCTCTGAATTTTATAATATTCCTCATAACTAGAACAGTTGTACACTACCTTCACGTGTAGATCTGGTAAGTATTACCAAAAGTGGGAAACATAATGTGGCGCTGGCGCTGTAGCAGAAACTGTCAAAATAAACAGCACGATTTTCGTATGATAGCGACACAATGCGCTAGCTGGCGCGGGCGCTGGTGCTGGTACTGTAGCGCACTTTTGCCAAATTGTAATTTTTGGTGCGCACCAGGAATGACATTTGTAATTGCGAAGCAGTTATTTGGAATGAAACAGCATGGAAAGTTTTGATACAGTAAAAAATCGAAATAATGAAAATAAAAGATATATTCTGGGATCCCCTATATAAAAATTTAAAAAGAAAAGCGGAAATATGAAATGAAATATTAAATATCAAATTAGTTTTGACGGAGCTAAGCTGCAGCATTGTATTCATAGCTACAAGGTAAGCGGCAAGGTATGCGCCAGCGCCAGCTCCAATCGCTAGCACCAACGCCAGCACCACATTCTGTTCCAGCCCTTAAACTGTCTACAGTGCTTTAAATTGTCTATTGAGAGCCAATTAAATAATATTTGGAATCTCTTTAGCTTCAAGAGCTATAAACCGCATAACGTTTATAGCTCTTCTCATATTGAATTTATACACTACTTTAAAGTGTATAGAATTACTAGACTATAACGTTTTTAGTCATATATAAAAAATATACTAACCACTGCGTTTCTATTTAATTTCGGATAGAAAACCACAGCATTAGGATTAAGTATAAAACCAAATTGTTGTTTTTCATACTATGAATTTCAATGAATTTCCAATTAATTTTAATAAGTTTCTTCAAAACTGATTGACTTATCATTTTAACTAGCACCATTTTCATAAATTTATAAGACAACCTAAACAGAAGTTCGTACAAATATATAAATCTCGATGATCTGGATGATTATTTTCCTCAGGAATATGTTCAATATAAATATTTTTTGATTCATAGTGAGCACGATGGCAGCCTAAATTTGGAAGAACTTCTACAGAGTTTAAAATCTAAAAAACTGATCGCGACGTTTCAATATTGATGCAGTATTGAGAATTTATCTCTGCCCTCCATCTACCAATGTGTCTGGAGAGACGTCTTTATGCACATTTAGAAGGAATAAAGATAAGCTCAGAAACACCGTTTCAGATGAGAAGACAAGTTACCTGACACTAATCAACATTTCTCATGAAATTTTGAATTCTATTTGGCGCAGATCTGTCTATACCCATTTCATTCTAAATATTTGGAAAAAAAAACTGTTGAAAATTGATTTCGGTCTATGTCGAAATTTAATTTTTTCTTTCATCATCGCCAATGTCAACAACTATTATTGGCGCTGATTTCTAGTCCAAGTTTAATTTGTTAAAAATGAAAATAAAAAATTACTTAATATAGAAACAACATTTTATGTGGAAGGATTGACATTATGTTCAAATACTTCGACACCTCATCTAGAATCAATTGATAGTGAATTCGGTAAAATTTTGCTCAAATTACCTAATAACAAATTTATTTGGTTGGAGCCTATCACCAAATTCCAATGGCTACCAGCGACATAAAAAAAACGACAATTACCACTCCGTTTTTTGCATTGTATGCCTTTAGGTTTATGAAACGCCAATACAGATCATATATTGGTAGCTAGAACAAACATATTTTCTCAATATTTTCTCGAGTATTCGTATTTTTCTTTTATTCTGATTCAGCAGGGGACAAGAAACCTATCGGAAGCACGGAGGCCATAGCGACCCACTGTGCTGTCCTGCTAGAAGCCCATTCACCAAAATCTTCCCGTCCTCTTAACGAAGCGCTTCAGGTGAGGAAGGTTTTTTAGTTTATACACAGATAGAAGGGCAGAACGTAGAGTATCCAGTCTACTCCGGGCGTACGCTGGGCATGCACACAAAAAGTGTTCGGTTGTCTCAGGCTCTCCGTCCAGGCAGGGCAGACACTGAGGACACTATGGCCGGTGATGATGGCAAACACAGTTCTACTGAATTTCTTTCTTAGCCCCATGAGAAAATTAGAGATATTCGCATTGAGCCCATCAAGAAAAAGTTTTGTAGACATGCAAGTACTCAGGTTCTTCCATCTTTGCTGATGCAACATGAACATCCGCTTTGATGAGAGACCCGACACTCGAGGTGACAACGTCTACCGCGGGTTCCGGTCCAAGGATCCGAGAATCAGAGCCAGCCCTACCTAAACGGTCAGCCAGGTCATTCCCCATGGTCCTCATGTGACCAGGAACCCACAGAAGGGAGACCTTGTTGTGGATATCCAACTTATCCACAGACAATCCCCCAGTAACTTAGATGTTATCCGAGGGCCACTCAATGCGAATTTCTGGCAAAGTCTTTGTTGTAGATTAATGATTTATATCTTAAATTAAAGGTAACGAAGAAGTCTAGTAAATAATGTCGGGAAAAATAACAAAAAATGTATTGGAGTGGTTATAGCTCGGAAACTTGTAAAAAATAGTAAAAATTGAAGTTTTTTAAATCAAATTCCTGTTAGTATATATTGTCATTTCTTTAGATTGGGACTATTTTAGAAAGATAAAGCCTAGATCGAGCAAATAACGTCGAGTTTTTTTCATTTTTAGTGCGCTTTTTTTAATTATTCGACTGTAATAGTACTTGTTTTCTCTCCCGATATTTGAGCGTATAGAAATTGCAATATTTCGTTGAAAGTGGTTGAAATACAAAGCAAAATAGAATATTTAACAATTATGTGCTAAAAAAAATTTAGGAGCGTTAAAAATTTTCAATTTGTTTCAACTGCAAATATTCCCTTTTCGTCTTAAATGGTCGCATGAATGGGTTTCTGTCTTTACGCCAGATGTCTCTAATGTGACTTGTGGTTTGGTATCCAAATTTAAGCTTTTGCTGAGTACTGACTTCTCTTAAATGAAGTTACATTTAAAAAAATATAATTCTTATTTAATTATTTACTTACCGTAAAGTTAAGGCTAGCTTTTCTTCAGTTCGTATACTCTCGCAAAATTCCAGTATTCACCTTACACAACAATTCTTCAAATGATGCTTTTAACATACGATAATAATTAAAACATTTTTCTTGAAATTCTATCAATTTGGGATGTTTCAAATAGGAATGCCCGGTAAAATATCTTTCGCTGTTAAGAGGAGTCAGTACTCAGCAAAACTTTCAATTTAGATACCAGTGAGCCTGTAGGCAATAAAATTCACTATACGTAGGTTTGTGTACTGAAAGAGAGAAAATTCATATAAAATTAGTCTAGACCTAGACCAAAGACCACATTAGAGACATTTTTTTTATTTTCCCGACGTTATTTACTAGACTTCTTCGTTACCTTTAATTTAAGATATAAATCATTATTCTGCTAGAAATAGTTTGCCAGAAATTCGCATTAAAAAATGTACGAAACTTGAAAATCCTAGTACTGACTCCTGTGAATTACTGACAAACTAATTATAGCAGAATAATGACTTATATCTTAAATTAAAGATAACGAAGATATCTAGTAAACAACGTCGGAGAAAATGAAAAAAAACCATTTTCTTTAGATTGTGACTATTTTAGAAAGATGAAGGCTAGATCTAGCAAATAAGGTCGAGTTTTGTTATTTTTAGTAGAGGTTTTTTTAATTATTTGACTATAATAGTACTTGTTCTTTCTCCCGATATTTCACCGATGAGAACTTATAATATTTCGTTGAAAGTTGTTGAAATACAAAGCAAAATAGTGTACGAGTATTTAAAAATTATGTCCACACAAAATTTAGGAAAGTCAAATCTCGTTAAAAATTTTCAGTTTATTTGAACAGCAAATATTAATTTTTCGTCATAAATTGTATAATTTGGTCGCATGTTGGGTTTCTGTCTTTTACGCTAGATGTCTCTAATGTAGTCTGTGGCTTAGGTCTAAGATAATTTTATATGAATTTTCTCACTTTCAGTACACAAATCTACCTATGATGAATTTTATTGCCTACAGGCTCGCTGGTATCTAAATTGAAACTTTTGCTGAGTACTGACTCCTCTTAAGTGGATGTATCCAATGCTTTTTTTTCCTTTTTGTACTTTTTTAAAAGTTTTACAACAGAATAAGTATTATAATATATTATTTTGAACATCCATTGTGATTAAAAGTTAAAATGAAACTAAAACATAATTTTCGGTGGAGTGAATAAAACAACAACGAATTTTTTATTAGTTCCTATAATTAATTCATACAATTTTAATCAAAGTTTCATTGATTGTTGACACTTGATCACAATTTCTTATGTTCTATGGTTAGCAGATTATGTTCATTTAACGTTTCAACTGTAAGATGATTTCAATTCTACACATTTACAAAAAAAATCTAACCTTTGGTCTTGTCTTGATGCTGCTGCTGTTGTTGTTTAAAATTCCAAAACTTAAGAAAAAGCGAATTCATGCGTGTTCTGACTTTTATACTTTTTACATATTTCCAAATCGCCCCAATGTAGAAAATGTCTATTTACTTAAATAGGAAATCCAGAAAAATAAAAAAAAGAAAATGTAAAAACAATAAACCTTCAAACAAAATTTCTGATTTCATCTTTATTGGCGAAACTAAAGGATACTTGTAGCAATTATCTACTTTAATTTATAACAAAATTCTTATATGTTCATAAAAAGCTCTTCCCGTTGTGGTGAATAAAAAAAATTGCACTCTGCTTATAATTACACGTGGCCTTACTAATTTTTTAATGTACTAGACTTATTGTCGTATATTTTCGTAAATAAATCCCTTAAAACATTACTCCTCTCTTTGCAACTCATTGTGTTAATTAAAAATTATAAAATTTTAAATAATTTCATTCTATAATTCTGACGGTCGGATCTTACTTAATAAGTGAGGTGTTGACTTTTCTGAAAGTAAACATTTCAGAGTTCTAGGAGTTCAGTGAAATTTTGTAAAATTTAATTGTCTTAATAAATATTATTTATTTGAAATTGTGTTGTTTTGGAAGCTTGAAGTGTATAGTTTTATTGTTCAGTATTTTGTGAAGTAAAAACTGTTAGTTAAGTTATTATATTAATTTAAAGTGATGAATTGTGCGGTTAAATGTTGCAGAAACAATTGCCGAAATTCAGGCGGAAATAGTTTTCTAAAAGAATTATCTTCTTGTTGTATAATTATTGGTGAACAATTTTTTTTAAGATATATAACAGAAACAGAGAAATATCGGAGAGTTTAAGATCATATGCAATTTGTTCATTTGAGAAATGTCAGAAGGATTCCTCTTTTCAATGGAAAACCTATATATATGTTACCAAAAGAACGGGGCGCTAACGATTTGTTTATTTTACACAGCAATTTGGATTATAACAAGTAAAAAAGCAAGAATTGGTCTAATACCGGTTCTTATGATACCCTAGATGAATATAACCGTATGTAATTTAGTAAGGTCACCCATCCATGCAAGTTTGATATTTAAAGTGGTCTTTCGCATATATTTTTAGAACGGATCGCCGGACAGAAAAAATTATTTTAACCGATTTTATGGGATTTCATATTCTGAAGAAGTTTTTAGTACAATAAAAATGTCTTGAACTGATCGTTTTCACAGTATCCGTAGAAAGCATAATTTTTTATATGGTAACACCAAGAGAGGGTTGCCCGATTTATTCCATTTTTTAAATTTCATTTGCTATTACTATGAAAACGTGATGTACCAAATTTCAGCTTTCTATATTATCGCATTCTCAGGCAGTGTCCAAATATATAATGGAAAACGAAATTTTCGTATGGCAACCCCACGAAGGAGTTGCCTGATTTGTCTCATTTTCACACTTTATTCTATTTTTTTTAAGGCCCGCGTACAAAATTTCAGCTCTCTAATGTCGATTTCCTTTGATATTTTACAAAATTTCAAATTATTTCAAATTAGTTTATTAATATATATTACATTTGAGCTAAGGATCTTTTGCATGTAATCAATCCATCAAATTAACAATAAAATAAAAAAAGGAAAGAACGAAATAAAAACTAAGGCTATTACTACAATCTACTAAAGTTTGGATGTGCAAAATTTACTGATAACCAAAAAAGTTCATTACTTGAAGACAGAGAAAATGAAAGAGAATAATACAAAAAAATTTAAAATAGAAATAAGGATCACAAGAAAGGAAGAGAGAAAACAAAATAAAATTAATTAATCGTGCTAAAAGGACATGTTCCATGCATAAAAAAAAATCAAATGAGACTTGCAAAATGATTAAAAACTGCTTCTTTAAAACTGCTTAGGGTTGCCAAACGTTTCACATTAGTAGGCAATGAATTCCAAAGTTTGACACCTAAACGAAAAAAGATCTTGCACTTTGACTGAATTTACTCCGAGGTATAACTTGTTGAAGGCTACCAGCTGATCGAAATAGGCATATTTTCCCATATAAATATTGTGGAACATAATTCTTGCATATCTTGAATACCATAAGGGCAGTGTGATATTTCGAATAATTATCCAATGTACAACCCAAGATACGATAGGAATATTCAGAAATATGGCTATAGCGCGAGTATGAATTGTACGCTACATTTAACTTTCTTCGACTGATACTGACTAAAGAACACCAGATCTGACAGCCATATAAGATAACGGGTATGATTAAGGCTATCACCAACCGCAGCCTAATGGCCTGGGGAGTAAATTTTGCATTAAACCAAAGCTGACGAAGAGCACCATATATTCGTCCCACAAATTTGCCAATATGCATATTCCAACTCAAGGTTTGACTAAGTAATATACCTAAGTTATTCACGGATTGAGAATAAGGAATCTCGTCATTACCAAGGTATACAGGACTCAGATCGGACGTATTAACTAGTTTGATATTAAAAATTATTGCATGAGATTTAACTGCATTTAACCTGAGCTTGTTTACCTGCGACCAATTTAAGATCCTTTCCAGGTCATCATATTCATTCATTGTGCAGACTCCATCAGATAAGTCAACATGAGGAGTGGATACCGAAAGTTGGACATCATCTGCATAAATTTGAGCACTGACATTCTGTACACATTGAGGTAGATCGTTTATGTACAATAAAAAGAGCAGAGGACCAAGCATTGAGCCTTGCGGAACACCTAGGAAATAATTTTGTAGCCCGAAAACCAGGTCAATGAAACAAATTTTAACGCAATGAGAATGTATATAGTAGCTCATATCCGTGTAATTTGTCAGATTGACATTTTCTGAAAAAACAACTCCGAGGGAAGTATGACACATTATAATTATAAGCGCAGAAATTAAATTTATAGCAGGATTTCCATTTTATTTTATTAATTAAATCAGTTATTACTACTTTATCTTGATTTAAAATTAATTTCACTTGACATTTGTTTTGACATTCAGCATTCATTTCTCAGAGATAAATGTATGCATTTTCGGGTGTAACACCGCCGATTTTTCGAGTGTAGCATCTGAGACAACTTACAACTAGATGTGAAAAACTCCATATAAACCCGGATCACTTTTTGAAAGCTCTTTAACTTTTTATTCAACCAAAGAAAGCTATCATTGCGAACAATTTATGTGACATAATATAGCAAGAGAGAGAGAGAATGTGTAGAGCTTTCTTTTAGGAGCCCATTAGCTCGTTTTAGTTGGACCGCGTTTTTGTGAGGTTTTTCACATCTAGATGTAAGTAGTTAGTTGGCTGACGTAATGTTATGTGATGACATCAAGAAATGTAAACATGCAGAGGAAGGTGTACTGCAAGTGCATTTTTGTGGATATTTGTGTTTTGTTTTATTCATTTAATGATTTTTTTATATTGTTTTTAGATAAAACAGTCCTTTGTACGGAATAGAAGGCCATCTACAGAGTTTGGACTTAATTTTAATCATTGCGCTCGGGTTTTGCTTCAGCAGAAAAACAATCAATTGCAAATGTTAGGCGTAGACTTGGAGGGATATACTAGTTCGTTTTATTTTAGATAAGTATTTTGTGATTTGATATTATAAATTTGATACTTTGTGGTTTCTCTTACTTTATATTTCAGGCTATATATCGGCGCGGGAATGTAACTACATCGGTGGACGGAACACATATGTTATTGCTACGTAATTGCAAGTGTACAGCATTTATAATCAAAATTGTGGAAATAAAGCTAACACGTTTTGAAATACTCAAATTAATTAATTTTTACGAAATTAACGAGTGCTTGTGGAACTATAAAAGTTCACAATATAAAAAATTTGATGAGAAGCACAAACCGTGGATAGAAATGTCTAAGGAATTTAAGACAAGTGTGAGTGTGGTGAAAAAAAATTAAACATTTGCATACCGGCTTCGTAACGGAGATAAAAAAAAGTGGAAGCATTGAAGAAGTCTGGATCGAGTACAGATTTATATTCACCATGCCTCTTTCATTACGTCGAGTTTCAATTTTTAGAAGTGGCGATTGCCCTAAGAAGCCGGATAATGACAGATTTGAAGCTAGGTACCTAAATAAATTGCAAAATCTGCTAATCTGTGGTAGATATGCTAGTGCGCAAATTTATAACTGCAATATTAAACATAACTCGCCATAAATAATTTAAATCGCGCTTACCTACTTACAAATTTAATAGCCTAAAGCTTAAACTTAATTTTTTTAACTCTTTTTATTTCTATTTTACAGACTCAGGAAGATCTAGGCCCAATGGAAGATAGTTTCACCGAGGATTGTGAGCAAGGTTATGGGTGCACCGTAATCACAATTTAGATACTAGTACAACGTTATTTACTTTTATTTATTTCCAGGATATTGACCAGGCATGTGAGGTTTGACTTCGAGCATAAAAATTTTAAGGAAGGATGTTTTCACCGAGAATGGGAAAAGGAGGTGGACGTAGAAAAAAGCGGAGAAATCAGCATCAAAACCAGCGGCGTCCAAGGTCTCTTCTAGATATCACGATGCTATTTCAGAAATTGTGGGGGCAGTAAATGAACCGCGGGATGATGAGGATGCGTGCAGTGTCTTCCGAAAAAGATATTGCGCTGTGATTGAAGCAATTACCCAAATTAAATTCTGCGGAAGCGATGTTGGATTTGAGCACACCAGGAGAGCTTCCTCCTCAACGCCAATTCAAATATTATCGAATGGTGGATAATTCTGAAACGACTAGCTAGGCGCCCGATGGCCATTTCAATTGTCATTCGGCCTCGGCTTAGTCTGATATTCAGCACTTTCCTCTCGCACACTTAAACTGGTATTCTTACTAAGATGTGTCTCTAGCCTGAAACTATCGTCTCCAATGAAAAACTATGGAGTTTTCATAATTTTTCCAGGTAGTTGCTCCATAGGTGGGATGTATAATTGATTCTATTTCAGGGCGCTATAAACCGGGCTACTTTTATAAATCACATTATCAGAGGCCCGTGCTTTTCCACTGACGTCAATGTAAATGAACATGCTATGTCAACTTTGACAATTGCGAGGAAAACTATACTGAAGTAGCCTTTGTCATTATAAAAATTCAACCCTGATTTCGAACATGCTACAATCCTGATATGCTTCCCGTCCAATGCTCATGAGGGAAATCCCATATATTATTAAAATCGTTGGCTATATCCAACCAACTGATGATTACTACTAAATGTGTCGATTCGAGTGCTTTGTATATAGCAGACAATACTTCTGGGATGAGCCTACTTATAGTTTTTCGTGAGAAACGTAACAAGCTTACCAATGAACAATAACAATCTGCGGTGGCAACATATCGAAAAGTTAAAGGAAGGCGAACCCTTGCAGAAATGGCATATCTTATCTGTGTATGTTCTTTCTTAATTGATGGCTCAACCTAAAACATTAAAAATAATACAGAAAAATCGAAAGAATGTAGAAAGATACCTACCAAAGCAAGCACTTCTTCAAATTGTGCTCTTGTCATACGGCAAAAGTTTCGTTAATTCTCCACAACCCCTCACATGAAATCTTCATATCTTCACATTGAAGATGTTCTTCAATGTCATAATTTTCTCTTTTCGCGAGAAATGGATTCACCCATCATTTTCATTTTGTTAATCTCTTCTAACTCGGCGAGCTCCAAATTCTTCAATGATATTAATCCTCTGGTCGCAGTCCTTTTCGTTCTTGACACCGCTATTGTCCAGCCCAAAAGTGAAATGTCATAAAATAATTTGCCACACCAAAAATTTTATGCTGGAAATTTTCGTCTTTATTATGCTGAAATTCATTGGAAAAAAATTGTTTTTGTTTTTCCCCAATATATTTACAAAATGCATTGAGATGCAGAAAAATATCGAAATTTCGAGTGGTCTCATCAGTGTGGTTATCTCTGATCGTCTACCACAGAAGTTCGATGATAGAGGTCACCCCAATTGTCCATATAAATACTTTTTAACAAAAGCAGGTATGAATTATATGGTAGCAAGATTTCTCATTGCAATTTTCAACTGAGATGATTATTCCGCTTGTTGCCGTATTCCACTCGGATAACTCAAGTAAAACTTAAAGCTGAAAATGGTCGCCTTTATTAAGCTGAAATTCATTTTGAAAAAAAATGTTTTGCAAGATGGAGTGATGTCCAAACTCACATTACTGAAAAAAATTTGAAGACTTAACACATATGCAAATTGTGCTAAAGCTTTATAAAGATTCACACTGTTAAAAAAATTGCTTATAAAATTATTTTTTGCACTTATTTATTTTAAGTTTTTGGTAACAGGAGGAGAAAGCTTTAATTAATAAATATCTTCCGTTTGTGATGATTCCATTAAATTGTCAATATCTAAATCAAACTTTAAATGTTTTTATGCGCATTAATGCTTCCACATGCTTATCTGATAGTCTGTTGCGCTGTTTACTTTTTTTAGTTTTAGAGTTGAAAATGAACTTTCGCATAAGTATGTAGTACCAAACATGGAAAATAACTTATAAATAATATCCTTTATATTGGGAATTCCCAAAAGCTAATACCTGTTTCGAGAGATAATGATAAATCATTTTGCATTCGTCCTTAACTTATTTTGTAAATTCAGGCCTTGCGAGTCAATATCACAAATTATTGGTCTTTCGTACAGTTCAATTAAATTTCTAATTTCGGAAAAGTCGTTAAATCTATTATTGAAATTGTCATTTAATATTTGGAATATTTCTATATTCGGAGTATTTACTCATTGTTGGAAAACATATTGCTATCTTTGATAAAGAAACTTAAGCTCTTTTCATTAAAATATTGTTCTATAATTTTAATTTATATCGAAATACATTCACAACAGACACTAACTGATAAATATCCTTCTGTTTGTAATGTGAGTTTAAAAAAAATTAGTAACGCGACACGTGCATTGGAACTATAAATTTCTAAAAAAAAAAAAAAAAAAATATATATATATATAATTCGGAGGTATGACACAATAATGTTCCACATTGCTATATATATATTCTACATATATATTTCAGAAAACAAGTTGAAATCGTCATTTTTGCACAAAAGGCTGAAGTCTTCGGGAATTAGAGTCCAGGAGACAGTCCTGGTGTGCCGTTGGATACACCACGTAGTGCGATACAGAAAAAGTAATTGAACCAAACCGGACTAACGAGTATCTAAATAAGAGAACCTTTGTTTACATCAGTACCGCAAGCGTGTATTCCTTGCATTCAATTTTTTAATCAATTAATTTGCATGGAAAAAACGAAGTGAGCTTCCTCGAGCTCACAAAAAATAACACTAAAGTTCGATTTGAATCTCCAGCGTAGAGTAGGACTTAATTAACTTTCTAGATGAAGTGCCTTTTTTCATATATATTTAAAATGAATTAAATTTTCCGCAATTTTACTATAAAATGTTCGTAATTAACTTACCCAAGGAAAATAAATAAAATGAACTTAATTAACTTCCTTGGATAAGAGCCTTTTTTCATATATATATTTCAAATGAATTGAAATTTTTCTGGGTTGGAGTCTAACAGAAATTAGTTGGCTGCACCCAAATGCTTCAAGTGGCTAGTTTTTTTTTAATACCTTTAAATGTGAGAACCTAAAGAAAAGGGTTTATTCCTAAACAAAATGAATATTTTTTAAAGCAAACGCAGTTTATTTTAACCAAATAGGCATATAATGCTATTTGTATACATTTTTACACACCGCTTTATACCCGTAGACATTTTATGGTAGTGAATTTCCTAACTTGATTCACTCATTGTTATTAGATGAGTTCTAGAAAGCTTGATCAAGTGTGTCATGACCTCTGTTATTTGGTGTTAATTACCATAATTGCCATACTAAACCTATCATACTCGTAATTACTGGTGTTATTCCACGACTTAAATTCTTTTGCGATGAGTTGTTTGTATTTCAAGCTCTTTAATATGAAGTTCGTCAGCCATGAAGCTGTAGATAGGTTATAAACTGAGCCTGGAAATGAAAGGTGGTATCTCAATATGGATGTTAATAAGATTGTAGATTGTATTATTATTGCTTCTCCTTATTGACATATTGGTATCTGTTTAGGCGGATCACAGATGTTTACGGCTGCTTTCCCTAAAGTACCACAGCTTAACGCCAAGTCTAGTTTAGTTTTTAGTGCGAATTTTGAAGCAAGATTTTTTGTAATATTTATCAAGTATATGCTTTTTTAGCCTTACATTATTCTAAAAAAACTTAAAATCATATCATAAAGGAACTTTGAGTACAAGAAAAATGTTTACATTTTCTTGTGATCGAAAGCTTACAAAAACCGGGGTATTTGATGAAAAGAAGTATGTTGGGAAATTCATCATAGACGGGGTAATTAATATCGGACTCAGTTTTTCTGCAAATATTTAATTTAAAGAAAATGGTTGTATATATTAACCCAACCAAATTAGCACTCCTCGAAAATTTCTCTAACGAAGTGTCGATTTGAAAAAAAATTAAATCAAAAAGTTATATATTGTACTAATAACCGGCCAAGTGCGAGTCGGACACGCGCATTAAGGGTTCCGTGCCATCGTACAAAATTTCACACAATGTACTTTTTATTAGTTTTCTGAAATGAGAATAGGTGTCATGTGAGGAAAATAATGCTGTCATTTGAAAAAATGCCCACTTATGATAATAATAATGAAACACCGAAAAAATTCTGTTTCTTGTATTAATTTTTATTTTTATTATTTGTTGTTATATTGCGAATAGAAAAACACAGTCTGTGAAAATTTCAACTGTCTACCTATTACAGTTCATGAGATACAACCTGGTGATGGACGGACAGCAAAGTCTTAGTAATAGGGTTCCCGTTGTTGCCCTTTGTTGCCTCCTGTGATATCTGGATGTTAAAGAAGTGTTCATACTGAAACGTAAAGAGAAAACTATACAAGGCGATCCACAACTGATGGATCAGCTTCAGAAGCTTAAGTTATGAAAGAACAAAAGGCAATATTTTTGATAGTTGAATAAGATAAAATAATAAAAAATTTGCGAAATTTTGTGTTATGCCTCATTTTCATCGTTAAGTTAATTCATTTTACTAATTGAAAATAACTCCATCTTTTTCTAACTCTTGCAACAGTTCCTATAATCTTTTCTTCCTTGCACATCTCAAATGTTGTTCACTTAAACCACAAGAATACCGCACTTACAAAGTCAAATATTTGACACAGCCAAACTTTTTCATTAAAATTAACTCATAGCGACTCGTGCGGCGAAATTGGAGAACTTCCTTTTCGAAATTAGCAAATCAAGCTAAATTAAAAAAAAATTTCTCAACAAGATATCTGACGAGAATCCGCAGAATCTATAGAATTAGATAATGGAACATAGAAACTTAGAATCCCTCTGCGAATATTTTGAAGAATGGAACATTTCAATTACGGCATATTAATAACTGCTGTACAGCAAGAAAGTGTATTATGGAATCCTGAAGAAAGAAACTATACAAATTATTTAGTACGACTATCGAAATGGAAGGAGATTTCAAAAATTACTTTTGGGGTTGTAGATCACGCATCAGGTTAGTGAGAAAAGAGTTTAATTTTCCGATAAACTAATGTAAACAAATTCCAATTTAGAATTTCAAGACATGTGGAAAACGTTAATGGAAAAATATAATAGAGAAAAAAAGAAAGTATCTGAAGGAAGTAGAAGTGGAGCAAGTGGTGTAAAAAAAGCTATTGGGTTTATTTTGATGAACTTCGATTCTTGGATATTGTATATAAAAAAATAAGGTAAGAAGTGGTGAAGACTCTTTACATCTACACATTTAATTAAATAAGCTGACTAGGAGTTATGAAAGCTTGTCTGGAATCAACGAAGAAACTGAGAGCTCTGTTTATTGGTTCTTTGAAGACACCAATCTAGTATCATATGAAGCGCTTTGCCTTCAACCCATAGTGAGAACTTCTCCAGCGATGCAACATAAACACAAAGCGAAATAACAGATTTAATAAATATTGCCAAGTCATTCGCTCCACAGCAAAACTCAAAATTTTCAGAGTTCGGAAATTATGTTGCAAAAATTCTAGACGGGCTTGAAGAGGAGAAAGCTACAATGCTTGAGGGAAAAATCTTGCAGTTAATTATACAAATAAAAGGAATGTAAAGAAAGCACTTCTAACCATTCTATTTTTGTTTTCAGTAAATAATGGGCAGTTATCCTTGATCAAACCACTAATACATTTTGTTTCATGACAAGGGAAGGATCGAAAGTAGGAAGCTTGCATTTTTGTGAGACTATATCCAGGCGTGCACGCTACTAGCATGCATCACCGTGATGCAACTTTTCATGGATGAGGGACACTCAGGGAGAGGAGCTTTTCCGTTCTTTGAGTGTCTCCCATCCACAAAAAGTTGCATTATAGTGATGCATGCTAGTAGCATGCCCACCGGGAGATAGGCTCACAAAAATGCAAGCTTCTTACTTCCCATCCTTCCCTTGTCATGAAACAAAATGTATTAGTGATGTGATCTTCTGCCCACGACCTATTCACTGAAAACAAAAATAGAGTGGTTATGTGATAGAGTTGAAGTTTCTGATAACGTAATGTTATGTGATAAAACACAAGTTTTATTTTTAGTTTTAATTTAAACAACATCAATGAATTCATTAAGTTCTTGAACAAAATAAAAAGCAATTTTTAAGAAAACAGACATTCTTCTTAATTTAAATTAGGTTGTTTCCATTTAATTTACGGTTATTGAGCCTACGTTATGTTCGAAGTTTTGTCTTTTCTGATTCAGATTTTACATTTAATATTTTATTTCTATTTAGTCATTTATACCTGCGTTACCCTTTGGGTTTTCTCTCTTAACATTTCTTCAGCTAGATACTACACCTTTTCCAATTGTAATTCAGAAAGCACCAATTGTAATTCAGATTAGTCAATTGTAATTCAGAAAGCAACCGCTTGTAATTGAGATTAGTCAATTGTAATTCAGAAACCACCAATTGTAATTTGAAACCACCAATTGTAATTCAGAAAGCGTCGATTGTAATTCAGAAAATTTCATTTACATGTACCGCGGCTATACAAATCCAATATATATTTTATTAAACTTACATCCTGTTAACTGTACTCAAAAATTCTTAATTATACATATGGTTGTAGTAGCCCATGAACACATTTTGAAATTTCAAATATCTGAATTAATTTTTCAAGAAGTTAACAAAGATATAATTAATACATATGTAGTTCAAAAAGTAAAATACCATATTTCTAAAAATGGAACTGAAGGACAATTGCGCAATTTGCTAAGTTATGATGACAAGGAATCCAATTATACGGCTTCTACCATGCCTACATATATTTCATACAAAGTGCGCGCAATCTATAATCGATGTTCCAGATAGTACTTGTCCTATTTGCAGAGCTCCTACGACTGGAACTGATGCCATTGAAAGAAAAAAGTACAACAAGAATACTGAAAAAGATCGTGAAAGGTTAGTAAATTGTGCGAACAGAGGTGATGACAGGATAGCTTTCGCTGTAACGCTGGAGATCAAGTTCTAAACCGCATATCACTGGATCCAATCTGGACGTGAAAATATGTTGCCAAAAGGAGGAACAAAACCAAAAATTCTAACTGAGGATCAAATTATGTTGATGGCTTCATTGGTAGAAGAAGACTGTAGCCTTACATTGAAGCAATTAAAAGAAAAAATTATGAACAATTTCCGCAAAGTGGTATCTGTGTCAACTGTAGCTAACTACTTAGAAGGCAGACTCTTCAATACAGAAAAGGTGCATATTGAACCTGTTACAATGAACTCCGAAGTTAATAAAAGGAACCGAGCTGAATATGTCCAATCTTTGAATCACTACATACAACAGGGGAAACAAATTGTTTGGATGGATGAAACTAATTTTAATTTGTTTTGCCGTCGAACAAGAGGCCGTGCAGGTCATAGAGCAGTCCAACACCTTCCTGCATCAAGAGGTCCTAACATACATTTGATTTGGGACTGGTTTCTATAACAATAATAAATAAAATTTAGAAAATGGACTAAATCGGGAAAAATCTTCTTGGTGTTGCCATTTAAAAATTTAGGATTTTTACGTATACTGTGAAAACGATCGGTCCTAGACGCTTTTAATGTACCGACAACTTATTCAGAATGTAAAATCCTATGAAATTGGTTATAACCGTTTTTACTGTCCGACCAACAGTTCTAGAAATATATGCGTAAAACCACTTCAAAAATTATACTTGCATAGAGGAGTGACTATACAAAATTAAATAAGGGTTTTCATAACCATAAGAATTGATTTTAGACCAATTTTAGCTTTCTTACTTGTTTTTGAAAAACTTTGCTTTTGTGCCTTTTACAATGATCAATAAGTATTTTATGTTGTTGTTTGGCCATATAAGGAGAAACATGTTTTATAAAGTGGATGTTCAAACACACGACGACAGAGCCAGTCCCACACCGCTAAAATTGCTATATATCTATAGTGCCGTCCCGATGCCGTTGATGGCATGTGTGCAATCGGCTGATATGTGCCTACATATTTTATACGTACAACGGCACCGCAACGGCCAACGGCAGCGGCTCTGTCGTCGTGTGTGTAAACAGCGGTATCTTCAAAACAGTTAGTTATAAGAAAGGTTTTATAATTTTATGGCTCATCTGGCGACGTGTTGTCGTTTTACTCAGCTGTAAATTTCCAAAATAGATGAGATAATTTTTATGTTACCGATGCTACTTCAATTCAATGTAAGGAAAGTTGGTAAAATCCTGAATCGGTGCTGTCGGGATATTCACAGATAGTAAATATAACAAAACACATTTTAAAAGCTTCTTGTATAATCTTTTAGTCATTAAACCCTAGATGATATCTATACGGTAATACTAAGTTTGTCATTCCGTTTGTAACACCTCGAAATAATGATGGTAGAGCAAAATGGATTGGACACCCACGCATAATATTAAAAAGTTATCTTGATGTTTGCATGTCCGTCTGTGTGCCGTGCGCACGATAACTCAAGAACGCGTTCACGTAGAAAGCTGAAATTTTGTACAAGGACTTAAAATAAAATGTAAAATTAAGTTCGAAAATGGACTAAATCGGGCAATCCCTTCTTGTTTTTGCCAAATAAAAATTTAGGCTTTTACATATACTGTGAAAACGACCAGGCGTACACATTTTTATTGTACTAAAAACCTCTTCAGAATAAGAACCCCTATAAAATTTGTTTTAATCTTTTTTTCTGTCCGATGAACCATTCTAGAAACATATGTGAAAAAGTACTTCAAAAATCAAACTTGCATAGATCGGTGACCATACGAAATTTTATACAGGCGTCATAAGAATTGGTCTTAGACCAATTCTAGCGTTTTTACTTGTTTTAATATTAATTCATTTTACCTAGTTTGGTTTATACTTGGTGTGCGCATGCACATTGCCGTGATACAACGTATTGCTGCAAAATTCCTAAAAAAAGAAAATTAATATTAGACCTTGTAACGAAAATCAGTTAATTTTACAAAAAGTCGAACTTGTTAGCAATTAAGTAGTAGTTAAAATCGACTGCACCCTTTTGGACTAGAAGTGGGGAAATCACGATCTGGTCACAAGAAAAAAAACGGTTACCTATACAAAACGAAAACAACATTCCATCAGTTAGTAAAAAAGCTGCTAAAAAAGATGTATAGAGAGCAGAAGTAAATTTTAAGCGTTTAAAAGTCCAGATTAAGTTTTTTTCTTAATCCGAATAAGTCTAGATTGAAAGATCTGAGGGGAGCCGTTAAGTGCGAAGTCTCAAAAGACCAGGATAGATTGTGACAAGTATAGATTATATTGCGGTGAGTACTGATTATCTTTTATTGTAGCACGGCTGGTGTACTGACCCAGTACTGGGCTTTATTGTTAAAACAAAAACGTATTGGCATAATAACAAAAAGACGAAGAATCATTCGTGGCTAGACCTTAAAGAAAGTTTTTTCCGCGAACTGGAAACTTTGTTATTTTTATTTGTGTAGCGGAGATTGAAGATTGAACCCTCAGTGCCGGGATTGAATGTCAGTCAAACGATTGAATTGACTCACACTTTCAACTGGAGCCTGCTTTCAACCCCAATCATCTTTCAATTACTCGTTGAAAGCATACTCTTCTCTCATCATCTGCTAAGTCACTCACTCAAAGAAAGTGTTGCAATTTCTGCCTCTCCTTCTCGACTTTATTGAGCGTACAGAAAATTGTAACAGCATTTTGTATGGCGGTAGGTTCAAAAACAGCCCCAAGAAGCTGTAAACATATGGTAGACTCAAATTTGAAGCTTTGTAAAACCTATGAAGCTTATTGTAAACTACCCATTCGAAGTCAAGATAAAAACAAGTGGAGGCCGCATTTCTCATGTAATAACTGAATATTTTTAAAAAAATTTCATTGCTTAAATTTTTAGCAAGGTACCGTGAATAAAAAAAAAACTTATGCAGTTTGGTGTATCAAGAATATGGAGAGAACACACTGATCATGTTCGAGATTCCTAGTTTTGTATACTCACTCCAAGTAAGCGTCTGACTGGAAATACGCCAAAAAGATCTTTTTTCCAGATTTACTTTCAAAGGTTGCTCCAGTGACACATAGTGGCAATTTCCCTGTACCTTGTAGTTCAGAGCTGGAGAATTCCCAAGTATTTGCATTACAAAATTCTAGTACCAGCACCAATGACAGCAATGAATTTGTGATCAAATCAAAGCTGTGAGCCACACCTCATTAATTCAAAAGAGTTAAATGAGATAATTAGAGATCTGAACCTCCCTAAAAGTAAAACAGAAGTCTTAGCTTGTATGTTGCAACAGTAGAATTTGCTTGAAACAATTGTTAAAATGATATCAAGCATTTTATTTCCTTTTCACTAAAGAAGACGAACTTTATTATTGTAATGATGTGAACGGGTTGTTTGAAAAAATTAGAATTCCATGTAGTCCGCCACGGAGCATTATTAAAACTTACAAACTAAATTAAAACCTACAACTAAAAATTTAAATTCCCAAGATGAATTCCGTATCTTGTGGCCCCATTTTTCGTTCTGTTTCCTTAAACAGCAACAAAACCTAAAAAAGAAAGAAAATATCCAATTACTAAATGTAAACAAATTTAATTACAATAACTTCAACATGAAGAGAAATCTTACCTAAAATCCTAGAATCCGTCTCCCTCGCTGCACGACAATCCTCCAGTTTATTTTCAATCTGAATATAACAAAAAACAAATCTAAATAAGTTATATATACATGAAAACAAGAAAGGCAAAAACCAACGAAGTAATAACTAAAGGAGATGCAATCATACATATGTACGATCCGAGTACATGGGCGTACCCAAAATTGCCCTGCATTTGTGTATGTTTCATTCCGCCATTTTTGGTCTTCGCTGTCAGATCCATACTTAGGTTTGGTTTGATTTGGGCTTGGCGCATTGACGCAGGAAAACTCATGAAATAACCGTAGGGGCAAGCAAATATTACTCAAAAACTTTTTTTCACTGAACTTTTCTTCTTAATTATTAACTTTTTTATGTTCAAGTTTGCAAATTCAGTAAATACTTGTATGTGAAAATAAAAGCGATTAAAATTGCGAACAGGTTGTACAACTGTGTACAGGCGTACAAATTTTACGGCGCTTATGTACAAACAATATGTGTTAAATGTGTCAATGTGTTAGAAATGGGTACATGATATTTTCTCATTTGCATCTCCTTTAGTTTTTACCTCGTTGGCAAAAACTTACCCAAACAAATTCAATCTGACGTACGTCAGTACAGTCAGATGTTCAGATTTCTCACTCGTTCAAAGCTGTGATGCGCACAGCTGAAGCCCAAAGCATACAACGCTGCGCAACTTTCTTTAAGCACCTATTTACTCTATAAATTTCCAGAGTATAAATAAAGCGAGGGCTTGAGCTAAAACTCATTGCATTTCTAGCAGTCTTCCGAGACGGATCAGCTGTTTTGATATCTGACTGAGTTAAGGCTATGAAAAGTAGACTTTGATACCACCATCCCTCGCACGATTAGTAGGGGCATCATACCTGTCTCTTCTATAGACTATGTACACAGACACATCAAATAATTCACTCGTATAAATTCCGAAGTAAAGCCATGTTCCAGTTAACTTTCAACTTAGAGCGAAGCCCATTCATATTGCTGTAGAATAGAAAAGTTTGAATCCTTAGATCGAGATATGGCATTAATTTGCGGATCTATGCTCGATAACAAGATGTTCTCGTTGCTTAATGTTGAGCTGGCAGGTCTTGTGACCTCAAGCTTTTTTGGCAAATAGCGAAAATTTTTGATAATAACACCAGCTGGCCAAACGTCAGCACATAGCACTTTATGAAACAAGTGTTCTGGAACGCCCAATTTAAATGTAATGAATTTCATTGTTGAAAGATCTGCATCTTTTTTATAAGATGTTTACAGATAAATAGGTCCTGATCAAAACCTATTTTTGAGGATGCGTAATTTGTTATTTAATCTTCCTGAGTATTAGGGTGTAGACGTGATAAGTGCAACCATTTATAATTATTAACAACAGTTTTATTACTTTCTCGTTCGGCGGTACCTACTATTTTCAACTCTGGCTTTTTGCTTTTCTTGTGTCGGACCGTGGTCCAGGGAGTAGATGAGGCCCCACCATTTATATTTGGTGAAAGCGGATCAATGATTGCAAGAGGTGTCGATGCTGAAACGCGATCATGATGCACTTCTCGTTCAGTAGAAGACTCAGCACTAATTCTAGGCAATACATTAACAGCTGCCGCCGCACTCTGCTTACCAATTTCATCAATTCTTTTTTTAGGTATAGCAGAACAAGCCGTTATAGCAGACTCTGTACATGTTGCGCCATATTCTTTAGAACTAAGTACGTTTATCCATTGCAGTTGTATTAGTTGAATTCATAGCGGAAATCTGGCTCTGGTCAATTTCCTTAGATAAATTAGAAATGTTTTTTATTAGATCAATAATTGGCACATAATTACAAGACGGGCTCAATGTTATTATTTGTTTTATGTAGCACTTTTAAAAAAAATTCATTAAGTTTTGCGCACCTTTTATGGAAGGGTCGATTACATATAAAACACTTGATTTTTTTATCGTGTTCTGCTCACTTCAGATTTTTCTCTTTGGAATTAAAAATATTCAACGAAATCTTTGATAAAAAAATGCATATATCTACTTATTTATTGATATGTGCATTGTTCACGATTAAGAAGTTTAATCATATCACCATCGAATTCGAAGATAATTTTCCTTGAAACATGTCAAAATAGAACGATGTTAACTTTGGCAAAGTATGATCTAAGTGTCAAAGCGAGGTTCATGGATCGCATGTAGATAGTACTACATATACATATGCGGAAGACTGACAAGGAGTATACAAGTGGCAGATCATTAGATGAGTCTATCTGTGGTTTTTTTTCAAATAACTCGTTATCTGCAAAAACCAGTTTTGAGAAAACGAAAGAAAATTGGAAAAAAATTACAAAAAGTATTGGGAAATCATCAATTTGTGGATTTTTTTGTTCTTTTTGTCACAGAACGTTTTGAAATAAATTTTATAACAGTAGGTATATTGATACTATTTTTCAAAAAATGTTAAATATAGCGAAGAAGTGTGTGCGAATTAACGACTCAATTGAAGATGAATAGTTATTTGAAATCAGTAATCGCTACACATTGATTTACGGTTTACTCGCGAAGTTAATGCGAAAGCCATGAAATTTTATCAGCCAAAATGACTGATGATGAAAATGATTATTGTTAATTATGGTATTGATAAATGGCATCCTTTATTATAGTTGTAAATACATGTACATATAAAAATTGAAAAAAAACAATGAAAATTAAAAAAAAAGTCGCAATTTCATTTTAAAATAACAACTTTTCTGCACTTGCATTGCTGTTTGACCAATTTTTTCGACTTCTCGGTGCATGCCTAGTTGTGCTGTTTCTTGAAAAAATAATTTGAGATTTGTTGGTACTTCAGTGGTTATTCTTTTGTTAAAAATGGTATAATTGCTTTAACAGAGTACGCAGGATTACAAAATATAAAATACTATGTTACGAAATCTTTAGAAGATCTTTTTTGTCATGCGAATGTACCTCATTACCTTTTAATCATGTTAATAAAATATATTGTTACACGCAACAAAGTGACACAAGCGACATCTGTTGGAAATGGAAACAACTTTAGGTTAGTGACATCTTAGTAAACTTTGGGATCGGAGAATAGAATTTACGGGAAGGTTCTAGGATAAACTTTAGAGTATAAATGATGCTTCTCACATCCAGGGGGCGGAGTCTTATTTCAGACAGTGAAGTGAACGAAGTAAACTGTTTGAATTGCGATAATTAAAAGTACAGTACCAGCGATAACTATAAAGAGTTTATTTCATTTTCAATTCAATTTAATTTATTTAGCTGGATTGGTACACAAGATTTACAATCTTTTGTAAGCACTCGAATATATAATTTTAGAGAAAACAATGTTCAAATAGTTACTAATAGTCTTAATGTCATATGTTATATATAAAAACATATGTACCATATGTACATATATGTATAAATATGTAGACATATAAAACCTTAGGACCTAATAGGTAAATATATATCTGAAAAACCTAGAGTTGGGTATTTAAAAAAGAAAATCATAAATCATAAATTCCAATAAACTAATCATGCACAAAACATGATTAGTTTATCTCCCAAAAAGGGTGAAGAAAATTGCATCAGCAATTTTCTTCACATTCCACACAACTCATAAAATTTTTCCCATAAAACGACTTGGGAAAAACAAAAGTTTCAGCTTACACCCCAAGTCGTTTTACTTAAAAATTTCCACGACAAATTTTGCCTTCAGCAAAATTTGTCATTTCAACAATTTAATTAAAAAAGAAATCAAAAAAGCAAATCGTACCTTCAGTACGATTTGTCGCGAAAAATACAATATGTATGTACATACGTACATACATATTACGAAAAAAGCTTTCGCAATAAGAAACGCGCGCAGCATAAATGCATTGTATGTATATGCGCGTCGCGATTTCAAACGATGGCTGATGTTTTAAAAAGTGTAAGATTACATTTTTGAAACCATCGTTCGTCGCGATAATTCTGGGCAGGTTTAAACATGCCCAGCGTAAAATAATTTTCTCGGGATAGGAATGCTAATTAAGCATTTTCCTATCCTGAACGAAGAGACTTACGATTGAAAAATCTAAGTCTCGGGACAGTCGGTTTTTAGATTTGGTTGATAGTTGTACGTCGTGAGTTGGCTAGTAAAATAGAAGTGATTGTAATTAGTTCAATTGCAATACCAGTAAGAGTGTAATTGTAAAAATAGAAGTGATTGTAATTAGTTCAATTGCAATACCAGTAAGAGTGTAATTGTAAAATAGAAGTGATTGTAATTAGTTCAATTGCAATACCAGTAAGAGTATAATTGTTTGATTACATGTAATGTTAAAATAAAAGTGTATCTACTGTTTGGATATAACCTAGTGCCTATTAAGTGGTGAGTCAAAACACCCCAATATATATATATATAAAAATATACAACAAATTGGCGCAGCCGGTAGGATCAAGGAAGCTTGGTCAAGTTAAAAGATCGTAAACGCTTGAAAAGCCTTGATCCTGCAAGAATCTACGGGGAACCTGTGACACTAGCCACACTATAAGGCCACGTCACCCCCAACGCTCGGGGTAGATCTCATCTATAGGCGCCTCTGCTCCAGGCGAGCAAGCGTTCACCCCAGTGAGTGAAAAAAAAAGGGGAACGAAATCAACAAGGGACCTGGACTCACTAATAGAAGCTCATTCCCAGCCGGAAAGAAGTCAGGACAACGGACACCCATTTACAACCAACTCCAGGAGGAAGATATCATCGTTCCTGGGTTGAAGGGGATTTCGAAGAAGGCTTTAAGCCCCCCTTTCAACCATATCCAGGGGAAGTAAGTAGGCCTAGGGCCCCCCCAGCAGCAAAAAGAAGCACCGGAAAATTGTAACTTCGTTCCAGGATTGAAAGGGATCTCGAAGTCGGCAAAAGCCCCCCTTTCAATCTCAGCCAAGGGAATTAAGACGGCAGGAGCCCCCCTAGCAGCAAAAAGCATTCCAGAAGGGAGTACTCTAAGAAGGCTGGAAGCCCCCCTTTTGGACAACGCGGGACGCATATGTCAGGAGAAAGCTCGACACCGGCACCTGAGACAGGCACGAGATTAGACTACATACCTTCATCCGACGCGGAGAAATCCCCAGGTGAAAATCTCCAACACCTCCGGGAAGGTACAGAAAACGCCCAAGAAGACGACCCAGCACAGCAAGAAGCAACAGGAGTTCGCCTTCGAAGCGGCACCGTTTTAACAGGGCCCACAGTTGTATCTAAAGTAAGTCTAGATAAATTTTTAGATAAGTTATTAGAGAAGGCACGTGAATCCGATAAGCTCACTGTCACGCACTGCGACGCACTTGACCACAGATTAAGTCAAGGCAGAGAGCAGAGGCTGACGCAAATCGAAAAATTCAAAAAAGAAACAGAGCGATTCAAACAGGAGCTTATCGAATTCGCCGGGCTTTCGCGTTCTTTAGGTATAGATAAGACCACAGCCAGTGTAGTTGTAAGTGCTGATAGTGATACTAGTGTCAGTGATATTAGTGGTGACCAAACAACCGCAGAAAATCTCCTTAGTGGCTGGCTAGAAGTATCCTTCACGGATTCTAGTCCAGAAACCAGCCCTGAAACTCGTCAAAGCACCAGTAGACTACCCTACAAAAGTTTAAATAAAAAGATAATCACAATGGTAGATTATGCAAAGGTGGCCAAGCTCACGGCACAACTAGTTCCTCTGTTTTCGGGTGAAAATACCCCACAGCTAGGTCGTGAGCTACAAACATTTATTGGCTGTTGCAAACAGGCCTTACACTGTTTAAGTGAGGAAGAAAAACCAGCCTTCCTACATATCTTGCCCACAAGACTTCGTGGCGATGCTTATCAGCTGTTTGCTTCGGACGTTCCAACTACTTTTAGTGAGGTGGAGGAACGTCTGAACAGAACCTATTTACCACGAGAATCGTACCAAGAGTTGGTCAACAAATTGATCACAATGAGGCAAAACCCGTTGGAAACTCTCACTGCCTTCACAACAAGAGTGAAGCAGTTGCTGATGCTTTGCAATGAGGCAGCGGTACTGAAGTACGGAGCAACGGCAGCCCCAGCTGTGAAGACACAGTTGACGGACTTGGCCAAGAATGCCCTCAAAAGTGGAGTGAACAATCCCCACCTATGCCAGTACCTCCTCACTCTGGTAGAAAATGATCTAGAGCAGCTGATACAAAAGGCTTTAGACATGGAAAAGTTACAAACAGGCACAGTTTTCGTCCAAACGCCGCTAACGCAGCAGCCATATCCAATGGCACCAATAGACCCAAGTCTTCGAGTTCGAGCTCTTAGCCGAACACCTTACAATCAAGCACCACAGCCACCCATGTATGCATCACCACGAGCACAAGAGCCCAGACAGTTTAATCCCCCATACGTTCATGCTCAACCACTACGCCCGCCGTTTCCACGAAGGGAATCTAGACAACCGGATACACAGAATCTGGTACAAAACATCACCTGTAATTTCTGCCAGAAGCGGGGGACACACCTACACGGAGTGTTTAAAACGCAAAAACACCCCCTTCTGCTCTAACTGTAGAAAGTTACGGGCATGACATTCGCGACTGTCGAAACAACCAAACACAGTCTGCAAATCGTTTCACAAGAGGATCGCCTAGCAATCCCCCACAGTCAGACCCAAGCAATACAAAAGGCCCCAGAGTCTTTAATATAAGACAAAAATGTGATTTTTGTGGGCGCCGCGGACACAAGATCGACGAATGTCGACAAAAGCAAAAATGGGAGGATAAAAAACAGGGAAACGACAAAGAGTCGACCCAAAACTCCCCGGCTCGACTATAAACCCTACCAGCAATAAAAAAGGGTCTTCTCAGCCGCCCGACTTCAGTGTGCCCACCGCCAGACTCCCTCTAGACATAAGTCTAAATGGTCAGGCCCAGCTAATAGTGGACACCGGCGCTGAGATCAGTATAATTAAGAAAAAAGCTCTCAAATCTCGCGAGCTAATAAATCCCAATAAAAAACTAACGCTTCAAAGCCCCTTTGGCACTGGAAAAACCTTAGGAAGTTGCCAAGGAAACTTCATGCTAAAAGTAACTTACCTTGCAACTTTCAGGTGGTAAAAAACATCCCAGGTATTTCTGACGACGGCTTACTAGGAAATGATTTCCTAGCCAAAAATTGTAATGTTGAAGGACCCAACAAGGTTCTGCGATTTCCTCGCACGGAAACCAATCCAGAAGAGTTTGCTGTTCCATTAGAAACCGCATCGGACAACCCGTGTTCACAAAACACAGTCAACAAAGAGACACTGGTAGAAGATATTAAACCCGACGGGGATACACCTTCTACCCGAAGTGTTCTCAAAGCTTCTCAGACAGAAGAAGTCGGCTGTGACTTACAAGAGCGCGATAAGGGTGACTTGATTACCGAAGATCCGGCCCGTAAGACTGGACAGTATCAGGTGAATTTAAATGAACCTGTGTGCGTACCAGCAAGGTCTCAGATCGTAGTCAAAGTTCCGTTGCAGTTGCAGAAAGAAATGCTCAGTCTGTCGAAAGAAATAGACGACGGAGTCTTCTTAGCAAACAGCTTACTCTCAGCTGGGTTAAAAGCAGTCCCTATCGGAATCCTCAACACACGCAGTACACAAGTAGTTCTAAACAGCGTGAACCTAAATCTGGTTCCCATTAAAGACTACACTGTCGTCCCCATCAAACGAGAGCCAGACAAAAATATTGCAACAGCCCATCCTTTGAATCCCATGAGTCGAAATGACGGCGATGGTGAGCATCAAAATATAATTAGATCTAAGATTAAGAAAATAGGGCATAAGAGCCCCAGTCAATTAAGCAGTCATAAGAGACTGCTCCAAGACGCTTGCGGGTCCCTCCTGAAAACCCCAACGTCAGGCGCTGGCCAGCATACAAAAGGTCTGCCGTTAGCAACTCCCGCAGATCCACCTGGCCCAGCGCCTCTCATATATAAAACAAGTAGGTTAAGAGGTAAAATCAGTAATATAAAATCATTAAAGAAGACTAGATTTAAGAATAATAAAAATAGGGCAAGAAGCGCTGAACAGACGGCCACCCTACAACACATAAAATACTTGTTCCCAAACGATGTCGAGCAAGAAGACACCAGTATTCATCCCCGCCTCACCAGATTAGAGCAAGAACTCAGTCTGGATGAAACTTTAAATTTTGAGGAAAAAGCCTCAATAAAAAATCTCTGTTACGAATATGATGACATATTCTTTTTAAAAGGTGATAGGCTTACACATACCAATGCCATCACCCATGACATCCCTCTGGTACAAGACCAAGCACCCATTAACCAAAAGATGTACCGGTTACCAGAGACACAGCGAAATGTAATAAATGAGCAACTCAGAGAAATGCTTGACAACGACATTGTCCAGCCCAGCAAAAGCCCATGGAACTCACCACTGCTAGTCGTCCCCAAAAAAGCGGGACCAGACGGTGAGAAAAGGTGGCGCGTCGTCGTTGATTTCCGCAAGTTGAATGAAAAAAACGATTGGCGACGCCTTCCCTCTACCTCGGATTGAGGATATCCTCGATCAACTGGGCCATTCAAGATACTTCACCACCCTAGACCTAGCCAATGGCTATCATCAGGTACTCGTCGATCCGAAAGATCGAGCAAAAACGGCTTTTAGTACCAACTACGGGCATTATGAATTCAAACGTATGCCGTTCGGACTCAAAGGAGCCCCGGCCACATTTCAGCGTTTAATGAATTTCATATTAACTGGCCTACAAGGCCTAGAATGTTTCGTCTACTTAGATGACATCGTCATCTATGGAAAAAGTCTGGCAGACCACAACGAAAAGCTTCGAAAAGTCTTTGACAGGTTAAGAGAAAATAACCTGAAACTTCAACCTGAGAAATGTCAATTTCTCAGGCGGGAGGTAGTGTATTTAGGACACAAATGTTCTAACCAAGGAGCACTACCTGACCCTAGCAAAACGGCATGCGTCCAAACTTTCCCCATCCCTAAGACAGTAAGGCAAGTACAATCATTTTTGGGCCTTGCCAATTACTACAGAAAATTCATACCCGATTTTTCGAAAACAGTACGTCCACTAACAAACTTACTCCGAAAGGATGTAAAGTTTAAGTGGACTGAGAAATGCCAAGAGGCATTTCAAAGCATTAAGAACGCTTTAATTTCCCCTCCACTCTTAATATATCCCGATTTTTCGAAACCCTTTAACCTTACCACCGACGCCAGCAGCGAGGCTCTTGGAGCAGTTCTCTCTCAAGGAGAGGTAGGAAGTGACCAGCCAATTGCCTACGCCAGCCGTACCCTGAACAAAGCCGAACGTAACTATTCCACGATTGAGAAAGAGTTACTGGCTATAGTTTGGGCGACTAAAAATTTCAGGTGTTATCTGCAAGGCCGAGAGTTCACGGTCTATACAGATCACAAACCACTCAAGGGAGTCTTCAATGTTAAGGACCCCACATCCCGTCTGGTGAGATTTCACCATAAACTTTCCGAGTTCAATTATAAAATTGAATATAAGCCCGGAAAGTACAACACGAATGCCGACGCTTTAAGCCGCATTCCACGGGAAAATAACAAAGACAAGGAAACTACAACCTTCACGGTAGAAGCTATAGTCCACCACCAAATGGACTCGGACATAGAGGAGGAAAAACACTCATCGGACCTTAAGGAGTGTCTGCAATGCAATGCAGTAACAAGAGCCCAGACACGAAACATTCAGGAAAGTGGAACAAATCCAGACAGCCAGGCCAAACTAATAGAACAAGAAGAACAAACTCATCATCCAGAAGAGACCGCAAACCATGACAGTCCACCTAGTACCAATCCACCAATTATAGACGAAACTCGTCCCCCTGAAGTAATCACAAGCCCAGAGGAGATTCAATTAATCTTAAAAGATTATCATGATTCTCTCTTTGGCGGCCATCAGGGAGTGATAAAAACCTATAAACGGAGTCGAAGAAAGTACTGGTGGAGGCACATGCTTAGTGACATCAAAAAGCACATTAAGCGGTGTGCCAAATGTCAAACCATGAAGGCCTCACCACAGTCTAAAATGCCGATGGTGATTACAGACATAGCGGAACAACCATTCGATAAGATCTATTTAGATATAGTCGGCCCACTAGAGGAGACAGAATCCGGAAACAAATATATATTAACGTTTCAGGATAACCTCACGAAATTTGTAGATTGGTATGCCATACCGAATGGAGAAGCTATAACGGTAGCGCAAGTTTTCTTCGACGAAATCGTCACGCGCTACCGCATTCCCAAAAGAATAGTCACCGATCAGGGAAGTAATTTCCTGAGTGACCTATTCAAAAAGGTATGCAAACTACTCAGGATAAATAAGCTGCAAACCTCAGCTTATCATCCCCAATCAAATGGAGCACTCGAACGTGCACATAGACCGTTGATTGAATATCTACGAACTATAGTGGACGAAAATCCCAGGTCATGGGATAGTTATCTGCGAACCGCTGCTTTCGTGTACAACAACAGTGTACACGAAGGGACAAAATTAACTCCCATGGACTGCCTCTACGGCTTTACAGCGGACGTTCCGTCCAACTTAAGGCGAGACCCCGAACCCGTGTATAACCACGAGAGCTACTACCATATTCTCAGGTATAAGCTTCAAAAGTCTTACGCCGTGGCACGGAAAAACCTTCTGATGAGTAAACAACGCTCGAAAAATTACTATGACAAAGCTGTACGTCCCCTGACATTTCACAGAGGAGACAAGGTTCTACTCAAGAGCGAGAGTCGTAAACATAAGCTCTCCCAGATTTGGGTAGGACCCTACACGGTAACCGGTATCCCTAGTACTGTAAACACCACAATAAAAATTCGTAAACGAGAGGTCACGGTACATAACAACCGTTTAAAACCTTTCTACGAATAACATGGTGCCAATATAATTTAAGTAATTCAAAGATACATAAATAATAGCATGTAAGCTATAAAGTCAAATAAAAACCCATTTTAATACCCTATCCTATCCTCTCCTAGATAACAATGCAGTCCATCATTTTCCACGGACTATTCCTGCTCATAATAGGAGCCCTCGCGGAGGAACCTTACTCTATAACGCCCCTAAATAATACGGGAGTACTATTTGAGGATCTTGGATGCCTATCAGTTTACCACGACACTTGGAGCATCATCACTGAGTTAGATCTCGCCGAGTTGGAAAATCAGACGCGACTAGCAGAACGAGCGGAACACTACATACACCAATTGTGTGGAAATGGGTCTTCTATACAGGACCTTTGTACGCTACAGACAAAACATATACACGCCCTAATGGAAAATATCAATAGGCGTACCAGTGTTATTAGGGAAGCTGTGCCCAAATCGCGCAAGCCCCGATCCATCTTCGATGGAATTGGAAATGCGATGCATTATCTTTTCGGTACCATGGATAGTGGAAACGAACAAGAGGTGTACAGCCGACTAAGCGAATTAGAGGTAAATACTCAAACCTTAGCTGATCTGGAAAAACAACAGATCAGCGTAATAAAAACCACATTTGAACAAATTCAGAAACCCCTATCTTCCCTGTCTGAACGACAGCGTCAGATAACCAACCAGATTAACAATCTGAGGAACACAACAGACGAGTTGACAGCCCACCAAATAAGACAAGAAATTATCTCTAGTCTGACACTACAAATGATAGAGTTGGAATTTAGACAACAAGCTCTACTGGACATAATAGTGTCCAGTAGAAATAATCAAATTCATCCACTTTTAATTTCCCCAAATCATTTGCTAGAGATTTATCACAAATCTCACTCCACTTGTCCCAATCTACAGGACTGTTTGTCAGTTCTGTATCAAACAGCAGATGTTAAGACACATTTGTTGCAGGACAAATTAGTTATCCGAGTCAAACTTCCCATATTTAATATTCCCAAGATGAAAATCCAACAGATTAGATGTTTTCCCATACGGCTGGATTCAGACCACTCAATAATACCTGATATCGAATTTTCCCATGTGGCAAGTCAAATACAGACCCAGGAATTTCTGCTGTTGAAGCCAGAAAACCTGAGATCTTTCAAAAAAAATTTCAAAGGGAATCAATGAAGATACGTGGGTAGGTAAGCTGAACACACCACTCACCAAGGCTACAAAAACAGATGAATGTGTTATTAAACTTTTATTCAACCCGCTGGGCGAACGCCCACAGTGTAGCATCAGAGCTCAAATTCCCCCAAGAGATACAATAATTAAGCTCAATAGACCAAATTCGTGGCTGTACTCCTTAACCGAAACCACTATAGTACATATAACTTGTACTCAACAGTTACTCACTCATCGTCTCGCAGGACAAGGAATCATGACAGTCAACGAACCATGTTCCTTGCAAATAGGGTCTCACACTCTGTATTACGAAGCAGAAAATCTACATCCGCTAAAAGTTTTCCAACCAACCTACTTCCCAGGCACAAACGAAACGCAAGAGGAATTGGCAGAATATATGTCCAAGATATCCGCTCCTAAAAACCTTGATAAACAACCAACGTTACTCCTCGGAGATGATACAAACCAACGTATCCACCTAGATACAAAATCTCTAGACGAAATCCGTACCAAAGTGAACAGCATTCACTTTGGACCAAAGGCCAAGATTCCTCATATACTCTCTATTACATCCCTATCAATGACGGGACTCTTGTTGCTACTTATATCAGTGGTGGCATTAGCAAAATATATCGTCCCGGCATTCATGGCATGGATTGCTAAACGCAGACAACAGCCTACAGCTGAAAACGTTCCCATGGAACCGGTTTACGCAACACCCCAAGAAAAGTTAAAACGGGCTCAAAGTCTCCCCAGAGCGAGATCTATACAAGTAGTATAATCAAAAAGATCTATACTCGTTGGTTGGCCCCGTCTTATTCTTTTGTTGCTGGCTTAGTACCCTTTCACTACACTGGTCTTAGATATAAGCTGAAATAATTTATAGCAAATAAGAAATAAAGCAACCAGATAAAATTAATATTATATAAGAATAAACTCTATTTAGTAGTACCTACGAACCCAAAATTTATAAACGTAAGTAGTACTTAGTAAAGCAGAAATAATAAATTAAATAAGCTAAAAAAATAAGGTAATAAATAGAAGAAAGAAAGGCATAAGATAATAGAATTAAAAACCAAAAACATAACCGAAGATTATTTACACAAGAATAATAATAATAAAAGTAATAAGTAAATAATATTTAGTAACATTAAGTATTACATAGAAATAGCTAGCTAGTCAAATATAGACATAAATACAGAAAATAGAAATGTAACGAAATAGCGACTTAAATTAGTAGAAAAAATAAGAAAAGATTTTTTTTTAACGACATTAGATATAGCAGAAATTCTATATATATTCCCATAAGAAATACATATTATATATATAGGTATATTGCTGTAAAAACTCAACCGAAAACCGACCAAAACCGAGGCACCAAAAACACACCAACAACAACTTCCCCTGAGAATTATTCCTCTTCAAAGAATAATTCTCTTTTACATTAGTAGAAAGATAGAATAAGAAGTTAACAAATAAGACACTAACTAGGATAGCAAAATCAAACTAATACGGCTAACAAACATTAAGAATAAATACCAAAATAAACAGTACTTTCTTAAAAACGCCCAGTATAGAGTAGCAAGGAAATATAACTCCCTAGAATTCCATACATAACCTAGAATAAATAGATAACGTAGGATACTTAAACAACGTAGAAATAATCATGCAACGTAGAGTAAGTAAATATTTAGACTCCAGTATAAGATAACTCTAACAACAAATTATAATCCGCCATCACAGAAACCGACAGACGAGAAAACACAACTCCCTGCCCAGAGCCCCTTGAACCATTTTCGCCAACCCAAATATTAGCAAAACCTGGAAAACAACCAAAACAACAAAAAATAAATAAATAGAGTACATAAAACTTTATTAGAGAAAAAAAAAAATATACAAATATTATATTAATAGCCGAAAATTAACACAATTTAAAATCACCAGAAATTTAGAAGAAAAAAAAAAACAAATGCTCTTAAAACTAGAATTCAAAAAATTTAGCGGAGACTCTTGGGAGATGTCCCGGACCATCCACGAACCTGAAAAAAAAAAAAAAAAAAAAAAAATAAATAAATTTTGTTTTAGAATCTCATCTGGAGATAACTTACATGAAGTAGCCTTCATACATTTAGGGCTGGTCGACTCCTAGGCCGGTCCGCACTAGGCATCCCAGTCTTCCTGGGCATGACTAGGTCCCTCTCCAGGCAGATCCCAGTTCTCCTGGGCGGGAACGGACGAAACATCCCAGGTCTCCTCAGAGGCGAGACTCGGTGCTGCACCCGGGAGATCCAATTCGGATCCGGAAGAACCGACCCAGGTCGTCACATCGTGCACCAAGTAGTTGGGGTGCATCCTGCAATGAGGGCAGGCACACCATCCGACCTCTCCGGATAGCACCAAAGTCGCTCCTAGAAGAAGATTTGTGAAATTAACAAGAAAATTAATTATTGGAATCTAAAAACTCACCCATAGCTACCCAGGAACTCCCACCATGGGGCCACAGGCATAGCTCCACCCGATGAAAAGTGTCCGCCTCGGCCGGAGCACCCCAGATGCACACGTCTGGACGACCATCCCGCCGCAGCAGCAGACGGATGAGCCCACGCCACCGGGGGGCCACGCTCTGCACAAAAAGGGCCAGTACCCTCATGCAATTGGGTACGGGGCTGGTATACGGCGCACGTGGAGAGATTACCTCGCAGAATTCCATTGCTAACAAAACTGTGAAGATAATCTCAGAAACCGCCCCATATAAAGGGCAAAACCCCTAACGTTAACAAAAATTATCTGTGTAAGCCACTTATCTTGGTGAATCCCACGCCATTTCGGCAGCAAAAATATTTCTTCTTATTTCTTATTTACCGATCTCCTTTCAGAACACACAATCTTAGTTTTTCTTAATCAAACGACACGAATTGCAATTTGTGCATTATGTATGTAGACAGCTACAAGTACACAAACCTCACAAATTTTTTTTTTTCTCTCTTTTCTAAGCCGGTACAAGATGCATTCCAATATCTCATACCAACTCTACGTGCACCAGGAATTTTTTTTTATTTATTTTTAAGGCAGATATCAAATTCATCTCAACTTATAAACGTATAAACACCCCATACAGAATCTACACCCACACAGTTTTTTCGAGAATTATTCCTCTTCAAAGAATAATTCTCTTTTTCACGGGGGGAAGGAATGTTATATATAAAAACATATGTACCATATGTACATATATGTATAAATATGTAGACATATAAAACCTTAGGACCTAATAGGTAAATATATATCTGAAAAACCTAGAGTTGGGTATTTAAAAAAGAAAATCATAAATCATAAATTCCAATAAACTAATCATGCACAAAACATGATTAGTTTATCTCCCAAAAAGGGTGAAGAAAATTGCATCAGCAATTTTCTTCACATTCCACACAACTCATAAAATTTTTCCCATAAAACGACTTGGGAAAAACAAAAGTTTCAGCTTACACCCCAAGTCGTTTTACTTAAAAATTTCCACGACAAATTTTGCCTTCAGCAAAATTTGTCATTTCAACAATTTAATTAAAAAAGAAATCAAAAAAGCAAATCGTACCTTCAGTACGATTTGTCGCGAAAAATACAATATGTATGTACATACGTACATACATATTACGAAAAAAGCTTTCGCAATAAGAAACGCGCGCAGCATAAATGCATTGTATGTATATGCGCGTCGCGATTTCAAACGATGGCTGATGTTTTAAAAAGTGTAAGATTACATTTTTGAAACCATCGTTCGTCGCGATAATTCTGGGCAGGTTTAAACATGCCCAGCGTAAAATAATTTTCTCGGGATAGGAATGCTAATTAAGCATTTTCCTATCCTGAACGAAGAGACTTACGATTGAAAAATCTAAGTCTCGGGACAGTCGGTTTTTAGATTTGGTTGATAGTTGTACGTCGTGAGTTGGCTAGTAAAATAGAAGTGATTGTAATTAGTTCAATTGCAATACCAGTAAGAGTGTAATTGTAAAAATAGAAGTGATTGTAATTAGTTCAATTGCAATACCAGTAAGAGTGTAATTGTAAAATAGAAGTGATTGTAATTAGTTCAATTGCAATACCAGTAAGAGTATAATTGTTTGATTACATGTAATGTTAAAATAAAAGTGTATCTACTGTTTGGATATAACCTAGTGCCTATTAAGTGGTGAGTCAAAACACCCCAATATATATATATATAAAAATATACAACACATATGTTGATTAAAATAATAATAAAATCATAACCAGATCTAAATTTAAGTGAAATTATTCAATGCAAAAATACAGAAATATCTTAAAGGAAGCGATAAATGATTCCATTGTGTTTAATCACAACTATAAAAAAGAAAAAAAGAACAAAACTTATTATTTAATTAATTAGCAGCACTCTCGAAACCATTCAAACCTGTATTGAAGATAGCGGCCTCTTAAATTCACCGACAGTAACCGCTCTCTGCAAGGTTGCATGTAACAAGTTCCAAAGCCGTGGGATCTGAATGAAGAAGGAGCCTTTCTGAACCAAGCGACTACGACGTGGAGTCAAAAGATATCAACGTTGCTGAGATTGGAGAAACTGGATCTCATCCATTAAGTAATCAGGGCGTTTAGTATGTATAAGCTTGAAGAGTAATAGAATTGCCTGGCGTCTAAGGTAAATATTCAGTTGGCCCAGTATTCTGGGAATAAAATTAGAGACATGGTCAAATCTGCGAAAATTGAAAAACGAGAAAAATCATTATAGGCCACATTTATTCGACGAGAGCAATAACTATCCAATTTAGGAAAAATCAAATTCCCCTAAGAAAAGTAGGGCATGATGAGAGTTTTCACCAATCTACATTTGATGTCCACGCTTAATAATTTGGCAGAGAGCCAGAGTCGATGCAAACCTCCATACACCTTACTCAGCACTGCACGTACATGATCACAGCATTTCATTCTTCCATTAAGATCGACACCGAGATTCGTAACTTCGCTTACCCTAGTCAATATTTCACCCCCAAACATGATCTGCGGAATATCAGTTTCAAAGCTGTTATTGGAAAAAAATCTATATTTCGATTTATTGGCATTTAACATCAAAAGGTTACGTTGAGACCAATCGTAAATCCGCATTAAGTCATCGTTAATCCTTACAATGGAGTCTTCAATCAGCCCGAGAGGTCTGCTATTGTATATTTGTAAATCATCAGCATATAAATGGGCACTAACCTCTTGAATAATATCAGGTATATCATTGATGAATAAGGAAAAAAGCAGGGGACTCGCACTTCCTGATACCTATCGCCTAAGAAGCTCTGTATCAATTGGATGGCACTAATTGAAAACCGGAAAAATGTTTGAAGTTTGTTGAGGAGCATAGGGTGATTTACACAGTCAAAAGCTTTTGTAAAGTCGAGTAAAACCAATATTGCGATCTCGTCCTTATCCAGGCCTTTTCTTATGTTTGTAGTAACCTTTAGAACATCCGATTGACAGCCATAACCTGGTCTGAAACCTGATTGACAGCGCGAAAGCATTCTTTTGTTACCTACAAACGATTGGATCTGAGTGTACATCACCTTTTCCAAAGCCTTCGCAAGGAATTTTAGGAACTTAGGAGATATGTTATCAGGACCAGTGGCACTAGATTTAATAGAGAACATGGACTCATAACACTCTGCATTATCAATACACCGAAAGGAGAAAGAGTTTCTATGCTCAGGGTTATTTAAGCATGGTGTGCTGCCAGGTAATGATGAGTGATTCATATTATGCGATACATAAAATCTGTTCAAGTCATCAGGATTTAGTGAGGTTTCCTCCTTGGTGCTTCCACATACTCCAGCTTCGTGAGATTTTTCCATTGAATCTTGTTGGAAAGCATTGGGTTGAATTTTTGTTTGAGATACCTATATTTGGCCGACTTAATGGCCGAGGTTGCTTTATTCCGTGCTTCTTTGAATAACGCCCGTGAAGAAATTGTCTTAAGGCGTCCAAACTCCCTATAAAAGAACTCCCTTTCTTCAATTAGATAATTGTTTGTGAGAGTAAACGATAAAGTTAAATAAAGGAAGAACTTTTGAATTATATCTGAAATATTGTGTTTTAAATAACCAACTAAGGCCACGCTTCTAACAATATTGATATCAGAAATTATTGTCTCAATAAATTGAAGAATATAACAAGAGCGTATCTAGGTTATGGCATTTAGAATGTGAGCATATTAAAAAAGGTGGCGCTGTATATAAAAGATTTTTTACATTTTACTATGGATGATATCATTTTTAGTTTTTAGTTTAACAACTCTATACACCAAGAAGAATAATCCAATTTCCTACGTAAAGATTGTTCCTATCCGAGAATATCCCCGTTTCCTTTAGTTGTAAACAACAACTCGTGTAAAACGAAATGTTTTTTGCTTATATGACATTACTTTCGGACTTTTTTGGTACATTTAATGACAGACACACGCCGCCTCAAGTTAGCAGAATACATATAAAAAAGACAGGCTCATAATTAAATTAAATTAATTTACAATTAAATCCACAAAATAGCAATTACATCAATATGAACTATGGTCACCTAATAGACATAGAAATTTAAGTCTCGAAAAGTCTTTATTGGTGTTTGTATATTGCACGTGAAAATGGATTATTCTGGTTGGTGTTTATGGCCCTTATTGTGCACAATATCCTGAATAATTTTTTAATATTCGGTCCGGAGTTACTTCCGTGACCATTATCTCCTATGGGTATCATAAATGTAATATGCGAGAATATATCCATGAAAATAGCGAACACATTCTTATGTTATTAGATTCTACCATAAAAGTAAACGGATCAACGATTAACAAATTACCAGAAGCTAGTATCTATCTGCAAGTCGGCTGAATCACAGACTAAATAATATTATTTAGTCTATGACTAAATCGAATGATAACGGTTTCAAGCGGTATGAATTTCAAACCGATTCTATGTATTTGGCAGATTACTATGCGAAGTACTTCAAAAATCAGTAAAGAATTTTGAAGGTATTAAGTAAATGGGTTTCAATCGTCTGCGTACCAACTTCTCTCAGCTTATCAAAATTTAGAAGTTATAAAATAGTGAGGTTTGAGTAGCCCTCAGCATAAACTTGAATAATTTCTCCTTTATATGTTTCTTGTTGTATAAGTAAATCGTGCTATCCTTATAGCTAGCGACTAGTCCCCACAAAACTACGGTAATACAGTTTTTAAATAGAACACATTATGACAAAAATCTTTTTACAACTGGCTTAAAAGCTCGTCACTACGACAAATGTTTTGCAGTTTCGCTTTCGTATGTGTGAGATATGCGTAACGCGAACATAAGAGGGTGCCGGTTAAAAGACAGCTTGGCTTGAGTTTTCAAATTCTATTTCAACATCATTTAATGGTTAAAAGTATCTAAGATATTACAATCTTTTGGTGATCCAAAACTTAGTTGGTAAATTACAAAGGCAAATACTATATTCATATTAAACTAACAAGAATAAAAACAGACTAAAACTACAAAGCATCGAATGCCAAAATAAAAACATTATAAGAAATAAGCAAGCCAAAAGTAGAAAATTATAATAAGGAATAAAATAGAAATTAAAACCAGCAAAAATTGAAAATTAAAATATGCAATAGCGTCAACTAGTAGCAGTGCAAGGAGAGAAAGAGCATATAAGCCGGAAGACATAAGTGATGGAAGAGAAAAGTAATAGTAATAATAACAAGTAAAAAAGCTAGAATTGGTCTAGGACCAAATCTTGTGATACCCTAGATGAATGCCCTTATAAAATTTCGTACTGTCACCGATCTATGCAACTTTGATTTCTGAAGTGGTTTTTCGCATATATTTTTAGAACGGTTCGTCGGACATAAAACATGATTATAAACAATTTTAAAGGGATTTCGTATTCTAAAGAAGTTTTTAGTACAATAAAAATGTCTAGGACTAATCGTTTTCACAGTATATATAAAAAACCTAAATTTTTATATTTCAACACCAAGAAGGGGTAACCCGATTTAAACCATTTTGAAATTTTACATATAGTATATACTATACTATACTATATATATATTCTATAAAAACACCATGTACCAAATTCCAGGTCTCTATATCAACGCGTTCCCAGGCAGTGTCCAAACATATAGTGGAAAACGAATTTTTTGAATGGCAACTCTACGAAGGAGTTGCCCGATTTGTCTCATTTTCGAACTTAATTTTACTTTAATTTTTTAAGTCCGTGTACAAAATGTCAGCTTTCTAAGTAAACGCGTTTTCGAGTTATCGTGCGCACAGACGGACAGACGGTCGGACGGACATGCAAAAATCAAAATAACTTTTAATATTATGCGTGGGTGTCCAATCCATTTTGCTCTACCATAAATGTTTCGAGATGTTACAAACGGAATGACAAACTTAGCATACCTCTAGATTTCATCTAGGGTATAAAAACGAAAATAAATGCGCATTATATAGTTATTTCGGAGTCTAAACACAATCTCAGTCTATGTTGATAACGGGGAACCTGCAGCATTAGCGGAGAATAGATAGCTGGGACGCCTAGTATAGATGATCTTATGAAGAAAAAGCAAAATTATCAGAGTCAGATAAGGATCTAGAGACATACCCAGCGGAGAATTACGGAAGAGAGAAACGTGATCGTATCTCATCAATCCATGAATAAAACGGATGCAATCATTGAAAGCGACATCCAGTTTCCTTCTACAGATCGAATCCAAGTTAGGGAAGGCAATGCTTCCATTTGTGAAATAAGGCAAGAAAGAGTGTTCACCAGCTTGGAACGAAGAGGAGGAGAGATTATTCTCGCAGACAACCACAACATAAATTTTACCTAATGTGTTTTTAATATGGTCGTAGCAAGTCATAATAAATTGCGAGCAATGGTAACGTGAGGTAAGGTTGTGCCTTTCAGAGTTACAGTTGGAAACTGTGAGACATCTCGCGATTTAAAATCATGTAAGTTGATTTGTTGGAATTTAAAAGTAAGTCATGCCCCTTGGACCAATCAGGGCCGGTTTCACAGTTCGAGTTTAGGTTCAGGATTAGTTAAACTCCATTCGTAGTTTAAACTGAGTTTAAACCAAAATGAGTTTCACAGTGTTCGACTTTTTTTCATATGGCAGCACTATGGAATTGTGAACTAACAAGCTATTTTCTGTACAATTGTGGACTAGCAAACTATTGCGAGTCATTTACTGTCATAATATTGCCGGCCAAATCGTTGTGGCAAAAAAATTAATTAATTAAACATACGAAAGTGAACAAAATAAAATAAATTAATTAAATATACGAAAGTGAACAAAATAAAATAAAAAATAAAATAAATTTATTAAACCTACGAAAATGAGTAAAGACTCTTTGAAATGCACGAAATGTCACTTCATTCACATTTAAAGATAAAATGTGTTTAAACCCTCAGTTTTGGTGGTTTAAACTAAGTTTAAATGAGGTTAAACTTACCACTGAAACTGTGTTGAAGAGATAAATTGAGTTTAAACCACATCTTAAGTTTAAACTTGAACTGTGAAACCGGCCCTCAGACATTTTCTTCAAGTCTGAGTTGATTCTCTGGACACAATCCTCAATAAGGCCAACCGGCCTATCCAAATATATCTCAGCGTCATCCGCATAGAAGTGTATTTTTGAGTCTTCTATTACATTTTAAAGATCATTTATGTACATACTGAACAACAAAGGGCCCAATATTGAACTCTGTGGTACCCCACAAGTGAGAGGCAAGTTTCTCGAAAATAAATCTTTGACTTTGACTTGAGTTCAAATATAAAAGTTTTATTCAGTTTTGTAATTCAATATACAAATCTAAATTACTTAAGTCTAATATCAAATATTCAAAATAAACAATTCAGAAATGAAATTATTAAATAACTGTGAAGAATTCAAATTCAACAAAAAATGCGAAACTATAAGATTTATTTGTAGGCGCGTTTAATATTTCTGCTGTAGTTGCTACCTTAATTTGGCTGTAAAAAGAGAAGAATATAAAATTGAACTTTCGTCAATGGAATGAGAAAGCAGAATAAAATTCCTGCAGAATCTGAAGAGACAGAATTTGATTTCTGTCCGTCAAAGTTTGGAGAAAGCAGAATTATACTTCTGCAATTTTGTTAGCAGGCAGAACTAAACTTCTTTGGATTTTGGTGGTTTAAACAGAATTTAACTTCTGTACTTTTGGTTGTAAGAGACCTTAAAAGAAGTAATATCAATGATAGAAAGTTCAAATGTTCGGATGCAGACAATATGCGTTACAATAGTTTTTTAATTCACCATTAATAAATTATAAATATATGTACTATAAAAAGATAGAAGGTAATGAAAATAGATTGTTTAATGTTACTTAGCTTATAAATTTCTCCTATTTATATATTTTTTTACCTTGAAAGAGTGCTGAAAGTGATAAAAAAAGTGATTTAGCTATAAACATGTTTACTACATTTTTACCAAGTGTTTGGATTTGCGTAAATCTCAGATAGTGTTCAAACGAAAATCTGTATAGGTAGGTACTTAAAAAAATACTTGAAATGTTTACAATAAAGATAAGATAAAATAGATTTGAACAAATGCAGTAGATTAGATAAATTATTCGTAACAATATTTTTTTAAGTAGCTACTTACATTTAATGCTCTCTCCAGTTAGATTTACATTCTAACTGCATATCTCTCTTGAACGAATAAGGAATCTATTTGTATTTTGAAGTGGTAACAAGAGCGCAGATAACAATCTATATATGTTAACGGAAATAAATCATATAAAAAATAATACGATTAAGCAAACATTTCATCTAATCAAAGAATAACAACCTGCTACCGGCTACGATGTTTAATTTTATATCTTTGGGATTGGAAAGGCCAATTCGTAAGCTAAAGTGGAGTTTCATCACAAACCGATATCAATAACAATAGAAATGTATTTATGAATTATTCGTTAATATGTACACCTAAATCAAATCTTGATCCAGTGTAATTTCAATTGGCTGAACAAAACTGAAAAAATTAAAAATATTTATTGTGAATTAATTGGTTTTAGTTCATTAAAATTAATGTCGCCAAATGTGAACAGGAATAGAATGGCTGTCCACAAAATATAAAAAGGTGTCTTGGTTTAGCTTCAGTAAAATTTTTAGCTGCTCAAATTTTTAAAAGAACATATGCTGGAAAGGTTAAAACAAGGGTGTCGGATCGAAGCAATTACAACTGCTACAGAGCGCTCTAGCTGGAACGGAGTTGACTCTTGAGCAGAGCAATAGCTGGCGCGGTTGACTGAAGCCAGTAATGGGGGCGAAGCTATACGCCGAATAAGATATATTTGCTCCGGAGCAGCTCTAGATGGAGCGGATGAGATGCCGTAGTGGAGTAATAGCCACAGAAAATTAATAGCTCAAAGCATACAATATACATAGGTATACCACATGAACCATCAATTTGTCATTCCGCACCGGAGGGATTTTCCGGAGCAATTTGCCAGAGCAATTTCTTCTAACTACTCCGCTCCAGAATACAGGTGGAACAGTAAACTGCTCCACTCCGACACTGTGACTAAAACCAAAAATCCTCAATGACCGATAACTGCATCAATGGTAGAATCGATTAAATTTATTTAAATGTATTCTATCCTATCTCAATCTGTACGTAGATACAATGCGGAGGCCCCGATCCGAATTGTCAACCGACTCATAAGCTGCATCCTTTTTGCAAGTCTAGTCAACAATAGAGGCTTTAACATATTAATAGATCGTCGAAATTATTACTCTTACCTAAGTAACATGGAACTCGACCACTTAATGCATCTCTACCTAGGTACCCGTGGGTCCAAGGATAGTATCTCGTATAACGAAAACGATTCAAGAAATTCTTAGTGGACATTAATCATTCGTTAAACTTAACCATTCGTTAGCAGTGAACCTCTAACCTGACCTGATCATTCGTTAATTACATGATCCACTGGAGAGGGGCTAAATACAAGAACGACAATGGGATAAATCGGGTAACTAATTCGTAGCGTTACCATACAACAATTTTGTTTGTCACTATACATATATTTGGGGACACGTTCTAAGATCGCGTCGACGTAGAAAGCTGAAATTTTGTACACGACATTTCCATAAAAATAGTAAATAAAGATTGTGTTGATGGAGCAATTGAAATCCCCAATTGTTCATATAGAATAGAAAAGTACTGTAAAGCAATGGCAGCCTGTTATTGTGGTTTAGAATTGACAGCAATAATAATATAATGATCTAATTTTAAAGAAAGATATTCAATCTTGTCGCGTAGTCGGTCTCAGGTAATGAGTGTGGTCAGAACCTGGAGATCTTTTTGATATTTAAAAGCCAACACAGGTCTTGACAAGGAGCGCAATAACGGGTAAGCCTAGCTAGTGCAGCACAATATTCTAAGTGTAGTGTCGTGAGATATTTAAAAAGTGTTAGTGAGTTAACAATTGAAAAATGAACTTAATCGGGTAACCCCTGCTTAGTGTTGCCATACAAAACATTCGTTTTCCACTATATACTTGGATACTGATAGAAAACGCGTTAACGTAAGAATCTAAAATGTTGTCTACAAAAATAGTAAATTCTTACAATTCTATAAGTGAACTAAATTGGATAACCCCGTTCATGGTGTTTCCATATAAAAATTGAGCTCTTTTGCGATTAGGATAAAATGACACAGTGGCCTTATTACCGATTTCGAATTATGCGCAATCTTTTGGAGCACGCCACTAAGCACAGACCTAACAAACAGTAAAGCTGAGAAAACTCTTGTGCTCCATAATACTATATTCAGTCAGGGATATGTTTTCATTTACCTATCAAGTGAAATGCCATTTGCACGTAATGAATGTGCAGGATTAGAGTAGTGCAAAGGAGTTTATTTGTGATTTGTGCAAATAATTATTAAAAATGAAGAGCTAAGGTTTTTATATAGTTCAAAGTAATACTTTAAACCTAGCTATTTCACGTCCATTTCCAATATATTACACATCATTATTTGTTTTTGTTATGAAAATTTTTTTGTGTTATAGTTCTAGAAAACAAATGAGTTTTGATTTACCACATATGATTTTAGGACAACTTCTCATACTGTGAAAACTATCAGTCCTAGTCCTTTTTATTTTATTTATCAGAATATAAACTTTTACTTTCCTATGAAATAGATATGAAAAACTACTTTAAATCACTCTTGCTCAGAGGTGACGACATGATATTAAGGCGTTCATCTAGAATATCGTAGGAATTAGTCTTAGACCCATTCTAGCCTTTTGCCTTGTTCTTCTTTCTATCCCATGCACTTGCTTTCCACAGCCAATATGGCGGAATGTCGTGGTTACTGTTGGAGGAATTGCTACTAGGTAGATTTGGTCTCAATTCGGCACTTTCGGTCAAAATGAGCATAAATCTTTATCCCTGTGTTCATTATTGGCATTGTCCTAAATTGTCAAATGAATATCGACGAAACTAGATTGCTGAACATTTTCATGAAAATGCATTTCAAATCATTCAAAATAAAGCAACTGAAACGCAATAATCAAAAGTAAATTTTTAAAATCAGAGACCAAGTAGTCTACCTAACTTTCGGTATAAATTCAGCATGTTAAAATTCTTTCTTTCCCATATTTCAAGACAGAAATATTTCTTTGAAATTTATCTAAATCATTAACATAGGAAAACACAGATAAATAATGTCATTATAATAATTCTACTTAGCTTGTCTATGCATATCTAAGAGATTAATTTTCTGTGAAATCTTTTAACTTTGAAGCACTTTTATTGTGAACTGCGAGCACACCAGTGGCGAGGCTTCAAAGGGTTCAAGGTGTTCACTGAACACCCAGCCTGTAAACATATAATGCTCCAGTTGAAAATAAAATAATAATAATAAAAATTCATTCTATCCAAATTTGCACTATTTACCCAGCACTGCCTTTGCATTCGTTATGACGGTTGTTCAGTTTCATAACTGAACGCCAAGGAGAGTATCAATATATGCGAATGCAAGGAATAGAAATATTCTGTGAGATCTGAGCTCAAGCAAAAGGCGCTGCCGTTGGTAAAGGATAACTCAACTTTTAAAATTCAAATATAACATTTTTATTCGAAATATCGCTTACACTAATATCACACAGTTCAATATAACTCAGAGACAAAACCTAACCTATCACAGTCAATTCAATACCTTAAATAATTCAGTGAAACATAAATCTACTAATACTATTTAACAAGAAATTCAATATTATTCAATAAAAGCATCGCAACAACAAAATTTAAAATTCCATGAAAAATTTGAATTCAATAAATACATCAGCGCCTTCACTGTGTACTATTCCCTTCATTTCTGTAAAAAAAAAAAAAAAAAATCGCTATTAGATTCATGAATTATATAACTCAAACAGAATAGGATTTTTCGAAGTATACTGCTACGTGTAAGCTTTTTAGAAAAATGGTAGCACTTCAATATGTGGCTGCAATGCGTGTGCTGCAGTGTGTAAGGCTGCAGTATGAGGGCAGAATTGCTTCTGTATGAGTTGAAACAGAGTTGAAGTATACTGCGCCATGTAGGCGCAACAAATAGAAGTTTCTGTTTGTGCTGGCCGTGTAATCACGGTAGAAGTAGCAGAATTATATTTCTGTTCAGATGTTGATGAAAATGAAGCAGACGTAAATTTCTGCAGCAGGAGTAAATTTCAGCTTCGGTGAAGGATAGAAATAAAGCAGAAGTAGATTTCTGCAGCAGGAGTAGATTACTGCTCAGGTGAAGGATGGAAATGAAGCTGAAGTTGATTTCTGCAGGGGGAATAAATTCCTGCTTAGATGGAAGATAAGGTGAACCAGAAGTAAATTTCTGTAGCAGCAGTAAATTCCTGCTCAGATGTAGGATGAAGGTGAAGCAGAAGTAAATTCCTGCTTAGATTGACGATAAGGTGAAACAGAAGTAAATTTCTGCACCAGAAGTAAATTCCTACTTAGAAGTAGGATAAAGGTGAAGCAGAAATAAATTTCCGCAGCAGGAGTAAATTCCTACTTATATGGAAGCAAAATTTAAGTTTGGATAGTTATGTGAGCTCAGAGTAAAGTCTGATGATTTCAGATTAAATTCTGAAATTTGAATCGGTGATTCTGCTGGGTGTGGCTCGTCGCCTTTTTATGGCCGCCGTGAACCGTTATGTCTCTGCTCCATCATATCTTGCCCTGGTAACGCTTGGTTTCATAGTTTGCTTGAATTCGGACTACGGCGAAAGCAGCTGATGTGATGTAATATCACTTGGTGACATTGAAAATGTCAATATACGAAGATAAGTGGCCTTTGGGTAAATTTGATAATTTACTGTTTTATTTGTTTATTATTAATTATTTTGAAATTCAGCCTATGATGTTTTAAGGAATTTGGGAAGAACCTCCAATGAAATATCATCCTTTATGGACGAGGAATATTTTTAGATGAGTATTCTGTTTAAAACTTTTATTCTGAACTCGAAACTTTGTATTCCCCTTTTTTTTTTTTTAGGAGCATTGGGGAAGAATTGCATCGAGGTATCGTCAAGGGATGTTGGTGTGGCCTAAACATATTCATTCTGACTAAATTCGTAAAATCCCTAGCTCTCATGCCTTTGCATTACTTGTTGCCGCCGCCATAGATTCGGCATTTTTGTGTGTGGCGTTATGCGAATTGAGTCCCTATAGGGTCATTCCATAGAAAATCGACAATAGTTGTGTAAATTTGTGCATCGGCCATCTCCGATTTTGATAAAATCTCACAGTAGGTTGATTATATTATTAATAGTATGTCCGTTATCCTTGAATATCTCAAGAAGTCCACTCCGATATTTTTTTATTATTTTAATTAATCCTGAATGGATTTTAAGAAAGCTGTAGAAACGAGAAAATCGAACTTCTTCAAGTTTTGCTGGAGTTATTTTTTAAATATGTATAGCTCAGAAAACTTTGAACGATAATTAATAACATGTCCCAATGGATTTTTTGGAGTGTGCATACCTTAACTCTTAAATTTGCGTTTGAAAATTTTTCGCTTTTCGAAGGACGAAGGAAGTGACCTAGGGATGCACACGATGTATCGGTACGACGATAACATCGATATTTCTTTAAAAAGATTTGATGTTTTTAAATCGATTTTCGATTTATGTTCAGTTGTCATGCAAATCTGCAGTGTTATCCTTGATCCTGAAATATCCCTCTGAAATATAACTCATTATCAATCCTTTACAATACGAACAGAATATGCTTCCATTCAAAACTTATTAACATTTTTATATTTGCGAAAGGTGAAAACGTATAACACTTATTGTATTCTGGAAATTAAATTTTTTCAATTTTCGTATAACAAAAATATTTATAACTTTTGAACAGAAGCAGATATTAAGGTAATTCTTTTTATGTTTTAAATGACTATTAGCGGGTTCAATTTGAAAAGCGTCAAGTATCAAGGATAAAACTACAAATTTGTATGTTATTTTTTTCAAGAATGTGTGAAATGTTCACAAAAGTTTCTTTAACCGTTCTTGAACAGTAACATAAGCCGCGCCCATTCCTTTCCATAATTACTATTCATTTAATTTAAAATTCTTCCTCTTAAGAGATTCGACTAAGGCATATTTCATTGTCTTTTAAAAATACGAGCGTACTACAGTTTGGTATTATTTTTAGTAATTTTTTTTAGCAAACATTATATATTAATTTCTCAATATTGTTCGATCCTGAACACCCGGCTTAGATAGGCACGCTTCGCTACTGATGCACACAAATAAGAACTCCAGCTGAAACAAAGTAAAGTGAACTCTTCTAAATAGCATCTACCGATTACAAATCGTAGAGGGGGTGGGGGAGGGTTTAATACAGACATTCGGAGTCGGATTATCTGGGTTAAATCAATTACCGATCCAATTACCTCAAGTATCAAAAAAAAAGTATTATCCCAACGGAAAAAATATTCTTACACTACATACATACATAGGCTTAAGTTTGGTCCCTATGTCGCCTTCCAATGATGTAAAAGCTATGGTATATTAGCTTTTACATAATTAGAAGGCGACATAGGGACCAAATACTATATTCCTTGTTTAGATTTCGTAGATATACCTTGTGAATAAACAAACGGAAAACTCATGAAGAATTTTTTTTTAAGTCACATTAATTATTCTAAATTTATTACTCAAGGACCGGATTTAATGAGAAATTCTACAAAACTTGCATAACTAAACGACAATTTAAAGCTCCTATCATTTGAATAGAGAAACTAGCACTTCTATTTCCGGTTAAAGTACTTAACAATGAAAAGTCAACTTTTTATACTTCCGAAGTATATGTACATATGATGAGGTCGACTAACATTGAATAATCTAGCAAATGGACTTTCGACTTCAGAGTTTTATCCTATCATACCTTGGGCGTAGGTTGTCTGAGCACGTCTTTTTCGTCCTTTGTAAAATACGGAATCATGTTAAAGGACTTGTCTGCAAAATCTGACAGAGATAAAAGAGCTCCAAGAGAACATTTCATTTTATTTTAAAGTGGGTGGGTAATACGTTTCCAACAAAACTTGCGTTCACTCTAATTAGAAAAGAACTTTCCTGACGTAAGTTGTGAATAAAATTGTGAAATCCTTTAGAGTACTCTGAAATTGCAAAAGCATATGTGACTACTTGTTATTTTTCATTGCATAATAGCTAGTTGCCTGTTGTAAAATTTCCAAGTTATACAAAGGGTACTATTATAACATATTGTAACTCAGCTTATTCTTCATTTACACAGACCGAAATGCTTTGAATGAAAACATTCTTCCATTTTTCTAATCTCAGATTTCATCAGAATCATAACCGAGTAAAATTATTACGCTGTCATAGAAGCATATCCTTCCTGTGAGTAAACCTAAGTCTTAGGTGTCAGCTGCCAGTGAATACACAGGTGGTGAATATAAGTATACTGTAAGCCATCAGCTCGCTCTTATGTCACTTAGTGCAATTAATAAAGAGCTACTAATCATACACGCTTTAAGCTAAAATGGAACACATGGAAAACTGCTTGACTAGATTATAGCTACTCGCTGGTATACGATCTGAAGATATTTTAACGAGACCTCTGGATTTAATTAATTAACCGTCAAGTAATTTTACAAATCTCTGCTCTGAGTCGTTAATGATTATTTCTCTTCCGACCTCTTAGGTCCATTATCATTTAAATAGAAATGGTGGTAACTTCCTGAATGTGGTAAGCAGAAGTAACGACACCTCAATTTACAAAAAAAAAACAAAATTTGCTCATCAAATAGAACCTTTATAAATGTATATTTCCCCAAATTTGTCGGAAGCAAGTCACCTTATGATGCGGATTTACTAGACATTTCCCCTGTCTACAACGGAGATATGTATACTAAGAACAGTATAGATCTGAGAAACATTATGAGGTGGGGAAATGTGCATCCCTATCGACTGAATCATCAGAGAAAGTCAAATATGTTGTGAAAGAAAACCGAATTTTGTGCTCCAAACTAATCATGCCATTGTTATTATACAATGACGAAGTAATAAACTTAAACAATATGTAAAACCACCTGTCCCCATGTAGTTCAGGTCAGTAGGGATTTTTGCCTTACAAATGGTTGGGTAGTTGTGATTTTTATATATATTATTTAGTTTCGGACTTCGATGAAAAATCCAAGTTTTCACCCTTGGAGGGGGTCTGCGCGGTCCTCCATCTTGGATTAAAGGTACCAAAAATTCGCTTTTTTTTCAAAATAATTCCTCAACGGTTGATCCTACGACAAAAACACATACGGCCAAATTTGCATAACAGCATCGTTGTCCTACTCGAGTTGGGCAACATGCGTGGTGACCGTGTAACGACTACAGTGAGTAGATAGCTATAATAGGTCAAATTAAAGAAGAGAGTTGCTATAAAAAAAATTATGTTAACCATCTTTTTGTAAACAAAAAAAAACGTAAAAGTAAAAAAAAGGTAAGAAAACCCGAAATTCTTACTTTAGACTACCACAACTCCTGAGGAGGGAGGAGTACGGAACTGGTCTATAAGAGACCTTACACTCTGTAATTTTTAAAATACAGAGTATTTTGTGAAAGACTACCAAATTTTCTTAATCACCCTGTACTCCGAAAGGGTATACAATTTCTTGTTTGACTAGGTAACTACTATCACCTCCTGTCGTATGGGCCACCATGGACGAAACACGCTGTATAAATAGTACTATATGTATGCATTTTTTTGAAAGAATGTTCGCGTTTCCGCCACTGTAACTCGTTGCACAACAGACTTACAGAAAAAGTTTTTATACAAACAATTTAGGGAATTTAGTCTTCTTCAAATTTATATTGTTACTTTTTTTACATTTCTGTCGTAGGATCAACCGTTGAGAAATTATTTTAAGAAAACCAATTTTTGGTACCTTTTAAACCAAGATGGCAGACCGCGCCGACCCCCCCCCCTTTCCTACAACAAGGATGAAAACTAGCATTTTTAATGGGGGCCCTGAACTAAATAATATATATAACTTTTTCATTTCTTCTAAGATAATAGAGTTACGTTTCTCTTACGAGACGCTGAAAAGCCTTCCTCCAAAGTAAACTTCACTAGGCGTTCCTAATGCCAGATATGCTAAGCATAGTACCAAGTGAAGTATACGGCTATTCATTGACCGCGGACAAATAATTAAACAGGTACTAACATTTTTGTTGTCGTAGAGGAATAAAGATTAATAAGATATTTTTTTTTCTAACATTTGTTATTCATATCCCAATAGTAAATTTTACACAATTGTAAGTTTAGGAAGGCCTCTCGTTGGATAGTATTTAGAAGTGCCTTACTCGCTATAGAGCTCAATTAAGGGGGAACCTCAGTGCTGAACGTTCAAAATTGAGGTTATGTTTCAGCTTGATTTGCAAGGATATGAAACAAGGTAAACATAAAACAAATCAAATTAAAGGGTAATTTAAGACACATTTAAAAAGAAAACAAAATCCGTCCATGAATGGACGAGGTGTTTCGCAGGAACCTACGTCCGAAACAAAACGATTCGTTAAAATGACGAATAAAAAGTAACATATTTTACGTTTGCAAATTTGATTGGTAATTTTTAATTTTTTTTTTATTCCTTTTATTAAAAAAAAACAACTATAAGTCAGGTTTTATAGGTTTGCATAATAGGCACATGTTTTAACCAAGAACAAAAATAAATCAAGTTGACTGATAAATTTTTTTAAACACATTTTGAGAAAAAACTATTTGAAGTTATTAAGTAAGTTACCAACAATGTTTGAGGCAGTTCAGTTCTTTATAATAGTGACTTACTCTTGCCTCCAAATTCTTGCACTCAACCAGTGCCTACAGTGACTGAAATAAGACTGTAAAACCGAGCCCGGAAGGTGGACAGCATCCCAGCAAAACAGAAATGTATTCAAAACGCATTATTAATACATTACAAAAATTTATGTAATCAATTACGGAAATTACACAACACAGCACATTACTCTGTCTAGCCTATATCCGCTACTGTATTGTATTATCATAATTAAAGACCGGCTAAATATGCATGTAAATATGCAAGAAAAAATATATTGCAATAATATTCCAAAATATGCAATATTTATATCTGAAATATAGAACTGAAATAATGAAATTATTAATTCGTATAGGCACCCTTCTGTCCAAGTTTTAAGTGATTTTTCGCATATATGTATTTCTAGATTGGTTCGTCGGACAGTTAATATGATTATAACCATCATAGGATTTCATATTCTGAAGAACATTTTCAGTACAATAAAAACGCCTGGGACTGATCGTTTTCACAGTATACGTAAAAATTCTAAATTTTTATATGGCAACATCAAGACAAAGTTGCCCGATTTAGCATATTTTAGAAATTAAATTTACTATTTTTATGAAAACGCAGCTCTCTACACGGTCTCAGGCAGTGTCCAAATATATAATGAAAGACGAAATTTTTGTATGGCAACCCTACGAAGGAGTCACCCGATTTGTCCCATTTCTGAACTTAACTATATTTTTTCCTTTTAAAAAGCCAGTGTCAAAATTTCAGCACTCTAAATATACGCGTTTTCGAGTTCTCAAATTATTGTGAGAGCATTGTCTTTGGGTCTAGGAAAAATTATCGCCCGCAATTCACCGCCAGCAATTGATCGATAGCAGTTTACCGCCACGTCAGTTTATCGCATAAACAATTTATTGCCTACAATTGATCGCTAGCATATTTTATCGCCTGGCCATACATATAATTTATATATAGTAAATAATAATATAATTTAATAAATAACTTGCAACTAATGTTTGTCTGTTGTTAGTGCGTATGATGAGCGGGATGATATTGTTGGTTATCTCAGAGGTATTGCGCGTAATCCATCTTATTAATAATGTGAATACTGTGTTGTGAAATTTATATAGTCTCTTAGTAATTACTTAAGTCTGAAGATCGCATAAATATTCATTTTTGAGTTTTTACAGTGTACTACGTCTTACTTAATGTTATAATTAATTTAGTTTAAAATTAACCAATTATTATTGTTTAAAAAATTGATTTTTTAAATTTATGTGATACATGTAACTATTATAACACATAATCTCCCTGTTAAATTACATATTTCCATACATGTGTTTTTTATTTCCCCTTATAGTTTATATTCCCTCATAGTAAATTATTATATTTTATATATAAATGATACAATACAATACATCCTGGCGGGACCATTTTATGAGAGTAAAATCTGAAAACTTTGCTCCTTCTCATTTATTTACGAAAATGAATCATGAGTTTCTCCCATTTAATCTCTTCAAAGCAAAACAGAACCACGTGTGTTCAAATATCATAGGATTACAGTAACAAATTTCGAACCAATTCGCTCAATATTTTAGAAAAACCTGTTTCACAAAAGCGCGGGAACATTTTATTTACGATGGTATTGTTAATTATCTTATTAATAATTGAATACATTTCACATGTTTGGTCTATATTCGTAAAGGTTTTAAAGAGTTTTTTCTACCTTATTATTAGGTTACCTTTGCCTATACTTAGGATATAACTTGCATTTTTAGCTGTACTTAGTTCTTAAGGGGGTATTCTAGTCTAGAAATTCGAAAAAATCGATTTGTTTTGTTTTCATATTTTCAAAGTTTAACTATTCAAGAATATGCCTACAACAGGATTTTTCAAATTTGTATCTTTATATTTAGTGTTCACTTGCATCCAGCTGCTAACAGTTGAATTCTAACTTCCAAACCACGTGGACGTATGGACTTTAAGGGGTAACGCCTCTGTAACGGCTAAAAAAAAAGGTTTCTTCACGAATTTTTTTCTCGCAAAATTAAAGGTGTTTGAAAAAAAACTTTTAAGGGTGTTATCGGGCATACATTAAACTTTATTGATAAATTTTTGACAGCGAAGAAAAACAATGTGGCGGCTCCACAGCCATCTTCCCGGGACATGTTTCGGAGCAAGTTTGACGCGCTTGGTGGCGACCTCCATTTTCAAAGGAAAAAAAAATTTCTCGCACGGGACCTTTTTTTCTCTTATTATAGAGGGTTTAAACTATTTTTTAAGTCAATAAAAAACAAACCATTTTTCAAAAAATTTACAGTGGTGTTACACTTAAACGCGTTTTTCTCGAAACTGCCTTTTTCAAGACGATACCCACGATTTCTCAAGTTCTACTGGACCGATTTACTTGAAATATTTTTAAGAGTCTTCATTATAGACTTGTCTATGTCCGGAACTAGCTGCATCCCAAAATTTCAATTTTTACTATTTTTAAAAAATTCGAAAAAGTCAAAAAAGTGGTACAAAAATTGCTTTTTTTTTTAGGCAGCGGCCATTTTGTGGAAAAATTTTTTTTCAATTTTTCCCTAGTTCCGAACATAACGACATTACTCTAGACTAATAATCATTTTTATTTCTTTTTTTCGGATTGCTAGGCGGGTTGGAATCGTGGGCATGATACGCGCCAATTTTTTCAGGCCCCCCACTTCATCAGCTGCTAATTATTTGAATTTTTAACTTTTTTAATTTTTTAATTTTTTTCTGTATTCTTGCAATGCTAATAAATAACTCATAAAAAAATGGATAGAAAAATAATATTGATTGCCTTTTTTTACGGCACTTCAAAACTCACCTAAAATCCGGGCCTCTAGACTAGAATACCCCCTTAAATATCACGTACAAACAAACCTTAGTTACAAGTTATTTATTAAATTATATTATTATTTACTATATATAAATTATATGTACGGCCAGGCTTTTTTTTCTCTCAAAAAATAAAACTCATACTTCGAGTTTTTAATTTTTCTCAGCTTTTAACAGTAAAAAATGAGTTTTATTTTTTTTCTCAAGAAATAAACCTGTCCGAGTAAGGTTCTTAGGGATAGAAAAATTGGAATCGGCAACGCCTTATTAGTGTTGCTATATATAGCTTTGGTTTTTCACGGTAAACGGGCGTTTTAAAAAAAAATGTAAAATGTAAAAATAGGACCAATCGGGCAACTGTTTCGGACGGTTGCTATACAAAATTGTTTAAAAAAATTGACAAATTGTATCTTCTAACAAATATATGACAACCAAAATAGAGAACGTCCATTAATAAGTTTTATTTCCTGAGGAAAATAAGAAACTGACTATGAGTTTTATTTCCTGAAGAAAAAAATAAAACTCATTTTTAATTCTTATAATAGACGAAATATGTAAAACTCTGGCAAAGAGTTTTATATCGCTGTAAAATAATATAAGTATTTTTTTTAACAGTTAAAATTGAAATATAAAAATATGTCTTACAATAACAGGCGGATTGGATTTATATATTAAAATCGAATCTTTCTTGATTTCAACGTAGGCAGCTAGTCTAAGTGCTGTACACAGACCCCTTTTGTACTACGCTACTTCCTAGAAAATTTTATGAAAGAGTTTTATCGCCCACAAAAAAATAATAACAGTTATTTTCGGTCCCTAGTTTCAACCCACCTTGAAAATATCGTCCATTCAAATAAAACAGGTTTTACCTTGTAGTTCGTATATGGTATTATGAGTTACACGTTGTGTAATTGCCCTCTGTCAAATATTGCCGTTAAATAGAGATCACAAAGCAAGGTCTATAGTCTGTTGAAATATGTAAATGCTTTTACTAATTTTATGAAGGGCCTTTGTTATATTCGGTAGCGATTGTCATTGTCATCAACTATTTTGTTCAGTTTTTATAATCCGCCACCAGCCGGAATTTTTGAATTTTGTATGGAGTTTATACTTTACATAAGATTAGAGTTAAAAATATCTGGCCTTTTAAATGTCATGCAACTACCAGTGTCTATGAGAAATTTTAATAGGGTATTATTAGCGGATGTAAATATGAATACCTAATTATATAAAAATTTTCAAATTAAACACTTGTTTCTAATTCCAAAAAAAAAAATTGGTATTATGCTGACACGTTTCACCTTCTTGATCCTCAGAGCTACTAATTAATCCACGAGCGAACTTAAAAAGAAAACTATCAGCTGCATATTGAAACTACTGTAACAAATTAACAACATATATGTATGTGACAATATACGGAACTGTATACTGTATACAAATAAATAAATAAATGAAGAACAAAATCACAAACATAATAACAATTTTATCAAATCTGGCTCAAGAATGAACTTTCATTAATAAAAATTATCTGATCGTTCAGCAAGATGCAGCCATCATCTTTGAATTTTTTTATTTCGTAAATATCCAATAAAAAAGGTGCATCCACACATAACAAACAGTAGCAAAAAAATATTTGTCAAACATTTGACAAACAATTTGTAGGCAGTTGACAAATGTTTGTCAAACATTTATCAAACATCTGATAGGATATTTCTGTGAAAAAAATTTTCCGAAAGTTTAGTTTTAATTATTTATTCTCCGAGTAAAGTAACTTGCATTACAACATCTTTCGTCATACTTGCCTCAATCGTTGAGGAAAATTTTCGAAAAATGAGATCGTGGAACTGAATGTTTTTAGACAGAAGGTTACAGAACAGCGTTCGTTATTTATTGAATCGTAAGTTCACGATCTTTCCGATTTCGAAATTTCGCAAGAATCTAATAATTCTATTAATTTTATTATAATTTATCTTGTCATGATTCATAATTAGGACTTTGTTATTGAAAATTTCCAAAATGAACTTTTACTATCCACAGCTGTTGAAAACTGGCTGCAAGTACTGCACAAACTTTAACAAACATCTAATATTTTCCATTTCATTTTACATTACATTAAATTGCAACTTTTTTAAACATCCATTAATGTAAAATTTGTGGCCACACCCTTCAAACATTCCACAAAAGTTTGGCAAATGTTTTCCAAATGTTTGTCAAATATTTCTGAAGTATTTGTTATGTGCGCCACGCAATCTATGCATACTTTGTACATTGCACTTGAGTACTGTGTCATTTAAATGCTGTGCTAAGCCAAAGGTAGGTTTGTTGTCCGGTTAAAGCGGTGAGCGTATACTACCAAGGGAAAACTCTTCCTACCCGCCAACGAGAAATTGCTGTTGACCTTGAAATGGGCACCACTACTTTTAATAAGAATGACACAATCAGAAAAATTAAAAATCATTCTAACTAACAAAATAAAATCAATATTATTTGCCATTAGTGAGTAAAAAAAGGATAAAAATTAAAAAAAATCCGATATACAAGGTGAATCACAATTAATATACTATATGGAAATTAGATATTGTTTCACATTAATATTTGTGTATATATCGTGAGATTATTGTACTGTTACATAACAGAAGTCTCCATGTCTAATATTATTAAAAAGAACTGAAATATAAAAATATTTAGCTAATTAATAAAATCTTAATTGAATTTTTAAATACGTAATTTATTTATGGCTCACCCTGTAGAATTATGAAACACAATTTTACCTTGTATAGGTAGTTAAATATCAAAATTACAACTATCTCGGTGAGAGCAATTTTGTGAAAAATTTCCTACTAAATAAATAAATAATATTAAAATTATATATACCAAGATGAGTTGTGATATTAATTATAGTATGGAGGAAAAATTAAGGATTTTTGCGATGGCTTTGATCCATATAAATTGGAAACAAAGATCTGTAAAGATGCTTTGCCTTAAAATGTTTTTGTAAGTAATTATGATTAATAGTAATAAATGTAATTGTTGATATTTTTATAATAATTCAATACCCAGGGATTCTTTAATTGATATTTTAATAGGAAAAGCTAGATAGATTGTATTTCTTTTGATTTTTTATTAAAAAATAACTAATTTAAATCTCACATTTTTCAGATACTTTGATGCAGCTAATTATTTAATAAACAAATAAAGCAACTATACAAAGGAGGCTCTTCGCTCATATAGGTCTATTGAAGTCTATAAATTTTATAAAAGTGGCTCGATCCAGGAAATAACCTGCAAGAAAATTAGCAATGGATTCGTCGTGATTGGAAAAGTACCTAAGTTACAAAATTTAAACTTTACTCCAATATGTTTCAGAAAAGTTATTTTATATTCATTATTAAACAGGTAAAACACTTGCAGTGGCTGAATGAGAAGCCGCTAATACCATAGGTGGCTGTTGACCAAAATGGAATTATTTTGTCTGCCAACTGTTCCTGCATGGCAGGCTGCGAGAAAGCTGCGCTGTCTTATTTATGTTAGAGGTATGGGGTCGCAAATGGGCCGAATTAGGAATTAAGGTATAACAACATCTGATGAGAATAAAATGAAGATATGACTGCCGAAAAGTTATTTATACCTTTATTTCTACGAGTAGAAAAAAGAACACATACCAAAGACTTCAAAACCTGAACTAACATTATTTTTACATTTGACAAGACAAAAAAACAAAGACAAGCAGAAAACAAAAAGTTACTTTCTACACAGCCTACTAATATTTAACATAGTCTACTATAGTTTTTATCCAAGGTAACAAACAACGTCCAATTAATTTAATTTATAATAGCTGTGTTCTTTTGAGTCCGCAGAACGGATCAGAATAAAAGATACACAAAAGAACGCCTTATACATTTTTATAGAAAGATTTAAATGAAGCGAACAGTACAAATAGTTCCCCTAAATCGACAGAAAAAGTTGTTCTCTCCAGTATATGGGAGTTCTAGAACAAAGTACACAAGAAAACACAGCTAATGTTAGTCAAATTAATTTTATTTACAGGATGTGTCATGTATGGATTTTCTTGTTTAATGGTTCATACTTACCACCAATGAAGAGTTTTCAAATGAAAACCGTGAAGCAAATAAAATGGAAACAAGTAAAAAAGCTAGAATTGGTCTAAGACCAATTCTTATGATACCCTAGATGAATGCACGTATGAAATTTCGTATGGTCACCCATTTGAGCAATTTTGATTTTTTGCATTGGTTTCTCGCATATATTTCTAGAACGGCTCGTCGGACAAAAAAAAATGATTATAACCAATTTTATAGGATTTCTTATTCTGAAGAAGTTTTTCGTACAATAAAAATGTGTAGGACTGATCGTTTCCAAAGTATATGTAAAAAACCGAAATTATTATATGGCAACACCAAGAAGGGGTTGCCCGATTTAGCCCATTTTTGAAATTTTATTTGCTATTAGTATGAAAACACAGTGTACAAAATTTCAGCTTTCTGTGTCGACGTGTTCTCAGGTAGTGTCCAAATATATCGTGGAAAACGAAATTTTTGTATGGCAACCTCACGAAGGAGTTGCCCGATTTGTCTCATTTTCGAACCTAATTTTACTTTTTTTTTTAATGTCCGTGGACAAAATTTCAGCTTTCTGGGTGAACGCGTTCTCGAGTTATCGTGCGCACAGACAGACGGACGGACGGACGGACGGACGGACATGCAAAAATCAAAATAACTTTTAATATTATGCGTGGGTGTCCAATTCGTTTTGCTCTACCATCATTATTTCGAGGTGTTACAAACGGAATGACAAACTTAGTATACCCCTATAGATTTCATCTAGGGTATAAAAACCACAATTATTGCAGTGGATATCTTGGAGCCTCTAAGTTGAAACGAAATCGATTGCAACTGTAGATATTTAGATTTTTATTTTCTGTTAAATAATTATTTTGTATGGTAGATGTGAGGTCTATCACAAATATGTAAAATGGCCATTTTATCCGAACAGGTCCGGTAAAGTGGCCAATGAATGGGCACTTTATCTACATAGGTTAATTAAAGCAATAAATAGTTCGGACGTGTCAAAGATATATATGTTTATTGAAAAAAATACTGAAATTCAAGGAAACCATTTGAAAACTATTTAAACTTAACAGAATAAAAATTAGGTATGATATTTTTTTAAAGAAATGTTTAAATTCAATGGAAAACACAGGAAAAAATTTAAAAATTAATTAAAATCAGCAAAACTCAAGCAAACTATTTACCTACTGCTTAGAGTTTATTTACAAAATTCGCACTCAAACTCGTCATCTTCGTCTGCGCAACCAGTACACGCCTCGTGAGCCCACTACTTATACTTGGAACACCTAATGCAACCCTCGTTATACTTAGCTTTAGAAAAAGCCCCATTGCAACAAAAACATTTGACATCCTCATCTTCTTCGTCATCCTTTCCATTGCAGAAGCCTATGCCGCTTCCTTTTTGGTTCATGTTTTTGATTTTGTATTCACTGGATGACTTTTGGATGTTGTATCTTTCATCGTTTCTTCTTTCCTTCTTTTTCTTTTCTTATCCTCCTCCTATTTCTTCAGCTTCTCTTTTAATAATTCGGTTTTGTATGGGCTAGATGTTATTATCGCGATCTGGTCCTTTTTATACCCTAGATGAAATCTATAGGGGTATACTAAGTTTGTCATTCCGTTTGTAACACCTCGAAATAATGATGGTAGAGCAAAATGAATTGGACACCCACGCATAATATTAAAAGTTATTTTGATTTTTACGTGTCCGTCCGTCTGTGCGCACGATAACTCGAGAACGCGTATACTTGAGAGCTGCAATTTTGTACAAGGACTTTACAAAAAAAGTAAAATTAAGTGCGAAAATGAGACAAATCGGGCAACTCCTTCGTGGGGTTGCCATACAAAAATTTCGTTCTCCACGATATATTTGGACACTACCTGAGAACACGTCGACATAGAAAGCTGAAATTTTGTACACTGTGTTTTCATACTAATAGCAAATAAAATTTTAAAAATGGGCTAAATCAGGCAACCCCTTCTTGGTGTTGCCATATAATAATTTTGGTTTTTTACATATACTTTTAAAACGATCAGTCCGAGACATTTTTATTGTACTAAAAACTTCTTCAGAATAAGAAATCCTATAAAATTGGTTATAATCATTTTTCTTGTCCGACGAGCCGTTCTAGAAATATATGCGAGAAACCAATGCAAAAAATCAAAATTGCTCAAATGGGTGAACATACGAAATTTCATACGTGCATTCATCTAGGGTATCATAAGAATTGGTCTTAGACCAATTCTAGCTTTTTCACTTGATTCTGTTTAGTTTTCTTTGTTTTGAGCCAGTTTGTCCAGGTAAAGATACAATGTCCTTTGGACTTATTAAGAATGATGTGGGTTGTGATTTGGGTGTATCGACCACCAAATTGTTTTTGCTGCCCATCACTTTAATTTCGCGACCATTCACTGTAGCCGTAACCCCACCACCCCGACCATCCATTGTAGCCATAGGTTCCTCTCCGCCACCATCCACTGCACCCGTAGCTGCATCTTCACGGCCATCCACTACACTTTCATCATTTATCACTCTGTCTTTTGGTGGCAGCAAGATCAACGTTTTCAGAAAGCGTGGGAATGTCAGACACCTCTACTGCAACAAAATCTGCATCAGAGAACCCATTCGTATCTAAAGGAAAAATCCCACACTTGCGAAGTCTTTTATCGCTGTAGCTGACAGAGCTGCACGCAAAAATGCCTCCCCGAGAAGTCCGCTGATTTGAAATTGTGTTATAACTCTTCCAAAGTTATTCGGAGAAACTTCTCACGAGCTTGAACATAGAACGTTTTGAAAGGTGCCATAAATGATACATCTAGAGGTTGCACCTTGTGGCTGCAATGTGGAGGTAAACATACAACAGTTGTCTAATTGTGTCTGGGTTTTTCTATGAAGTCTATATGTTTGATGTGGGTAGCATATCCATCCAAAATTAGAAGCACTGGATCTTCGGCTGTAGGCTTGGCGTGTTTCAAGAAATGGTCAAACCATTGCATGAAATTGTCTGTCTGCATCCATCCAGTGGGATAGCAGACAAACTCAATTCCAGGGGGAGCTCCATCTTCAAGTTCAATCTTCATTCTTTTTCTTGGAAAGATCACAAAAGGAGGAATGAAGGTTCCTCCTGAGGATATGCGTACTGCAAGCGTGGAACGCAAGCCTCTTTCCGCTGAAGTAATAGCACCGACTTGGCATCTTCCAAGCGAGAAAACTTAGGTGTTTCTTGTTTGAACCATTAAAAGGCCAGTTTCATCAACATTATATACTCGATTAGCAGGATGAAAGTATTTGAATATGGTGAATATAAAAGTACGACAAATGTCAAAATATGTGACTAAAATAAACGCCTAAGCTACGACAAACAGATCAGAATCACCCCCTGCTCAACAAGAAGATAAGAAGAACAAAATGATAAGCAGATTTTGCTGCACTATGGTATACCAGCAAAAAAGAAGGCAAGGATGAACGAAGGGGGAGGGAATAAAATATTTGAACAAAATATATTAGAAAAAAACTTACATATTTATATCGGCCCAATAAATTCTTGAATTTCCTAGGATTTATACCCTAGACAGAGTGTGCGTGTGTTAATTTGAAATTGAGTCGTTTCAAAGAAATGAACAGGCGACAGACTTTGAATGAAAACTATTTCATTTGGAATGTTATTGGCAGCTCCTCGATGTGACAATTTTTATTTTTGAAAGAGACCAAAAAGAAAAGAAAGCGGGAAAGAAATTTCTTTCATGATAAGCTGATGGCTATCACTGCTAACTTTATTGGAAAAACCTTTCCACTTTCCAATAAATTCACCTTATTTTAATGTCGGTAGGTGGCACTTTACTGCAATTTCACTAAATAGAGTAAAATTTGATCCTTATGAAAATTAAGCGAAATGTTGCAAAGGGGTCCTCGATGGACTTCATTTGTGTGACACACTGTATATTTGACTCCATTTAATTAAAAATTAAGTCATTATGGAGACAGTTTGTCTAGGGTATAATCCAGTTCCCAGTCCAGCCCTGCTGTTAGGTGCCCACTTTGTGAGCTTGAGAAGTAGAGAAGAAGTACCTAAGCAGAAACTGTTTTGGATATCTCTTTTAACTCAGGATGGGAGTTCTGTATGGTTATATCAGGCCAATGAGATAGCATGACAAAAAAACATGTCCATAGTTAAACAAGGTTTTTTGTTTTGCATGGAAAGAGATGAGATAAAGCTGCAAGATCTTGGAAACACAAACCAAAAATAAAATTAGAGCCAAAGAAAGCTATAAAATTAAACACATTACATTTAGATGCATTTCATTTCATGACTTAGGACATTGACATATAATGAGTAATGATATAAAATCTAAATGGTCCTAGTGATGAGACAAAACGGTTTACTGCCTTACAACTCGGTCATTGTATAATAACATTAAAAATAATATGATACAAACTCCTGTATTTCACAATGATAAGAATACAATGCGAAAATACACGTAAATCCTAAGGTGACAGAGTAGCAGAAAATCTTATATTCAACAATGACTTGCGCAGTTTTTTGGTTTCTATTAATCATTTATATATAGCACACAATAGAGAAATGAACCCGTTTCTATTATTTATTTTTTTAGGGAAACCCAAAGAATTTGCTGATGGCGATAAAGTTAAATATAAACCGAAAGATTTGCAATACAAAAAGTAAGATAATATTTATAAGTAATCGCGTGTCCGATAAACTTAATACCACACTCGAGTCATAAGTAGTACTATATTATCTGTGCGATTGATATGAATTCAACTATATAAACGCTTGCGAAAAACTTTGGATATCAGTTCTGTTTTTATTCTACATAATTATAGTTATAAAATGAAGTTTTTGGCGTGTGTATTGTTCGTTGTTGGCTCATGTGCAGCCACCTCTGATGTCCTGTTTCCTCCTCAAAAGCACCTCCGAAGAATAGTTGGCGGACAAGATGCAAGACCCGATGAAGCACCTTACCAAGTTTCACTACAAAGTGCATTTGGATCACACTCTTGTGGAGGATCTATCATTGATAAAAGATGGATCATAACTGCTGCTCATTGTGTTCTTGGGAGAAGTCCACGCGACGTTAGAGTTCTTACTGGAACTCAAAAATTAAATGGTAAAGGACGTTACTACTCCGGTGAAAGCATTTTTATTCACAGCAGATACAACAAGCCAGCATTCTACAATGATGTTGCTCTTATCAAAGTCAATGCATCCATAGAATTCAATGATCAAACTCAACCCATTAAATATTCTTACAAAGAAGTTCCTGCAGGTGCAGTCCTTAAGCTAACAGGATGGGGAAGACTTTCAGCTGGAGGAGCAATACCCAACCAACTGCAGATTCTAAATGTCACTTATATACCATTTGAGGAATGTAGAAAACGTCACAACAATAATTCCAACGTTGATTATGGACATGTTTGCACTTTGAACAAATTGGGACAAGGAGCATGCAATGGTGACTCTGGTGGTCCATTGACCTACAATGGAGAGCTTGTTGCATTAGTTAATTGGGGTAGGCCTTGCGCTTTGAATTATCCAGATGCTCATGCAAGAATTTCATACTATCATGACTTTATAAGGACAACTATTAATTCTAATTAAACAAAAATAATAAAATAAATCGTTACAAAGTGTTGCTAAAATTGAGTATTTTATTTAAAAACATTACTGAAATATGCATTTTACCTATTTCTACAGAAAATCTTTATCCTGAAAGAATTTAATTCAATTATTGATTTCCAACTTGGAAAAAGTGTGGTCTAGTTAGTGGGGGTATTTCTTCTATCACAAATATTGTAGTAAATCTGTAGATAACTCAAACTTAATTGGAGTCTCGAAAGAAATCTGCCTTTTATTCAAAATTTCATATGTTTTAAATACTAAATTATTATATATTATATTCATTATTATTTACCCCGAGTTCATTAACTCTTGCTAAACTAAATTAAAACTAACATGACAATTGTGCATTATCATTCACAAAGAGGTCAATAATTCATGCAGCAGACGCAAAAAACAAGGTTTGCATTTGTTGCCTGTTGATGGCAAAAATATGCGGAAATTACTGATTTGTTGACGTAGATAATTTCTGATATGTATGTTGAAATGATATCATAAAATTACGAAATCTTACATGTAACACCAGTTGAGTGTAAAACTATAGTATTCTTAAGGATGTCTGAAGATATTTCTGGTTTTAAATTGTGGCTGAGTATTTTCTTATTGTTCTATTAGCGTTCCAGCAAAGATAATCTAGGACACAGTCAAACAAAATTGGAAATTTTCCTTGTTTTCTAGAAAGACACAAATAATGTGATATACTTTCGTGTTTTGCATGAATGAGGAAAAAGAACTTGGCTATGCATTATTGTAGTGCAACTGAGATAAAAAGTTATAAATAAAAATTGAGAGAACGTAGGTTTACCCGAATGATAAAATCGTCTTGAATACCTTTAAAATCCTTTCAAACTATACTATTCATAATAATCTACATCGGGTCACACTACCTCAATTTTTTAAGAAAAAGATTAATTTTGCTTTGGATAAGGTGCTGAAAGAAGATATAAAATTTCTGTCAAATAAAATTCTCATTTTTTCCGAAAATATCAGAGAATCCAGAATGAGTTTTTCCCACATAGTCTCTTCATTTATTTTTCCCGCGGACGGGAATCGAACCTACACTTGTTAGAATCGGTCAATTATGGAGAAAGAAGAATTTTTTAAGAACTTTTGTTTTCAACGATTCTAAATCAAATTTATAAATACAAGAAAAAACACCGGCAAGCGGAAGGGGCGACTGCTCTTAACCCTGAGCTAACGATACAGATGATTTTCCCTCTTGCATTCATCAATTTGTAACTAGCCTACTAAGCCACGTTTTGCTTTCAGCTGGCATTAACTAGTAACGATGAAAGCGCAATTTGGCATTGCTTGAAACTTTTTACCTCCTATTTGAATCTTACGTTCCCCTTTTAAGCTCCTGAAATTATTGTAATTGGTCCCGTTATGAACTATATTTGAGGTAAATTCTGGCCTTAATATTGCCGTTTCGCCTAGGTTGACATCTCAGAGCGCAATGCTGATTGCAATCAATCAAAGTCCTTCACATGCGATTTACGAAACGAAACGAATTATGACGATTTTAAACCGAACGGATATCCCGGGATATTTGAAAATGGTTTTATTTTGCCCTAGATTTCACTAATGTCTTTAATACATTTTACACCTTAATTGTTCGAATAACTAAAGACTCTTAATTTTGCGATAATTATGATTATCACAGCTTGTTGCGCGACTGCAAGCTGTATTCTTGTCTGTAGTCTTGCTATTATGGGGTGTGTGGATTTAATAGAATTTGGAAGTTGTTTGGGTTACGGAATGTTAAGAATTTCTCTAACTTGTTGTGGGTTGTTGACTGGCGTTTCTCCCTACATTATCAGAAATATCCCCACGATCCAGAATGGAACAGCGTTGATAAATCCCACGATGAACGAGCAGATCCAGGATGGTGTTTTATCCACAATAGCGGCTTCCTCGGCTACTGAAAAAAGAATCTTTCGTCGAGGTAATAAATATTCCACGTTTCCGCGTGAATAAGGTGAAAAAGGGATAAATAATATAACTTTTCGGTTGCAAATCATTTCAGATTTGCTCAGATTGATTTTGATGCCCCACTTTCTGTACAACTCGTCGAGTTTGAGAACATGCCGATACACTTTGATAGCAGCGAAGTTGGCTGACATGGAGTAGGCGTAGGTAAGGGAGTCATCAGCATAGAACAGTGTGGTGTAGTTTGAGTCGTTTCCAGACTGCTCACAGGTAAAAAGGGTGAAGAGAGCTGGTCCGAGGACCGAACCTTGTGGGACACCAGCACTGACCGAGGTTGCTTGAGACTTGGCATTCTCGAGTTCTATGTTGAAATTCCGGGATGAAAGAAACCCATGAATAACCCGGGTGAGATAAGGCGGGATCTCGAGATTTATAATTTTGTAAATTAGCTGAAGGAAGCAGCCTACTGTGTGTCCCTTTTATTAAGGGTGTTTGTGGAATCCGAGACGAATTTGAACAAAGCTTGAAAAGTGGAGTGCTAGGGCTTGAAGTCGAATTGGATCCCCTGCCTAAAATTTAAGTCGAGGCAGGTATTTTCAGTGTGTTGGCGTACTATTTTCTGGAAAAGTTTTCCCAGATTGGACAGCAGAGAGATTGGGCGGAACTCATTAAAGTTTTTCGAAGTGACTTTTTTGGGAATTGGAACTATGCGCGCGGTTTGCCAGACATCAGGAAAGTATGAATTATTGAGGCTATTATCGACAATAATTGCCAGAAATTTCATGGCGACAGGTGGGAGGTTTTTGATAACTTTTTTGGAAATGTTACCTAGGCAGGCGGACTTTTTGCCTCTGATAGTCCTGATTACGGCAAAAACGTGAGCAGCGTTTTAAAAGATGCCTTAATCGTCCGGGCTTAGGGACGTGTTTGTGGAATTAAAGATTGTTACGCATACGCCCACTTCCTGCGCAGTGAAGTCTTCAACGGTCGAGTCTACAATGATCCCAAAATTTGCATCGCTTAGAGATGAATTGTCTCTGAAAGTAGATTAGATATATTCCGCGAAAGAGTTGCATTTTTTCATTGGGTATGGTTGTAAGCGTTCCAGTCGCTTAATATGGTTTTGGGGAGGTTTGTCTTTCTGCAAACCTTATTTATGTCTTGAAAGCAGTGTGGACAGTTTCCCCAGTTTCTTCCTGAACTCTTATAACTTATAAAAATCTATGCGCAAAATAACTTCAAAAATCAAACTTTCTCTGACCATACGAAATTACATATGGGCATTCATCTTAGGTATCATAAGAATGTGTCTTAGACTAACTCTAGCTTTTTACGTGTTTGTTACCATGTTTATATGCGGAGTTGAAAGCTTGAATCGAGATTTAGTTGAGTTTTCGACTCGTGTTTTTGAGCATGCAGGGGGTCCAAATATAGTTGAAGTGAGAGATCAACCTAACATTTTATTTATGGAATTTTTTGTGAAGGATATAAAAGTTATAAATTTTGGTTAAATAAACAAAATAAACTCACTATAAAAATACAACCTAACAAAACTTTCGAGTAAAGAGCAAACAAAATAAATCCCAACTGTTAGCCAACTCGACTACTCAATTCGCGTTTATAGAACACCATTTCGACTCGATTCAAGGAGTCGTGTAGACTCAATTTCAAATCGAGCCTCATATATAAGTTGAACCCGAGTTGAACCATGGCTCTGTCCTGCATGTAAACATGGTGTTTGGTGCCGTTTCACTTTACCAATAAATATTTAAGCCATTGTTCGATTTATAAAACTATTCCCAATTTTAACGGGATTTTCTCTTATCAATGGCCTATTTAATTTGCGTTAGGGTTAATCAAATTTCAAAATTGCATTAATTACACTTGGAAGTTGCATCCTTTCATCAATTTAATTACACTTTACACTTGCTGGGTTAATTCGTTATATATTTTAAAAATACAAAAAAACATTTTTTTATTTTATATAAAACATGTACCTATACCGTAATTTTTTTTTTTTTTCTTTGTGTTTTTTTAAAGGAAAAGAGGAAGAAAACAAAATTATATGGAAACAAGTAAAAAAGCTAATAGACCAATTCTTATGATACCCTAGGGCCTAGATGAATGTATGAAATTTCGTATGGGCACCCATTTGAGCAATTTTGATGTTTGCAGTGGTTTTTCGCATATATTTCTAGAACGGCTCGTCGGACAGAAAAAATTAGTTTAACCAATTTTATAGGATTTCATATTCTGAAGAGGTTTTTAGTACAACAAAAATGTCTTCAACTGATCGTTTTCACAGTATACGTAAAAAACCTAAATTTTTATACGGCAACACCAAAAAGCAGTTGCCTGATTTAGTCCATTTTTGAAAGTTTTTTTTTTTTTGATAGTACAATGAAAACACCACGTACCAAATTTCAGCTCTCTACGTAGACGCGTTCTCAGGCAGTGTTCAAATATATAGCGGAAAACGAAATATTTGTATGGCAACCCCACGAAGGAGTAGTCCGATTTGTCTCATTTTCGACCTGAATTTTACTTTTTTTTTAAAGTCCTTGTACATAATTTCAACTCTCAAAGTATACGCGTTCTCGAGTTATCGGGCGCACAGACGGACGGACACGCAAAAATCAAAATAACTTTTAATATTATGCGTGGGTGTCCAATCCATTTTGCTCTACCATCAATATTTCGAGGTGTTACAAACGGAATGAAAAACTTAGTATACCCTATAGATTTCATCTAGGGTATAAAAAAATATTTTGCTCTAACTATCAATAACATCTCGGTCAGTTTGCGCGGAGAAAGTTGAATCTGAGATGAAATACTTGATTTAATTACACTGTAAAAAATAATAGGACTATTCCCAAAATTTAAGACACGTATTTTGCTAAAAATAAAAGTAATTTTCTCTGGTATAAAGGGAAAATCAGATTAATTTCCCCAAATCAATGGAACAATCAATGAATTTAGGTATTTAGCACCAGAAAACCTATAAAAAATACAAAAATTCCCTACATTCGAGTGAGAAAAACTTACCTACATTTTAGGGTTAAAAACCTAATCCACCAATTCCAAGGTGGAGCTTTCCTTATTCTTATCGACAAATACCTAACCTTTATGACACTCACTTTAAGGAATTTTTTTTTGCTGTATATATACAGCGTCTTTAACAGCGTGGTTAAAGATGAAAGTGATATTTAGGGTTGCTCGATTTAGCACTGTAAAGATGATTATAGCAAATCTGTTATTACCAATTGAACTACAATACTTATATCGGTTTTAATGCCTCACATAATTTGAGCCAGCCTATGGTGAAAAGCTTTCGTCTCCAGGTCCATGTTAACACACAATTTTGATCACAATTTTTTGTGAATAAAATAAATATATACTATATATATTGCCAAAAAAAGCAGATCGATTAAAGCACGATTATGAACGATTAGACCTGTATAGACAAAAATAGATTCAGCATTACGTGGATCCCATACCGCTGCCAGTATTTAACTTGTTGTGAAAAGCATTCCGGTTTGATTTAGTACAAAAAAGCTTGAATTTCATTCTATTTTGTTTTATTACTATTTTATTTATTCATTCAGTTATTATACGTTATTAATTAAGAAAGATTAAGACGTCGACCGCAATGAATTCGATCCAAAATTACCTCAACGAACCTCGGTTGTTCGATGCAGTCGTCAAACGTTTCCTGAGACGCTTCAAAAAATGAGATAATGAAAAAAAATTTAATAGTTTGGATTTCTTGCTTTAAAATAGAGCACTTGAAAAGAAATACTTAAATAGAAATAACCAGTCGGACAGAAACACGACATTGGTTATTAGATTATGTATGATCTATGGCATCACGTGCGTACTTGATGTGGGGAACGTGCTTCACAACCGCAGCATCTTCATAATGGTTTGGAATAGTCGATGACATAAGATATGTATTCATTATGTGAAGACTATAGTTAGCAATGACACGGAATATCCCTTACTTTTCTTTTTGGCAGTACCACCATGAGGACTGACCAGATCAAGAAGTCTAGGGGTCAAATTTGATGTCTAACAAAACAAACGAAAGTGTCTCGTTATGCACACAAATCTTATACAAGCTTTTAACGGCTCCGGGAAATAACGCTCAGCGAAATAACGCCCAAAAGTGATAAGTGAAATAAGAGCCGAAAGTTCGATATAAATTTTAAGGTTTCAAATGTGAAATAATGTCCAAAATTTTTGGGTGTTATTTCACACTTTAGGGTTTTATTTCGGTTTGGGGCGTTATTACACAATGATATAAAATGATAAATTTGTAACCGAAATAAAGCCCAAGAAACAAAATTGATCCTGATGAAATAATGCCCAAAAATCATTTCAGAAAATAAAGAAATTATTTCCCAACGATGTATGCAAAGTAAGAACGCGTCGCGCGCGGCGGGCGCTGATAGGCGTCTGCAAGGGGTGCAGGGCGCATTGATATTCGATTTAAAGCAAGAACGCGTCGCGCGAGGGGGGTGAAGGGAGTCGGCAAGGGTTGCAGGGCGCATTGACATTCGATTTAAAGTAAGAACGCGTCCATGGAAGTTCGCGGGGGGCGTCGACAAGGGGTGCAGGCGCACGCGACGAGTTCTTACTTTAAATCGAATATCAATGCGCCCTGCACCTCTTGCCGCCGCCCCCTCCCCGCACGCCGTGCATGACTCGTTTCTACCTTGGACTCATCATTGTCAATATTTTGGGCTTGTTCTCTTGACTTGAATTTTGGGCTTTGGTTCTCTTTTTTGTTGGGCATTTTTTCACCTACTTTGGGTTTTATTTCACATTTGCTTTCGGGCTTTATTTCATTTGGAAATAAGACCCAAGCGTTTTGGGTCTTATTTCACTTGTCACTTGTGCGCGTTATTTCCCGGACCCACTTTTTACATTTGTTTACACATAAATTAACGCAATCAGCATTAGAATCTTTTAAATAAATTTTAAAAATCATAAAAAACATTTTGAAACGCCAAACAAAATTTCTCTGAATCTCGTAGTATTCTGCTCTTTAAACTTCCCATAACGAATTCTTCGATAGAATTAATTTTACGCACTGAGCCTAAGCGGTTTTTCATACTTTTCAATTTTGAGCATGAATGTTTACTGCTCCACCTTATGTCTGAATGATATCGGAATTAAGGGCCTGCTGACAACTGCCAATCCCTCTGATGTTCAATATTAATATTAATGATTTTTATTATTTATGGTTTTCTCGGATCCGCTGTTCTTTTGGTTATAAGGTTGACCAAATTTTCGACTTAACTATTTTTTTATGTTTAGGAATGAGCCTCCCTCAATAATCATGTACATATAATCGCTAGAAGATTAATTAAATCCAATTGATACATCACATTTATTTAATTAGAAACCAAATTATAATTTTAAACACATCAACCCGTGGCCGTACCCGTCAGCAAAATAACTCAGCATTGCTAATGTTGATTCCTCAAGATCTCATAGGTAGGACAAATCAAAGAATATTTCAAGTAGGAGCTGTAACGTGTATCATAATATATCCATAGCGTCTGCTTATAAAGCCCACCATTTATCTTGTCAATTACAGCACCGATTACATTGTGATGCCTTAGGCTGGCGGATATTTACTTTATCCCTTACCAAAACGAAATTACTTCATGAGGGGAAAATAGTTTGTAGAAACTCCAATTTCATACATATTCCTTTATCATAAAGTAATTATTTCAGGAATGAAAGATAATTGTTGTAATCACCCGGTTGCAGATTGCTTCGTTTTACTCTTGATGTTTTCAAGTATAATTAAGTTATATTGCATATTTTAATATTTTCCTAAAGGAAATCTTTGATTTCCTTGTCAGAGTCGCGATGGGAAATATCGCAAGTACATGTAAATACTCAGAAAAATAAGTAGTCAAAATCAACTATTTTGCAACTATTTTTATGATTGAAATAGAGACTAGGTACTATGTTTCTTAATTACTCTTAAACTAGAGAAATAGAGAAATGTTGACGGATTCGACAAATAAAATAGTAACTTTTAATTATTTCATAGTTGGGAATATAACTAAACGGTTGTATTTACGTAACTATTTGATGGTTAACTGTTACTTATTGTAACTACATATATTGTAAAACGCAAGAATCAATTTATTATTTGTTTTATATAAATGTTTATAGATACATATATATATATATGTCTGCCCTATGCAAGTAAACAAGATCATATTGCATGAGAATTGTGATAACAGAAGGCGCAGTGACAATTATTTTGTAGCTCGGTAAGCAAAACACATAGAACTGATTTCATGTGACTTTATGGGAAGGAAATAATTTAGAATTTTGCTGATTTTGATGTTTCTGGATTTCAGTAGATAATTTTGTATAACAAAGGGAATTATTGAGAAAATAAATTATTAGTTGTTCGTCAGAAGTCAAGAGTTTTATTTAGCGATTTTTCATCGACAACGTATTAAGGTTGAGTACCTTCAATACAACTGTTTTTTATTCAGGTTGACTACCTCAATACACATCGCCAGTATACACACCGCTTTAAGGTTGAGGCACAAGTCCTGTTAAGGTTGAGTACCTCAATATACCGCCATAAGGAAGTCGCAAGCAAGCAAAAGAGGTTGATCGCAATACAAACAATTACTTTATTCATAAAAATAAGTAGACAAGTCACAATAAAATAATATCTGCGGATGAGTAACAACTACTGATACCCCTGCACACCATCGCGATCTGTAATGATGATAGGAAAAGGGTCCAAGTTAGAAGAGGTCTCAGTGACTAGTGGGTAAAACTTAAATCCTACGCATAAAATTCACACACACAGCTATAAACCCTCCTAGACCTTAATGTCATTCATGGTCGCCCGGAGAAAAATCAATCATACTAGGCCTAATTTCCATTACTTAGATCACCAGCAGTACGTTTACATGAATACTTGAAGCATACTTGAAGTATGCTTGAAGTAATGAAAATATTATGAAAACGCTCATTTAATGCGTAAATTTCAACTTAAGTAATTGGAAAATTAAATTCAAGAAAAATTCAAGTCAGGTAATTGGAATTAAGTGAATTAAGTGGATTTCAAGTCAAGTACTTAAGTATTTATGTAAACGTACTGCAGAGGTAATCCAATTACGCTACCGTGTAGTCCGTTTAGGTTTCCTTAGACCTTTCTCAAATGAACTCAAACTTTAATCACCTATTCACTATTTGACTAATCACTTACTGCAATTTAACTTAAAATACTGAGGAGGCTACAGCCTTCCTCTGGCATGCACAATTTTAAGCTACCTATACACCATGCAAATTCCATGCAGCAAGATCTAGAACTCGTCGGAACTACATAATGCATCCTTGAACATTCTCATGCTAATTTTCGCCTCAGTAAAGGCCGAAATACAGTGCTAGCTTTTCCAACGTCGACCTCAGTATAACTTTAAGAACCTCAACCTAATGAGCCTTGCAAACTTTTACAACTCACAGTACGAACTTTGTCAACTTCTGTATGATAGCAGTTAATTGGGCTTGAAATTTGAAATTATTTTGTAATAATTTACTACAGCAGTAATAAATTTTCACGTTAAATATGTTTCCCAAACTTTTCAACAAATTTCCCGTACACTTTTTCCCGTAAACAATGCTGGCATCAATTGATTACAAAAATTAGCTGTCAAAGCAAACAAAGTTCAAGCAGAGTAGAAAGTAGACCTACTCGAGTTCAACCTCAACCTGGCCGGCCTCACCAACTTTCCTATTGGGAGCTTGATAACCTGATCTCATATATTCTACAGAACTGGCAAAGTTGATGTGGCCGGCCAGGTTGGAAAAGCCAGCACTGTACACCTGCAAAGTTAAAATGTATGAAAGTAGTCAAGAGCAGGTGCAGTGTGTCGCGAAGGTTGTTGCAGAGCCTATATAGAATACAAGGTATTCCCATTAAAATTTTAGCACATCTTCTGTAACGTAATTTCGTGACTAATGTATATACATTTCTATAGGAAAGACAGAGAGAGCACAGAGAGAATTATGTTCTCAGTACCGTACTTTCCTATACATTTTTACGATATTTCGTGACTAATGGCGGAACATGGTTCGTAATGGGAATATATTGTTCTCTATATACCTGGAGGTGTTGCTGACGCCTGTCGCGTTGTTTAAAGTTGAAAATATTACAACTTGAGACGCACAAACACTTTGACAGTTGAAGTTGAGGCAATTTATTTTTACAGAAAATTTAAATTGTGAGTGAAATTTGTAAGTTTTAAGTAATGCTACAGTATTAAATAACTAGTTAATTTATTTATTTACAATTTAGTGATTCTTTTTAATGATTCGACGAAAATTTAAATACATTTTAGAGCGTCATCATTGGAACAGCATAAGCAACAGTGCCTGCGTCCGCATCTCGCGACAGCGTCACTTTGTAACTTAGGCTTAAAGAATTCTTAAAAGAATTCTGGTGAATTCTTTTATTTCCCGAGATTCCTTTTTCCAAGAACTATGCAGCACTTATAAATTTGGTTTATTGCTACACCAGCTTACCTCTAGATTCTGCTGACATTATGTAATAATTGAGTAATTACATGCATATGAATCATTGAAAATTATCCACTTAAGGCGTTGTCCAGGTTTGGAGGCTCCAAAAGTCGGCCACCCCTGACGAAACTGTCTATAAAATAATTTTGAAAGAAAATACACGCACAGAACAAACATTGAGGAGAAAAATGATTTCCCTGTAAATGGTATAACATAAAATCATTTCTCTTATATGTATGACGGTTTTACTATGAGTGATTCATTCTGTGCATAGATGTCAGAGTTGGTGGATGTGTGCTCCGTGTATATTTTGGAAATGATATTGAGGTAAATTCGAAATCGTGAAGTTTACTTAAATAGTATTGTATTTTCTACTTTATTATTTAATTTATTTAAAGTGCATTTGTACTTACATTTTCAAGTGAATAAAATACCAAAAATTTAGTTTTTGTTAAATATATCGGGAGGCCGGCGTTAGGGAACGAAATTTTCGCACTTATCCTAATGTGTCGGCCACAAGTGTCCGACCTTAGGCTGCTTATAATCCTTAAGTCGGCATATATCCGTTTAAAGATATGTTAAAGATTTATAAAAATTTAAAGTCGGTCAAATGTAATCCTAACTGTATACCTACAAAAAATTGTTATTCTTATTTCGGCGGACAAAATGAAAAGAAAGATTCACCAGTACAGCGCGGAGAGTTTAAAGGATGCACTGCTTGCCATACGTCAGGGGGAATAAGCATAAGGGAGCCTAGTGCAAAGTATAAAGTACCACGATCGACTATACAAGACCACCTTTCGGGAAAGGTTCTTGAAGCTTGTCAAAAAATGGGAAGAGAAACCATTTTAAACGCAGCTGAAGAAAATTCAATAGAAGAATGGTGTACTACATTGGCTCGAGCTGGGTTTCCATTGAAACCAGGAGAGTTACAAAATGCCGTGCAAAAAATTGTTAATGATGAGAAAAAGTTCGCTCCATTCAAGGATGGACGTCCGGGAAAAAAATGGTATACTGGTTTTATGAGAAGACTTCCAAATATAACCACAAGAACTGCTGAAGATATCAGTAAATCCCGTGCTTGTGTAACAGAAAAGTTTATCAGAAAGTGGGTTGATGATTTGCGGGCTTACCTAAAAGATATTAACGCCGAAGAGATTTTACTACACCCTCGCCACATTTTCAACGGTGATGAGACTGGTTTTACTATCTGCCTAAAGACTGGAAAGGTTATTGTACCTAAAGGTTCCCGCAATGTATACAACGTGAGTATGGGAAATGAAAAGGAAAATTTAAGGTCCTATTAGTTTTTAAGGCAAATGCGGAAATTGCACCACCAATTGTCGTATTTCCATATGTTAAGCCAAGGAAAGATCTCGCAAACAGCATGCCAAGTAACTGGTTTTTGGACGTTTCGGAATCGGGATGGATGTGGGGAACAATATGTTATGACTATGTTGTAAAATCGTTGAATCAGTGGATCCTTCAAAAACCAGTTTTGGTTTTAGTTGATGGTCACAAGTCCCACATAACTATAGTGAATTTTGCGATAACAATGGGATTATTTTATATGCTTTGCCACTTAACAGCACTCATATTTTGCAACCAGCGTTTTCAAGCCTCTAAAAACATACTGGCAACAAACTATTCGACGTTGGCAAATGGACCCATCGAATACTAATCCTAACGTTATTTCCAATCCGAATCTGGATAAAAGTATAAAAAATGGATTTCGTAAGTGCGGCTTTTTTCCATTTGATGCTTCGAACGTCGATTCACCAAATGCGTTAAGGATGTTATCCAGAACTTAGAACTTAGAACTTACAAGTTAGCCTTTCGGTAGAAGGACAAGGTCGCCTTGATCGTTTTGCTGCTGCGGAAATTGTAATAAATGAAATACGGACAAATTTAGAAGAACGGAACATTGACGCTACAGTAGTTATCGCAGAAATTCAAATGGGAGTGATGCGATTGCAATGAAGTTCCAAGTACCTCGCTGGTTTCCGTAAGTAATATTTCTGACTTACCGAGTGGTTTGTATGACGTTATAGATGGGTATCTAGAAAAAGCAGCCGATGATATACTCAACAAGGGAACAGATGGAGTAGAACGACCACCAACTATACCCAGTGATTCGTAAGATGAACATTTTGCTATTGATGTTCAACTGCAACATAAAAATCCTGTTCAAAACAATGAAGTTTCCATTACCAATGACAGTGAAAAGAATGAAAAGGAAAGCTCATCTGTTTTTACAAATGAAACCGCAAATCAATCATTACAACTGGAAAGCAGTATGAAATACTTTGCTTAAAAAAATTAAGCCTCTACTTCCACTTCTCGAGGAATCAGTCCTTTGTCAACTGCACCTACTTCTCCGTGTGTTCCGGTAAACTTGAAAAGACATCTACACCTTCCTAAAACTTCCTAATTTAATAAAAGAACTAAAAAGAAGGCAATTGAAAGGCCGCCAAGGGCGATTTCTTCTAGTGAATTTCGGGAGTTTTATTTAAAAAAAGATAGAATCAAACAGGAAAAGCAAGACGCCATACAAAACCCTAAAAGAGATCGGGAGGAAAAGCGGAAACAAGCTGCAATAAAAATCGGCAAAGGGTGTTTATTTTTGTGAAACGCAATAAGTTGCTGTGAAATCCAATACATTTGTGATAAAATAAAAGTCTGAACTTTACTTAAAACTGTTTTCTTTTTCTTTGGCCGACATTGGGGAACATTATGGCCAGAGTTAGGATTTTGTTGGCCGACTATGAGGTAAAAGTGTACTTTTTGAAACTTTTATTTCTTATTACAAATTGTTATGCTAAACATATCTTAAATCCTTCATTTATCAGTACAAAATTTTTTCGTAACAAGAAGTTCGGAACAGTCGTTTTACGGCTACCTCAAAGTTCTAGCTTTGAATTTGTGGCCGACTATAGGTGCTTTCACTATGTAATAGATTTCCACGAAAATGACTGCGAAATTGTTGAATTTAAAAATTTTTAGTGATTCAGGAAAGGTCTATCCATCAGAATCTTCTATTTTCAATAGTTGTTTTGTAAAACTTAACTATTTTTTCTAGAATATCCATAAAAGCTGCTATTTACTAACTAATTTCTAAAAATTTTCTTGTATTTGTAGTTAAGTTTAGCAAAAAGGATAATTTGTTAAATGACATGCCAAAATTTATTATTTTATTTTTCTGAGTGAACGCTTTACATGCACAGCAATCAAGACAATAACTAACGTTAAAAAAACTTTTAAGATGGATCGCATCTTATTGTCATTGTCTTATTTCATATTGTTTTATAATAGAACTTTAATATATAATCACAACTGCGCTTATCCAAATTTTATATTTGAGAAGTAAAGCCCTTCATTACACCAGTTGAATTTTGAAAGTCATATCTAACTTGCACATTTTTTTTATATATAAAAACCAATTTTTACACATCACTCATGGCCTTGCGTCGATTAGCATACAGTTTCATTTTGCAACACACATGATCGACACAATTTTATAGATCAATCCCCTGACTGAAATCAACAAGGAACTAAAGGCGGATTTCCATTACTGCGACATTTATACTTTGTAGAGATTTAGAGCGGGGCAACCACATTTTTAACAACGGCTTATAAAATAACTAGTGAGTAAGAGGAGTATGGCAAGTATGTCGAAAAAATTTTGTAGGAGATATTTGTCGGCGATAAACCATAAACCATACATATAATTTATATATAGTAAATAATAATATAATTTAATAAATAACTTGCAACTAAGGTTTGTCTGTTGGTAGTGCATATGATGAGCGGGATGATATTGTTGGTTATCTCAGAGGTATTGCGCGTAATCCATCTTATTAATAATGTGAATACTGTGTTGTGAAATTTATATAGTCTCTTAGTAATTAATTAAGTCTGAAGATCGCATAAATATTCATTTTTGAGTTTTTACAGTGTACTACATCTTAGTTAATGTATAATTAATTTAGTTTAAAATTAACCAATTATTATTTTTTTAAAAATGGATTTTTTAAATTTATGTGATACATGTAACTATTATAATACATAATCTACCTATTATATTACATATTTCCATACATGTGTTTTTTATTTCCGTACTACACCCTTATAGTTTATATTCCCTCATAGTGAATTATTATATATTATATATATAAATGATACAATACAATATATCCTGGCTATAAAGAGCGGGACCATTTTATGAAAGTAAGATCTGAAAACATTTATTTACGAAAATGAATCATGAGTTTCTGCATTTAATCTCTTCAGAGCAAAACAGAACCACGTGTGTTCAAATATCATAGGATTGCAATAACAAATTTCGAACCAATTCGCTCAATATTTCAGAAAATCCTATGTAATTGCAGCAGGCGACTTCAATGTTAATTTATTTTGCAATGACAACGTGACAAGTCAGTTTTCGCATCTTATTCAGTTACTTCGTATCAATACTGTGAACCTCATCCTGATTTGTTTCAACATATCTAATCTATTGATCCTTCATGTACTCATCGTCATAGATCCAAAGTAAAACTACAAGACCAAACTAGCAGATTAAGTTCCCTTGACCACAATATCCTATTCCTTCAGTTACGACTTCACACTAAACCCAAATCATTCTCGAAATTATTTCTCACATTATAAAAACTTTTGAAGGATAAGCCCAAAACCAGAAGAGTTTATGTCTCCTTGTGGATTTAATATATGGAACTCTAGTAGCCAGCTATGTATACATAAGTTTCGGTGAGATTGACTAAAGATTTTTCTACATTTCTTATAAATCACTATTATTGCTAAAATTTATAATTGGATCTTCCTAATTTTCTTGTTTTCGGTATCAATTCTTCACCACATCTCTACAGATGGGCAAAATAATTTTACTTAACAGACTATTGCTCAAACTTTTTTGTAATACAGTCACTGTACATGACCCCTTCCGGTATTTCTTGAAGAAAATAAGGAAATCCAACGAAATAAATAATTAAAATGTTACAAAGAAAAGCGACATGTCGCCATAATTTGGTGGGGGATAATGTTTCAGCTATAAAAAAATATTGTTTCACTCTTGGAATAGTTTTACATAACGCTATCTCGCTCTAAATCTCTGCAAAATGTGAATGCCGCAGTAATGGAAATCCGCCTTAATCCATCGTTTACTACAGGAAGATCTTCATCCACCCGAAACAGAAAATTTTTGTCAGAAGTCGACCTGCACTAAAAGTCTATTGGAAGCCTACTCTAGATACGCTTGATTTTCCGATAAATTAAAATAAAATTTAGAATAAAAGTTCCTACTCCTGTCGCATTTATTACGAAAAACAATTACATTTTTGGTGAGAATATTCACCAGCTAGAGAAAGCTGTAATTTAGGGCAGACGTGCGTTCTAATAGTTGAGCGGCACGTCGTTTTAAGTTCAGAAACTTTGAAATAATTATCAAACAGTTTAAATAAAACACAACTCTCCTACTAAGTTTATCCTATAAGTTAAAGGAAATTCCCTATAGTACGTGCCACGAAAAGTGAGCTATCAGTCAAGGAAATTTTAGTCTGGCGTTGCCGCTTTACTAATTTAACCATTAATCCATTTCAATTACGTCATTTTATTGTTTCATACAAAGTCAGATAAATTTCATAACGCAAACGTTGTTTTCCTTAAGTTAGAGAGCTTATTTACAAATAAATTTGTTTATTCCAATCAGTTATGTGCCGATATTCTTACTGTATATCTGGAAATACATAAATTCCTGATTGAACTTTATCTTCTGTTCTGTACCAAAACCTCTGGAATTTTTTAATGAAGCTTATTGATTAAAAAAGATTTTTTTTTTAATTTGATAAATATAAATATTGAAATATTTCCATTTTTAAAATTAACGCATTTTAGTTTAGACACACATTTAGGATATTTAAACTAGAGTTCCAACCTCAAGACGTGATATGAAATACAGGTGTACACTGAACGCGGGTGCGCGTGTATTTCACATGAAGAAGTCCGGTTATTTACGTGCGCGCGTGTAATTTAATATATACGTGATCACGGGATAAATATTACGTAACAATTTAATTTTATGTATTCATGTTATATACAGTCGAAAGTATTGTATCAAAATTTTCGATTTCCCAATCGTTGCAGATAGGTCAATGGGTCAAAAGTTGCGATTTTGAAACCTTTTAAAAGGGAGCATATCAGAAACGATATATGTACATATATCACAAGGAGTCTAGTGATAGTTCATTTTATAGAAAACGAATACTAGGTTAACATACTATATGCGTGACTCCCCGTGGAAAATGAAGTCATTTACCTTAAGTACTAAGGACATACAGGTATGTCACACTGCTTCAAATCCTGCTTATTTCATTGCTAAAATTTCTCACGAATGGAAAATTGACACCAAAGTGTCCCTGAAGCAGCCGACCTTACATGTGCAGCTCATACCATTCAAATAATAATAATAATAATAAGATCATCAACTACAGACAATAGAATAAAACATGTAATAGAGTCCAAGCACGAGCTCCTAGGTTTATCGAGTTACATTAGACGCAAGACCACTTGTAGAGCCCAGATGGCCTCGTTTCCGTGGGCCAATTAACTTTATTGTATTAGGCTTTAGAAGGTTGTACAATAAACTGCATTTTCAATTTCAATAGGTTTATTGATAGAAACACTCACACAGATTTTTGATACCTGATGGAGCTTAGTTTTTTTCATGCTAGAAAGACTAATGAAACATGGGAATCCAATTACCAATGTTCTGTCTGATCGGAGCACGACACCTAGCACTATTGTAGAAAAACTAGAAATAGAAAGGAAAACAATTGAAAGAGTTATAAAAGTTTCAAAACCATTTGAGATTGTTACAACATTTTCTGCGGCGACAATAAATCTTCTGTATCCATGGTTAGTCCAGTAATATGTACAATTTTGGAAAATTAGTTCCAAACAATTAGCGAAGATGATACTGCGTTCGACCACTGCTGTTAAACAGAGCGCTACAAATGAATTGAAGAAGCGCTTTAATTTCTCAGAAAATTCGACAATTGAATTTATTTTTCAGGAAAATGCACGTAGGAAGAATGATCCATCTATTTAATTTGAATATTATCTTGCAGATCCCAAATCAGATTTGATTTGGACTCTTGAATGGTGGAAATCAGGCGAGAAGAAATAGCTAGATATATCAATGAAGGTAAACAATATTTGGCTATTCCGGCAGCATCTGCTAGCTCAGAGCGGAAATATGTATTGTAATTTCAAAAAGAAGTTGTGTATTGCCAGAAAATGTCGACTTATTTTCTGTACCAAAACAGGTAACTACTCAATTAAATTCCTTACCTTAATGTAAAAATAATATTTTTTATGTTATTACGTGAAATAAATTTCAAACTTTTATAAGGAATAAGTAGTATGTTTATTTTGCCCGGCGCAACGCTAAAATACTGTGCTAAATTATTAAATCAATAATAAATACACGTGTACTTAATTTCACGTGCTCAAAACACGATTTTGCTAAATTCACGTATTTACGTGTATCTGTGATCACGCGAAATAATAAGCTCTAATTTAAACTGAGATTTATTACATATTTTATTTTAGACACAATCCAAATTTGTCAATAAAAAATATCTGAAGCTCTTCTTTGCGTTGCCGAATCAAAATAATTTATATCAATTTTGGTTGTAAATTAGAATTACAAATTACTTTTATGAGTTCTGAGACGAAATTTGTTTCCACTAAATAATTTTTTTTTGCAAGAATGAAAGAAAAGAAAATATTTTGAAGTCATACACATTTATTAAAATTACAAGAAAATAGTATAGTAATTCAAATATATCAAAATTTAATTTTAATTAATGGCAATTCCTTTCGAAAGCTCCAAATGGTAAGCAATATACGCAATAGTGCAAACTTACAAATTTCCCTCTGGTGACCATTCTTCATTGCTTAATTTTCGTGGCGCGGACTACAAACCAGTGATACCTAGAGCTTTCGAGATACCTCATGGCGCCATAAAAAACAAAACAGCAAGTCTCTGTGGTTCTGCAAAAAAAAATAAGAAAAGCATTGTAACCAAAAGAAACAATGTAAATTAAAACTTATCTCTTTCGATTTCTCTTTCTTTTTTTGTTTTCCCTTATACATACTTTTACTTTAATTTAAGCTTTCTCTAACCTCAGCTGATTTATCTCGTACCAGAAATTCTTAAATTGCCGGAAATCTTTCACAAGTGCAATATTCGATAAACTTTCTTACTGGATTTTCCATAAAATTTTCCAATCGATTATTTGAGAAGACTTTCAATTTTCCTTTTTATTCCAGATTAATTTGTGGAGAGTGCTTACGTTTTCCATGAAGTTTGTTAATGACAGCAATCTTACTTGTGGTCCTTTTAAAAAATTTGTGGTTGAAAAAATTTTTATGAAGGGCAATTAATTGGGTAGATATATATTATTAACCTCTAGTAAGATATAGTAGTACACTCAAGGGCGGATCCATACAGTTGCTCTAAGGGGGGCGATTAAAAAATGTTGAATTCTAATATTAAAATGTTATATATAATATTATTTATAACATTAAGATATATATTATGTGCACATTGTTAATAATATAGTGGTGAAATGCATTTGAGACAACACAAAATTTGATATATCTGCTCACATTTTTTAATAATATGAAACATAATTATATATTGCACATAAAATAGTATTGGAGACAAGCTAAGTCACGTTTAATTATAAGAAATAAATTGAGGAAAACGAACTTCGACTCTCGAAACAATTTTCGTAATGCATTTACGAAAGCTGTCGTAAAATCTCGATTTGAAAGATTTCCGTAGTATTGGAGAGAGTTACTGAAAATCTGTAGGAGTTTTGTAGAATTTGTAACGCGTTTTAACAAACATATTGCAAAAATCTATAAAACGCTTCGTAAAAACGGAACGTAAGTACGTTTGTGATGATGGAAGCTCGCTTCATAATTTTTACGAAGAGATTATTTTAATAATATAAATTGTAAAAATTACGAACATTTCGTACGTGTTCTGCAGGAGAACATTGGGTAGTATTACACGCACTTTCTTAAACTCCAGAATAATATCGTAAAATTTACAAAAATAGAAGGTGATCGAGAAAACTACAATTAGTAAGTTGCGGAAACATTTAAAAAATGTGCACAATTTAAAGCCAGATTCACCATACAAGTGTGGTGTTTCTGAATGTATCCAATAATTTTATGCAAGTCATTTTTAAAGGATTATAAAAGACATTTTGAAAATTTTCGTATTCTTGTATCTAACAAATATATCATTCTCAAATTTATTTAAACCATTAACAAATGAGTTTAAGCTTTAAGCAAATAAATTTGAACCTTGAACAAATGATTTTAAACCCTTAACAAATATATTTAATCCTTGAACAAATGATTTTAACTGTTAACAAAAAGACTTAAGCCTTTAGCAAATATATTTAAATTCTTAACAAATTTATATTTAAAATATTTTATTTCAACTTAAGTAAGCATTTCATACAATTTTTTTTCTCAAGTTTTGTGTGCATATATAATCTGCAATACTTCTGACTTTTCAGTGCAACGGTTGACCATCCACTGCATTAGGAGTAAGTAAAACAAAATCCATTAGTTAGAACAAGCATTAGGTGTGATTGTAGTCTATCTTTGATCACTAAAAGAAAATTATGTTCTCTACTCATGTCACCTAAAACTAAACGATTTTTCGATAGGGTTTAACACAGGATAGTAGAGTAAAGAGGCAAAAACTTTAGTGTTACATTCGTGGTTTTAATCTTCATCTTAGAAGATCTTAAGCCCGCTCAAAAAGGGGCACCCATACTGGAGTTATAGTTCCAGCAGAACGTGGCAGAAACGACGAACTTATTGCTGCGATAAGTCAAGGAATTGCAATTTCTACTTGCAATTCCGATAGGCTTTCTCTATTTCTGCGCGAACTTGTTGAAAAATTGCAAACAAATCCATCGCTTAGAGACGAGTTTTTAATTATGGATAATGTGAGAATACACAAAACACAACAAGTTCGTGATACGTTATCTCAGTTTTGCCTTCTTACTAGCCTATGCTAAGCGCTATCGAAAAATCATTTTCTAAAATGAAGGCACATGCACGTTCAGTTTTACGTGACATGAGTAGAGAACATAATCTTCTTTCAGTGATCGAAGATAGCCTACAACAAATCACACCAAATGACTGTTCCAACTATATAATGGATTTGGTTTTACTTACTCGCAAGGCAGTGGATGGTCAACCGTTGCACTGAAAAGTCAGAAGTATTGCAGAATATATATGTATGTACCCAAAATTTGAGAAAAATAGTTGTATGAAATGCTTACTTAAGTTGAAATAAAATATTTTAAATATACATTTGTTAAGTAAGAGTTTAAAATCCATTGTTTAAGGTATAAATTTATTTGTTAAGGGTTTAAAATCATTTGTTCAAGGTTTAAATTTATTTGCTTAAAGTTTAAAATCATTTGTTAATGGTTTAAATAAATCTGAGAATGCGTATACATACATATGTTCAATCTGAAGGTACGCAGAATGGTTCAGAATGGTTCAAAGTAAATCTGAATGTATGAAAAGTGGGAGAGTTTGGTCTGAAAATAGCTGTTCACGATATCACGGCTTCCAATAAGGAAGAAGAAGAAGAAGTTACTTCCCAAAAACTCTTTGAATCACCCTTACAGTTTTCTTACAATAGTCTGCATTAGGACAATTTTACCCTGCAATTTCAGATAAAAAATTTTATCACTAATTCAATATCCATGATCTTGAAAGACAATATTAAGGGTGTCTGAGAATGTTTTTTGTTTTTGTTTTTACTGTTACGGACCAAACCACTGAGACATATATAATGGACTGCTGTTACTACTGAAATTACTTACATTATTTGACATTATTATGGGATCACTTTTCTATAGTTGTCTCTTTTTGGTTTAACTACTTTATTCCGCTGAACTTCAAATAATAAATTCTATACAAAATCCACCATAGTCCAGTTTCAGTTTAGTGGTTTTCCCAATGAATATATAGAATAGAAATAGATGGCAATACAATATTTGTAATCCTTTCTCTGTCCCCCATACCTACTTTCAGGGACAGCGGACAAAGATTGTTTAATTTTATTTCTTTAAAAATCATATTTAAGAAATATTTGATGTTGTAGGAGATAAACTTCCAAGAATAGAAATAATTTCGAATTCATCTGTAATTTGTTGAACTTTTAAATGAATATTAAAGCGAAAGTAAAACTTGAAATTAAGATAATTGTCACACTCCTGCCAACAAAAGTTGACCCATATGAAATAGAAAATCAGGCAGTCCATGTTACATTATGTCAGTGGGCTAAACACAGCTCCCGGGGAGACATGCCAAATGTCAAAATCTTGGCTGGCGTTTTTAGTTTAGTAGCGATGGATCGTTTCACGGGACCGTAGCGTATATTTTGTGTGCGAGCGTTTTATAAAAATCAGGCTAAATTACTGACTTATAACAATGGACTGAGCGTATTGCCATTTTCCTATAGGAATGCATGGCACAAGTTTTATAGTTCTCTCTTTCGCCCTATGGCAGAGTTGGAGCTGCCAACACAAAATATTGCATTCTGGAGCGTTTACTTATGCCATTTGATGTTTTTATGTTGGCTACAGATGCAATCACCTTAGAAGGAATAAGGTAAAGATAGTGTTTACCATGCTCCGTCTCTCTTGCCCATAAGCAGGATTCAGTTAAGAATAACTTTTGAAAATTAAAGTCGGAATGAGTTTAATTCCTTATAAGTGATTAAAATATCACTTGGGCACAAGAAAATATATTTTTTTAATTAAATTCGATTTTCGGGTGTAAAATTTCATCTGATTAGTTGAGTTTTACATGTTTTTTATGTAATCGTTTTAAAGGGTGCTCTAACGGTGATATACAGAAACACAATATTTTATGTGCCACATGAAATAGCAAATCGCTCAGTCCATTGTTATAAGTCAGTGGACTAAATGAGTATGAAGAAGCGGATGGTGCACATTTGCAAATGGTCCTTTCTCATAAAAAAAAATTCGAAAACTGCTCGTTGAATTCACAGTAATTGAAATGAGTTCGAACTAGTTCTGGTGTTTTATTTTTAAGTTTCAAAAACGAAAAACATTCTGACACACCCTTTTATTACTACTTATTAAACATGATAAAAATCGTCTTTAAATTAAAAGATTAATACATAATTGTGAAATTCATTTGATTCATTCATTCAGATTACAATTTTTTTAAATATTTGGAAAAAACTGATTATTTCGCGTCTCCAAAGATTATTACTGTTCATAGCGAAATTAGTAATGTTGTTGCACAGGGGAAAATGATTGTAGATAACCTCGATTAAAAAATTATATAGGTATACATTACATACATACATTTGTGTATTATTATTATTCAATAACAATTCCGAAAGTTTTTGGAGCTGCCCAATGATTTACTAGCAACTATTAATAACGATAATATCTTGACATCCTCTGGATATTACAAAAAAAAATTATAAACGGAAAATTATGGTCTTTTAAAATGGTGCATGGGAAAAGCATTGGTATAACATATTCTTTGCATTTAGATAATTGTGAGATAAACAACTGTCTTGGTCCCTCAGCTCAAGCTGACAAAAAAGCTCCAATTTAATTTTTCGCCTGATGAATGCAATTTTTGACATTTTTTCAGCTTTGATGACTGTCACATCGTTTTTAAAGCTGGTGATAATGCAGTTTGGCGGAAAAAGGGGTAAAGTTTGAAAAAATTATAAGTGAAGTATTTTTTAGAAAGTCTGGGTGTATAGTAAGATTGCTACAAGGTATTAGGCTGCGGTTACATTGTTAGAGATTTCGGCCGAATTTTTGTCTCGAGACATCGCGAAATTAATTCACAGCCTTAAAGTATGATTACACTGCCGTCGAAACCATCTCGCGATGTCTCTTTTGGTCGCACGATATCTCGAATTTCTTGAATTCAAATCAATTTAAATTTTTCAGGAGTTATCGCGCAATAGTCTGTATGAAAACATGGATTGCGAAATATTAATTTCGTGTGTAAGTGAAAAAACGGCATTGTGGAATCAAAAATTGAAAGATCACGCGAATCGTGGCATTTTAAGGAAATTATGGGATGAAGTGACACTAGAATTAAATAAGTAAGTAATAAAAAAATTTATTCATATATAATATAAGATGTATGTAGGTATTCACGTTCTTTGCAAGAATTCTTACTTCTAATTGAAAAAAAAAATTGTTCGGTTTAATATATATTCAACGTTTGCAGGAATAATTAAATAGCTCCAGCTTCTCTGTTAAAAAAAGTTGTGAATTCTCTCCTTATTGCATATGCCCTATTTCCACTACGATTAAATCTTTTTTCTGCACCACCATTATTTGAACATTCCACTGTCCTTTGTATTTCTAGTAAGTTACTCTCATGTACTCCTTCCATATCGATGATTATGTTATGAAGCAAACAAGCACACTTGACACTTGAGCACCTACTTTATCTGCGTTAAGTTGAATGTCTGTTTTAAATATTCTCCACTTTGCCATTAAAATGCCAAAGGCGCACTCTGTAGTTTTTTTCACACTCGAAAGCCTACGATTGAAATTTTCCTCTTCTTCTGTGATTTTTTCGGCTGGATATGGCTTCATTATACAATCTATGAGAGGATACGCAGTATCCCCAAGAAGCACGTACGGAAGGCTCACACTGGTATTTAGCAAAAGGTGTTCAAGTTGTTGGTAAACGGATGATCCCATAAATACACCAATTTCACTTTGTTTGCCATATCCTCCGACATTAATGCATATAAATTTGTAGTTAGCTTCACCTATGCCTTGCAGAACTATAGAAAAATAATTCTTATAGTTATAGAACATAGATCCACCGTTCTGTGGACATTTTATTCTTATATGCTTGCCATCAATACTACCTATACAATTAGGAAAATTCCACTTCGTCCAAAATTCCTCGCTGATATTTATAAAATATTCCTCTGTTGGAAAAATTCCTCTAAATGTTTCATATACAATAATTCGTATTGTACAGTGAGACATTCTAAAAGAAAAGGCAAGTGACCGAAAACCGCAGCCTGTAGAGAGAAATCAGAAATACAAGTGATAAGAAAATTATGTAACTCAAAATCGATTATATTGTAAGTAAATTCTTATATCTATTTATACATCCTTTTTAAGACAACGGAGCAAAATTGAAATGGAAAAATCTGCGAGACACCTTTAGACGAGAATTTATGAAAGTAACAACAAAACGTTCAGGAGCTACCGGAGAATACTCTATTAAGAGGATATGTTGTTTCTCTCAGACCAATTCGTTGCAAGAGAAGATTCTGGAAACATTCCTCATCTGCAAGAGGATGAAATGATAGAAACCCAACAAGCACCAAATAACGAATTACCAGTACCAAGCACATCCAAAGAAAACAATTTTCTAGAGGATTTAGATGTAGAAGATTCGACTCCACAAAATGGTCAATGAAAGAATTTGTCTGCAAGTAAAGAAAATATACGGGCAAAAAACATACGCACCCGAAAATCAACACGTGTTACAAATAATACTACTCTAGAAAAGCTTTTGTTATTAGAACAAAATAAATTTAAACAATATAAGCTAAACTCTTCTTTAGCTCAGGATAATGAATACCATTTTGCGATGAGTTTAATCCCATATTTTAAAGATTTACCTCGTGACAGACAGATGACCGTACGAACAAAGATACAACAATTTTTCAGTGAAGAATATGAACAATTTGCCCACATATCTGAAACGCAAACTCCTTCATATCATAGCTCAATGGAATTAGCATCTACGCCTATGCTTTCACCATAAGACTCCTCTAATGAAAAGTCTACAGAATTAATGCTTTCGAATAATTATGAACAAGTAAACAGACCATCAAACCCTATGTCATTTTCTGTCACTGAAGAACAGCAGGATCATTCTCTTGTGAAATATTTTAGTTCTTATGGAACTTACTAGATAATTTTTAGATATATTTTACGAGTATGTTAAAGAAATATAATTTTTAAAAGGATATGTTTGTTTCGGTATTATTTTCAATTGAATAAATTATGTTTTACTTACCTTAAATTTATGGCTATAGTTTTTCAGTTGGTGCAATACATTTCCGAAAGTTTGACTTCTTAATTAATTTTGATCTTATTTTATTTAAAATATCGGTAGTAGAATGTTCTTGCTTTAAATCTTCAAAAAGTGTATAGAATTCGATCTTTTTATCCCTTAAATCAAACATGGGGTGTACGAGGGCTGCCATCTATAAAATCATGAAACTAGGACAACGAACTCGAACGCCCGGACTTTTGAGCTTGAAACCCGGACATTCTTGTCAAATAATTTTCTATTTTTCTTACGAATGAAATAGGTTCAAATTGTTATACAGTGTCTTTCTTTATTTATTTATTATTAAATTAGTCAGTTTACAAAAAAACAGTAAAATAAAACGATGCCAATGAACTAAATTAAATCTCTCTTACATTTAGAAACATAAATAAATCTTCTTAAAATTAAAAATACAATATTACTTCTGTAGAAGCAAATCATGAATAATCTAATATTTATACAAGGAACTAAAAATACCAACTTATTACAGTTTATACCTTTAAGTCTGCCATATAGCCTGCAAAATAGCTGCCTTGCCCAGGAAAGGTGAAGCTACATGGCAAGAGACTTTAACCTCCGATCCAGAGACCCCTTTCTCGGTCTCTGGAGGTCCAGAGACCTATGTATATACTTGGGAAATGCAAAAATCTCTAAAGAGACCAAATCACTGGAGATTTATTTTGGTCTCCGATCTCCCGTCAGGTATTTTAAATCAATCGTGTTTCCATGGTCTCTTGTCTTCGAAGTTTGCTCATTTTTCGTCTCCAGATCTCCGGAGACTATTTGTGTGTTCTTCTCTATCAGTTAACTGTGGAGCGAGTTTGGTAAAGTTTTTTGTTAATTTTTATTTAATTTATCATAGGCTTATTCCATAGAAAATAGAGCAAATTTGGCACTTTCCCAACGTTGTTCTTTTGCTGAAAGTTAGGGTTTTTTTTTCTCCTGCGATGCATGCTGTCCGAATTAAACTAAATTTGAAGTGACTATGAAATCCTTAAAACTTTCCTCTTTTGGTATGTGTACTTACTACACATACCTGTAGTTATATTAAAGAAATCATAGCTTTGGATCCAAATACCTATCACAGAGGCATGGTCATTAGATTATTTCAGAGAAAGTTATATAAATAAAACATTTTATAAGAAAAACAAGTAAAAAAGTCTAAGACCAATTCTTATAATAACCTAGATAAATGCCCGTATGTAATTTTGTATGTGCACACATTTGTGCAAGTTTGATTTATGAATTGGTTTTTCGCATATATTTCTAGAATGGTTCGTCTAAAAGTAAAAATTATTATAACCAATTTCATAGGACTTCGTATTCTGAAGAGCTTTACAGTACAATAAAAACGTCTAGGTCTGATCGTTTTCACAGTATACATAAAAAACCAAAATTTTTATATGGCAATAGCAAGAAGGGATTGCCAATTGAGCTCATTTTTGAAATTGTGTTTACTTTTCCCATGAAAACGCCATGTATAAAATTGCAGCTCTCTGCATTGATCAATTCTCAGGCAGTGTCAAAATATATAGTGAGAAACGAAAGTTATATATGGCAACCCCAGGAAGGAGTTACCGAATTTCTCCCATTTTCGAACTTAAATTTACGTTTTTTTTAAAGCCCGTGTGCAAAATTTCAACTCTCTAAGACACGCGCTATCGAGTTATCGTGAGGACAGACAGATGGACAGGAGACGGAAAGACGGACGGACAGACGGACGGACATGCAAAAATCAAAATAAATTTTAATATTATGCGTCTGCGTTCAATCCATTTAGCTCTACCCATCATTATTTCTATGCATCACAAACGGAATGACAAACTTGGTATAGCCTATGATTTCATCATCTTGGATATAAAAATACTAATGCTGCTGTTAGTAAATTATTAAAATTTCAAGTTGGGATAGTAGTGGCTTTAAAGAAGAGAAATATTTCGTCAATAGAGGTCTGGTTATTTTAAAACAAAAAACAAAAATCACACAAAATTTTTTGTTTTTGTATGATTTTTTTAAAAGCTTTTTCACTTTCTGTCCAAAGAGACCAAATACAAGATTTCGTGTATACACTTCGATAAGTGTCTCTAGAGACTTTTCCTTATGGTCTTCAGGACTTAATGTTTTGATCTGAGAGAAAAGTCTCTTGCCGTGTAAGCAATTTGGAGATTTTAGATTCTGAAAACCGGAGACTATAGAGCAAAGGTCTCTTACCGTTTATCTTTACCTTAAATATTATAATAATCAACACGATTAAAATTTTTAAAATTAAATTTTGTTTTGATTAGTGGCGAAACCGTTTGTATGTTCAGTGAGTTTGTTTCTTTGATCCACCGTTGAGAAATTGTTAACACACTCTCTCTTTGTTGGCATTATGAGCTGGTATGCAAAAAATACGGTGCAATCTTAAATACCTCAGTGAGCAAATGGCATTCGATGTTTTAAAAAAATTAAGCCAAAGTTGATTTGCCGTTAAAAGCTTGTCTGATCGCTTTGATTTTGACTGAAATTTTGTAAATTCATCCAATAATTAACAATTTTGTGTCATAAATTTTCATGTTTTTGTTTTGTAAAAAAAAAATCTATTTTTAATTGCAGTTCATGGAGTATTCTCAGTCATATTAGGCAAAAACATCCAGTAAAACTTATCAAAAAATCTGGGGAAACCCGGAAGGATGGCAGCCCTCGTGTACCTATTACGATCGCTTTGTTAAAAAAAAAATAAATACTTTAAAGTACTATTTTCAATTAAAGCGTATTCACTATTTGCATCCATTATTGTTTGTAGAAGACATCAACAAAAATGACAATTATCAAATCATCTTCTTCTCTATACTGCTTACACCCATAATTTCTATGGTGCAGAAATATTACACTCAGTGTACAAAAATAGATTTCAATCGAGAGTCACCCTCCTGTCCCCCAATGGATTAAATAAGCCTATAAAAACGGAGAAAGTGCTGAAATCTGTAATCTACTCTACCTATCCTATCTGTAGATCTGTACCCGCTAACTCATTTTATACTTTTTAATTATTTTACATTTAAAAAGAAAGTATTAACAATAATCTTTCAATTAAGGCAGATAAGAAATTTAAATATTGTACATAAAAAACTATAAAAGTAGAGATTATTCTTTAGGAATTTTTACCGGAATAAACTGATATTTGTTCAAGAAGGAATTTATTTTGATTCTCCGGTATATAGCAAAAGCTAAAAAATGTTTTTAATTTGTTATTTCATCACACAACCCATTATATTTTTGTCTACCTAACAGCCAACACACTGAACAGCAGACATACTTATTTACTCAGAACAGAACAATACAGCAGCCAGCCTAATCCACCCGCGCAAAACCCTCGAGAATTCTTCACAAGCCATCCCAGCAAACATTGCGAAGTCAATGCGAATCGCAAAATTATCACAAAGTGCAACATAAATTTCGCTAGTGAATTAAAATGAGATATGAAAACGAAACTTCGAGCGGGGGCAAAAGTTGACAGAACATTGTATCACATTGGTTGTATCACGTCGGATTCACTTTGTTTTTCTTTTTCGACAAAATGTGATAAATTTAAATGTATCCAAAGTGAATATTAATCTACTGTGGTAGCGATAACTTTAGCGATATGTTCCCATTACATTGGTGGATTCACTTCGGCTTTGCTTTGCTTCTCTTCCTATCTCATCCAGTCTCCTATAAATGTAGGCTTTCATTTTACCCTTAAGACTGGGTCGCTGTCATAAATAGGTCAGCTGAGTGCACAATTCACATGATGGGGCGGGGCGTTTCGATTTTTAAATAAATCGCAAATTGATAAATGGAATATTTATTTAAACACCTAAGGCAACAAAATAACGTTTTCTAATTTTTAAATTTGTCCCCCAATTTTTATTTAAATAAATTCTTTACATAAGCCTTTTGAAGTTAATTAGCAGAAAATAACATTTTCCGATTTTTAAAATTCTACTTATATCTACGACAATTTGCTTTACCTGCATCAAATCTTCATAAAAATAAGTAGAATTTTAAAAATCGGAAAATGTTATTTTCTGTTAATTAACTTCAAAAGGCTTATGTTAAGAATTTATTTAATTTAGTTCAAATTTGTGGCAGACCCGCTCCGCAAACCAGAGAAATTAAAAAACAATCATTGAATTTTCATTTTTAAATCATTTTAAATAAAAATTGGGGGACATATTTAAATATTAGAAAACGTTAATTTGTTGCCTTAGGTGTTGAAATAAATATTCCATTAATAAATTTGCGATTTATTTAAAAATCTTAATGCCCCGCCCCATCTTGCGAATTGTGCACCGAGCTGTCAATGACGGCGACAATGTTAATTAAAAGTATTTTTAATTATTCACATTTTACAATTCACTGATAGAAACGCGAATACGATAAATTTCTGATCTGTTGAAAAGTAGAACCGAAAATCTTGAAATTGTAAAATTCTCAGAAGTTCAAACACGAAACAGCACCCAGGCACATGTGTATGTAAAATAAATAAAAGAGAACAGAATTTATATACGAGTTCGTTTCGCTTTTGTATCACTCCGATTACATACATAAATTTTAGCTCTGTCGCATTTACTCTTCTGTTTGGCATTATGCAGCTGTATTGTCGCTTAAGTTTCGCTCTCGTGAACTTTCGCCAAATTGTTTGTTGGGATGAAACAGACTCCCTCCCTACCACATGCGAGGCCCAACGGAGTCCTTACATTCTAAAATATTTGCAGTGATCTTATGTAAAACTGACAAAATATTGATTTGAATAGCTCCTCCGCCCTAAACTACTATTCATACAGAAAAATGGTGTTCTGATAATCTTAAGCTTGCTTTCATATCTTCCGAACCGTAATAAAATTTGTATACCTTTCCTAACAAAATTATTTTAAAAAAATTTATCTTAACCAAATGACTACGATTCCTCAAACAAAAATTCTCTGTGCCGTCATGGGATGCCGTGGGCTGATGATATCGAATGTAGCTGCGTACAGATTCAGACTCCGGCTGCACATACACACATGCAATTATCACTCAGCTGAGAGGTATTGAGCGTAAAAGTGTAAGGTTACTTTGTAATCAAAACTTCTTTATTATTTTGTTAAGTAAGCTATATATTAAGTGTAGCTGTTCAGGATTCATAAGAATCCTGAATATTAGCGAAATTACATGTCGACACATGTATATATCGACCAAAAGAAACAAATATTTTAGGTCTAAATTGTAACAATTTCGCAGAGACATGAGCCAGATAACTGTCCACGGGCAGTACATTGCGTTCACGCATGGTAATTTTTTGTCGACCTAAATCAAAATTGCATCAGAAGCTAAATCAACAACGCTGCAGTGAAGTGAGATAGCCAGAAACAACTGTACATGTGTAGTACACTGCATTTGCCATGGTAAGTTGAAAACGAATATTTATACAAAAAAAACTTCAGTAGGCAACGAATATTTCTGACTGAATATAATTTACAAACAAGTTTTTTTTTCTTTGTTGTATTTTAAACAATAGAAAACGAAGTGCAGCTGTTATGCCAATTTGCCATGCGCCTTTGAATACCGTTCTTTGGTGCCATGAGCAACCCATGGATATATAAATCGGAATCTGACTTGACACGTTCCAAGTGCTCTAAATTTTATTAAAAGCTTAAATACTTTATTTAATTGACAGTTCAAATAATTATTTTTATTCTGGGTATCGACTAGATTAAAGATTTTATTTTAAATACCGATTAAACTAAAGATTCTTTATTGCGGGTATCGACCGAATACGAAATTTACTAATTTAAACCACTTTACTACGGGTCTCGACCGAATAAAGATTCTTTCTAGAGGTATCGACTGCAGCCAGAATTAATAACCTCACTTTATTCTGGATATCCACTAGAATAAAGAATAGTCCAATTCCAAACCTCATTAAATTAGAAAACCAATTTGATCTAGTGCCAAATACTGAGCTGGTGAGTAAGTACATTGTCAGATACAATAAAATTTTCTAAACATATTTATTTAATTTCATCTTAATTCTTCTTTCACATTTATTCAATATTAAATTTAGCTTAACAGATAAATTTAAATCATCTTTGTGGTTTTGAAATAACATCATTAGGCATATATATATTATATATTAATTACAATTAATTAAAAAATCTAGTTGGAGTATAAGTCACAGTGTAGTGAACTTGGTGAACGAAAGAATTAAGCTACAAAATTATTGACTTTGAACCAGGGTTATAACTTCCATCACATTTCTTCATTATTTGCGTGTTCGCTCTAACTACGGGCAGAACAGTAGCCTTTGGGAAGGTAAGAAACCAAGCTTTAAATTACTAGAAGACTATTTTCCTGTATGGATAGTAGTTTAGGCCTTACAGCATATATAAAGTAAATGTTAATTCCATGCAATTTATCGTATCGATCAACAATGATCACAAAAATGGCTTGCTGCTTGCAGTTCAAACAATTTTCACCTACGAAAGTGACATGCATACAAGTCGAGCAGAGCAAAGTGGCAATTATTATCAAAGTCAATTCAAAAGCTCTTTTAAAGATAGCTTTTAAAATCGAGGGAATATTGCTGCCATATATTTTTCAACTCTGTATTGCTTCTCTATGCTTAAGCTTCACATTTAGCAATTCGAACGGAAGTCCGGTCGTTACTTGTCATTTTTGACGAGTTTACCTGGAAATCCGTAATATTTGCGCACGGATTTCCGCTTCTTTAGCCGTAGGGAATTGCACCGAGATTGAGATTACAAGTCTTTGATTGTATTGGTAGGCACTTGGAGCTGAACGTGGAAATCTAACAGATTTCAATGTTATTTCCTTATTATTTTCACATGGAATCCCCCCCCCCATCCAGACTTTTCCATAGCATTTCTATGTGAAATTCATAAGGATTTCAATGCTTTTTCTGCATTTTTTAATTAAGTAAATATAACAGAAATCCAATTATTTTACGTTCGATTTAGTTTCTGAATTCGTAATTGAACAGGGGAACATAAATAATTTGTAGGATGCATAACAGTAGAAAAAGTTTCGAAAGCATCAAACTGTCATGACTTGAATCCTTGCAAAATTTTAAAATATAACTTGATAAATTCGGAACAAAGTTTGACAGGAATAGCGTTTTGTAAGAATTAAAGTCATGGCACCTTGATTATTGTCTCCATACTTTCAAAACTTTTCTACTGCTTTGCACTCTGCAAATCAATTCAATTTGCAATCGCCTGTTTTGCAGAACGCTTCACGTAACCAAAAGAACACAGATAATATAAGCCATTACCAATTTTTCGTATACCTCCAACACATCTGTAAACTCGAAAATGGCGTTCGCTGTAGCGTGTAAAAACAGCTGTGTGCGCGTGTGAGGATGCCGTCACTTTTTTCCACCGGAATTCTGTGAAAAAATTCTACACCTGGAATTTTTGCTTATGGGGAAGTCACCAAGACGAGAAGCTTTTTAGAATTAAAACAAGTTAAAAAGCTGAATTGGTTTAACAATAAGACCAATTCTTATGATACCCTAGATGAATGCCTGTATGAAATTTCGCATGGTCACCCAGTGGCGGATCCAGCGGGTGGCACGCGCCCCTCCCTGAAAACCACAAAACAATTGCAGTAGATCTTCTGAATTCTTCTACTGCACTTTTTGCCAAAGACATAAAAATTTCTGAAAACGTTCAATTTAAAGCAGAACTTATTCGGGGAAAAACGATGGGAGATTTGTTTTAATTGAAAACACAACGACAAACAAATCATTGTAGGTATATTGATGTAGTGAGTTATTATGTACATTTAAAGCCAGACATTTATTTTGGAAAAACAGTTTTATTATTTCGTAAAATGCAATAGTAGAATATTTATCTAAAACCTTAAACAAAAAAAAATTAAATGCTGATTGAGAAATTCTAAATCAGAACCTTAGAGAAGTTTTGGCGTGTGTGAATACATTCCGTATTCTTACAGCAAATCTCAACAACAGTAAAATCGCTCTTGGTTTAACGATAAGTTCAACCAAGTAATGTAAGAAAAGCAAAAGTGTCTGCACAGAACACATAGAAGAAAAAATAGGAGAAAAAAATTTTCTTTTGGTCAGAATGTTGGCAAGCCACAAAGATTGCAAAGGCTTTTTTTGTCCGGCCAAGACCATCAAGAACAACTTAAGCAATTCCTCTATACCCTCACTACTTACTATCGGTGAAGTTGTTGTTGACTCCCTTGATCAAGCTAGTACCTTCACTGGTAGATTCACTTCAAATTCTCTATAAAACAGCCAATATCTACACATCCGTAAAAGGGATGTGTTCAAGGTCCCTAAGAGGATCAACGTCTCCAAAGCCGTAGGTCCTGATGGTTTCTCATCCCTGTTAATTAAAAGCTGTGCATCATCTTTGGCTAAACCTTTGCGCAAACTATTCTACTTGTCTTATTCGACAGGAAAATTTCCAAATGGTTGGAAAATAGCTCACGTTCAGTCTATTCCCGAGAAAGGTGAGGGTAGCGATGCCTCAAATTATCGACCAATTGCAATCACTTCGATTCTTTCAAAGCTTTTTGAATTTATCATTAACTCCAAATTAATGAAGTATCTAGAAACCAAACAACATTATGGCTTCCGAACTGGACCGTCATCTGGAGACTTGCTGACTTTTCTTACGGAACATTCGAACCGTACACAATTTTGGTGTTTTGTAGTCACAAAATCGTTGCTCTAAATATTTAAATGGTCTTTCATAGAGTCTGGCATCAGGCCGTTTTAGTTAAACTTAAAGAACTTGGTCTCCCCCCTCATCTTCTATTATAGATTGAAAGTGTTTTATTTGATCGCATAATACCGGTTGTACTAGATGGGGTTTCACCAGAACCTCACCCTGTAAATGCCGAAACGTCCCAGGACTCTGTTATCTATCTTCTTAATTTTCATTAATGATCTACTTTCCCGCACTTTTAATCCAATCCATAGCCTTGCCTATGAGAATAGCCTTGATTTCGCTTACTCTTTTGACATTCTTGGGGACTCCAGAGAGAATGCCATATCTGTCAAACGAGATGGCTTAATTAGATCATTCAATAACGACCTTGATAATATCAAATTTTGCCGTTGACAATACCCTTGATACTCTTATGGACTCCAGAGGGAATGTCACATCTGTCAATCGAGATTGCGTGATTAGATCAATGAATAACGACCTTGATTATGTTCTAGCTTGGAGTAAAGCGATTCGCGTCAAATTCAAGGCATCTAAGTGCTAAAGCTATCTCATCTCTTTGAAGCAAAATCATAGCTTTTCACTCCCATTTCTTGTGATGGAGCACTGATTTGCGATACACCGTCTTTTTACATTCTTGGCTTTAATATTTCCTGTAAGCTAAGCTGAACAGATCATATCTTTTGTTTTGCCAAAGAGGCAGCGAAATGTCTAGGATTTATGAAAAGATGTAGAAATATTTCAACCTATCGAATCTAGAGCTCCTCTACAAATTCTAACCAGACCTAGAATATAATACAATTTTAATATCTGGCCCCGAGGCTGGTCGGACAGTCTTACCTTCATTGGATATTGTCCAAAAGAGAGCCGTCAAGCTCACTGGCGATGTGGAGATAACTTGTAATATCGACTCACTCGAACAAAACCGCAATGATGATGCCCTTTACTCCCTTATCGCTATATGCATTGTCAATGTTCTAATGAAATATCTCGTCTGATCCCTTGCAGAATAATTCCTGCACGCAAAACTCGCGCAGCAAACTGCCCATCAAATTACTTTCGGCCATGCAGTAAAATTTCGTGATGGTTTTTATCCCGAACTGTGTGAATGTGGAACAGTCTACCATTTTATGTCTTTACTCCAGCATACAATCTGCGAAAGTTTAAGGGTGACATTCAGTATCTCTGGCGCTCTCTTCACGTTACCTAATTTGTTTCCCTATTACCTTCCTGCCATGCTGTGCTTTGCATCATAAGGTATCCCTTTAATTTGCCTTAATAATATATAAAAAAAATCAAACTTTCTTGACTTTAGTAGAGTGTAAAGTACGTATCCCTTTAATTCCTGTATTTTGCAAAGTTACAATTTATGATTAATTCGTCAATATGAACAAAATGTATTTCCCTATTTTTACTAACTACAATCGGTGATTTGGAAGGTTTACACTTCCACCATTTACAAACCAAAACAAAATAAATAATTTAAGGCCTCGTTTGACTTTCGCGAGTGGCAAAAGTTGAACGTTGAGCAACTTTCTTCGTTCCGAGTGGTAGCCACTCACTTATCTGATCGACATGTATCTTAATGATAAATTTTATGTATTTGCGAGTATCTTCAAACTTTTGATCTGTTTCCGGTTTATGCCATTTTTAAACCAGAGTTGCGCACTTCCCTCACAAGAATCCTGGATCCACCCCTGTGTTCACCCATCTGTGCAAGTTTAAGTCCGTGTACAAAATTTCAGTTCTCTAAGCATATGCGTTCTCGAGTTATCGTGCGCACTGACAACAGACAGACAGACTGACAGAAGGACGGACGGACGGACATTCAAAAATCATATTATGCGTTGGACACCCACACCATTTTGCTCTATCATCATTATTTCTGTGCATTACAAACGGAATGACAAACTTTATACCCTTTAGATTTCATCTAGGGTGTATATTTACCAAGATCGAAGTTTACAAATTGATTTTCATAAAATATACCACTTACGGGATTTGTCCGGTTTTTGGGTTCCTGAATAAAGTTACTTCAGTATTCATTTTCGTGTTATTATAAATGCGTACCAATAAATTTTATTCAAATTACAGGGGTTTTAATTGTAATGTTATAAAAGGAATTATAACATGAAAAATATTAATAAATTTGGAAAAACAGCTCCGGTAGCATTTACAAATATATTTAGAAACCTGTGTTCGATAAATTATAAAAATTGGTGTGTACATGAAAAAGTTTTTAGGACCGGTAGGAAAATAACACGGCTTTTTGTGTTTTTTGATTTAAAAAAAAAAAAAACCAACAGCTTTTTCAAAAATCTAAGCCCGGCAGCATTTAAACTGAAGAGTTTCTAGTATTTTGTCGAAGGCTTCAAATCAATATCATAAAAATTCAGAAAATAAAAAGGTTGAACAAAATGCTTGCAAATTTATTCAGCCTTCAGGAGAAAGCAAGACACTCACAATGTATGTAACCTTGACCATCTTTTTGTTTGTTCCAATATTTTTAAGGCAATCTTTCAAATATATACATTATAAATATTTAAAGCCACTTCCTGATATACTTTTCACAAATCTTGGGCTTTCATTTTGAATCACTTCATTTCTGCTTGAAATCCATAATTTCCTATTTCATTTTTATTTTTTTATTTTTTTTTTTTACGAAAATTTATAGCGAACAGGATATTTTCAATGCGACTGGTAATTTGTCATCATCAGGTCAGGTCGCATGTAAGATAATCGATTGTCGTGTACAAAGTCTTGAGATTGGTTTCATAGGACTTGACTGCAGTATATACATAGTATCGAAAGCATGCCTCGGAAAGCAGATGGAAACTTAAGTCGTATGCAATCCATTGAGAAGTTCTTGCTAAATATGTAGAGCTGACTACATTTAGCTCTAATCGTATACAAAATAGCTTAAGATTCGATTACATTCTACTCATTACTTTCATTACTTATTTAAAACTAATAAAGAAAACAATCCAAACCAAGTCCAATCTAAATATTTTGTATTAGTAAATTAACCAATTCAAATAATACTACGTCCAACCTCTATCAAGGCACTTTCACATCAAAAACAAGAACCAAAAAACTCAATTTATTCCATTTTAAAACAAGATTTTTGCTCCACTGATTAATAAAATCCAGGGAAATAGGATAAACTCAGAATTTTACTGAGAAAATAGTTATATTTATTTCAGATTTTTAAGAAAAAAGGACAATCAAAATATTACCCATTTTATCAAAATATTTTACTTAAACACTCGGAAAGACATATTTCGTAGATCAAGTCAAAACAGGCATTTTGAAGAGGAGTAAGACCGGGTACTCGAGAAAATCAATAATTTTCAGTTGATGTTGCTAATTATTATTATTTATTGAATATTCAAATTAGGTTAAGTTAAATTAATGCATTTCTTCATCAGAGTAAGTATATCAAAACCACAGGTACTCAATTTAGAAATATTATCAGCATCATTCTATCCCTACAGTGACATTATCGCAAAATTTCCTTCTGCCTCATACGCGCCGCACTCTTCATGTGCCCAACGTCTGTACCCGCTGCACTGTATCAACCCTTCTCCAGCAACACATTCAGCAAATAGCTCATTGCAAAATAGTCACCCCTCAGTGGAATCGCCATCGTCTTTAGTTGAAGAGCTCTGCTCTTATTTCGTTTTCTTCAAAAAAATTTCTTGCTGCATTAACTTTCTTCATCTTGATAGTTTCTTCTTGTTCAAGCTCTGTTGTGTAAGGTGTCTATGTAAGAATCGCTGGAATCCCTCTTGTTCTGTTACCTTGTTTCTTTTCAATTCTTTCTTCTTCATTGGGCGGCGGTTGCAAAATGGTTGGAGATATTTTAAAAACCGAGAGTGACTTAATTTTAGAGCAACCTGATGTTGAAGGAACACCCGAATCTGTTGATGCTGTTGGGAGATCAGAGGATGTTGAAGGCTGAGCATCAGACCTGTCTGCCTTTGTAGTTGAGAGTGGGATCGTGTTCAACCTTATGATGGCAATCTGATGGTCGCAGCCTGATTTCGAAGGAATAGACGGACCTTTTGATAATGCTGGGAGATCAGAGGATGTTGAAGGTTGATGACCAGACCTGTCTGCCTCTGGCGTTGAGTGTGGGATGGCATTCGATTCCGTTGCTTCAGCCACTTGTGGTTGCATAGGTCTTTCTGTAGTCTCAGCAGGAGCATACAAATGTTCTGAGATAGTGCTTCTATTGAACGGTAATATTTCGGTGCTTTTAAAACCCTTGATGGCTGTTTCTATCACAGCTGCTCTGGCAAATGAGTTGCCAAAGAGTTTTCCCACTTAATATATTATTACCTGTCTCCGAGGATGCACAATCAACCATTTTCTAACCTCTTGCTCGTGGTAAGTGGAGAAGGGAGCCATGAAAGTAACGTCCAGTGGTTGCAATCTGTAGGTGCAGTGTGGAGGGACACACAAGAGAATAATTTTTTTTTCTCTTGCACGGAGAATCAACTCGAGGTTTTTGGAATGAGCAGCATGACCGCGTAGAATCAATAGCACTGTCTTTTCTGGTGATGTATTAGAAAATTCAACTAATGTCTTGAACCCATAATGGAAACTTTTCTTGTTTATCCAAAACGTTTGTTGTTTATCCAAAACGTGGCCCCAGGTGGCGCATCATCCATCAGCATACGGTTTGATCTCTTGCGAGGAAAAGAACATGGATTTTTAAATTGAAAATAATAAAATTAAGTAATATAATGAGATAAACAATTTGTAAAGACAATAGTAAGCAGAGCAGTTGTTTTCTCCCAAAAATATGGCTAGGGGTAAAATTGTGTACTACCCGGTTTTCCCCTACTCGTTGGTTCACGATATTACCCCTACAGGGAATTTTAAAAACAAATTGCTGCCATCCATTAACAGATGGATGCAACAATTTCTTGTTGGTGATAAAAATATCTCTGAATAAGGTACAGAATAAAGAGGTTTACTTACCAAAAATTAAAATCACAGAACCTGGTGCTACCGTGACCTAAAATTTTATGAAAAACTGCAAAATTATTCACAAAAATCTTTATAAAAGCACAGCACAGATCTGGTGATGCAATGTATATTAATCGCTGTGACAAACCAATTGAATGGTGTCTAAAAGTAAGCTGACAACATTACTTGTAACCATGGAAGCACTTGTCTATGGGAACATGGTGCACCCGATTTGACCCGCCTACCCGGTTCTGCCTCACCTTCCCCTACTATTTTTTTAGTAAAATTCTTAGTTTATCCTATTTCCCTGGATTTTATTATTCATTAGAGCAAAAATTTTGTTTTAAAGTGGAATAAATTGAGTTTCTCGATTTACATATTTTCGGTTTTTGTTTTAGATGTGAAAGTGCCTTAACTCGAGCTTCAATAAGTCGATTTTTTTATAACCTTAACTTATAAAAATTCAGAGCTCTTCATTATGTTTTTCATACTGTTTGCACTCTTTATTTCCAACTGTCTATAAGTTGAATCTCTTCTAAGCTTAAGCGCTTTTCTCTGTCCCCACATTATTTACCCCAACCAAACATGCACCCCTTATAAGTCGAACCATAGATGCAGTCATTCTGACTGCTGGGGTAATTTAAATTAGTTAAATTAATTTTATTATTGAATTTGGTAAATTATTTATATGACTAGTTCACCCCTGTATTACAATTTAATGAGCAAAGAGACGAGCAATAAAATATTCATTTCTTCTTAGGAATTTACAGAAAATATTTCAGTAGATTTTTCATTTACTTTGGTGGTCGACTGGAGTTATTTTCACTCAAATTTTGCAAAATACCAATCATAAAATCTTGCAAAATTTGATTAATTTTTTTTAGTTTTCAAAATTTGATTGATTTGATTTTTGCAAAATTTTATAGTTTCTGTCACTGGTCAAGATGTTAAGCGTAGTGTAGAAACTCGTTAGAACACAAGAGGAGATGCGGTAACTGTTGTAAAAAAACTCAGTGCTTTGGAAAAATTTACATCTGAGGAAGAAAATATTAAAACTAGATCAGACGCTGCATGCAATCTTTTTTTTTCTGTGCTACCTCCAGTTATGGGAATCCGTGCTTTTGAAAATTAATGACTCGCAGCAATACCGGCAAACAAAGGGATTAAATATCTATCAATAGCTGCGTCTTTTTATATTGATCCGGTTCATTGGAAATTTCAAATTGATTTGCTTCTAAAAAATGTCTGTAGGTAGATATGATTTTACATATGAGGAGAATTATCAAATTGCCATTATTTCAATCTTCACCACAAAACGTCCAAATAGAACCTGAATAAAATTTGGTTTAAACTTTGAAGTTTTTACCCTACAAAACCTTGACAATGTGAATTTAGAAATTCATGTAAATTTATAACCGATTTTAACACCGACGTCAATCGATAATCTCCTTTGATCCGGATCACGAAAAAAAACGCAAAAAAATGGGGCTATCTTTAGAAGAAGAAATATTGTCATTGGATAGAGTTATCCAGGAAATAAAAGTATGGTTTGAGCAACTACATGTCTTTGCAGCGTAGAATTCGTGCCAAATACGTGCCAAAATTTTGAATGTCAAGTAAATAACTTTGTTAACATTGACGGGGAACAGTTTCATATTGAAAGGAAAAGGATCCCGAATTTTATGTCTATCTGATGTACAAGAGCAAGCAAAAGGTTGGAAAACTGGGAAGGCCTTTTGAACTTTTAATATTTATCAAAAAATATAGGTTGGAAAACTCTGTTCCCAACATATTAATATAATTAAGAATTTTTTTAACAATAGCCATCAGTGTCGCGCTAGTTGTGAACAGAGCTTTTCCAAATTAAAATTAATTACAAATTATCTTCATTCCACAATGAGTGATTTAAGATTACGAAATCTAGCGATACTGTCTATAGAAAAAGAACTAACAGATTATATAAATTTTCACAATCAGGTCTACCAGGGAATTCGATACGATCTAGATTCGATCGAGTTAAGGCTTTTCATAAAGCATTTTTTACTAGTAAAATTAATCACATCGAATATTCTTCAGCGCCAATAAAAAATAACCGGCAACTGCATTTTATTGAATTTATAAAATCTTCGATTCAATTGTATTAAACAGTAGAAAATGTTTCTTGAAAAAATTGGATTCGATGAAGATTTAATCGAATCGAATTCCCCGGTAGGCCTGAATGTCATTCAAGACTTTTGTAATAAAAATGCAAGAAAAATAAATATATAAATCAACATACGTTTTATCATTATGTGTACAACCTGTTTAAACAAAATAAATAAATGGTCTTACCCATTTATTTATTTATGCTCAATTATTGTTAATAACCACTCTTGATTTTGATTAAGTTAGAAAGGGCGGCAAATTCAACACCCCTCAGGCAACAATCTAAAAACATACTATGTAGTGATGTTCCTAAGGTAATGACCTTTATTTTTAGCGATTTTTGTTATGACGCATTTTAAGTATTGTTACTGTTATTATATTTTACATCTAGCTCCTTGAGAATAGTCAAAACCCATGTTCGAAATATATCGGATGAATAACAGAATTCGTGTTTAACTTTTCAACCGGGTCAACATGGGCGCCGGCAGTATGGTGCAAGGTGGTGCAACTGACCTTTGTTTGTTAAAAATGTTCATCCATTTAATTAGTGAAAATTAAAAAATTAAAGCAATACAATTTTTTTTTATGTTTTCTTAATTTTTATTAAATAATAATTGTAACCTACTTCTCTGCGAACTTAGACACATTTCGCTTACAAAATCTTCATTATCAACAGTTATTTTGTTATGGAGACTCATGATACATATGTCCGACAATCGTTGTTCGCATATAGTTGAAAAATCCAAGAGTCCAAGTCTGCATTCTTCTCAATGTGATAATTCATCGTTCCACATGTTGTTATAGAAAGTGTGAGGCCAATTTTAATAGCTTGCGAAACTGCTGGATAAAATGTGATACAATGTTCTGTCAACATTTGCTCTCGATCGAGGTTTCGCTTTCATATCTTATTTGGATTCACTAGCGAAATTTATATTTAACTTTGTGATATTTTTGCAATTCGCAATGGCTTCGCACTGTTTGCTGGGTTGTGAAGCTATTTCGCGAAGGTTTTAGCTTTTTCTGTACGAATAGTAGTTTAGGGCGAAGGAGCTATTCAAATCAAAATTTTGTCAGTTTTACATAAAAACACTGCAAAAATTTTAGAATGTTAGGACTCAGTTGGGGTCCTGAGGGACTAGTCAGTGAGTCTGTTTCATGGCTTGGGAAGTATTTCTCGATGGTTTTGCTCGGACATTATACTTATACATTTTCCTTTGTTTACACACACTGCGACCCCAGTCCTCCATATCCTCTCACATCCAATTTTTATTTCTCTTCTTGCGCTTTGTTTTGGCCTCTCCGGCATCCTTTTTTCCTGTTATTTTTCTGTTTTCTTCTTCTTCCGCTTGATTTATCTCGCCTGTTTAATTTTTGACGTTTGTATTTGTATATTTTAGCAATCAAAGGCGTGCTTATGAAATACAAATAAAAACAAGAGAAAAGTCACAATTGGTCTAAGACCAATAATATTTTACCCTATATGGACATAAAAGTTAAATAATGTTAAAACCCAGAGCTCTGTATGGCAACACTAAGAAGGGGTTGCAAGATTTTGTTCATTTTTTAAATTTTATTTACGATTTTTATGAAAACGCTGTTCACAGAATTTCAGCTCTCAACAACGACGCGTTGTGAAAATCCAAAATTTTATATGGCAACACCAAGAAGAGGTTGCCCGATTTAATCCATTTTTCAAATGTTACTTACCATTGCTATGAAAACGCCGTGTACCAAATTTCAGCTCTCTACGTCAACGCGTTATTGGGCAGTGCCGAAATATATAGTGAAAAACGAAATTTTTGTATGGCAACCTAAGGACGGAGTTGCCCGATCGGTCCCATTTTATTTTTTTTTAAATCCCGTGTGCAAAATTTCAGCACTCTAAATGAACGCGTTCTCTAGTTATCGTGTCTTTAGTTATTTCGCTCAACCATTAATTATTTCTATGTGTTACAAACAGAATGACAAACTTATTATACTCTTTAGATTTCATCCAGGGTATAAAAACGAGAAAGGGGGTGGGATGACGGAAAGTTAATAGTGAAATATGGAGGGGGGGGGGGGGGTTATCTTACAAATTAAATTGAGCAAAAAGAACATTGCGCCATCCATAAGTCGCTAGTTTAGCCACCGCAATACTGTAGTGAAGTACGAGGAAGGTTTCCACATTAAGCGGTGTGGATGATGTGTCATTTTTTAATATATTTTTTTTACAAAAAGTCAAATTTTAATAGAATAGTAGCTTAGGGTGCAAACTGCAGGAGTCATTCAAACCAAACTTTTCTCAGTTTTACACATTGGCATATATAATATGGACTGCTCGTTACGCGGATATAATCTCTTGTGTCAAAAATAGTTCTTCCGTCGGTGCCAACACTGAAAAAACCATTGGTGGGAAGTTGAAAAGTGATTTTAATAAAACCTTTCGAATTTCTGTTGAGTATCTTTCAATATATTGCCTTTGGTAAATCACTTTTTATCACTAAATACATAATTAATTTAAAAACATTTATTTCGACGAACGCACTTATTTATTTGTTGTTTACTGCTCTCTCTCAATTGGTACTTGGTGCTTAGACCGAAAGAGAGCGCTATACAGAAGTGAGCCCACTTTCTGCAGCGTATTTCTATGGACCTAGTCAGTCCATATTATACATGTCAGTGGCTTTACATGAGAACGCTGCAAATATTTTAGAATGTTAGGAGTTAGGATTAAATTAGGGCTCTTATGTGGTAGTGAGTTACTCTCCCTGCAAACAATTTGGCGAGGTTTGGCCAAAAGTAAAGAATGAGCAATAGTTGTGAAACAAGGACAGCTTATGGCAATAAAGTGTGTATATGATTGCCTCTCTTTCAACTATTGCTTATTTCTCGATTTTAGAAAGCCTCGTGGAAAATCAATTCAAGAAATGGAAAAAAAAACGTGGAAAACATAAGCTTTATGCAAGTTTTTGTTTCTGTTTGTTTATTTTACAGCTATGAAAGTGCAGTCCAAAAACACAATCGTAATTAAAAGAACAAAAATTGTAATAACATATTGTGGGAATATATAAAAAATATTGACCTTACGTTTATGAAATACAAAATATCAATCCAGACACAATAAAAACAGGTTGAAATTGGTAAATTAAAAGTAATTTACTCAACCCTCGCAGTTTGCAAATATATAAAATATATATACCTACTGATTTTATGGATAACACTTGGTGGAATAAGTTTATTTTAATTGCCATCTTAAAAAAAGATAATAAAAAATACTACTTGTTTTTTTTTTCCACAACGTACATGTATATTTTAAATTTACATATAATGTAACAGCCAACGCGTTTCGTCTTGTCAGGACAGCCCTGAAGATGTCCTGACAAGACGAAACGCGTTGGCTGTTACATTATATGTAAATTTAAAATATACATGTACGTTGTGGAAAAAAAAAACAAGTAGTATTTTTTATTATCTTTTTTTAAGATGGCAATTAAAATATATACCTACTTGCTTTTGGCAAGAAAAAGGCGAATTACTTAAAAATTACATTTTCTAGCTTACTTTCTTATGTCCATTTAGTCCGCCGCCTAAATTAGAAACGAGCATTTGGCAATATTATTTTCGAATTATTTTCGATTCATTTTGTTTGCTGGGCTGTTTCATGGCTTGGACAATGTTTCTCGATGGTTTCTGATTACCCAAAGTTGGGGTCCCGAACTCAAATTCTGAGAAAAACCTATACACATACATCACATGCATACAGTAATATTCATTGAAATAAATATTGATTTTTTTAAGTTTTGGAATAAAAAAATTTTTGAAGTTGAATTATATAAATAAAAAATATATTTTTTCAAATAACTCAATTAATTAAATATTTTTTTCTTCAAATTTAGGGGGTCATGACCCCCCCCCCCCCTGGATCCGCCACTGAATTCTCCACAGACTCATATGTAACAACAAATGTAGATATGTGCTTTAAAATCTACATAACATTTATTTGAGAACTTAGTGTCGATCGAGATTTATATAAAAGCAGCCCCGTGCATACATACATATTGGAAAAAATCCAAATTTCTGGGAATTGAATCTTAACGATATTGCTTGCGATTTCAATGAGCTTTAAAAGGAATCTTAAAGGGGTAGTTTTTACGAGAAGGGAAAATAAGTCTTGGATTTAAGTGAATGAAAGTAAATCGATTAAGAAGTTTTTAACCCGTATTTAAGAAAACATATGTTGAGCAAGTGCAAGTTTCGTTTCTGTTTCTATTGGAATCTCTGCATAAAAAAAACCCCCCATGAACCCGGCGAGATTAAAAACACTGCATCAGTTATAAAATATTTATGTAACTACGTAAGCTATAATCGAAGGACATAAACGGACACGTGGATAAAAATCACTAAGAAAAGTTTATTATAGATAGGTATATGCATATTACATGTAACCTTCTTTTCATGTTCAGTCTCAAATAAAACAATACTTAAATTGTGACCCACAAATACATATTATCGTCGCAGTATTTACAACCTTTCAACCTTGAAAACAGCTATTGTGTGCCAGACAACTTACCACTACACATATCTCGCGAAGGTAAATATCATTTTTTATAAACTTCATTTATTCAAAGCGTCTATATACAATGGTCGCATGTCACTTAATGTTTATCGGAAAGCATTGATTTGGAAAAACTCAACTTGTTTTGATAAAGCTTTCACAGACTACTGCACATAAACAAATTGGAAAAATCATATACACAAAAGTAAAAGGATACGATATACATATGTATAGTTCAACCAAACGTTCAAAAGAAAGGCATAAACAAAAAGTTCTAACAAAAAACTCGATATTCTAGAAAGTTGCATGCAGTAAAAGTTTTGACGGTGCCAGGCTTTAAATGTGCCCCCATAGTCAGGAATTCTTCGAAAAGCTTTTAGTTTGCATTGCAGCGTGTCTTGAATGAGACATTTTCTTTTTTTACAACATCTGAAAAGGGGTTAATTGGCCAAGCCAGACAGGCGAAATATACCTATACCTACATACATACATAAATATATACATTATCAACACCGCACATAGCCAACAAATATAAGAAGATTTGAAAACAGCCCAGGGGCAGTCGAACGGAACTGACCTAGTGTATAACGTTGACGTAAGTAGTAACCAATTCACCCCTTTACAGAAAGTAGTAAAAAATCGATACTAACCTCCGGAAAGAATTGAAACACCTGCCTTTCAGTTGCTTACCACAGGACTGTTTTCATCATTTCCAGGCAATGTTTGTAACAGTCATTCTCTAACTTCGATCCCGAACAGTTTTCTTACTTTGTTTTCGGATATCCAGAATGTTCCCGCAAACTGAATTAGATAATTACAAATTGCAAGTTGAGCTACTTCAAGAGAAACTAAAAAGAAGGTGAGTATATAATACCCAATAAACTTGTTGTAACTTCTATTTTATGTCCTTTTTCATTGTCAACTTCTTCCGTCAGTGAGGACCAACGTAATCAGCTAGAGGAGAAATTCGAAAGTATTATGCGAAAAAGAAGTGAACAGTAAGCAGTTTTTGTCTTAATCTTCATATTAATTAGTTCAAATGCATAATAACAAACATAATTACAGCGAAAAAATAATGAAAGTGAAAAATAAAATGAAATTCCAACAATTTTTGGATGAACAAAGGGAGCGCAACGAACGCAATAAGGCCCTTGTCAAGCTATTGGAACGTGTCGACCAGCAGGCAGCTTCTCTTGCTGCTAGAAGTGAACGATTGAAAATGATGAAGGTACGACATGTATTTGAGCAAAAGAAATCCAGAGAAAGATTTTTCTTCTTTTTTTTCTTTTCTTTAATTTCAACAGCTTCAATATGAAATTTATTTTGCGAAATTACTGCAGACACAGAACTTCAGGTCTATACAAAACAGCCCACGACATTACTCAATGATGCCGCCTTTGAGTCATATCATCACAAATGCAAATAATCTTCCAATAGGAATTCAGGATATTTGCCAATCTTCCAGCAATTTATCTAAGAGTTCGCCGACAATATCAGAAAATTGGGGTATGATGCCGAACAACACTAGCACTGGCAGCAGCAATTTACCGTATCGATTTCCGGGCAATATGGACTATTTCAATGGACAAATTTTGTTAAGTCAGGAACCTTTGCAGAGGCAAGTCAATTTAAAATCGACTTTCGGAGATTCAATGGGTGGTGGACCTACCCACGGATATCCAGCACAAATTGGTAATTTTGCTGACACAAGGCGAAATCCAATTGAATTTGAACATTATAAATCCTTAGATTTGAATATGATGGCATCTCCATATATAGGCAACAATGTCAGTCCTCTACGAACCATCCGGTCAGATAATCATAATCGAAATCTAACCGAAATGCAAAATTTTGGGCAAATGAACAGTGAAAGCGATTTTCTTAACAGAATCGGATACAACGCATACCTTCAGAGGCAGATGGAAATCCAACACCTGCCATATCAGATGTCGACATCAGACAAATTACCAAACATAAAACAAGATGACATACGTGAACGAACGATGGCGGCTGAAGTAAACGACAATGACAACAAGACAGATATTCTGAAAAAGGATGATGAAAAATCGCAATCAATGAATATCGCTCCAGGAGATATTACACCTATGGATGAAATAAAACAAAGGTCTGATGGATCTGCAGAGAATTGGATATCGACAGAACAGTCTATGAGAAAAATGCAAGATTTATTTGCTGCTGCAAACAGGATAAATGTCGATAGGTCCAGAGCTCCGGTTATGTGGAATTTTGGCGGTCGAATTGATCAACAGGATGCAACAAACTATCCCATACAACTTGGGAAAAAGGAAAAATTGTCAATGGAGAAAATTGAGAATGCTATTTATGGGGAGCGCATCAGTCCAATTCCACGAATAAAAGATTTAACATTAGATATGCACCCGAAATCACCTGAAAAAGAATTATTTTTGGAAAATCTTGGTACAAACATTGCATCCCGTACTATAAGGGAATCGGATAATATTAAAGAGCCCGATAGTCATGTAGAGAAATCTGATAAAAGTGAAAAAGAAGAAAATTTAGTGAGTGGAAACGAAACAGGAATAGTCACTGCTAAAGTTGATTGTAAACCATCAACTCCAGTTAGTGAAATACCGACAGATAATACTTTGCAAAATTCTGAAAATCTTAAAACGAATTTGGGAGATGACAATTACTCACCCGAAACATCCTCTAATCAGCGGTATCCAGATGGTTACCCTCAGAATTACGAGGAATCGCAAAATCCAATTCAAAACAGCATTTCAAGCGAAAATCAAGCTCAACCAGCAACATATTCAGATTCTAGCGAAATTAACCCAAATGAACAAGCTGTTTCTCCTGCAAAAGAATATCCACAACCAACATCTGATGGATCGGAAAATGCATATCAAGTAGACCAATATCCGCCACAAGATTACCAATATCCGCAAGATGGAGAATATACTCAAGGACAAGAATATGCTAATTATCAAACTGGACAGTATCAAGGAGAATATCCGCAGGGCTATGATCAAAATTCATATGCGTACAACTATAATCAGCAGGGAGCAGATGGAACATACCAACAAGAAAATCCAGGATATCAACAAGGAGACGGAACATATCCACAGGATGCTACCACTTATCAACAAGGAAATGAAGGATATCAACAAGGTGATGCTTCTTATCAAGATCCCAATCAACAAGTGTATGGAGGAACTGAATATGATGCACAATCATATCAATATCCAACTGAATACTCCGGTGCAGAATATGGAAATTATGAAAATCAAGAAATAACCGATCCAAACCAAAACCAAGGCGAGAGTGTTGCAGATAATCCTGAGGATGAAGAAGATAATGCAGAAGATGATGTCTTGTTACCAATGCCACCACTTCCAAGTGTAATGCCGCCATCGATATTGGCAACGGAAAAACCACCAGAATCGAATGCTAATAAAAAAAAGAAAAGAGTGAACTTTGTCGATAGTGAAACTGAGGAGAGTTCTGCAAGTGCAGCAAACCCAGAAGAACCACCAGCAGCAGCAGCAGAAGCAGAAGTAGAAGCAACAACAACAATAACAACAACACCGACACCAACAACTCAAGAAAGTGAAAATAATGAAAGCGATTTCGATTTTTCTTCTACTAGTAACTAGTGGACTACAGGCGAAACTTTTACCATTAAGAATTATCGCTTTATTGATTTTAAAGTTTACACGAGTATTAAAAGTTAGTTCAAAGAAGCGCGCGCAAATTTAAACCGATGTTCGATAAAACAATGCCCGTCCTCCTCCCAAAATGTTAAGGGTTAAATTTTATAAAATTCTGCATCATGCAGTGATTGACTGTCATTGGTCATATCGTATTATATTAATAATTTAAGTAAATACAACATAACATTTCTTTATGTTGAATAATAATGACATCAGTGCAGTTTGAAGTTAAATAAATATAGATCTTCATCAAATCACACTATTCTAGTCCTTCATGTTATTTACTGTCCTCTAAAGAGATTTTCATATATTTTTGAAAAACAATAAATACAGCTTACACCAAAATTGAAAGTAAAAAACGAAAAAAAAGTTTTCTTTAAATAGATTAAATCAAATCAAACCTATTTCTCGTGTTCAAAAAATTTCCACTTTCGACACCGTCCGCATTTTCATTATTATTCCCTCTTTCTCATGATTTCGAATCTCACTTCTGTCGAAGTTTTTTATTATGGATATAGGAAACTTTTCGTGCAGCGAGTATTTTTCTTGTCTGAAAATGTATTCCAGCTACAAATTGTCTATTCTGCATAGTCCTATGGAAAATTCTCAAGTGCTAAAATAAACTGATTTCCGAATCTAAAGAAAGATTGAAAGAGAATTACTTATGCAAAAACTTTCCGTTTCCATCACACTTCCTCAGTTCATCAAATAAATATCTTATTCACTTTGACAGGGTTAACATCGAGAACGGAATCTAATTTTATGAATTAAGTTAAATTATTTATGATGGATAGGCAAACCTGTTCATTAGTATTTTAAATTTTCGCCCCCTTTCTAAAATCATTAAGGATACTTTTCCTTCTACAGGGAATCAACACTCTTTTAAGAAACAAAAACCCTCATAAACTTTGATTCTTTACTTTTGGCTTTTTCAGGTGTTTTCAAATTATTATTTTCCCTCGTTGTATCTTGTTGTCCGAAGGATTCCATTAATGGTTCAAATAAATAGGTCAGAAGCTCTATGGGTAAACAAATTTGTTCATGATTTCAAAACACTTTACAGAAAAGTGTAAGCATAGTCAATAACAGTCTCCATTAGTGACGTAAATAGCTTTAAGCTAATACATATATATATATATAGGTATAGATGGATTGCCAACATCTTAACAAAAAAAAAAAAAAAACTCAACTGCCAAGTGGATATAATGTATATGACGAAGATTGATACCCCGCATCTTAATATAAAATAAGTTGTTATTGGTATACCTACTATTTACTAATTTTCTTTCCTTGTCATGTTTTTAAGACGTTTTTTATCAAGTTGCCGAAGTTTGGTGGGTACGTAACTGTGATGGCATGCAAAGTTATTCCACGAATAAAAAAAAACAATAGGATAAAGAAAGAATTGATGAGACACAGATGTATTTTTCATTTAAACGCTTGTATGTGGATGAATGCGAAATAGCTCCATATCTCTGCTATGTTAAAATCTTAGGCTTAACCTCGTATCGAAATAACCAAAAAAAATTGTGCGACATAATCGAGTACAGGGTGATTTTAGTAATTAAAAGTTTTTATTAATTATTTTTCAACACACAACAGCATAAGTTCACAAATTCTAAATTTTCATAACTATGAAGACTATAGCAATAAAGACTTCACCTTAATTAAATTTTCCAAATGAAGTGTTTTTATTACATAATTTCTTGGTATGTTAGAAATTAGATATAATCAAGATGGACGAATTTCAGGCAATACACAAATATGCAGCTACATATGTATGTATGTACATATATGGAAAAATTAACATACAAAATTTCACCATTATCAACACATAACTCAACTCCCGACCTCTCTAAAAGCCAAAGTTTGGGGCATGGTAGAAAGCTCGCACAAAATCTTGCACTACTGATTCCTTAAAAAAACGTGCAATTACTGTCTAAAAAAAAAACGACTATATTTTCTAGCTCCAAAAATTACAAACATGTTTCTATACTACTAGTAAAATAGGGTAAATGGTTTTTAAAACTTAACTTACCACTTCTGATATGAAAAAACTTCAGTACTTCATTATGTTACATGCAACGAATTAATAAGAGATGCTAAATATACTAAAATCTAGAGCACTTTGCATATATTAATTTTAATTAATTTCCACTAGTAATACTCAACCTTTTATATATCGACGTTTGTAGAACATAATGTACGAGAAAGTTATGCAAGAAATTTTGGGTATAGATACAACTCGGAAAATCCACTGGTTCAAGGGAATTCTCTTCATATTGAATGCGGTTTATTCAATAAAGTGGAAAACAGCAACCGGAATGCAGATAACTAGTGCTCCCAGCATCAACAGTCAACGCTAGCTGCAATGCGCAGTAAGGCTTCCAGAATAAATAGAATAATTTCTAAAATATACCAATGAAAAAAGCTAGAATTATTCTAAGACCAATTCTTATGATAACTTAGATGAATGCCTGTATGAAATTTCACATGGTCACCCATCTGTCCAAGCTTGATTTTTGAAATGGTTTTTCGCATATATGGTATTTCTAGAATGGTTTGTCAGACAGAAGAAATCATTATAACCAATTTTCTAGGATTTCATATTCTGAAGAAGTTTTTTAGTACAATAAAAATGTCTAGGACTAATCGTTTTCACAGTATTCGTAAAAACCCAAAAATTTTATATGGCAACATCAAGAAGGGGTTGTCCGATTTAGTCCATTTTTGAAATTTTATTTGGTATTACATACTATGAGAATACCGTGTACAAAATTTCAGTCAGTGTCCAAATATATAGTGGAAAACGAAATTTTTGTATGGCAACCCCACGAAGGAGTTTCCCGATTTGTCTCATTTTCTAACTTAATTTTACTTTTTTTTTTACAAAAATTTTTTACAAAATTTCAGCTCTCTAAGGGCCGTATTCACCAAGCCATTTAATACAAATTTAATTTTAATTTAATTTAATTTTTATTGAGGGAACGCAAATAAATTTTTGTAGCTATTCACCAACCTTAATAAAATAAATAATTTCGGACATTTCGGACTATCAGCTGCAAGATTTCCGAATTTGGCAAGTGACAGTTCTCGTGAGAGTTCATGTAATTTAAATATTATTTAAAAAATTAAAAGAAGATTTTATGTATTATTTAAATAGAGAAGTTTTTATGTATTATTAAAAATATTTTATAATATATGTACAATTCGTTTTAATTAAAAATAGCCCATATTAAGCAATTACTTCTTCAAACTTTTAACTGCGCTATTAAAAATATGACATTTGACTGCATGACACTTCAATTAGCTGATATCGAAATTAAATTTATTTAAGAGAGGGTAAGGCCTCACTTAAAATTAAATTAAAATTAAAATTTCATTAAATCGAGTCGGTAAGTGTGGTTGGTGAATAGCTTTAATTGAAATTTTTTTTAATTTTGCTTGGTGAATATGGCCCTAAGTATGCGCCTTCGCGAGTTATCGTACGCACAGACAAACAGGGGGCCGGACGGACGAACGGACGGAAAAAAATCAAAATAACTTTTAATATAATATATAATATAATACAAACGGAATAACAAACTTAGTATAGCCCAACGGTGGGCAAATGCGGCTCTTCATTGAGCTAACTGCGGCTCCCATTTCCATGGCAAATTGAAATCCGTGTTTTCTAATTATTTCAGAACTTTTTTTCCCTGAATCTTTTTAAATGAAATAAAACTATTTATGTATTTTGTTATACGGATTTTGTGTTGTGTTTATTTTATTCTTTGGGCCTAGATATTTTGTAATTCTTTGCAATAATAATTTGAATGAGCAATGATATTATTTAATTTTTTTTTTAATGTTGCATATTCATAAGAGTTGGCCAATTGTCGCTTCGCAAAAAAAAAACGAAACATTGTTTTTGTTTTTATTTTTCAATCTCGTTCAAACAGAACGCACACTCACGTGCGTACCTTATCGATCATTATTCTTACTAAGAAACCCCAAATGGGTTTGTTGGGTGACAATCATTACGTAAAAATTATTTCAGATATTCTACAGATAATCAACAGAAAAATTTGTTAGGCGACAATATTACAAAAAAATTTAAGAAAAGTAAAAATATAATTATGAAAAACTCCCTCATTAAACCGTTCAAGCACATTTGTATGATCATCAGTCACAGGTGCAAATAAATGAAATTGCCAATAAAATTGGGAATGACCAATGTGAAATTTCGAGCGCGTACATGAGCTTGTGTTTCCTTAATCCTGTTTTAAAATTTTTTTTTTTTGTGGTAAACGCGTTAGAACAAGAGAGAGAGAAGCATTTTGTTTTTAATTTGAATTTACTTAGTCCTTTCTTAGACTTTATTTTTTTGTTGTGGGTGGAACCATATTTCAGTGATAGTTTCCATAGGAGCTAAATGTACTATTTCGTGTTTTTTTTTTTCGTTTTTTTTTTTTTTTTTTTTTTCATAAAATCTTTTAGATTTTTATCAAGCAATTTAAGATTGTTTACGATATGTGTAATTTTTGTGCGGTGTATATTTATTAATTGTTGTGTTTCAATTTCAAACTTTGGATATATATTTATTAACGGAACCTCAGAAAACATCAAAAAAGAAAATACGAACAAGAAAAAAAATATAGAACCTTTCAAAAACATTGGGTCGAAAAATTAGCTTTTATTGACAATAATCAAAAGCCGTTGTGTCTTTTTTGTAAAGTGTCAATTGCACACTACACGGCATTACGAAGCAAGTGATCCCCAATTTTAAACACAATATCCACTTAATTCAAAATTGCGAACAAAGAAACTTAAGTTATTGCAATCAGCGCTTCGTAAGCATTAGGAACTTCTGTCTTCTTTTAGTCGCGAAGTTGACAGAGCCAACGAAGCTAAATTTTTGATAGCTTGGCATATTGCCTTTGCCAGACGTCCATATGAAGACGGTCAATTTATTATAAGAAACTTAAAAGTGCCTAAAGTTTTCCATAAATTGATCGCTCAGGTTCCTAACTATGTCACTTCGTACAACTGAAATTGGTTGTTGATGTGTGATTTGAAATATTGTACAGCATTCAGTTTTTAGCACTCGACGAGGTTCCACAATTCATCGTTTTTGCCCGGTATGTACATATCTACAGATGTAAATGTAAATGAAGAAAGTTTAATTTTAGTAGCTCTTATTAATGCAACTGGCGGTATCGATTTCAGAAATATACACTTGACGAAGTAAGGTTCAGCTTTGAATTCCCTCGTGATACATTCGTAAGTGTTGCGAATGTTGGAGTGCCTATAATGGGGGAGACGACAATCCTGAAATTCCACATTTATTATCTCTTCACTGCATAGCTCATCGCGATCAACTCATAACTAAGTTTTCTTAAAATGCGTAGAGGATTGTTTCTCAGATTGTGAATTTAATTAGAACAAATGCCAAAACTCATCGTCAATTTAAGATCTTTTGGAAGAGTTACGGTTAAATTATGAAACAGATTAATTGTCCAGTGATCTCTCCTTATGGTCAACGTACAATGTTCGAATCTTGCATTTTGTGGAACTCCACAATCCTATCATAACATTAGCAAAAGAAAAAGCATAAAAATACGCAGAATTAGGAAATGGAACTTGACTTCATGTTCCTCACAGCCACTATGAAACATTTCAACGGATTTATCAAAAACTTTTTTTAGTTTTGAAGCTGAACTTCACTTATCGACGAAGAAAAGAAGAAAATTTAAAGAAAAATAGGAAAAAATTTGAAGAATTGCAAGCGGATTTCAAACATAGGTTTGAAGACTTGAAAGGTTTTAAATCTACATTTGCATATTTTGTGAACCCATTTATTTGTAATATTTTTAAAGATGAATGTCGAATTTCTGAAAATTTGTTGAAAAAGCGGTTGAGGAATTGGAGTTATGAGAGATGAAATAGGATCAGGCATTGTAAATGTAGCACAAATCTCCTTCTATACTTAATTGAATTTTTAAAACTCATGCCGGTATCCACACCTAAAGAAAGCTGCTTGTTGTATAATTTCAATTTTTTGAACTCGGCTCTTCATAATATATGGAAAACACGCATGTGGCTCTCATTGACCTCATGCGTGCCCACCCCTGGTATAGCCTCTAGATTTCATCTAGGGTATAAAACTGGTTTTATTTACAACATATACGAGCGAATGTGGAAAGATTAGTGTAGCCCAAAACCCTCGAGAATACTTCACAAGCCATGAAACAGACTCCCTCACAATCCCAGTGCAGTGTTCTTATGTAAAACTGATAAAAAGTTTGATTTGAATAGCTCCTCCGCCCTAAACTACTATTCATACAGAAAAATAGTGTTCTGATAATCTTAAGCTTGCTTTCTTATCTTCCGAACCGAAATAAGGTTTTTATACCTTTCCAAACAAAATTATTTAAAAAAATTTATCTGAATAAAATGCCTATGTTTCCTCAAACAAAAATTCTCAGCTGATCATTCTGTGACGCTATGCCGTCATGGCATGTCGTTGCTGATGAAATCAAATGTAGCTGCCTACAGATTGCCGCACTTCTGCTGCACATACACACATGCAATTATTACTCAGCTGAGATCTCGCTGTTGAGAACGTTCGCCAAATTGTTTGCTGGGGAGTTAGTGAGCGTAAAATGGTAAGGTTACTTTATAATCAAAACATTTTACTGCTCTGGGAAGGTAAGGAGCCAATCTTTAAATTACTAGAAGACTATTTTCCTGTATGGATAGTAGTTTAGGCTGTACAGCATATATAAAGTAAATATTTGGCACTTTTCCATAAGTATCAATATCGAACATTTTAGAGAACAGACTCCAACGCACACATATAGATTTCTGTTTCATGGCCCCAGCAAGTAAGATGATAGGCGGATGTTTCGCGCGTCATATTCCGGCAAAGATAACTTTTATCATGGAAGATTATCACCTTCTATATTACGCAAGTCACCCTCTTCGGGAATGGATGTGTCCCGAATAGAATACTTCTAGGGAATACTAAACAATACTTCTTGATGAATTGCTTTCGTATCATCTAGGGAGCACGAATGCAATACTTCTTGATGAATTGCTTTCGTATCATCTAGGGAACACGAAAGCAATACCTGATATTGTTGAGGAATCACCTTGAAATATCAATGAGAATATCCTGGATGAGAGGAAAGTGATATCACCAAAATGTCTCGATAATATCGCCATGGTAATAGAAGGAATTAAATTATTTTTGAATACAACTTTATAAATGAGAAGAGCAAAGTATTATATATGTAGGACACTTTACTATAATTTACTCCGAACGCTTATTAAACCAGAATAAACAGACCTAAATTTTCAGGTAACGCATCTTCTGCATTAAAAATGAACATAAACCAGTTTTCGCCTTTGGTTATCGTCCTCTTTTCGTCTGGAGGAAAAACACAAAATTCCTTTTGCTATTTTATTACCATTTTATCATCCAGGTAAAACTGAAATCGTAAGCAATATCGTCCTCGTTTCGTCTGGACGAAAAAAGATAAAACTGAAATTGGAGGCAACCGAATTCATATCATCTAATTATTGCTTAAGTAACTTATCTCAATGTTTGCTGGGTTGGGAAGTATTCTCGAGGGTTTTGGTGTAGCAGATGAACTTGCCAGCTCACACCCACAGCAGTAGAGAAGATGTGCATATGGTTTGCAGTTTATACAATTACCTCCCTACCACGACTGCGGAAAAAATAATATCGAGTTGGGCCAATAGGTTTGGTTTTTGGTATACCTCACGGCTTCATTCGGATCAAAGACGGAACTTCAAATCAAGGACTTTTCAGAAAATATGTAAATTCCGAGGAATAAAAATAACCAGAACAACTCCTCTGCACCCACAATCTACGAAAAGTAGTAGACTATAATCAATGTGACCGATCCTGGTCTAGCGGCCAGGGTCGGTACGATACTGTAAGGTAGCGACAGGGTATCGGTACGACATTTGTACCGCCGATGTCGTACCGCGTAGTGCTCCCTCACGATCATACATGGTATGGACTAATTGATTTCACGACAAAATTCGCGATAGATGCCGCTTATCGACTGACAAGACATGTGGCAATGCTGCATACCGAAAACTTAATGCATCTCAATCGCGCAGTGCAGACCCATATGTAGGTACACATTAAGATGTACGGTGGCGACAGTGCCTCGGCATGCTGCACCTTTACCGAGTCGATATTGTACCGATGTCGTACCGACCCGTCAGAGAGGGGCCGTACTGGACAAGTAATCGCAACAGCTGCTCATATCTAAAGCTACTATACATCACAAGACAACACATGAAATAGAATAAAAATAATAAAATAATTTTGATAGGAATACAATACAAAATTGGAGGAATACCAACCGCTAAGAGGGTTTTTCTTAAGCTGGTTGGTTGCATTCTTGGCAGGAACGAATGGAAGGGAGGGGGCCAATTGGTGCAACTGCCCTCCCTGAGCTTTTACTAAGCTCCTTAATGTTAACAAGATTCGTTATAAAACTATCACTAATTAAGTCGATTACATAAATCGTTACCAACTCATTGCTAACCCAAACTGTCCATGTTTCTACGATCTAAAATCAAATAATCAAATAGGTCTCACAATAAACAAATAAACCAGACCAAATAGAAAAAATAACAGCAAACGACAGTAATTCGCTAGAAAAACTCGCTGTCGTATTTACGTTGCTTTTTAGGAAATTTTAATGAGAAAATTGGAAATATTTAATACAAGTTTTTAATAAACACTAATCTTTGGAACCAAGTCCTAAACAGCAAGGACAGCACAAGACATACGAAACAATCGTAACAAAACATAGCAGATAAGCTAAGGTTGCATCGGAGTACGTTAGCATCCAAGCCTTCAGCCAAAATTTCTCACCGACAAGCGACATCTACATACTTCGCGTGAAATGACTAATAAGTATGGTTTGGAGAATCGACGTTTCTACAACAGAATATTCGAGAATGTTTTAGAACAATTTAAAGTGTATAAATACGCACTTTCCACCGCCAGGTGGCAGTCTTATTTCAGACAGGGAAGTGAACGTGCTTACATTGAATAAATAACTAATAAGGAAGCGGGGTACCGTGCGAATACAGTGTACGTATTTAAACCTTAGATCATATATAACAAACAGGATAGGCTATGCTGTGTAAAATTCGTGTACGTGAGGTAAGCATTTTTTTGTAGACACTGGGGGGAAATGACAAGAGGGTTGGGTTATTTATTTGGTGTCAGTTCGATACTTCTGACATTTCTAAAGTTCTTTGTATTTATCGAAAATAGTCCGGTGTTTTCGTAGTGATTTTTCCTTAAAGAAGTGATACAAAGTGATATAGTTATACTTACTAATAGTGATTATGAGCAATGAAAGTATTTGTGTAAAAGATTTTATATAATCGAGACTTAAATTATGGTGAAAAAGTGTGCTGTGCTGTGTTGCAGAAATAACCGGAGTTATTGCCGTAGGAAATCATTTTTCAGGCAAGTTTAATTTTTTCAACAATAAATTAAAGTGTTTTAAATAAAATATATGTGAAATACTTATAAAAATAAACAGCCGTGGCAAAAGATTTAACATTTTCCAATGCCGGCTTGTATGTTTACTATTGAATTGCCATTGTTAAACAAGCCATACACCATCAGTTTTGCCGTGGTTTTACTGTAAACCCACGAAAAACTGTTCGTGTATGGCGAACACCACGTTTTGAGGTTCGGATATCTACTAAAACCAGAATTCTGGTCATATATCATATATCTTTCTCAAAACGTGGGTAAGACGTGGGCAAGGCCATACACCATCCGTTTTGCCGTGGTTTTACTGTTTTGCTCGTTCATAATCAAAGTTAACTTAATAATAAGCTAAGAAGTAGGCAAGATTTCTGAGTGTTTTACATTTAAAATGTACACGACAAGAAAAGGAAGAAAGAAAGAAAAAAATAATAAAAAAAAAATGAAACTCTTTTTAAATTGTTTATGAATAAAGATAAAAAATGTGAAAGCGCATATTGCATGCAACGAAACAGAATGGAAAATATTTCGTTTTCGTAAATAAATGAGAAGTGGCGGAGTTTTCACGTTTTACTCTCATAAAATGTTCCCGCGCTTCTGTGAAAACCGGTTTTCATGAAATAATTACAATGTTTGGTGATATGTTGTTGCTGTAAATGGACACTACAAGATGATGGCAAGACGTGGTGAAGTTGGATGGTGTGTGGGGCTTTTTCTTGACCACGTTTTAGGTTCTTATCTCGACTAAAACGTGGTTTTTAAAACCACGGCAAAACGGATGGTGTATGGCGCCCTTTAGTTGACGGAAAGTTTAGGGTCAATTATATTATGTCAGCCATACAAAGGCAACGCCAAGAAATATTATCAGAAAATAAATGGGGCACATAAAAATTAAAAAATTTAAAATTATTAAAAATTTAAAATTAATAAAAACTGCTATACAATGGGATTCTTTTACTAAAATGGCCGCGGATCAACAATTTTTAGATGAACATAATTACGTAACATATCCTACAAGATTGACGGATTATACAGTACCCGTTGTTCACTACATATCTGGTTTTGTTGTTTTCAAAATAAATAAGACTATCAAATGTTTGGAATGTCTGGCGAGCCTTCAAGGGAATTTTTCTGCTTTTTCTCTTATCGCTTACAAAAGCAAGGGTTTTCTCCAAACACCCTCACAAAGGGTTAAGAGTATCTGCGAGAAAACCGAAGGCGTTCTTCGTCGCCGAATTCATTTTCTGAGTAAGTAGTACTATTTTAGAAAATCATTATTTCCTGAAAATTTCAATAGAAGTTCAGCAACATTTTCTTGGAAAACCATTGTTTGAAGATCAATGCGCACACATGCAAAGTAACGGACAATATAGCTCGCTTCTCAAATTAAAAACTGAAAAATATTTACAGATCAGGTGACAAAAGGGCCTACTGCCTATTTTGCGTTAGTTCAACATTTCTGACATTTCATATTTTATAAAATTGTAATTGCTGCCTAAATTAGGTCAGTCATACAATAGCAACGCCAAGAAATATTATCTGAAAATAAAAATTTGTTTATTTTATATAGCAATTTGGATTATAAAAAATGTCCCCGTTCAAAATGTCAGGATTTCATTGCTGCTATGACGAAACGAATACAAACACAGTACACTAATGCATTTCGCCGAGCGGATTAGGTTTTCACCCGATGTGCCGTATCCTTATTAGTTATATATTCAATTAAAGTAATTAAAGTAGCGTCATTTGTGATTGTTTGGAAATTTGTAAAAGTAAACAGTATAGTTAAATAAAAGAAGAACTTGTGAATTATAATTGAAATATTGTGTTTTGAATAACGAACTAAGGCCACGCTCGTAATAACTGGTGTCAGAAGTGAAATAAATTCGTGAAATAAAGTGGTGGCATTTGACTTAAAGCAAAGTGTGATTAATTTTGTGAAATTGTGTGAAATTTTGTACTTTACGTGAAAATTCTCGGAGACAATTTATAGTTTGCTAAAGCAATGGGACGCAAACTGGAGGAGCTTTAAGTATAGGTGAAAGTGGGATTGCGGAAGCGATCATTACAAACAACAGGTGCAAAGAATGTTTTAGTCGAGCGACTTAGGCAAGCTTTGGAAAAGGAAGGAACGAATCGTCAGACATTTAGTTTCAAAGATGCTTCGCAAGAAACTGAATCTGAAGAAGAGTCTGCATTGAGCATTGAGCATGCAACATCTTTTGAGTACATTAATGAGTAAATTGAATCTTTCAGCCCTGCAGATGAAGAATAGTTTTGAGGAAAAAAAGAATGCTTTGAATGAACAAAAGAATGTTTATGATGAACAAAAGAATTCTCTGGAATCCCATTTGGATGAACAGAAGAAAACTTTAGAAAGCCGTTTGGATGCACAAAAGAATGCTCTGGAGGAACAAAAGATTTTTCTGAAAACTTTATTAGAAGAACATTGAAGGAATCGAGCAGGAAGTAAAGGAAGTTCAACAAAAAGTCACCGAGCAGCTTGTCAAATTTAAAGCAGATCAGGAGGGTGATTCTGATCTTTTGTCGTACTATTTAGTCGTGAATTTTGACATATTTTGTCTACTTTTTTTTTCAACACAGTTCATTTTGTGTCTTCACTATTATCTACCACAAAATGAACTATAATGAATTTTCGATGAACAAACGTCAAAAAACACGACTAAATATACGACAATTTACTCCACTGCTCCCAGAGGTTGTGATAAAAATTTTATACTGGTAAATGGAAATTCTACACCTAATTAGAGCATTACAAGTGCTTAAATTCGAAACATTATTTTGAATTTGTACTGTGAAGTGTCATTTTCAGTTCATTCTACATCATGCAAGGCTTGCTGAACTGAATAAAAACACGAAAATATCAGTAGAAAAGTTCATTTCATTTAGTCGATTATTTTGACATTCAAGTACGACAAAAGATCAGAATCACCCTCCAGGAAAAGATAAAGAATTGTCGACCTCTAAACGTTGGAGCCGAAAATATTCGGAACCTCCAATATTTCTTGGACAAAATTCGTGGCATATATCCAAGAGATAATTCGAGCCAGCTTCCGAATTAAATGGATGGAAAGACGCAGGCAAAGCTACAGCCCTGGTATTAGCACTTAAAGTTATTGCGTCAGAGCTATTACAAACTATACCAATGGAAAAGCAAAGTGATAGCACTTCATTGGTACAGACTATATAATTATGAAGTTATGGAGATGAAGCCATACAGCAAGTGTATCGCCTACAGTTATGCAACAATATTCAAAAGCATGGCGAATTACTACAACACCTGCAAGCTAATGTGGAACGATTAGTTTATCTTTGATACTCTAGCGTAAATGCGGATTTACTTGATGAAGTGGCAATAAAGGCATTTCTGAAAGCTATTGCAGATTAAAACTTGCAACAAACACTATGGCTAGCAAGAAAGAAGTCAACGCAGAAGTACTAGCCTATGCAATAATGTATGAATCCGTCAGACAAACTTCTCGGAACGCAGTACGAGTGAGAAAAACCTCGGTGGAGGAAAGTACCTACTTGCAACAGAATAAGTGTTACGTGCAATATAAAAAGGACAACCGACGTCTGCATAATTCGAGTGAATTGACTAATTAAGTACGGACATAAACAAATTTCGGAGAAGCAATCGTGTTACATAAAAGGGCCAGCGACATCTATAAAGTACGGGCATAAACAACTTTAGGTTCGGAGAATCGATGTTTTGAAAATAGAATATTCGGGACGCTTCTAGGACAATTGCAATAATTAGAAGTACAGTACAAGCTATAAATAAAGTAAACTCGTTTGTGATTGTTTGGCAATTTGTTAAAGTAAGGAGTATAGTTAAATAAAAGAAGAACTTGTGAGTTAGATCTGAAATATTGTGTTTTAAATAACGAACTAAGGCCACGTTCATAACAATAGCTTATTCAATACTTCATCCTTTGCAAAAATATTGTACAACCATCTTCGTTTCTTCCGAGCAAAGACCAGAAAAGAAAAAGGTTTGGTTTCTAAATCTATTCTTCACTCAGAAATGAGTACGCGTCGTCAGGTAGGCCTAATTGACATGCAATCTCAGGCTAATCAAGAGCTTAAGTTTATTATAGTTTACCAGGACCATTTATATTTAATCAAATTTGTTTTGCTGCGCTGAAGAAGTTGCTTGATATATTCTTGACAATTGGGGGCCTTGGTTCAATAAGTAGCTTGTATAATGTGCAAAAGAGTAATAAAAGTATGTTTATACATATAATTAGGAGTTTTACTAAACATCAAGATTTAACGGTAACAGATTTTAATCGTAATGGGAATTTACTAAGAGCAGCCAGCTCTGGATTTAACGAAAAACTGTGGAGAACTAGAATTAACTAAGTAGTCTTTAGTTAATACTAGAGTATCATTCCGTTAATTCTAGATTAAGCTGAGTTATATTAGTTAAAACTAGAATTACAGAGAGAGCATTTTTAGAACTAAGATTTCCTAGTAAAATTGGATTTTGACGGATTTCGTGTTTTGACTGTAACATAAACACTTGAAAGTATTCTGGTGCTTCTTTACAGATTGAAACCCTAAACGTATTTTTTGGTTTCACACATAACACATGCCCAGAACGCATGTCATGGAAGATAGGCAACACTGGCAAAAATTGCGCCCCCTGAAGAAAACTCTTTATCCGAGCCTGACTTATAACAATGGACTGAGCGTATTGTCATTTTCCTATAGGAAAGCATGGCACAAGTTTTATAGTTCTCTCTTTCGTCCTATGGCAGAGTTGGAGCTACCAACACAAAGTATTGCATTCTGGAACGTTTGCTCATGCCATTTGATGTTTTTATGTTGGCTACAGATGCAATCACCTCAGAAGGAATAAGGTAAAAATAGTGTTTACCATCCTCCGTCTCTCTTGCCCATAAGCAGGATTCAGTTAAGAATAACTTTTGAAAATTAAAGTCGGAATCAGTTTAATTCCTTATACGCGATTAAAATATCACTTGGCCGCAAGAAAATATATTTTTTTAATTAAATTCGATTTACGGGTGTAAAATTTCATCTGATTGATTGAGTTTTACATGTTTTTTATGTAATCGTTTTAAAGGGTGCTCTAACGGTGATATACAGAAACACAATATTTTTTGTGCCACATAAAATAGCAAATCGCTCAGTCCATTGTTATAAGTCAGTGATCCGAACCTGCTTCTTGAGGACCTTAATAGTTAAATGCTATAAAATCGAAAGGAATAGAAAATAAAAACACTTACTGCCACGTTTTCAGTGCAGGCTTAAACTGCAGTTTTGTATTGGAAATATTACAAATTTACCTTAGACGCTGACAAATAAAAATCTGATTCCCTAGACACACAGCGCTCTTAATGAAGAAATAACTAACGACTCATTAGTCTATAATGATTCATTATAAACTGCAAACACACAGCCATTTCTTTAATTAATTTGTACTGTCAAACTGGTTTTGATAAACTTATGACATTAAAGAAGGATATGGATCGAATTAACGCGATAAACTTTGTTTTCATTTATTTTATTTTCAATTTAACAATTTGCAAAAAAGAAAAATATTATATTAAAAAGAATAAGTTTGTGAGTTTCATTTCTTTGTATGTCTTCTTCTTATTTTTTCAAATTGGCAGATGCACAGCGGAGTTCCACAAATATTATATGCCAAATCTAGCACATTTTTCCTCATTATAGCTATAATGAAGGAAGAAAACACTTCATTAGTGTACTTCATTATCATCTGATTTTCGAGACATAATGACGTATACTAAGTGACACACTGTATTTTAATAGATAGTTAGCACTAATGATTCATTAGATTCATGAGGTTTTCGCGTTTTCCAAGACCCGTACATTATACGAGTCTACATGCAATTTTCAGTCTACTGCACATGAGCAGAGGATTTAAGAGACAAGTACCGAGGTACTGTCAGTTGTTGGCTTTAACGCCGATAATCAAAATTTCTTCATGAAATTTTGAGAGTACATACCAATACTGTGTGTTTCGATTTAAATTTAAATTGTCGTAGGTTATTAAACCTCCAGATGTACTTGAGATCTTCGATTTCCTTACAACACATTGCCATCTCTGATCCATAAGTAAGTATTTATATTTTTTAGTTTCTCTCCTCCATTGTAGCAGCTTTAAGCAAGGGCGTCTGTTGCGTTGTGGTTCCAGCATTCATTAACGAAAATTTTTTATCAGCATCTAAAACCAATACCTTCCTTAGGTGAATTTAAACACCAGTATGGTAGAATTTGAGCAAAATATTATACTTTTGTAATGTCCATCGTTTTCATTTCTTATTGTGGGAAAATTTATAAATTCAAGACAGAAGACCCGAAGCTCGAATCGAAACCTAAAAGAACCAACGTATTACCAACTAAAATGAACCAATGTGTTACCAACTGACGCCAATGAAATCATGAGCCAGTGTATTACCAATACTAACACCTTTCGAATACTGAAGGTTAGCGAGTAGCAAAGTTGTGCTCCAAACAGATATCTATGGAAAAGTAGTGGAATAATAGTATGCAAATTTTGTATGCCTGTTTAAGCAATATAAGTCCGGCGTAATAATCTCGGTTCCGTAGAACTGCATGTTAATTAGTGTTTGACTTGGCGATAAGAGTAGCCACATATTTTAGATGTAAACAAGGGAGATCCAGCATCAAGTCTAAAGCTGAAGTAAGACCCAGGTCTTCATGGTACATAAAATTCCGCATTACCATCTCTCCATGAGAAATCCAACCAAATTCATAGGTGGCAATTATTCCTCCATTACTGCTGTTTGAAAAATCGAGTAGGCGCCATCTACTCCTGAGATTTTATGAATTTTGAAATCATTTATTTTGTGTTTTCGAAGTACAAATGTTTCCTTTAATTTGCATAAAAAAGTCGTATCAAAAGATTCACCAAGTAATTCGGGTTTGTTTTAATTGTAGTCTATTTATAATTTTTTTCTGGTTTTACACAAAAATCACAGTTCGTCAAATTGCCGTCAGCTGATTGATTTCCATTTCTCAAAACAAAACCTAAACAGAAGTGTATGACCCAGCACCCATCTGAAGTACCTTTTTTTTTTAAATATGTAGGCACCTTCCGGTAGTCCAAAGCTACAATATTTATGCATAAATACTTCAAACACTTAAAGGCTCAAAACCAAATAATACCTACTCAGCCTGATTTAGGCTTTTGCGGCTAAATATCCGACCTTTCGTGAAAAACATTCAAACCCTCAGGATTTCCATCAGCATTCAAATCTCAAGAACGGGAGACTCATCCTGCCTTATGACTTTCACGTTTGATCCATAATGATCATTGGAGCAAGAAATTTGTTGATTGAATTATTCTGTGAGATTTACATAGAAGGGCGCGGAAGTCCCCACTTTCCAACCCGCACATATGTACATACATACATACCTAACAGATAACACTCATTCAACCTTCATGCACAGAAACTCAAAAAGAAAGAGTGTACACTGTACAGATATGATATACATAAAATCATTTTTGCCTTTATCAGATGAAGGCACTTTATTCTCCTCTGAGACTGCATAATATTGGAAAACCATTTTAATGGAGTTTTTCACCAAAATGAGATGAAAGGTGGGGAAATATTTCTACTTTCTTTGGGATTTACACATGCGTCCTAAAAGTTTCGTTAAATCTCCCCGTATAAAGAGTAGGTAAAACAATAAATGAGAGGAAAGTGAAATTCTGCTATTTGCTATCTAACGAAGCCGTACAGCTTTCATTAAAGCAAACATTAATTCTTCCATCTGGATTACCGGCTTTCTATGTAACTACTTTTTCGTACCAAAATTTATTATAAATCTTAAATTTCAGATGATATGCAACAAGGCAAACATGTAGTCATAGTAGGTAACTAATTATATATGACCAAAGAATTCCTTGTGGAACATTGCTCGTCGTATATCGGGATAGAGCTTATTTTATCATCATCGTTATCATAATCATCATCATATCATCATCATTAGCCTCCTTAATCGCTCGATGGACTTAAGGCGGAAACGGTTGCTCTAATTCGGGCCCTGTTTCGTGCGACAGTTTATAGATCACTCCATGACCGCCCGACTGATGCTGCTTCTGTGAGAATAATCCTTCTCCATGTGGTTCTTGGTCGTCATATACGACGGGTTTCTTGCGGGTTCCAGGCGAGAGCCTGCTTTGCGATATTATTGTTGTGACCAACCCAATTCCATTTTGTTCTTCTTATTTCCTCGTCGGTCTTTGTCCAAGCTTGGGCGCCTCCAAAGTTGTTTTTTTTTACACTCGATCTCTCTAAGGGAGTCCTATCTGCATCCCCAGTTACTATTAATAATAACAATAAAAACAGGAATTTGTAGGATTCGACGAAGACATATATTGACAAAAGATTGCAATCGGTATGACGCGGAACCCATGTAGCAGTACTGTTTTCACATTGGGGTTGAAGAGTTATAACTTTATTTTAACGGTGATCTCACTGAAGTTTTGGTTCCAGGTACCAGATATGGTAATTATGCTACCGATGTAACAAAAGCTCTGCACTTCCTCCTCTCTCTCTCTCTCTCTCTCTCTCTCTCTCTCTCTCGTTATTTAAGTGCGTTTCAGAGGTGGACCTTGTATTGATCCACATTTCTTTGGTTTTAGCTGGATTGAATCTCAAAAGAGATGGATTACTTTCTGCTGCAAGATTTTGTATTATGTTAGGGTCCTGGTGTCAGTGGGCCCAGCAAGCAATATCATTGGGATAATCTAAATCGGTGAGACGGTCAACCAATCCCCACTGTATGCCGTGTGGGCTGTTGTCGAGTACATTCGCAAAAATGCCGTTAATAACAATGAGAAAGAGGAGCGACAAAAGTTTACGTTATTGACGAACTCCAGCTTTTATATTGAAACTGTGCGATCTTTAAAATTTTGAATAGGATACCTTATCACCTTATCAATCTTAGTATCTTAGCGAATAACTGACCTTTAATCTTTTAAAGGACAAGATCGCGGTCGTCAAATCTACGTTCGAAGTATTAAGCGCCTGCAGAGCACAGGCGGCAGAGAAGCTATGAAACAAAATCTCAATTATAGCAAACGCGCAACAGGGTCAATATAGTGAATTGTCAGCGCTGTAATACCGTAGACACACGGGACATATCAATGATCATTGCGTAGCTCATATGTCACTGCATCATGGTAATTCGTTTCGTCATTGCACCGATTACGCCCCCACAAGCTCATTCGTTTGCAATTATGCATTGCTTGTCATTTCTTTTAGCGATACGCGCGCTTTCAGCGGTGAGCAGCTACAATTTATGGGAAAAATCAGCTGATTTTCCGGCCATCACTGTCAGATGTAATTTGTGAAATTGGCTGATACATTTTTCAAAGTAAATTTTGCAGGTTTCCCAAATTATTGAATTCATTAGAAAAATTTCATACATTATAAATAGAAAAAGAGACGACGCAAAAAGCAAGATTGTGGAAAACTGCTGAAAATTATAAGTTGTGCGAGCTGTGGCGCATTTATATAAAAGATCTGAGAAAGGCACGAAGAAAGAGCGACATATACGCGGATATATCTGTGAAATTTAAAGATATGGGAGTAATCGCCAGTATGCACAAGTGAAACATATGATTGGTCAAATCTAGTCTGTCAAATCTAATTATGTGGAGACCATCATTGCCGTGTGTCACCCCAAAACAGGAATGATCATTGGTCCAATTACGTAATTCAACCAATGATCATTGATATGTCCCGTGTGTCTAGGATATTATACCTCTTAGTTAATCAGTTACTTAGAGTAGATATGAGCGAAATAGTTACGATGATGACTGCCATCTACTACGAGTTAGTGAGATGTAGGAAACTATGATAAGTATGTTGATTTCTTTGAAAATTACATTCATTGATAATTAACGCTAGAGAGATGAGCGAAATAATGAGGAACACCACTCATCAATTGGATTTAGATGGATAATTCCAGAGCTTCCTATTATTGATGCAGATTGCAAAAGTAAAATCCCTTCAAGTAAATCCAGGGATCCTGATCAGGATAGAAATTCCACAACAGTAAAGCGATGCGTTCGATATGAACAAGATATATGCTATTCCTATCGGAGTAGATGAAGTCGGGTAACAATGGATGGATGCCGATAGCAGCTAACTAACAACCGTGAACGGCAGAAAGAAAAAACCATATACCTAATATTGGTAAGAAAATAGTTAAATCAGCTGCTAATGGCAGAATTTATGTATCGTCAGAAAGATGCGACGAACCTAAATTCAGTGTCCTTCTTTGCAAAAGTTGTATACACCGAAAAAAACGCCGTATTATATAAATATTTTTTCCTAATAATTACATATTTCAGTAAATCTCTCATCATTAAATAAGAAGAATATCAATTTTCCATGAATCTCAATCACTAATGATTTTCTTATTATATCTTGCACTTTATTATCATTTTGATACGTATCTAGTATGAAATATATAAGTTAAGCGAAGCAATTTAAAAAACTAATATGTCAAATATAGTTTTTATAAACAAGTATGAATATCATAAGTAATATCAAAGAAACATAAAGACATACAGAGTATGCAACAAGAGTAAATTTTCCACTCCTAAAATTGTTCAAGCAATAGAGCTTGTGGGGGCGAACTGACGGAGGTACCTAATTTGTTTTGGCTTGAAGAAATACAGAAAACAGAGAATAAGAGAACGAGAAAAACTCGCATAAGGAACGATCAGGCAAGTGAAATATTCTGTAAAAAGATAATTGAACCATCCACAGCCAGTGCCCAAAGCCCCAAACATTCACACACCGTATTATGCCGCTTGTAAGAAAATCGTATCGTAGCAATTAGCATAAAGGAGAGAACAAAACACTCAGCTCTAATGGCCGGATTACATTAGGAACGCCGACGTCGCCGGCGTGGTCGTCGTTTTATGTCAAAAATATTTAGAGACAGTACTGCATGTATGAAACGCATTACATTACCCACGCCGGCGTGGTCATCGACCCATCTGTAATCTTAAATTTAACGCTGGCGCTCACTTCACTGATTCGTTTGCACTGCCGCGCCATTATAGTAAACTACATTTTCCTCGGCCAGCCATCGCGATCTCATCTGATGCTTGTTCTACCCTAGTGCTGCGCCTCCGGTCGAGAACCCAAGAAGAAAAATTTTCCGATAAAGTTTCACACTCCTCATGCAAGCTCTGTATGGCTTTATGTTTCTTTGATATTACTTACCGATTACCGCGCGGATGTGTGTGTGTGGCTATGCGCGATCAGATGTGTGTGTATGCGCGATCAGATGTGTGTGTATGCGCGATCGGATGTGTGTGTGTGGGTGTGGGTGTGTGCGTGTGTGTGGCTACGTGTGCGGGGGTGTATGTCACTGATCTGTACCCCCCCGGCGGATTTGTGTGTGTATGCGAGATCGGATGTGTGTGTGTGGCTTCGTGTGCGGGGGGGCGTGTGTGTCAATGATCTGTACGCCCCCCCCCCTTCACCAATTGCGTATACATAATGTATGTATAAATAGCCACATCCTTAATAAACATGAAGGTGTAATGGCGAGAGAATTCAATTGTAACGCAAATTTACTAATAGCAACCAGTCAGTTCTAGATTTAACTAAGAGCTACGCGAGAATTCAGCCACAATCAGAATTAACTAAATATTCCTTAGTTAATACTAGTTCTAACAAAGCGCTCTCGTTAATTCTAGGTTTAACTGTGTTATACATATTAGTTAAAAGTAGAATTACCGAGAGCGCTTTGTTAGAACTAGAATTTCCTAGTAAAATCGGGTTTTGATGGATTTCGTGTTTTGACTGTAACATATGTATATATGCAATTTTATCTCTATCTAATTGCTCAATTTTGTTCGCATAAAATTTTTCATGTTTCAAGGAGCGTAATTCAACAAGATTAGCACAGTCAGAGTTAATATAACTGGGAAATTCTGAGGGTGATTATGTTTGTGTAAGCTTAGCATTAAGGGTGTGCACCTAACTATTCCTCGTATGTCCACATCTAAAGTAGTGCTAGAATTTGAAACAATTAGTATGAAAAAACTGTTGATTATATAATTTCGCAAATAATAAAAAAATGAATAATAAAAGTAAAGCAGATAGATACTTAAGAGATTTAAATAAATGAAAAAACATATAATTGTGATGTGAACATATAAAAAAAAAACAAAAATTACAAACCAATTGAAAATGCAAGAGTGCACATTTGGCATTATTGCAATGTTCAATTGACCCGAAATCCATTGCTCAATTAAGGGGGGTTACTTACCACTAAAAAAAGCTCACGATTTCTATTCTCAAAAGCACAGTGGAACATAAACGTATGCAATTTGAAAATTGAAACAAATGACTATATGTACATGCAAAGCTATATATGATGCTGTGGTATTCGTGTGCATTGTACTCCAAAGCATTTCGGGCATCTGCACAGTAGTAGGATTGCATAAACATGGTGAGAGATAAAAGAAAATAAAAACATTACACCAAATTCGTTGATTTTCTGTGTAACGGGTTATAAGATTATATATTTCATACACAAATTTATATACTTAGCAATATTCAGTTTTCTCTTCTTTATTCCATAATATTATTGGGCTGAATTTTACTAACAGGTCCCATAATAGTTACTCACAATTATAAACAAATGGATTATAAATAGAGCTGCCAGAATACTGTCTCGCCTCCCAAACAAAATTAAGAAATTACCAATGACAAAACTTATAATATTCTGCTAAATCTACACTCATATACCTAATGCAGAAAATGGCGGCATACACTTTCCGGACCTGCACACTATAGCCAGCCGCAGATCTTTCAAAACAAGTGATTGCTTTCCGAAAGCACATCATTCCATGATGAAATAAATTAAAAACGCCAAATTGTATGCAAAATATATAAAAACAAGAAATTGACTTCATTTCTTTTATCATTGCACTAACCAATTTGAGTTTTTCAAAATAAACAGAAAAAGGTTCGATCTTTGTTACAAATTGAACTTTCTTTCCAGTAATATCATAATTTTGATAGTTATTCGTCTCTGAAAATAGCAACTTTCAAACCAAAATATATTAGCAACCAAAACTCTTTTACTAGTTTTCTCTCCGTCACTTCCTCTTCCACTTCCATTTTATATTCTGAAGAACAATAGAAACGTATAGAACTGATCGTTTTCTCAGTATACATAAAAAAAACCTAAATTTTTGTATGGCAACAGCAAGAAGTGGTTGCCCGATTTAGTCCAAATTAAAAATTTTAATATTTTTATGAAAACGTCGCGTACAAAATTTCAACTCTCATTAACTACATCGACGCGTTCTCAGGCAGTGTCAAAATATATAGTGAAAAACGATTTTTTTTCTACGGCAACCAAAGAGTTACCTGATTTGTTCCATTTCCAAAATTCAATCTGCAATTATGTACCTATTTTAAAAAGGCCATATGGAGAATTTCAACTCTCTAAGTTAACGCGTTCTTGAGTTATCGTGCGGACAAAAAGACGGACATGCAAAAATCAAAATAACTTTCAATATGCGTGGGTGTCCAAATCCATTCAGCTCTACCAATAATATTTATATTAGAAATGGAATTACAAACTCAGTATACCCTTTGATTTTATCATCTAGGGGTATAAAAAGATTTCAAGATTCAGATGTCAAAGTCAAATCCAAAACTAGACAATAAAATCCTACAACTAAATCAAAATGCTTTTATTAAATTAATAAAACAGAAGGAAAGTCCAAATCAAATATTCAAATTCAATGAAGTCCAATGATTGGACTCCAATCCTCTGTATGAAGGCAATATATACATATATCCTATAATTATGACTATTTTTTTTTTCAATAATATTATAAAATAACTTGGAAAATAATAATAAGTAGGTAGTGTAAGAAATATTCATAAGTTTTCGCTAGGTAACGAAAACACCAAATATGTTACATCAACAAAGCTTTAAGGGAACTCAAGCCAACTAACCTAATTTGTTCTACTTATAAGAATTGTATAAGAAAACTAAAAATTCTCAAACAGGTACAACTATGGCCATCTGACGAGGAAATGACTACTTAAAGTTACAGTCTATAATCAATGGCACTGTCTAAGACAAGATTCGCTTCTGGCGCTGACAAGTGCTGCATTCGTACTCGACAAATTCTCCAGTACCTTCCCGAAGATTCCACTCCGGAAACATCGATTCTTCGAACCTAAAGATGCCTAGTGTCCGCATCCTATTACTCACTGCACGCAAAGCTCCCATTTCCAACCGATATCACTCATCCCTTTCTACTGCGCGTAAGAGCAAAGTTGTCACTGGAAATGATTGCATTTTTATGTTTGAAACCATTATCTTTAGATAACACATTATGTAGACAAATACAGTTTTCAGGTTCTGCTTTGGCCAAAATAAGCTTAAGAAGAGCAGTTATTCAGATAATTCAAGTGCAGTCAGTGGCGGTCATGGCCTTCGCAATTTTTCTTATTTTTCAATAAACTGCATAAGTGAACTTCTGGAGTAAACCGTAAATCGATGTGTAGCGATTACTGATTTCAAATAACTGTTGAGTCGTATATCGAAAAAAGTGTTATAATTGCGAACAAAACACATTGTAGTACGTGCAACTTCTTCGCTATTTAACATTTTTTTTAAAAATAGTATCAATACTGTTAATATAATTTATTTCAAAACGTCCTGTGATAAAAAGAAAAAAAAATCTACAAATTGATGATCAGGGGCGCACCGAGAGGGGGGACGAACGGGACCGGTCCCCCTCCAGAATGTCAGTTTTCTGATCATAATTTACAAATTACGTATAAAATGTGTCTGTATATTATTACAAAGTCCGATAAAATAAAATAAAACCTTTTAATCTACAATAGCAGTCCTTAAGTGCTCAGATGGATGCAGGACGCGACTTTAGAGCCCTATTTTTCCGACTCGTTAGGACTTAGGACACCTATGGTCCCCCCCCCCCCCCCCACAAGCCAAATCCTGAGTGCGTTACTGATGATTTCCCAATACTTTTTCTCACCTTTTTCAACTTTTCCTCCGTTTTCTCAAGACTGGCTTTTTGCAGATAACGAGTTATTTGAAAAAACCACAGAATTATATCATTACATCTTTGTGTATGGAACTATATAGCGATTGCGAAACGAAGCTTGACTTAGTACCTTGTTGTATTGTAGAGGCGCTACTACTGTAGATGTAACCAAGGGTAGGCCGGCAATGCCTCGCTCCGATATAAAATCAACGATTCCTCGACTTGCCCTTCTAGAGAAGGCTGCAATTTTTTCTTAGAAATTTACTGGCAATTTTTTCATTAGAATTTTAATTCATTAGTGGAGACCGACAAGACCTGAAAATAACTCTTTCTGCCGAAACATTTTCTGTAAATTTCTAAGAAGAAATGAATGCTTATTATACGCGTCTCCGCTCATAAAAATTGCTAGTGGCCCAAGCAGCCGTTGTCGACCTCCAATAATGCATAACTATTCTAAAGAAAAAAATTCCAGTAAATTTCCAAGAAAAAATTTGGCTTTCCCTACATCAAATCGAGGCATTGTTGATTTTATATTGCAGCGAAGAATTACTGGTTTGCTACGGTATCTTTTTCACTTTTCACTTTTTCACTTTACTGGCTGTTCTACTGCCTTGCCTTTGGATGTTATTAGTTTGGTCATGATCTTACGGCAACTCTTGAACCCCTTGTCTAAACTTCAGTTGCAGAACTTTTAGCGAATGAGCGTGAGCAAAACCATTCTTCGTGCAAAACTGTTCAAAATGGTACATGTGGAGCCATCTGACAGTATAACATGGAAGCATTTTCGCAATCACTATATATTTTATACACAAGGATTACATCAAAACTATTCTTCACTACTATCATTGTTTTTTGAAAAACCTAGGGCTACCCAGAGTTTACACTAAAAAGTTCTTGGTGTAATGGTTTGACATTTGTCACTTGAGAACTGTCACTTGCAATTTGTTGCTGATTGGAGCATATAAATTACTTCTTGAGAAAAAATAAGCAAAAATTAGAAGAAAAGAAATAGAAAAATAGCTAGAGCACTTTTTACTTGTCTTCACCCATTTCATAAATAGCTTTTTACGATTAATTATACTCGGGATAACTGGCATTACACCAGGTTTACCCGGAGTGCGTTCCAAAACATAGCTATACAGTTGACTATAGCTGACTTTAATCGTTTCAAAACCCAGAAGTCAACTGAATTATGTTAGCTAAGTTGACTTTTGTGCGTTATGAAATCAGCTGTAGTCAACTGTGACTATGTTTTGGAATGCACTTCCGGTGTTTTAAAAATTTGTTCGATGAGCGCAAAAACCCTGGGTAAATATTGGAGGGGAAAACTTACACGGTGTTTTCATCGAACAAACTTTATTTGATTTATAATAATATATAAAAATATATTTTCATTCACCACGATGAGCTTTTTGCTGTCGTGAACGAAGCTTACTTAGTGGGGTAGCTATTGTTGCGAAAGTGGATTTAGCTCGTTATTCAAAACACACAATTTCAGATATAATTCATGATCTTTTTATTTCACTCTATAAACATGCTGGAGATTTGTCCTATTTTCGGACGTAAATCTATAATTTTTTTTTAAAAGACTTTGTAAAAAACTTCAGCTGCCTAAGTGAATGTGCTCTCGAGTTATCGTGAAGACGGACGGACGTACAGACAGACGGACCGTCGTACAGACAGACAGACGAGTAAAAATCGAACTTTTAATATTGTTCGGACGTACCTTTAGCATTTGAATTCCATTGAACTTGCCTTAAACTGCGAACGTAACCAAAATCAAATTGACAGTACCCTCCCTCGAGTTTGAGAACTTTACTTCCTTCTTGCTGCAACCATCAAATGTGTAACACATAACCACATTATATCATATTAAAGAAATCTGAGAAGTTTGTTTTTCTTTTAACTACACATTGTTCATCTTAGAACATCTGGTCCTTCAATCCGAATAATAACCCTGTACCAGCACAATAGATTAATAGAATACCGAGTTTAGAGGAAAACAGGAAACTTACAATGTCATCTGGAATTGGGTGCGGAATTCATAATTTCATGGTGAAAGCAGGAAATTTCTAACATAATTTAGAATTATGTGCGGTATTTTTGATGGTAGTCAATCACACAACAGGACAGCATCAATCAGATCTCACATAAATTCCAAAAGGGCATCAATAAATATATCGGCAGTTTCTTCAGAGAAATTCGGAAGCCAGTCGGTGAGCTTTATAAACGCACAAGTAAGTACCACAATAATTAATTAAAATTGTGATAATCATTCTCTCATACGGACATAACGTACATATGCAAATAATTAAAAATTCAAGGAGCATTAAAAGCAAAGCCCCTTCTTTCTTGCAAAACTGTTGTCAATTTGTGAAGCATATAAGCAAATTCACAGCCACTTGGGCTTATCACGGGCATAAATATACACGAAAGCATCATCTCGTAAGGACTCATAACCAATAAAGCTACAAATCAACCCTCATTGTATGTGAATAAGGAGCTTTCAATTAATGTACGGACATATTATTTATACGGTGAATGTGATTGTGCCCTTTCCAATTTAAGTTTACAGCGAAATTACAAAACAATATTTGAGGTTACTTGATTTAAATTATTTTAATGTTCTTCCTAACCTAATTCATCAGTGATATATGTATATTAGAAAGGTCGAGCTGTGAAGCGACTATCAATACAGTTTTTATATTTAGGTGTATATTTCAAGAATCAAGAATCGCAATGAATGATTTGACTATTTCAAAAAAAACAACGCGGTAATATTAAAGGTACGCTCACTCGACTAAGGCAATTCGCTGATAACATCGATCAAAACATTCTGGTCGAGGAATTAACTGCTCGTGTTCAAAAATTAGAAGAGATTTGGAAGGAGTTTTTGGAAGTAGAGAAATATTTTCCCGACGATCCATCTAAGCCAAATGAAGCAATTGAATTTGAATCAAAGTATTTTGAGACCAAAGGTCTACTTCTTAATGCGATTAAATTAAGAACACCGGTTTCTAGTCCACTTTCTTCTACATCAACCGATCTAAATGCCACACTTACTAGCCTGATGATGCAACAGCAGTCAATTATAGACAACCTCGCGAGGTCACCTCATTCAACCATTAATTCCAACGCTTCGACATCTCACGGCGACCTGAAGCTTCCCCGTATCAATATACCTTCATTTACTGGCAACTATCAAGATTGGCCATCCTTCAACGATTTGTTTAGTTCACTGGTAGACAAGAATGAACAATTGTCAAATTCTCAAAAGGGTTTACTAAAGGTGAAGCTGAATCATTAATACGGCATTTAACGATAACCGATCGAAACTACCGCGAGGCTTGGACAAAACTGTCGTCGCGATTAAACAAACCCAAACATATCGTGTCATCTTTAGTGAAGGCCTTTATAGATCAGCCAGCTGTCAAAGAATGTACTCCAGGGGAACTACGACGAATTAGTGATGCTTCAGATGAGGTAATTCGCAGACTACGTGCTCTTGGCGAACAGGCCGAGTCTAGGGACGCATGGCTTATCCATTTAATATTAAATAAACTCGATCGTGAAACAGAATTTATGTGGTCTCGGAAGGTCACCGATACGAACTTTCCGAAATTCGATGAGTTCCTGAAATTTTTAAATACGAGATGCGATGCGCTTAAAGCCTCAGGTGTTGAGTGTAAACGATCAACAAGTGGCCTCTATAATCGCTCTATGAACTTACACACAACCAGCTCCAGACCTATCTCTTGTCCTCGATGCAAGGATGATCATTATCTTTATCAATGCAATGACTTTAAGAAACAATATGCATCGGATCGAAGAAAAGAAAATTTGTCGAAAAACGTCATTTATGCATCAATTGTCTCAGACAAAACCACTCATTTCGAACCTGTATATCCAAACACTCTTGCCATGTTTGTAAGGGCAAGCATCATTCCTTATTGCACATCAACTCCGAGCAACCCTCTGTCCTTTCTCAAGAATCACAAAAGGAGAAATTAGGACCTCTAGTACATCAAACAAACATCTGCGCCACTCAAGGACACTTCCTCAAAGCTCCCTCGGAGATCCAGAGTTTTGGTTCCTCTCAAACTCAGCTCAATTACCACACTTCTCTTGATACCGCTGGAGATGCATCTAAGCTTCCGCGATTAAGAGATCATACTCACGCGTCGATGGTCGTGCTACCAACAGCACTTATTATGATCAAAAACGGTTACGGAAATCTACAACCCTGTCGCGCTCTCTTGGACAGTGGCTCTCAGATATCACTTATTACAGAAAGCTGTGTGCAACGTTTATCTCTACGTCGTCAAAATGCACGTATATCGATCAGCGGCTTGGCTTCTACGAACACTGGTGTAACATTTACGGCATGCATTTTGCCACGACTAACTTCATTGTTACCACGAACCAAAATTTCAATATCAAACTGGGAGTACATAAATGATTTGAAATTAGCTGATCCCACCTTCTATAAGCCAGCCCAAATCGACATCATAATTGGCGCAGATCATGTTTTCAATATTCTGTTAAGTCGAACTTCATATGGGCCTCAAGGTTTCCCGGTTGCTCGACATACTATTTTCGGATGGGTCTTAGCGGGTGAATTAGATGACCAAAATTTCAACCCTTCAGTGCAAAGCTACATAGCCTGTGCAAACTTGAATGCAACAATTCAAAAATTTTGAAAGATTAAGGAGTTGCAACCGTCGAAAAAATATTTTTCTGAGGAAGAAGAGTGTTGTGAAAATTCTATAAAGCGACAACGGCGAGAGTTCAAGAGGGTCGATACGTGGTCAGGTTTCCCTTTAAAGAAAATGTTCACGACTTAGGAGAATCCAAGTCTAAGGCTCTTTCAAGACTTCATGCCATGGAAAAACGGTTTCAAACAAATTCATAACTAGAATTAGACTACGAGCATTTTATGCGCCAGTATTTAACCTTAGGACACATGGAGCGAGTTGAAGGAAACGCCAAGTATAGCAGGCTATATTTACCTTATCATGCAGTTTATAAAACAACCGAAAATGGACGTAAGATTCGAGTCGTTTTTATGGCTCTTCCAAAACTGCAACTAACGTTTCTCTAAATGACACCTACCATACCGCTTTCTTTAATCTTACGAAATGGCGTACTAATCAGCCTTCGCCTATATCAGAAGCAAGTTTCGAGAATCAGATCCTACTAAAGGCCGAAGGCGATTCCGTAAAAGTGTTGGGTCTTCAATGGAATTACCTCGGTGACACATTCTCCTTTAAAGTTCGACAATTTCCAACTCATATCGTCACCAAGCGTAAACTGTTGTCAGAAGCGGCAAGTATTTTCGATCCGCTAGGTTTAATTTCACCGACTGTTATCATAGTAAAGGTTTTATTTCAACACCTCTGGCTACAACCCGGCGATTGGGACGATGTAATTTCGGATGAGATTCTAGAGCACTGGAATCTTGTAAAAGGAGATCCCCAGATGGTTACAAACTTCAGAAACTATCGAGTTGCATGTTTTTTCAGACGCCTCCGAGACGGCCTATGCAGTTGTGGTATACTGTCGAGCTTACGACACTGCGAGCAATCAATTTACAACCACCATAGTAGCTAGTAAAACCCGAGTGGCACCCCTCAAGCAAGTTTCACTTCCACGTTTGGAGTTATGTGGGGCACTGCTGCTGACTAGACTTGTCAATCAAATCAAAACAGCCCTGAGACATCAAAATGTTAAGATTTACACTTGGACCGATTCATCTATCGTTTTAGCCTGGCTTAGCGATTGTCCAAGGCGATGGAAGTCCTATGTCGCGAACAGGACTTCGGAAATAATTGACACGATTCCACGGAAACTTTGGAGACATATACCCTCTAAGGAAAATCCCGCTAATTTGGCCACCCGTGGACTCACCCCGCATCTATTAAGTATGGTGGCAAGGGCCTGAGTGGCTCTCGATGGAAGAAAGAAAATGGCCGTCGCATGTAGAACATCCTAAACATGAATCCCTAGAGATATATGCCGAAGAACGGAAGTCGAAATGTGTAATATTACATTCGCAGGAGTCCTCTCTGGTTTTCAAGGCAGAGATGCATTGTCTCTAGAGGCAACAGCAGTTACCAACGAAGAGTTCACTCGTCAGTCTAGCCCCCTTCATAGATGGAAATGGGATCTTGCGAGTTGGCGGTAGGCTGCATTCAACGTAGCTCTCATTTTCCCGAAAACACCCTATAATTCTTCCCAAATGGCATATACTTACGGAACGGATCGTAAGAGAATGGCACCTTCAGTATTTTCATCCCGGACCTACTCTGCTCATCAACATTTTGCGCCAAAGGTTTTGGATCATCGGTGTCAATAACGTTACAAAGGAAGTGTATCATAAATGCGTCCAATGTGCTAGATTTAGGACAAATGCATCATCTCAACTAATGGGTACGTTACCTAAAAGTCGTACAACTGCATCTCGAGCCTTTGTACGCTGCGGAGTGGATTTCGCAGGTCCAATAAGGCTACTCACTCGAAAGGGTAGAGGAGGAAAGGTTTATAAGAGCTATATTTGCCTCTTTGTCTGCTTCACAACAAAGGATATTGACGTTGAAGTCGTGACGGATCTATCGACGGAAGCCTTCGTAGCCGCCCTTAAGAGGTTTTCAACCAGACGTGGTCTTCCTTCTGATGTGTACTGTGATAATGCTACCAATTTTGTTGGTGCCAAGCGGCATTTTTCTGAGGTACTTAATTTTTTTAAAAACGCTAAAATCTCAATTACAGATAAACTCACTTCTTCTGGGACCAATTGGCACATGATTCCTCCCTCATCACCTCATTTTGGTGGGTTGTGGGAGGCCGGAGTGCGATCTGTGAAGATACATTTGAAGATGGTTATAGGAGAAGCTGCTCTCACCTTCGAGGACGCCTATACAGTTTTGGCACAAATAGAAGCCTTATTGAATTCTAGGCCACTCTGCTCGCTGACGTCAGAACCGGAATACTTGGATGCGCTTACCCCTGCGCACTTCCTAATCGGAGAGCCGTTGGTCGCAGTTCCAGATCTTCCTTTGGAGGACTTCAACCCTTCAAGACTATCGTGATGGAAACTGTTGCAACAAATGTCACAATGCCTTTGGCGACGATGACATCGTGACTACCTCAACACTCTCCATCAACGAACTAAATGGACAACTTCGAAGCCTAACCTCAAGGTCGGAGATCTAGTTCTCATACGGGAGGACAACTTAGCCCCCACCAGATGGTCGAGGGGTCGAGTACTTGAGGTCCATCCGGGTAGAGACCAATTGGTTCGCGTGGTTACTTTAAAAACCCAAACTGGTGTCTATAAGAGACCAATAGCAACATTGGTCTTACTGCAATCAACTAAGTAAAGCTCATAAATTGTATCCTGTAATAATAAATTTACTATTTTGTTAAGAAATAAGGTTCTTAACCCGGGGGAGGATGTTCGGACGTACATATCATTTGAATTCCACTGAACTTGCCTTAAACTGCGAACGTAACCAAAATCAAATTGACAGTACCCTCCCTCGAGTTTGAGAACTTTACTTCCTTCTAGCTGCAACCATCAAATGTGTAACACATAACCACAATATATCATATTGGAGAAATATGAGAAGTTTGTTTTTCTTTTAACTACACATCGTTCATCTTAGAACAAATATTATGCGTAGGTGTCCAACCCATTTTTGCTACCCTGAGATTTCATCTAGGATATAAAAATTCTGGAAATGTGTTCAGGCCAGAACCACCAAAAGTTGAAATCTCCATAATCAGCATCATCAAGCATTTAACTCATTCCACTCGTCTCGGGCTTGCCTCTGGATAACTTTGTAGTGGTGGTTTTAACATTATTTTTTTACTATACGCCGACCACCACTTCTCCTGTTAAAAAAGACCTATTATAACTACAAATTAACTGAAAGCTTTCGAAATTCACGCCGTGCTGATAAGACAGAAAACTCGTTCGCCTGAAAGTGGAGGTCTTATACTCCAATTCTAGTGTCCAACTAAAATAATATCCTGCAGTGCATTTGTGAGTGAAATGGTTATGTGAAAGATGTGGGCAAATTTTTCGATTTTTCTTTTTCATGTTTGTTTGTTTCTCGCGTTGTGATCATCCAATAGTTCTTTTTTTATACATTTAAAATTCGGCTAATTGAATCAGCTGATTTCATGATCAATGGGGATTTCTCAGAACATAACATGGAGATTGCCTGCTTGTTACTATCGTTATTCTCGACTAAAAGGTGGTCCTGGCAAATTTTCGTGTATTCTCGGTTTTCCTAAGTGAGTGAGTGGTACGGGCAGTGCACAGTTTATTAAGACAAGCAGCAAATTACTTAAGTGAGTGAAGTGAAATTCATTATCAGTGGCAGTTAGCTTTAGTATGACACCCCCCCCCCCCCCCACGGAAAACACGTTGTGGAATGAAATTAGATAGGGAGTGGTTAAGTGGAAGTATTTTTTTATTAAAATTTTGCAGTGAATGCTTCAAACTACATAATTTTTCAAAGCATTAACCAGGGGATCACCCTTAGCCAAATTGCCCGCCGCGCCAAATATTCAAAATCTCTTCCATCTATTGGGTGAATTTAAACAAGTTCCCGATAGTAAAGGTAGCTACAATCGTATAGGAGAGGATCCCCTGAAGCTTCCACGGAAGGGCTCCCCATCTTCATAGAGCAAATATCGAATACGGATGACGAACCTAAATTTAATGTGATACACATTGCTACCCCAAATAAAACTCTTAATCAGGGAAATTCCTATATCGTCGTTGTTTCACTCTACCCAAAAAAATTTCCATCGGCTTTGAAATGACGGAAGGGTTGGAATACATCCCGAATCCGATGAGGTATAGAAAGTGTGAACGACTTGGGCACACCAGTAAAGGGTGCTCCGAAGAAAAGGAGATATGTTCTTTTTTGTCTTCAGGGTGCCAGGACGCAATGATATTCCAGCATGTGTAAACTGCAAAATACAGGAACACGCTTCCACAAACAAAAATTGCCTCATGTATGCCCAAGATAAATAAATGCTGCGTATTAGGACGCAAAAGAAATGCTCGCAATAAGAAACTTAAAAGATATACTTTGCAGGGCGCCCTATAAACATGGCAAGAACGATACAGCAGATACGCTGCGATCATGCAATCTCCAGTAACTCTCCATTTTACCCCAAAATTGCAGGACTTCATGAAACATCTATTGACTGATAAGGTATTGAGCGCTACAGACTACCAAAAAGACACCTTTGAAGCTATAGACTGAGTGTTGAATATAGATGTGGATAATTCAGATGTCTCTGATCCACCACTGATAGGCCTGAGACCGAACCAATCATCATAGATGAAAAATTTTAAGGATAACCTAAAATTACCACTCTTCTCTGACAAGCTCCACCAAAGGATTTACCTATCTCATCTCCAAATCTTTATACACAGCTACTCACCTCACATCATACTATTACAGGAAATGGAACTTCTTGACGGAAACGGACCTGGCAGAGTAGGACAATACAAAATGCGTATAAAACATACGTGAAGACAAGATGAGGAGTAGCTACTCTAATCCCCAATTCTCATAAATTTACACGGATCCCAAAAACCTTATGCTTTCCATAATCATCCACTCAAGCAAAAAAATGATATCCACCTCCAACCAGGACCCTAAGGAACCTGATCACCCATACGAGCAGATACTCCGTAATGGCCGGCGATTTTAATGCCCACAGCTCAACTTAGGACACCCCCACATAAATCGCAGAGGAAATTTAATTGGTGACTGGATATAAAAAATGAGATACGTCGGGCTTAGCGACAGATCTCCCACACATCTAAGTACCCGGAACACCCACAGACATTGACCTGACCCTCACCCTTTTCCTCTTCTGGAGTACCCATTAACAGCTAGAAGGTAATAATCATTTCCCTATTGTAATGAAAATTATCGTAGGGAGTCAGCAACCACCAAGAAAGAGATCAAATATGCAGAAATCCTGTGAACTTCTTGCAAATACTATTACCTCACCGTAGATCTCGCCGACACATGGAGGAAAGTCAGATTCATATCCAGAAATAGGCACCCAAGCCTCAGTGCCAACCTGCCGACACCAAGCAGGAACATCAGAATACACCAAAAACACTATAATTTGGGTTCCCGAAGACGTTAGTAAGACCTGTAAGCAAAATTAGCCAACCATTATGAACTCTATTAGACAAGACGTCCTGGACCTAACACTGGCCAGTATGTTCATAAGTACGAAAATAAGCAGGTGGCGTGTATCGAACGAGATTTCCATATCCCATCAAAGACATATCAGGTTCGATATAGACGCCACACTTAACACGAAGAGTACCGAATCCCTAAACTAACTAACTGGGAACTGTATCGACAACACCTTAAGGCTGTGGTTGACTTTCCCGGCAGTAGCATTAGTACAACGGAAGAGCTTGACTCAGCAACTGCGCAGCACCAAACAGCTGTATTGACTTCATTCGAACACAGTTGCCCTCTGAAGCAAAAGACCTGCAATCGGCAGGTACCTTGGTGGAATAGGGAGCTGAGCTTGAAAAGAAAAGCCAGGAAACTATTCAACGGAGCTAAACTCTCTGGCATCTGGAGATCCAAAAGAAGAACCTGGTGCACCTTCTGCGATGGCATAGATCAATTGCCCGCAGCTACCAGGCTTCATATGGTACTTTGGAAGGATCACACAAATGGTTTAGGCTCACTTCAAAAAGATGATGGGAACTACACTGAGTTGCGAGGAAACAGTCAGGCTCTTATTATAAACCCTCCTTCCCGACCAAGGAATAGTTGCTCCATACCCAATAAGGTGGACAAGTACATGGTCTCTAACAGGAGCAAAAGCCTTGCGGGCAGAATCTTCACTCGTAACAAGGTTAGATGGGCCATTGGCACATGTAAGCCCTTTAAATCTTCTGGAGGGGACGGCATCTTCCTCGCCCTACTACAGCAAGTTGTTGAAGAAATACTCCTTCCACTACAACAAATTTTTCGAGCTAGTTACGCTCTAGGGGACGTTCCCCAATCTTGGAGAGGCATCAGGAAAAAAGGGCTAGTTGTCTCACCAAGTCGTTCCGACCCATCAGTCTCTTCTCATTCTTAATTAAGTCCATGGAAAAAATCCTAGACTTACACATTCGAAGTGAAATTTAGATTAAATCACCAATTCATTCTAAGCAGTTCACTTATCAAGGTTGCAAGTCTACCGACACTGCCATTCACACATTAGTCAAAGACCTCAAAAAAGCTCTCGAAGCAAATGAGGTGGGCTTATGTGCATTTGCGGACATAGAAGGAGCCTTCGATGCAATTAAATCAGCTGCCGAGGATAAAGGCTTTGAGCCCTCCACGGTAAACTGGAACTGTTCAATCACGATCACCGCAGCAAAGGCTGCCCACAAGGAGGAGTTCTCTCCACCCCTGTGGTCGATCGTAATTGATGACCTGCTAGAGAAACTGACCAGTTCAGGTTTTAATGTACAAGGCTACGCGGATGACCTAGTAGTCACAATACGGGGCAAGCATGATCAAGTCATATCCGGCTTCGTGCAAAATGCCCTCTCCAAAGTCCGCGCGTGGTGTTTAAACAAAGGCTTTAGCATAAACCCCAATAAGACAGTTATCGTTCCATTTACAAGAAGATCGAAGCTCCTCTTCTTGAATTGACATTTTCAGACGAAGTCAAATATCTGGGAGTAACTCTAGATAAGAAACTTGCCTGGAATTCGCATCTGTCCAGAGTGACGGATAGAGCGGTGCGATCTCTCTACACGTGTCGTCGCTTCATGGGCAGAACATGGGGTCTGAAGCCAAAAATGATGTACTGGATGTACACTACGGTTGTTGGACCCATGGATACCTATGCGGCCCTCGGATGGTGGCCAATAAATCAAAAAACGGATGACGTTCTGCTTCAAAAACCACCCAGCGGCTTGCCTGTCTAGGAATGCCATGGAAGCCTTACTAAACCTTCCACCCCTACATTTGCAGGTGAAAAAGGAAGCGATCTCCAGTGCAAGAGGAGAAACAGTTAAAGCCAGGGGATCTGGTTGGTCATTTAGTATCTTAAAACAGATATGTTTCGAGGAAATGACGACAATATCTGATATAATCACACCCAGGGTGGATTTTGTAAAGCCATTCCAACTGGTTCTGGAAGACCGACAGCAATGGCGTTCCACTAAACCGTCCTTCCAACAAAGATCTATGGTGTGGTATACAGACGGATCAAAACGAACAAGGTAGTCGGACTGGGCCTATACGGCCCCAAATGCCCATATATCAAAGGCTGTGGGCTCCACTCCTACCGTATTTAAAGCCGAGGTATTGGCCATAATAGAATGTGCCAATACCTACATTAAAAGAGCCATAAATGGCTCAACCATTAATATCGTCTCGGACAGTCAAGCTGCCCTCAAGGCCTAAAGTCCTACACTGTCAACTCAGGGATAATCTGGGAATGTCTACAAAACCTCAGAAACTTATTATCCTCATGTGGGTACCTGGAGATTTGTCGGACCAGAGACATTTTGTGGCACTTCAAAGTGTTACCTCAGAGCTGCCCTAACCGACTGAGAGAATAAACAAAAATCCCTGTATTGGGAAAGGCTACAAGGCCTTCGTCAGGCAAAAAGTTTATCGACACCTCTGGCGAAAAAACAAAAGAACTCCTACTCCTTAGAAGAACAGAGCTCAAAATGATTTTATTTATTTTTCCCGCGGACGGGAATCGAACCTACACTTGTTAGAATCGGTCAATGATGGAGAAATAAGAATTTTAAGAACTTTTATTTTTAATGATTCTAAATCAAATTTATAAATACAAGAAGAAAAAACAACCGCCTCGTCCGGGATTTGAAACCGGGACCTTCCGCTTGCCGGGCGACTGCTCTTACCACTGAGCTAACGAGACAGATGATTTTCCTTCTTGCATTTATCAAATTTGTAACTAGCCTACTAAGCCACGTTTTGCTTTCAGCTGGCATTAACCAGTAACGATGAAAGCGCACAAATAAATTGTAAATTCAAGTAGGCTAGTTACAAATTTGATAAATGCAAGAAGGAAAATCATCTGTCTCGTTAGCTCAGTGGTAAGAGCAGTCGCCCAGCAAGCGGAAGGTCCCGGTTTCAAATCCCGGACGAGGCGGTTGTTTTTTCTTCTTGTATTTATAAATTTGATTTAGAATCATTAAAAATAAAAGTTCTTAAAATACTTATTTCTCCATCAAAATGATTACTGAGTTCTTCTCAGGCCATTGCCCCTTAAGAGGAGTCAGTACTCAGCAAAACCTTCAATTTAGATACCAGCGAGCCTGTATGCAATAATATTTACTATATGTAGGTTTGTGTCCTGAAAGTGAGAAAATTCATATAAAATTAGCCTAGACCATAAGTCACATTAGAGACATCTATCGTAAAAGACAATTTAAGACTCTTAACTCTTCTAAATTTTTTTTTGCACACATTGGTAAACATACTATTTTGCTTTGTATTTAAACAATTTTCAAATTAATTTTGCAATTTCTCGTCGGTGAAATATCGAGAGAAAAAACAAGTACTATTACTATTTACACGGCGAAAGTAGCTTTCGTAAGTAAATTTCATGACAAGTGATATCATGAAATTTCTGTTTACACGTTTGCTACCATTTGTTACGTAAGTAGTGTTCAGCACAATGGATGCAAATAAAATTTGGTCTAGCTCTCTCGATGTTGTTATCGAAATATTTATTAAAGTAATTGAACGATACAAAAGAAGGCAATTTGGGAACATATACTATATCGTCTACTCCACTTCCAGACTTTTTGTTTTTACCGACTTTTCTTTTCTCTGCCATATATATTGTAGCGAGCGTGGCCTTTGGTTCGTTATTTAAAACACAATACTAAATAATTAATATACAAGTTCTTTATTTCCCTTCCATATATAACATTCACAAACATTCATTTATTCAACTCAACTTTCATTATCGCTAACACTGTACTTTCAGTTATCGCAATCCAAGTACAACACTTCCTCCTGTTTATTACTTTCGCTTGTTAACACTGCAACGTCTAAGACAAGATTTTTTTCTGGCGGTGACAACTGTTATATTTATACCCTAGAAACTCTCCGGATTATTCTGGAGTGTTCTATTCCATAAGCTTCTTGACTGTTCAATTCATTCTTATTCTTGAACCTTCCTGTCGATTCCATAATCGATTCTCCGAACCTGAAGTCGTTTACTCTCCATTTCCAGTAGATGTCACCAGTTGTCTCTTTCTATTGCACGTAGCACTGCCCTCTCTTAAATTTGTTCGTCCCGAATAACAGGTGGTCCACGGGCTTGATGCTCATAGTATTGACACAAGCGGTCCAAACGTACAATTGTATGCTTGCCTCTTGTGCCACGCTGAATCCTGTATACTACGTCATTTATTCTAGTTACTACTGAATACGGCCCCTCCCACTGTTGTGTGATTTTGGAGAGCATCCCTTACGTTGGTTCGGGTTGTATAGCCAAACAAGATCACCTTCATTGAATCCTGCTGAATTCGCACGTAAGTCATAGCGGGTCCTCATCCGATGGGTACTTACTGCTAATTTCGCCCCCGTGGCTCCTTGTACATTAGCTCTCCGTTTCAATGGGGCTCTGACATTACACTTATACATTTCCTTTCTGCTGCTACGTGGCGGCCCTTTATAAGAAGCACACACAGTGCATCTGCGACACCACTTTTCTTCATCCTGCCGTATATGTAGCCAATAAAACTTTTCTCGTATTTTAGAAATTGTTTTATTCACTCCCAAATGTTCTCCAGATGCTCCACGATGCATTTTACCTAGAACATCGTTGACCTTTGATGCCGGCACGACTATTTGCATTCGGAACGATTTAACGTTAGGTGCTTCCCACTTGCGTTAATATACCGCATTCAACATGGAAAGAATTCCATTGAGCCCAGTAGCTTTTCAGCTTTTCACTCATCCTCGAAATATCCTTCCATTCTGGTTTTTCTATTTCTGCTTTCCAAGCAAGAATAGGCGATATGTCCGGATCTTCTCGTTGCGCTTTAGGCAAACTCTCGATGTCCCAACCTGTTGATGGCTCCACAGTTCCCAACTGTATAGTAGCTGTTTTCTCATTTCCTTTCTCCCAGCCGTAACGCTTACATTCAGGTTCCTATTGACGTTGTACCAAGGCTTCTGCATTTCCATGGATACGTCCTTTCCTGTGTTGGCTTTCAAAGCCATAAGGTTGGATTCTAGTCTCCCTATGAATAGTTTGCTCTCTAGCTCGCCAACTTGGACATTCTTCTCTCCCTTTCTGTTCAGTTGATTCCTTTCGACGGCGTTTCCTGCAGTCGCTTTGAAGGTGTCCCAATTTATTACAATCCCAACATCGAAGAACACTACGTGAAGGGGTGCTCAGTGATAACTGCAATCTATTTCAAGTCTGTTGCACAGCTAGATATTTTTGCAATTCCACTTTCCTCTCTTCATCTAGAGATTCTACTCGCCGGCGTTTTCTGCAGTCTCTTTGTAGGTGTCCTGGTCTGTTACCATTCCAGCATCGAAGGATACCACGCAAAGGTGAGCTCTGGGATGACTGCATTCTATTACAAGTACATTCGTCCACCGAAATGTCTCTCATTCGTACTGCATTCCGCGAAGCTTGTCTGGCGGATTCATACACTAATGCGTAGGCTAGTGCTTCTGCTGTTGATTTCTTTCCTGCTAGCCTTAATGCTTGTTGTAAATTTTGATCTGTAATAGCGTTAACAAATGCCTCCGTCGCCACTTCATTGAGAAAATCCGCATTCACGCTGGAGTATGACAGATGCGCTAATCTTTCTACATCTGCCTGCAGTTGTTGTAGTGATTCGCCATGTTTTTGAATCCTGTTGCGCAACTGTAGGCGATATACTTGCTGTGTGTTCATCTCCGTAACGTAATTCTATCGCCTGTACTAATGAAGAGTAATTACGTTGATTTCCTGGACACTATGTCATCTCTTGGGCTCAGCCAAATCAGTAATGTAAAGAATGACATGGGGAGGCAGTTGGACGTGGTTTTCTCTACTGACGCGGGTAACATATTAGTTGAATCTAGCCCCGTTATAATGTCTACTCTTGACAAATATCACCCCCTCTACTAATTTCATATTGCTTTGAAACCGAAAACATTACTAATTGTGACGAAACACAATATTTTTTCAATTTTAGAAAGGCTAACTTTTCGGAACTTTCCAGTAGACTTACCTCTATTGATTTCAACACATTACTGTCTAGCAATAGTGTTGACGAAGACGTCTCTAAATTTTACATAATTCTTTTCGATTTATTTTCCTCTCACGTTCCCCGCGAGCGACAGCGGTCCTCTAAAACATCTCCGCCATGGTTCAATAAAGAACTAAAACATCTCAAAAATAAAAAGAATAAATTGTGGAAAAGTTATATGAGTAACAAAGGCATTATAAGTCACAATAATTTCCTCACATCCTATAATGAGTTCAAAGAACTTTCCTCTACACTTTATGATGAATATATTCAAAGCATGCGTGCGAAATTATTTCGTGACCCACGTATCTTTTTTAAGTTCATTAATATGAAGAAAAAAACGGACAACTACCCCAATACCATGAGGTACAAAGATTCTGCTAGTGATGATTCATCCGAAATTTGCAATATGTTTGCTTCTTATTTTGACAATGCATTTTCTTCGTCCAATTTCCTTCCTCGAAATGACAACTTCAGTCATATGAACGATTCTCATAACGTTTCATTCACTACCCCTACAATTGCGAGAGAGGATATACTCGATCATATTAATGGGCTTCCAAATGACTTCACGACGGGTCCTGATGGGATCCCTCCAGCTTTCTTTAAGTCATGCTGCCATGCCCTTGCATCTCCGCTGAGAATTATTTTCCAAAAATCGCTCAATAGCGGTTGTTTCCCACAGCTATGGAAAAATTCTTTTATCATACCTATCCACAAAAAAGGTAGTAAGAGTGAAATTTCTAATTATAGACCCATTGCAAAATTATCTTGTATGCCTAAATTATTCGAATCTATCATTTACTCTCAGTTATCAATTTCCTGCAAGAATTTGCTTTCTTCAAACCAGCATGGATTTATCTCGGGCAGGTCTACAACCACTAACTTGTTGGAATTTGTCTCGCCTACCGTTGGCGGGTTTGCAAAAGGCTATCAGACAGATTGTATTTATACTGACTTCAGTAAAGCGTTCGACAAGTTATCTCACTCCGTGATACTCTTTAAAATGGAAAAGTATGGGTTTCACCCAACATTTATAAAATGGACGGAGTCTTATTTAGATAACAGAACATATCAAATACTATTCCGTCATTCCGTCTCCAGAGTCCTGAAAGCTTCGTCCGGCGTACCTCAAGGGAGTCACTTGGGCCCGTTGTTTTTCATTCTATCTATTGACGACATTGTCTCTGTTGTGAAGCACTGCAAAGTATTGATTTATGCTGACGATATTAAACTTTTCGCTCAGATTAAATCTGTTACCGATTGTGAACTGGTACAAGGTGATCTTCACAAATTTTACGTTTGGTGCAAAAACAATAATTTGGCCCTCAATATCGACAAAAGTGAGGTTATGACTTTCCACAGGAATCAGAAACCAATCACTTATGATTATGTGTTCTCGGATTCCACGATTCGCCGTCGCGAGGGTGCTGTTTTTGATTTGGGTGTTAAATGTGACCATAGATTGAATTTTATATCCCACATTAACTATATGGTATCTAAGAGTAGTTCTATGCTGGGCTTTATTAAACGTTGGTCTCGAGAGTTCTCGAATCCCACCATAACACTGCGTTTGTACACTTGCTTTGTGAGACCTCTCCTTGAATACGCTAGCCAGGTCTGGTCTCCATTTTACGGTACACACATCGAACGCATCGAGTCTGTTCAGCGGAACTTCCTGCGCTTCGCTCTCAGGCACCTACCCTGGAACAATTCATTGATTCTTCCACCTTATGAGGATCGCTTGAAGCTTTTAAATATGCACTCCCTCGAAAAACGTCGCATGGTCGCTGATGTAACGTTTGTGCATCAACTGTTAAACGCGAATATTGATTCTCCCCTTCTACTTAGCAAAATCTCTTTCCGTGATAGTGCGCACAATTTGAGAAGGTTACCTCTGTTGCATGTTAACGCCGCAAGATCCAACTTTAGTATGTATGAACCCATCAATCGCATGTGCATTATTGTTAATATTAAGGCTGAGCATTTTGTCGTTGATATTTCCAAGCATGTTTTAAAGAAACGTCTATATAATACATAAATTTCTGTTTCCATGTCGCATTGCATGTCATATCATTCGGTGTTTGGTCTATGTTTAGTTTAACATACTAATACTAACACCGACTAAGTGATGAATCGCATGTATTGTTGAGATGTTTATTTATTAAACGTGTCCATGCAGCGAGCTTGTGTTAAGCTGGTTCTGATAGTAAAAAAAAAAAAAAATTTCAATTGGTACAGTTTGTAAGAGTTCTGACGCAGGACCTCGAAGTGCTAACACCAGAGCTATAGCTTTGTCTTCATCATTCCATCCATTTACCTCTGAAGCTGCCTCGAGTTGTCTCTTGAAGATATGCCACGAATTTTGTCCATCAAATATTGGAGCTTTCATGCTACCTGCTCCGGATATTTCAGCTGCTACGTTTAGAGGCTGACGATGCTTTATTCTTTCCAGATCTGCTTTAAAACTGTCAAGCTGCTCGGTGACTTTTTAATGAGCTTTCGCCACTTCCTGCTCGATTCCTTCAATTTTCAAATTTTGTTCTTCTAAAGAACTTTTTAGAAAATTTTTCTGATCCTCCAAACGAGTTTCTAGACAATTCTCCAGAGAACTCTTTTCTTCGTCCAAGCGGGTTTCCATAGATTTCTTCTGCTCATCTAACCGGGATTCCAGAAAATTCTTTTGTTCCTTAAAAGCATTCTTTTGCTCGTCCAGACGGGTTTCCATAGATTTCTTCTGTTCCTCGAGAGAATTCTTTTGCTCATCAAAACGGGCTTCCATTTTACTCATTAAAGTACTCAAAAGCTGTTCCATTTTCATCGCAGGCTCTTCTTCAGTTTCGATTTCTTCCAAGTTCTCTTCGAAAACGAATGTTTCAGGATTCTTTCCTTCCTCTATCAAAGATTGTCAAGTCGCTCGACTGTCGGTTGTAATGACCGGTTCCCTAACTCCACTTTCAAATCCTGCATTCGAAGCTCGTCCACTTTGCGCCCCATTACTTTAGTAATTCTCTTACAGATAAATATAAATTATTTTCCAGAACTTTCACAATTTCTCAAAATTAATAAAAACTTTGAATTTTTAAGTCAATTGCCACCACTTTATTTCGCGAATTTTATTTCACTTCTGACACCAGTTATTGCAAGCGTGGCCTTTGGTTCGTTATTTAAAACACAATATTAAATAATTAATATATAAGTTCTTTATTTCGCTCTAATCATATAAAATTTCATAAACCTTCCATTCCTTAATTAATCAACTCAACTTTAATTATCGCTAACACTGTACTTTCAATTATCGCAATCCAATTACAACACTTCCGCCTGTTTATTACTTTCGCTTGTTAACACTGCAACGTCTAAGGCAAGACTCTTTTTCTGGCGGTGACAACTGTTATATTTATACCCTAGAAACTCTCCGAATTATTCTGGAGTGTTCTATTCCATAAGCTTCTTGACTGTTCTATTATTCTTATTCTTGAACCTTCCTGTCGATTCCATAATCGATTCTCCGAACCTGAAGTCGTTTACTCTCCATTGCCAGTAGATGTCACCAGTTGTCTCTTTCTATTGCACGTAACAATATATTCCTCAGCGAATGAATTTTGATCGGCGCTTCATTCGCTTTAAAACGTGGTATATCCATACATTCCGCCAGCTCTTCTAACGGAGCAAGCCTTTTGTTGCGGTTTCTATAATCTTTATGATTATAGTCCCACAAACAAATTTGTTCCCCATATTTTCCCAGGAACTTTATGGTTTGCTTGGTAGACCACTTATCCATATCTAAAAACAATTTTATTCACTTTTTAATTACTTATCACTCCACTCTACAATTAAAAACTATATTAACACACACTGTACCCACCTTAACAATAATTTTTCCCAATTTCAGCTTTTTTCCTTGTTGTTTGACACGAATCACTTTCATTATTTTCAACTTTCATGAAATTTACTTCCGTGGGCCCAGAAAGTGGAGTTACTTTCGTAAGTAGACAATTTGTATGGAGACGTCGAAATAAACGAAAGTTACTTACGACGTTATTTACTAGACTTCTTCGTTACCTTTAATTTAAGGTAGAAATTCGCTTGAAAAATGTATGAGACTTGCAAATCTTGGTACTGACTGCTCTTAAGGTATCACCTAAACAAGCTGGGTTTGGCTGAGACTTCATCCTGCCTAACCTCGAAGCACTTGCTCTGCAACTGCGAAACATTGGCCAGACGGAGACTACTCCACCTCGAACATACTTTTCCTCCACCAACCTACGTGTGGAACCTCAATCACAGAATGGTTCTAGATTTTATAACACTCTGAACCTAGAAAGGGAGTAAATGCAACGGGTACTCACAATAGATCTTTCAGGTCGCAGTGATAGCCAGGCTAACGCCTACAGACCCCTTTAAAATCTAATCTAATCTAAGCAAAATTAGCATCCAGAAACAGCCAAGACACCATGAAGTCGGCAGATGCTAAGTCATTGATCCGAAGGAGTAAGCACACTCCTTCACCAACACTGGCCGACAGTAGCGTAACCAAAATACAACAGTTCGGTAAGTAAAATACGAACTGTAATTTTAACTGGAATAAGCCTAGAATAGGACATAAAGGACTCATTCACGGACACATCCTAAACATAGCTAACTGCAAGAAGCCAATGACAGTTCCTCTGATTTTGACATATTTCCCAAGATCCCAAAACATTCTACCCTCCTCACACCTAATCTTCATCCTTGACCTTAGCCAGTCCGGGTACTCCCCCATTTTTCAATTACTAAGCCACCTAAGCACACCACTCCCGATCTAGAAAAACCCACAATAAGCACATAAGTTTAATTCTCCAAGGAAAAAAAAAAGCAAAATAAATAGCTAGTTGTTTCAGTTAGGTTAGATTAAAGTGGCTACGTGAAAGATTATACGATCAGCCACATATAGACCATATATGGTACGCTGTGACTTGTGGTCTTTTCCAACTGGTTTGGACCCTACCTGGAAAAGATTCCTCAGATTTAGGGGGAGCATTGAAACCAGCCACAAGAGTGAACGAATCTTGTCTGAGTTGGCGAGTGCGAGGAGGTAGGTTATGTAAGCATTTTATGTTCACATAACCGATAAAATAAATAAATAAATTATTTATATTGCCAATGATGCAAGTGAATTGCGCAAGAACATTTTCAAAATTAGAAATAATAAAAGAGTCGATCGAGTATAAATTATGCAAATTTGGAAACCTGGATGGCTTGCGAGAATGATATTTTACAAACAAGTAATTTTTCATGCAAGAAAATAATGTCACGAAAAAAACTGTTTTATTTATTACATATTACCAATAATTTCCACATTAATATAATAAGGCAAACATTTGCTTTGACAAATTGATCGACAGAGCGGCATTTTCGGTAAATTCTGGTAAGAATTTTTACCCCAACACGCCACAGGCGACTAATACTCGAAATTTTTGGTCTAGTAAATAGTCAAACTGACAACATTTCCTGAAAATAAATACCACATATATATGAACTAGAAATATATTTATCTTTAAATATTACAAGTATCTTTACAAATATTCTTAAAACATTTCTATAATAATAAAAATTGCACGTGATAGTTCGTACGAAATAAAAATGTCATAAATCTCCGTGAGACTTATGTATTCGATCACAGGTTTCTTAAAAATCACTACCTACATAAATATATGTATGCATGCATGTATGTATTAAAGTTCAGTAAGAAAAATGTCTTAAACAGAAACATTATTGTTGAAAATCTACCAAAAATAAGCGGGGCAAAAATGTCATTTAAAAATTAAATTCAACTTTAAAATTAAGAGTTAAGCTACATAGTTCTATTTAATATATAAATAAGGACACAAAATAAGGCAAGACCAGTTAAAATTAACCAGTTCCATGTTTCCCACTCTCGAACAGTCCTTTCTTGAAAAAAGGAGATAGTAATGCGAGGGTTGTTTTTGTTACACCAGGCCCACCAGGTCCTTCATATACTGGACTTTGTGGAATTTTTGAGCACACAATCAACAAACGACGAAGATACAGCTCCAGAAGTCGACGTCGATGTCTTGCAACAGATTCACTATTCGATGAAAATATCTCTCGCCGTGGAAATGGAAGCATTGAAACCTAAAATAAACAAAAATTTTAGAAGTGCAAATAAAAAACATATATTTCCTATAGTACAAACCTTAGCTCCGTAACAGTGTTTCATATTTAAATGTAACTCCCTAAATCGACTATAACGTCGAAGGAGATTAAGGTTACCATCAGCAAGAATAATTTTAACTTCATACTCGTAATGTGTCTGTTTACCAGCGCCACGTATCACAAAACTTGGAATTGTCAGAAATTGATCTGGTTCTCCTATAAAGTTTTTACAATTATTACATGTCTCAGAACTTTCCGAAATTACTTACGAAAAGTGTTCATTGATGGGCATGAACGTGTAGCACTGGGTGCATAAATAGAATCAATCATTGGACTTATTAAATGTTGAGGACCACACGCGGTAACTTTCGATTCTTCACTGAAAGAAGAACACTCTAAATTATCCCTAAGTAAATCTAGATCCCGATCAGAACAGCATTCATAATGAGATCCATTCATTTGTATTTCTTTCTCCAATTTAAAATATTTCTTCTGTAATTCCTGCAATTGAGCTATTTGCTCGTCTAGTTGACTTTTGTTAACTTCCATTTCTAAATTTTTCATAATTAAAGCCTTCTGTGCAGCGATTCTACGTCTCATTTTATGCATAACACAAAATGTGGGAGAAGATAAATCATCCCTACGTTGTTCACAAGATGAACACGAAGCGCTATCATCATCACTTGCTCTTGTGACTTTATTACCAATTCCATTTGGTGTCGACGTATGCATAGCACTGGAGCCTTCATATGGTGGTTTAAAAATAGGCTCTAAGCAAACCCCACTGTCACTCATCAAATGATTCAGGGGAGTAGAACTGATAACATTATCAAAACTGTTATTCGATTTGGGTAAATCTTGTGATGATTTCGAGATTGTCGGTGTGAATGAACAATCTGAATTCGCTGTATGAAATGTATCACTGGTTTCCAAACCTTCACGCGTTGACGGTTCACTGGTTTCAGTTTGAACATCTGAATCGATTGTCTTTTTCAAATTTAATTTCATACTATAAGAAAACTTAATTGTAGCTGACAAAATAGATTATATACAAATGAATGTATGTACATTAGAGTAACAAAAAAAAGGTGTTAAAATTTTTAAGTGCTCATTCAAAATTTGTTAACTAAAGTTAATTTAGACTTTTATGCAAAATTTCAGTGAAATTCATAATGTTCAGAGATCGCTCAAATCGAAAATAGTCATTTTTTCGCTAATTTGGATTTTCAAACTTTTTAATATTTTTCCTTAGTTATAGAATTATTAAGTCAATGGCTTTTTAAAAAATAAAATGTTTCTATTTTTATAAATTTTTTAAAACGACAATTCAGAGCCGGTACACCAATTTTTCATTTCGCGTACATACTTTTTCTACTAAAATTATCTTTCTAGGGACTTACAACCTTGGGGGGTCATGTCTCATGTGTATATACTGTTCTCAAAATGAGATTTTCAAATGTCAAGTTTTTTTTTTTTTAATTTAATTGTAATGAAATATTCGAATAGAAAAATAAAAATATGTACATAATGCAATTCTCTAGAGAAATGGTTCTATTAAATTTTATCGTACAAGCAATTGTTTTCCTTTTCGTTTGCAACCAAAAAGCACCAAAGCAAAATCGCAATTGGTACCTTACTTAAAGGTGGTGCGGAGACAAATGCATTAATAGCTAATAATATATCAATTCAGAGCTAATGCACCCATTTACACCACAAAGATTTTTTTCTTTGACAATATTATGATCTTTATATTTACATAATATGTATATGAAACAAATTTTTGATACCTTACCCAGGCTGAGGCTCGTTTAAGAATGAGTGGAATTTCTCTGAAAATTATTTATTATGATAAATACGTGCCCCCGGAATATACAAGCTAGGTCGGCGATGACACCAACATCAGTAAGGGTTCATACACTATGCTTTTGTACTCTCATCATGGAGGAAGAACTACGAAACAGGTGCTAGAGCGTAAAACTATCGCTCCCAGAGAAAAATTAAGTAATAACAAATGTCAGTCTGCTTTCTTTATAATGGTGGAAAAAACAAGTAAAAAGGCTAAAATTGGTCTAAGACCAATTATTATGATACCCTAGATGAATGCCCTTATGTAATTTCGTATGGTCATAGAATTTCATATTCTGTTCATTACCATAAAACGTTTAGGGATGATGGTTTTCACAGTATACATAAAAAACCTAGCCAACCAATAACGGATTGCCCGATTTAATTCATTTAAATTTTATTTACTCTTTTTGCACTTTTTCTAAGCAAATCAGTGAAAAAGTTTAATAAGTGCCAGAGAGTAGGCAATTATTTTTTGGGGACGAGGTGCAAGAAACGCTGAAAGGGTCACTTTTCGGGTACAAAGTGCAATTGTAAAGCTTCTTAAATCCAATATGAAAAATTGGCCTTGATGACGTGTTTTTTGACAAAAATAGTAGTTAAATAAAAAAAAACGAGTTAATATTCCGAAATTTTAATTTTGTTGAACAATAACTTCAAAACGGACGGGTGGATAAAGGATGGAGGGGAAAATTTATAAAGTATTGGAAAGGTCCACCAAAGTTTAAATCATCAACATAAGGTGTAACGTGGTGAAGTTACAGGGTGATCTATGAAAACATACCTAAATATATTCAATCAATTTTGCTTGTCTAAGTATGATCTATCCATAGCCTTTGGGTTTCAAACTACTTACGGGAAATACTGTATAGTAAGCACGGATAGAGTTACAGCTTACGCAGCAATTGGAATTATTAGAAAATAATAGTTAAAACGTTTAAAGTTTGGGGTGAGGTACAATGAATTTCACTGAAATTTTCCATAGAAGTTTAAAATTATATTAGCTAACTTCTTTAGGAGCATTTAGACATTTTAACACTTATGTAAATCCATACATTTTTTGACTACCCTAATTAATGTACATGAGTGCTTTTACTTACGAAAGTTTCCTTAGCTTAACGTCTTCCACATTGTTTTGGAATTCTTCGTTCTGTTTCAAATCTTCGAATTGTTGCTCCAATTTCATAATATCTTCATCCAGATGTGCAATGCGATCAGTGCTTGCGTGCAAAATTGTTTCCTTTTCGGATATTTGCTCTTCCAAACGCTTAATCTCGTCATTCTTAATAAAAAAAAAAAAGTTGAAAAAAATTTCATTACAAACTGTACAGAAAGTAAATTTTTGAAAATGATCTATTTCTTATGTCTTAATTGCCATCCTGCTGCAAAAGCGACAATAACAAATTTTTCCATTGCTTGCTTAAGGCTGAATGGCCGAAAATAAAGCACTCGATTCCGAGCTTCCACTAAACTATGTAATAGTAGCGTGAGATTTCACTTTTTTGCCATATCTAGAAGCAGTACTTCTGATTCTATATGTTATCAGCAGTGCATAATAATGATGTATTGACTTGGAAAACAATTTTTTCCTCTTTATTAGCCTTTTATTTGGCTCAATGCTAGGAATTGTGACCATTAACTCAAGTCACAGTTATACAAAAAACGAAGAAGATATACTAGGAAACAATAGTCTGCCATATTGAGAGGTGTAGTCTGAAGTGTTACTGTTGTTTGTGACAACTTTTGCCAAATTAATTGCGTGAAGTTTGCATTGCATTATTTTTGTAGTCGCTTTCTATATAATTGCAATATTTACGTCAGATCAGGACGCATATGTAGCATACCTTGTCTTTTGTATACCGTGACTTAAGCTATGTTATATCATAAAAAACACGCTTTCTGCATAACATTTTATTCGAGAGAATTTGCAGCTGCAATATATACAAAGCGGGACTACTAAGACAGGCGAGTGATAATTGGTGGGTGGATTGACTTGGGGATCTGGTGTTGGATTCCACAACTGTGAAGAATTTGCCAGTGTACACGATTTAAAAAACTTCACCGTGAGGGAAAGTGTACACTTTTGAATTTCAAGCGATTCCGAAAGTATCTGTGTACACTTAAGTCCTGAATGTAGTTTGATTGAGAAAATAGTCTTTTTGAAGAAGTTAAGTTTATTTATAAGAAATGAGTTACACGAATTCACTAGTATTAAGGCGACTACGGCTTAAAGAAAGGTAAAATAAATAACATAAATAATTTTGAAAATACCGCTTGACAAAAACTCACAGGTAGCATTTTCAAAATTCACGACCAAAATGGCCGTGAGAAAACATTAATTAAAGTGTGCACAATTTTGACAGAAAAACACATTTCCATTTTTGCGGAATCGGAAGAAGGTGGTGTATACGAGTAAACTCATAGTTGCTGAATCCAGCCTCTGGGCCGCTAAAAATTTTTATAAACGTAACCAAGCATTCATTAGAAATTTACTCGAAAATAATTACAGGGTGATTAAAAAATATGCTCGTTTTTCACAAAACACCCTGTATGTTAATGTACAGTGTATACGGTCACCGTTAAAAACTTATTTTATAGAGCCTCTCAGGTCACAAATAATTTACTCCCTTGATAACTGAAAATACGTCATTATAAAAAAAATGTCTAATTTCGGAATGACCTGAATAGGTGGGGGGGGGGGGGCAAAATTGCCTTAAAATATACAGATCAAAGTTGAGTAAGTAAGAGTAAATCAAGAATGACAACATTTCTATCGCTCGGTCTGTTTGCTGTTGATCGGTCCGTATAAAATAATATTCATATATGTATATGCACATCCACTACGCTTAGGTAGCTTTCTCCGTTTGGGTCTTAATCAAAATATTTAAATATATATAGTGAAATATAAATTTATAGAAAAAAGCATTATAGAATATTCATAAAACGTATTGAATTTATACATTATATACATACATTTCGCTTCACTGTATCCCGAATAAACTGCGCAGCAGCTATATCCAAAGATTCGCAGGACTCCATCAAGAGATCATCTGAAATTGGTGTGCTCTCAGTTATTTTTATCCCAACCTGAAAGTAAATAATGATTATATAAATATTATATACAAAAAAAAGTAATATTAACAAATTGCTAGTTGTAAAAACGCAATTTAATTAACAAAATCAAAAATAAATTAAGATATAAATTGAATACCTCATCTAACTTCCCGCAGTCTTGTAATTCTTGCAATTCTTTAGCTATGTATTCAGAGAAGTCACGCTTCTTTGAGTCAAGCTGTGTTTGTAATGCCGATATTTGTCTACATACAATATCAATCTAAATAAAAATCAAAAAAATAAAATGAAAAACAAAACTTAAAACAAAGAATATTGTGAATTTCCCCTTTTTTTTTAAATATGGCTGAAAACTTCAAATTACTTTATAACACCACAGTATTATTGTTGTGTCGCTTTTAATAAAACAATCTCGAATCTCACACTTATTTATTAGAGTATACAAGCAGAAAGAGTATGAGATTAAATCCAATCAATATTCATTGCAAACGATAAAGAACTTACTACGCGAATAGCTTTGTTAAAGGGCGCCAGACTTTCCTGGGATTAACTGATATCCTTTTATTTTTCTAATTTTCCTTGTCGAGAAAAGGTGAAGTTCAATTGTATATGCCAGAGATCCTTTGAAATAGCTAGCCACTTATTGCTCTTTGCTATAGGTACAATTTCATCCAGAATGTTGTAAAAAATTAATCACAGGCACAAGTGGAAAATCTGATGGGGATTCCTTGTACAAAACAGTGGTCCGATAGTGGCAATTATAGATTAAGCCGCACTGATCGCAAAATTCAATGCGAAACGATTTAATTTATACTAAAGTTCACATGGAAATTGACATATAAGTTATAGACATATTCGTATGAAAAATCTTTTTCAATCAAATCAGCCGCCTGTAATCGTGTTTGTGGGTTTGTTGTACATAAGTTGTATGCATCGTGTGCGGACTACTATACAAAATAGTGTTGTATATGTGACACCTTAGACTAAATATGTAGCAAACATAGACTGATCATAATGGGTGAAAGTATTCCAAAAGGATTCAAATCGCCTGGAGCTGACGGCATCTTTCCAGCCCTACTTCAACAAGGGCTAGAAGAGTTACTGCCAAATCTTATCAAGACCTTTAGAACGAGTTATACTCTAGGGTATACACCAAGGACATGGAGGGAAGTTAAGGTAGCATTTATACCTAAAGGAGGAGGGCGTTCACCTCCACTACCCCAGTCCTACCGTCCGATCAGTCTAACTTCATTTCTCCTCAAAACAAAGGAGGAAGTGTTAGACAACCATATTAGGACCGGTCACCTCAAACGGTCACTGTTGCACCCAAACCAATATGCTTACCAAGCAGGGAAGTCTACCACAACTGCCCTACATAGTCTTGTCCTATGACTAAAAAAGGCGGTAGAGTATAAAGAGACACTAGACCTTGAAGCATTTGACAATACTTCCTTTGAAGACATTGAGAATGCAGCTACCAAAAAAGTAATCGAACCTTCCTTGATAAAATGTATAAAAGCCGGAGATAACCTGGGGGAGGCTCTTACAGTAGTGGCTGCCATGGGATGTCACCAAGGTGGTATTCTGTCTCCCATACCATGGTCGCGTCCTCCTGCAGAAGCTGACTAACTCCGGCTATGACAATCAGGGCTATGCAGATGACCTAATCATTACAATTAGGGGCAAATATGATCGGACAATCTCTGATCTAATGCAGAATGCTTCGCGACTGGTGCCAAGCAATGGGACTTCGAGCCAATCCTGGTAAGACAATAGTTATTCCCTTCACGAGAAAAAGAAAGCTGTATTTACAAGCACCATCCCTTGAGGGAACAGTAGTGGAATTCTCGAAAGAAGTCAAATATCTAGGTATTACTTTAGATAGCAGAGTAACCTGGAACTCCCACTTAAAAAGAGTATTGGATAAGGCCACAGTGACAACATGGACATGCCGCAGGCTTTTTGGCAAAACTTGGGGTCTTAAACCAAAAATGACTCTGTGGTCATACACATCTATTATAAGATCCATGGTCACATACGCCTAACTCGTTTGGTGGCCAAAAACAAAGCAAAAGACGGCTCAAGCTAGTTTGCAAAAACTACAACGGCTTGCATGTCTAGGAGTAACACGTGCCATGCGTACATGCCCAACTGCGGCCTTAAAGGCTATGTTGGACCTACTACCTTTACATTTGTATGTTAGGGAGGAGGCCATACTCAGTGCAATTAGGCTGCAAAAGGCAAGCCTCCTGAGCACAAACAATTTGCTTGGCCACCTGAAAGTCCTCCAGGACTTCATAGAGGACCCGATGGCCAACCCAATTTCAGACGTTATGCCGTAACGCCATAACTTTGAAACACCATTCATTTAAGGTGATTTTGGGGGACCTTTAACAGTGGCACATTGGAGACCTACCCTTTGAAAAAGGATCTCTTAAATGGTACACAGATGGATCCAAAATGGAAGATAAAGCAGGCGTCGGCATATATGGACCAAGGTGCCATCTCGCAAAGGCAATGTGGGCCTCACCAACCATATTTCAGGCAGAAATACACGCCATAGAACTCTGCGCTCGCGAAATAATCCACAAAAATTGCGTGAACCCAAGATATACATAATATCAGACAGCCAAGCAGCACTTAAAGCGTTAAACTCTTACCTTTGAGTCTAAACTGGTTTGGGACTGGCTTACTGTCTTGAAGCAACTGGTCGAAACAAACAGAGTGACGCTGATCTGGGTACCAGGACATGACGGCATTAAGGGCAAAGGAGTTTGCGGACCGCCTTGCAAAGGAAGGAGGCAAATCTGTTTATTGGCCCTAAGCCTGTCTTTGGACACCCAAAAAGTCACCTTTCAGTTCAGATCAGGCTTTTGGAGGACACAACTAAAAAGGAACACTGGGAATATACCCCGGGTGTGAGACAAGCGAAGAAGTTTATAAAGTATTCGCAACAGAGGACAAAAGCATTCATCACACTTAGCAGAAAGGAACTAAGGCTCATAACGGGCCCACTTACTGGGCAGTGCCCACTTAGATACCATCTTAAAAAAATGGGGAAGGTTGATGATGAGACCTGTCGCTTCTGTATGGAAGACGATGAAACCGCTGAACACGTCCTGTGTGACTGTGAAGCTCTGTTCCGCATAAGGCTAAGCCACCTAGGAAAGGCATTCTTAATGCCAGAGGATATCGGAAAAATGGCCCCCAAGAACAGCATAGGCTTTATTAAAGACCTGAAGTTCAAATGGGTGCCCTAGGGCATTCAGGGGCAATGTCACAAAAGATCTTATAGGTCGCGGTGACTATTTGAGAGGCAGGAGGTCAAACCTTCGATTTTAATAAGGCTACTCTTTAGTGGTTTTCAAAATATAGGGTATTTTGTAAAATATAATAAGTTTCTTAATCTTCACGGAACTCGGTAAGATTGCAACTTTTTGTTTTATTTGGTTTTAAGAAGAATCACCTAGCCCTATATGGAACGTGAGCAGCATTTTCAGCAGTCAATTCATTAATTCTCATTACAATTGCTTTAAATGACTGGTTTGTAAGGTACAGTTTTAGATTGGCTTCGCCACTGTGGTTTCTGGGGCAAATATCCAACTTTATTTATTTTAAAATTATATTAAGTGATTTTTATTATTTCCACTTTGAAATTTTTGTACGTTTTTTCTTTCCTTTTTTTTAATGCTAGAAACCTATAATTTGTCTACATGGGAAAACTAAACGAGCTAAGTACCTCGCATCCAAGTTGCTCTTTCGGAGATTTGAGCCTAGGACTCAGCACTGTGTCAACTCGATCCTTAATATATAATTTAAATTAATTAAATTAAATGAATATCACTCTGAGTTTCTGAATATATGCTTCAATTCACATTATATTCGCACATTTCAATATTGCAATAACTTTATAGAAACTGATCTGTTATAAACAGAATGCCTTGACCACTTTTGGATGCCATTTGGGGGATATAATACACCAACAAACCTAAAGTAAAGATGTTTGTTGTGATTTCGGTTGAAAACACTCTATATTTGTTGAACTCTAATAAATTTGTTATATTCGGTTGATTTATTTAAAGGAGTACGACAATTTATGATAAAAAAAAACTTGAATACCTGAACTTTTTCATTATTTTTCTCCCAAAGCAGCATATCCTTCCTAGCATGAAGTTCTTTTTCCTTGCAATTGAAAATTTCTACAACATCTCTTTCTTCTCTTTGTAATTTTTCAAGTTCTTCTGTTAACTTCCTTACTTTACTTTTATATTGTTCGTGCATTTGTACTCTTTCCTAGAAAAAATGTTAAAGAAATTATATGTTAGTAAAAAATTCAAGGAAAATCTATACAATTGACTTACAATATTAAGTTGTTTGAGGGCATTTTCTATAGTTTCTAATATTTTCCTATTTTCATCCTGTAATTCTGGATCATCTCGACACGTTTGTGTCGAGGGATAGTATTGCCTTTCTCGTTTATAAGGAGACATGTTACTTAAAGCTTCCTCTTCACTATAATAACTTGTATTCAGATTTTCACGAGATGCTGTGATTAGTGATAATCGCGAAAGATCTAATCGTGAACGGCTCAAATCCTTACGTAATTTTGCAGCTTCGGCGGGATTATTAAAGCGGAAAATATTTGTACGTCCAAGTAATATTATATCACCTTGACTGATTCCATTTGGTTCATCAATAAGATGGGCATTAAGCCAACATTGAGCTTGCGGGCGTGGACATAGAGTTGCATTTCCATCTTTAAGTATAATACTGCAATGTTGAGGCTGAATTCCCATACCAGTCAACACAATATCCTGAGACTCATCAGATTCATCTGTTCCTATTAATGTTTCACCTTCCTATAAGAGAAAAAATTAAGTATTCCTGTTGAGCTGCAAAAATTATTTATACTATACCTTTAAACTGTACAATGTAACCCCTGTTGTCATATCGTTGTGAATTCCTATTAAATGCGGCATTTCAGAATCCAACACTACTCCAACACCAGCCTTTCGAAGCCCCAATGACTTTTGCTCCTGTAAAATAAGTTGCGCTTCTTTCCACTTCTCGGCCCACTCTTCGGTCAAAACTTTCTCCTGTGCTTCTTTTTTCAACAAATCCTCCAACATTTTGGATGAAGGTTCAGCAAAATTCTGTATACAATTATACTATTAGAAAACACAAAGTAAACTTAATCGTACTTACAATTTCAGTATCCAACATTGACTTGAGTTTACTAATTTCCTCGCGCAGTTCACGTATAAGTTTAACGTTCGGATCTTCATTAATAGTAGGCTTATTGATGATATTCTTTGCTCTGTTCGCATATCTCAATGTACTTAACGTCTCACTGTAATTACAGTCAGCTGGAGAAATAGCAGCAATCATAATAGTTTTACTGTTTCCGCCTAAACTGTCCTTAAGCAGCCATGTTAACACTGAATCCCTATACGGAATATATAAAATCCTTTTGTTGTCTGATCTATTTGTTTGTTCAGCCAGAGCTGAAATAACACTACCCAGTGTAACCAAAGACTTATTAATGTGGGCACCCTCTTTCAGGCGTTGACCAGTTGCACCGGTTGCGTTCGCTCTCTCACTTAATTTGAATAAATATAAAAAAAAGTGTTGAAGCATGAAAATTAAACGAAAAAAATAACACGAACAAAGTAAGACTCACTAACCTTCCTGCCAAATCAACCAAATGAATCTTTGAAACAGTTTCGCTTGGCATATCATTCATGAAGCCGGCTTGAACAAATGTGATGGTGAAGATCGCGTGACTTCGACTGCTCGTGTCGTTCATGTTGGTGCTGGCAGTGGTTCTTTGAATATTACCACGTGTTATACATTCCTAAAATATTCATATCGAAAATAAATGTTTTAGCGAAATTTAATATAAAAATATTAATTACTTGAATCTCTTCGTAGTCACCCACAGAGTGTTGCGATAGATTCTCAACGTAGGGACCCTGTGTCCTATGCTCCCTTACTCGTAAGCCATGACCGGCACTTTGTGGTCCTAAAAGATCTTTCACCCTTTCGTTATATATCTCTAAGTAGCTGGCGTGAGTTTTATAGCCCGTCCCCGATTCTTGTCCTATTTTCATCCGTGCAAATAATTCTTGACAAATTCTTGGTATAAGCCCTGGATTGTCCGGTGATCCCATCATAGTAAATGTTTTTCCACTGCCAGTTTGACCATAAGCAAATACACAAGCGTTGTAACCTAAGATGAATTACAACAATAGTTAATATGTTAATTTTGTATTTTGTATTGTATTTGTATTGTGCTAGCTACGGCTTTATTGCTTGAATATTCGAAGAGGACAAAGATAACGGAAACATAACTGGATATACTTATGCAAAATCACGAGCATGATCATTTGTATTTAAACGAAAGAGAAAACATTATGAGCTTGTTAACAGCTGGTCCTGGCGTTGTTGCAATGTCATAATTCCAAAATCGTTTGTTAAATTACAAAATGGAGGTATAGCATAACGCGAGACGATAGTCATTAAAACAGACCATTAACCAAATCATATAAATTATGTGTATGTATGTACACAATGTTACACCGATCCTGGAGGGTGATTCTGATCTCTTTGTCGACTATTTAGTCGTGAATTTTGACATATTTTGTCGATTTTTTTCTTTTAACACAGTTCATTTTGTGTCTTCACTATTATATACCACAAATGAAATTCAATGAATTTTCGATGAACAAACGTCAAAAAACACGACTAAATAATCGACAAATTAGTCAACTGCTCCCAGAGGTTGTGACAAAAATTTTACACTGGTAAATGGAAGTTCTACACCTAATTAGAACAATTCAAGTGCTTAAATTCGAAATAATATTTTGAATTTGTAATGTGAAGTGTCATTTTCTGTTCATTCTACGTCATGCAAGGCTTGCTGAGCTAAATAAAAACACGAAAAAATCAGTAGAAATGTTCATTTCATTTAGTCGATTATTTTGACATTCAAGATCGACAAAACACACAGAATCACCCTACTGGTTTGGAATAAGCAGGACGTTTAACCGCAACAGGAGGGTGATTCTGTGCTCTTTGTCGTTCTATTTAGTCGTGAATTTTGACATATTTTGTCGAGTTTTTTCTTTTAACACAGTTCATTTTGTGTCTTCACTATTAATACCACAAAATGAACTATAATGAATTTTCGATGAACAAACGTCAAAAAACACGACTAAATAATCGACAAATTAGTCAACTGCTCCCAGAGGTTGTGACAAAAATTTTACACTGGTAAATGGAAATTCTACACCTAATTAAAGCAATTCAAGTGCTTAAATCCGAAATAATATTTTGAATTTGTAATGTGAAGTGTCATTTTCAGTTCATTCTACGTCATGCAAAGCTTGCTGAGCTGAATAAAAACACGAAAAAATCAGTAGAAATGTTCATTTCATTTAGTCGATTATTTTGACATTCAAGTTCGACAAAACCCAGAGAATCACCCTACAGGTGCCAATATCGAAGGCTGCTACATCACAAAAATCATAAAATAATTTTGATAGGAATAACTGGGTAGGAAAAATTTTAATTCGGCACTTTTTTTTTACACAAAATTGGAGGAATACGAACGCTAAGAGGGTTTTTTCAATTGGTCTTTTGTTACCCTAACATTAGCCAATTAAGCTGGCTGGATTCCTTTTTGGGGCTACCTTAACCAAAACATTAATTTGTTTGAAAACATATTACTAATAATTTTCATCAGACTTCTTGCGCATACCTACATATACAAACACGCTATTAGGCCCTGATTTATTATTTGTTTTTTAGGAGCTATGTAGTCTTCCTGTAAAATGTTTTGCAGTTTGCAGGATCCACACAGACATCAGATTTGAGGTAGTGGAAGTAGAATGAATGAATGAACAACTAGACTCACGTCAAGTCTCAGCTATGAAATATGTACAACTTATTAGAATTTGATTCGTTTAGATGATATGAGAACGGAGACCAACTGACAGATAATGTATACAGAGCATTCGGAAATTTGCGCACAATATTTAAGGAATAAAAACAAGTGAAAAAGCTAGAATTGGTCTAAGACCAATTCTTATGATACCCTAGATGAATGCACGTACGAAATTTCGTATGGTCACCCATTTGAGCAATTTTGATTTTTTGCATTGGTTTCTCGCATATATTTCTAGAACGGCTCGTCGGACAGAAAAAATTATTATAACCAATTTTATAGGATTTCTTACTAGAACTGATCGTTTTCAAAGTATATGTAAAAAACCAAAATTTTTATATGGCAACACCAAGAAGGGGTTGCCCGATTTAGTTCGTTTTTGGAATTTTTTTTGCTATTAGTATGAAAACACAATGTACCAAATTTCAGCTTTCTATGTCGACGTGTTCTCAAGTAGTGTCCAAATATATCGTGGAAAACGAACTTTTTGTATGGCAACCCCACGAAGGAGTTGCCCGATTTGTCTCATTTTCGAACTTAATTTTACTTTTTTTTTAGTGTCCGTGTACAAAATTTCAGCTTTCTAAGTGAACGCGTTCTCGAGTTATCGTGCGCACGGACAGACGGACGGACAGACATGCAAAAATCAAAATAACTTTTAATTTTATGCGGGGGTGTCCAATCCATTTTGCTCTACCATCATTATTTCTGTGCGTTACAAACGGAATGGCAAACTTAGTATACCCTATAGATTTCATCTAGGGTATAATAAGCAAAAAAAATTATGGACGGGTAGGACGTAGTTTTAAAGGTAGGGAGATTTTGCGATTTGGAGTACTTTTTCACTAATCGTCAATTAATTTTGTCATTATGCATATGATTGAATTGAGGTATTAAATAATTGGTAACCTGTATGTTATTTAGCAATTAATGCTCAACCAGCCCAGCTTCCCCCTTAAAAACACAATGAGACAAAAAAAATTATATTCTTAATTCAAAAAAATTTTCCCGCCAATATTAATTTAGAATCTCTAAGAACTATCCTTTCATTGGAACTAATACATGTACCTTCCTAGGTGCAACCGGTTTTAAGGTACATCTAATTTTCTTCTAATCAGTACCCTAATTTTAAAATAATGAAAAAATCAAATATTTTAAAGATAGAAGGTACTTGCGAGCCTATTTTACGGCAATGTTAAAGGATGATTATTTTTGACTAATTTGTTATAAAAAACATTGAAATTGTAATAATTTGAATAGAAATAGCTTCAATTCTCTGAAGTTTGCTATTTGTTACACCGAGAAAAGGGAGTGAGGTTTTAATATTTTCACTGTCATTAGATTGTTATACCCACAATTGAAATGACCTTAAATTTGTGTAGATATGTCTCGAGTACGTTTTTCAAATTCCGAATGCATACATAGATATGGTGTACGTTTATGGTTAAGCAGACGGAAATTCTTTACGCGCAATAAAAGAATATCAGCGTCGTATTCGGAATAGGAAATTATGTTGAGGAAGTCAATTTCGAATCTTAAAAATCGTTTCCGACACATATTTTTAGGTGCTTTCAAAATTTTGCAATTTTTTACTTTGACGTTCCACCAATGTTGCTCCCATCTCTTTAATTATAATGACAAAATTATGTGACTATTAGTGAAATTAGTGAATACCGAAAATCGCCCCCCCCTTAAATTCAAGACGACCGCCAAATTTTTGCTTTGCTACGATATCTCGATGCTAGTGAAATTTTTATTTTGCCAATAAATGTCTTTTGATTTTTTTATCCCAAATAATGTTGACACGAAAATTATAGCTATACAAAAATGAATGATGTTATTTGGTTTTATGCATTTTTTATATGATAAATCATCCATTTATTGCCTGCAACCGGCGGTATTATTTCCAAAGGTCGGACACTTGTCATTCTTTCATTACTTTTTACAATAATTTCCGCGAAAAACGTTCAGCGTTTTTTTTATATTTTTCTGTACGAAAGACGGATTTTCGTTAACTATGCTGAATGCACTACGGGGGAAAATTCCATATTTCGGAAGACACAATATTTAACTGCTAAAAGCCTCTACAAAAGGATCAAAAGCCGAATTTAAAAAAATAATAGGGGTGAAGCAGGGAGGATATTTTGTAAGAAAATTACAAATTTGTTAACCCACCTCTAACTTGGTCAGCACGCATCTACCCCCCTCCCCCCCTCGTGAGTGAAGACGTGAAAAATTACTGAAAGTTATTAAGAGAAGACTAACAGAGTCAATGACAAGACGGCAACTTTATAACTATCTAAAAAATTCGTAGGAGAATATTCCTTACAAAGTTCTTATTAAATAATAATTTGGATATGAATAAAAGATTCAGAAATTTTATTTTGAAATTGCACGATCTTTGATCTCGAGTTCACACAAGTTTTCCGCCTTTCCACATTTTTAATGAATGAGAATCAACAACTGAAAAATAATTTACTAATCCAGTAACGGTATATTGAATTACATGAAACGTTTGTAAACATATAGCAGTAAATAGTGTAAACAAACATGAACCGTGAAGTAAGCACGGCTCTTGAATTCTTAAAGCATCAAATGTCCCAAGTAAGTAGTTGGCAAACAATAAAGTAAAACAAGCGACCGTAAAATTTCTCACTTTCATGTTGCACATTCCATGGTGGCTATATTTTTTTTTTTTTTATATTTTTTTCCTATATTTTGCAACATAGAGCTACAAAACTTACCTTGGAAGGCACAGTTAATCACATCAGTACCAAGATCCAGATAAACTTGATTTTGATTAACAAAGTGACTATCTTTGCCGTCATATGACCAATATGAATAGTCAAAGGTAAAATCATGGTTATTTTCACGTATAGTATCTCGGGCCAATTGTTTTGGTTTAAAAAGTCGTGTTTTCTTCCCATTCATTTGGACGATTGGGCTGGCTTCCATATCGATCTCCCTGAAAAGATAAATCAATATAAAATAAAATGTTTTAAAATGTCTTGTCTTTAGGATTATAAAGTGCTAGCCGTATTTAAGATTGGATTATAAAATCTTGCAGAAACGAAATCTTGCTTGTTTTGTAAATCTTGAGGTTCCTATAATTAGTGCAAAATCTTTTAATAACGATAATTTGTATTGTTTATTGTTTTGACAAGATTTGTATTGCAAGTTTACATACCCCAATCCTTAAGTCTATAAATTATAAACACGAGTTACAGCTTTGTCACGTAGACGTTAATGGCTTTATCTACATTTTACATAATGTATACAGGCCATATATCGCCACTGAGATGAGTTTCCTGACTCAATTCAATAAGAAATTTTAATAATATATTCCAATATGTATACAGGGCAATGTATGTTTTTAAGAGCTTTGGAGACAAATTTCAACAAAGACAATGTTGTCCACGTTGCTGCACGCAAATAGCACCTTAATATACCTTTGTTTAGATTTAATTCAATTAATTTCATTACTTTTTAACAGATTACAGAAATACTTCAACAATATTCAACAAAATATCAAGAATTTACACAAATTTCAAATTAAATTCAACATTTATTTCAAATAAGATTCAACCCGTTTTTCAAAATTAAATCAACAATTTTTAAATTTAATTCAACATTTCTTTTAGATAAAGCTCAGCGTATTCGTTATTCTATTAATTCTATTATTCCTGCCCCTTTGTAAAATTCACTGTTTTCAAGTGAAAGCGCCGACGTTAATGCGTCGGAATCAAACAATTTTGATTCCGACGAATTAGCGTCCGCAGGGCCAAGCGCAAGTTCGTCGGCCGTTTTTTTTTTTTTTTTTTTGGAAACCAATCATATAATTTCCTTTAACGTCCATGCACTTTAGCTGGCAAAATCTCTTGGAAACCGAGACTTTAAACTGATCTCCAGATTGTGTGATTACCAGATCTCACCCACATGAGCTTTTTTCTACAATTATTTAAGAAGTAGTCTATGAAATACTCCTTCAAGTGTCGTCTAACTATGCTGACGAAATATATGCAGGTCGGAATCCATTCCTGGGGATTCCGGATTTACTAACACGGATAAGTGTGGAGTTTGGGAAATGAGAGTTCTTTTGACACTTAACTCTTCACTCGGAATTCTGTAAGGCGGAGATTTTGTATTGAGAATTACCAAACTCTCTATTCCACTCGACAAACCTCTCAGCTGTTTTAGTTGTGGAGAAATAAGAAGAATATTTCTCAACAGTATTGTCTATTTTCGTTCGTTTTGTGAAGGAATTTCCAAATCAATTTGGTCATCTTCCAGTACAGAAAACAAGCTATAAAATTTTTAAATATGCTCGTTGAAGCTTGTATGCATGTAGGTTGAAATCGCACTACATTTTGTCCCCTAATTAAATATGTACATAATTTTTTTTGAGCCCGATAAATGATTTTGGAAATAGCTGCAAAAGAAGTGAATCTGTCCTTTATAAGGTAGTGAAATGGCAGTTTTTTGGTACAAAAATGGACTCATTTTCGATCGTTCTCGATTTAATCATTTTGTGAAAAAGTCAGTCAATAAAGTCGTCTCGAGTTGAAAACAACTATACCTGTTATTACTTAGCCCTTTTTTCTAGTCCCTTACAACAAATCAGAAGTGGGATTGAAAACACGTGGTTTAAGGTTAATTAGTTTATATGGAAATTGCAAAAATTAATCGCAAATTTTAATCGATTCATACGGAATTGAGGAAACATTCTGTAAAGCCATACGGGTGCGAAATTTTATTAAAAGTATTTTTTTGTGAAAATGGATACGCGTATTCAGAATTTTTTGGAGAAAGCAAGTGTTGTCCAATTTAAGGAGGTTTTAACTAAATTAAACTTGCCATCTTCTGGATGTAAGGCTGCGTTAAAGTTAAGAGTAGAACAAAATCTTCGAAATAAGTCTACGGAACAGATGCTGGAATACTTACCTGATGATCTTGATCCTCAAGAAGCAGTAGGAGAAGAAGATGGAGATATCTCTGAAAATACTAGTACTTCTGTGATGGAGAGTCAAAATGTACAAAGGGGTTAGTGACAATGTCATTTAGATAAAGAAATCGAAAATCTTTCTCAAATTGTTGCAAAAAAGAAAAAAATTATGGAAGTAAAAAAACAGCTATCTGAGTTGACCGTTAGTGAAGACCCGCAAACTGGTAGAACATGTGCTTTTTCATTTCGAGATATTGATGAGTTACTATATAAATTTAATGGAGACGACAATTTTTCTATCCAAAAATGGGTTGAACATTTTGAGGAGTCTGCCGAAATTTATGGATGGGATGATAATATGAAATATATATATGCAAAAAGATTGATGGATGGAACTGCAAAAATGCTTCTACGTACAATATCTGCAAAAACGTGGTCAGAGTTAAAGTATGCTCTACTAAAAGAATTTAGAAAAAACACTTCAAAGTCGGACATTCACAATATGTTAAGAAATCGGAAAAAAACGAAGCGGAGAAACTTATCGACAATATGTCATTGGAATGCAAGAAATTGGTTCCCTTTCAAACATTGACGAAACTGATATTATACAGTATATAATCAATGGGATTCAAGACGCAGAACATAATATAACTCTTTTGTACACAGCCAATAACCTTGAAGAATTAAAAGATGCCTTAAAAAAATATGAGAAATTAAAAGCCAGTTCTGCAAATTATGATCGATTTTCGTATGTAAAAACAATCAACGATCAAATAAAGTTAGTGGCAAGCAAGTCATAAAATGCTATAATTGCAACGAGATAGGTCACATCAGCAGCATGTGTAAAAATCGCAGGCGGCAGCCAGGTTTCTGCTTTAAGTGCAAGAAAATTGGACATCACATAAATGATTGCCCGCAAGCAGCTAGTGTCAATAATCTGTTGGCATTGTCAGAACTACATGGTGAAGATAACGAGTTTGAACAAACAATACAATTTACATTTTTTTCAGACAATATTCATCATCATACCGTCTCATTGTATACACTTATTGATTCAAGCAGTCCAATAAATTTCATCCAGGAAAGATTTGTTACACCGTACTATTACGAGGAGATCGACACAGAGAAGAATCGGTTTTATGGCATCAATAACAGTCCTTTGGCGGTCATCGGAATCAAGAATTGTCAGATAAGTTTTAAAAACGACTTTATTGACTTTTGTTTATATGTAGTTAAAGATTTTACAATGAAACATTTTGTAATTTTAGGACGAGATTTTTTGAAAACAAACAAAATGAGACTGATAAAATGTAGTAATGAGAAGAAAGATACTGAAGATGAATCAACCATGCATGCTCAACAAGAGAAGGAGAATAATGGAACTGTGGTAAACAGTAATCAGAATGACAATTTCGTAAGTGAAATTTTAAATATAGACGTTTTTGATTCAAATCATAATTTACTTATAAACGTTAACCCTAATTTACCTAACGAAGCTAAGTTACTTATTAACAATATTGTGTCGGAGGCTTTTTCTGTTGATCTTCCAAATGATCCAACCAAATCTCTAAACAATATAAGACTTTCTATTGAATTAACAAAAACGGTGCCGTTCTTTTGCACACCTCGCAGATTACCTCACTCGCATAAGATAGAGTTAAGGAAAATGTTAGATGATCTTTTGAAACGTAAAATCATTAGGGAAAGCAACTCTCCTTATGCATCTCCGATCGTGTTGGTGCAAAAGAAAAATAAAAAATTACGCCTTTGTATAGATTACCGGGAGCTAAACAAACATACTGTAAAAGACAACTATCCGTTGCCATTAATTGACGATCTTTTAGATACTTTACGCAATAAAAGATATTTCACGGTATTAGACTTAAACAACGGATTCCATCACGTTGATGTCGCGGAAGATTCCATAAAATTAACTTCTTTTGTGACACCTATTGGTCAGTTTGAGTACCTCAAGATGCCGTTTGGGTTAAAAAATGCTCCATGTGTATTCCAAAGGTACATAAATAAAGTTTTTAGCGATCTCATTAACAAAAATAAAGTTCGAATTTACATGGATGATATCTTGTTGGCTACGGAAACAATTGAAGAGCATTTAGAAATTTTAGATTCCGTCTTAAAAGTAATAAATCAGAATAGGTTAAAATTGCGGTTGGATAAATGTGAATTCCTTCAAGAAGAGATACTTTATCTTGGATACGTTGTAAGTGTTGATGGCATACGGCCTAATCCTGAGAATTTAAAAGCAATTCGCGATTACCCTATTCCGCAAAATACCCGCCAGGTACAAAGTTTTATAGGTTTATGCTCGTACTTTAGACTCGTACTTGTACGACTTGATTAAAAAGGATGTGACCTTCAAGTTTGGTACTGAACAGTTGCAATCTTTTGAGACGTTGAGAGAGAAACTTTTGGAAGCACCTGCACTTTGTGTTTATAGCCCATTTAATGAAACTCAACTCCATTGTGATGCAAGTAGCATTGGGTACGGTGCTATTTTGATGCAAAAGCAAAGAGATAATAAATTCCACCCAATCTTTTATTTTTCCAAAAGGTGTACAGATGTTGAAAGCCGTTATCATAGCTACGAATTAGAGACCCTTTCTGTTATATATGCTTTGAGAAGATTCAGGGTTTATCTGTTGGGGATAGAATTCAAAATCATAACTGATAGTAGAGCTTTAACTTTAACTTTGAACAAGAAATTACTAAATCCGCGTATATCTCGTTGGGTGCTGGAAATGCAGGAATTCAATTATAAGATTGAACATAGAGCATCAAATAGAATGCAACATGTAGATTCGTTGAGCAGATGCACTAACATACTACTTATTGAAAATGATACGTTTGAATTAGCTGTTGCTGTTGCTCAGAAACGAGATCCCATAATAAGTGAAAAATCTGCCCAGTTAGAGAAATCCGAAAGCCAAACTTTTGCATTGATAAACGGCTTAGTCTACAGAAAGTTTAAGGATGATGTAATGTTCTATGTGCCAAAAAAATTAGAAAATCAAATAATACAAATACATCACGAAAGCCTATGTCATCTCGGTGTTGAAAAATGCTATGAATATTTAAGAAAGACATACTGGTTTCCATGTATGAAGCCTAAAATAAAAACTTATATTGAAAATTGTTTGAAATGCATACATTTTTCTGTTCCTTCTGGAAAATTAGAAGGATCTCTCCATAGCATACCAAAGGGTAAAGTGCCTTTCAAGATATTGCACATAGATCATTTGGGTCCATTTCCTTCCACACATTCCCGAAAAAAACATATACTGCTCGTTGTTGATGGTTTTACAAAGTTTGTTAAATTGTATGCTGTCAATAGCACCCAATCTTCTGAAGCAATTAAATGTTTGGAATTATATTTTACCATATACAGTAGACCTACTAAAATTGTTTCTGATCGAGGTCCCTGTTTTACGTCAAAACAGTTTTCCGATTTTATGCAAGATAACAATATTCAACACATAAAAGTGGCTACGATGTCACCTCAGTCTAATGGTCAAGTAGATCGCGTCAACCGTGTTATTGTACCGATGTTTTCTAAGGAATGCGACATAGACAGTACCGGAAATTGGCACAAATTTTTAGCTAAAATCGAGTTTGCTTTGAATAACACCATAAATCGAAGTACTAAAGAAACCCCCAGTATGTTGCTGTTCGGAGTGAAACAAAAGGGCTTGATTTGCGATAAAATCATGGAATGTTTGGAAGAAAGTATATGTGGTAACGTTGACAGACATTTGGTTGAGATCAGGGAAGAGGCTTCTGAAAATATTAAGCTGGGTCAAGAGTATAACGAAGTATATTACAATAAAAAGCATAAGGAACCACGTAAATATAAAGTTGGTGATTACATAATGCTAAAAAATATTTGCACAATACCAGGAATAAATAAAAAATTCTTACCCAAATATCGGGGACCTTATGAAGTTGTCAAGATTTTTGATAACGACAGATATATGGTTCGAGATATTGAAGGTATGTAAGTAGGCAGGGTACCATATCGAGGAGTAGCTAGTCCTGCAAATATGAAACTATATATGAATTTACATCCTGAAGTTAATTTGAGCATGGATGGTTGTGACGTCTGAGGACTTTTGAATCTTGATATAATAATGATATAATAATGATATAATAATAACCAAGAAAAAAATAATTGACAAACCTAATAGCAAAGGTGCAATAGAGTCTATATAACAAGATTATTAATAGAAGAACGTATGTAGTTAAAGATGTTTGTGGAGCTATTGTATTGTTCTGTTTTCAGTAGTTAACTATTGATATAGTTTATATTCATATGGATCTAATTGATCAGTCGGTTGTTTTCAAATTTTATTTAATTGTTTGCAATTTATTGTTTAGTTGAGAAATAGGAAATAACGATATAATTTCGTGTAAAGAATTTCAATTCAAACATGATAATATACGTATGTATACATTGTTGTGTAAAGAACGATCGACTATACAGCATGTGGTCATCATAATATGATTAATATTTTCTTTCAATTTTATTCTATTGGGTAATATTTGATTTCCTTGAATTATTAATAATCGGGTCGATTATTAAGCCAGGATGGCCGAGTTATAGGCGATATATTGATATTTCAAAGCCTTCGTTGCTTTTTAAAATGAACAAAAGAGATAAAATAAACAAGAAGATCTGTTCTTGTTATCAGTGCAGATTCCGATCATCAGAATCTGTTTTGTGTGTAAATCCGTACAAGCTCTATTGTGCGTGCTGTGTATATTCATACATGTATATGTGCCGCTATGTCGATCGTTCTCGATTTAAACATTTTGTGAAAAAGTCAGTCAATAAAGTCGTCTCGAGTTGAAAACAACTATACGTGTTATTACTTAGCCCTTTTTCCTAGTCCCTTACAACAAAGGGGTTATCGTCCCTGGCGATTCGCACTTTTTCACACTTCTCATGTTTTCCTTAATGTTAGGCTGCATTTACACCGGACGTTTTCATCATTTTGTTTTACCGGTGTGAATGCAAAGGGGTATGCGTAGAAATATATGTGATTGATCTCAAGACCACTGACATGTATAATATGGACTGACTACGTTAATGGAAATGCACTGCAAAAAGTGAGCTCACTTCTATATTGCTGACTCTTTCGGTCTAAGCACCAAGTATCAACTGAGGAGAACTGTAAACAAGAAAGAAATAAGTGGGTCCGTCGAAAAAATGTTTTTAAATTTATTATTTAGGGTTATTACTGATAAAATTGTTTTACCAAAGGTAATATATTCATAAGATGTGCAGCAGAAATTCGAAACGTTTTATTATAATCGCTTTTCGAGCTGCGGGCTAATTTTTTTTCAATGTTAGCACCGGCGTAAGAACTTTTTTGGACATAAGCAATTGAGCCCACATGAAATAAAAAGGTAAGCAGTCCATATTATATATGTTCAATCAAGACTGAAGCATGATTTAAACGTCCGGTGTGAGGGTAGCCTTAGAGAATTGGGAGTTTTAATCGGGGAAAACGAAACTTCTCATTTCCCAAACTCCCCAAATCTCCGTGTTACAGAAACTAAACTTACCATGCTATCCTAAAAGGTTATAGTATCGAGACAAAAAAAAATTGCAGAAATGAGAACTCTGGTCTCCCCTATTGCAACTCTTTTTTGAACATAAAGGGCAGAAAAAATTGAGTTTGTTATCTAGTTCCAAGTGAACAAAACTTACGCGAACAAACAATTTTTCCAAGTCTCTATTTGTAAAATCCTCATATGAAGCAAGAAAAGTTATCTAAAGTAGGAAAGTCAATTTCCAAAGTACATATGTATATTAAAAAAAAACAACTAAAAAAAACTTGAATTGGTCTAAGACCAATTCTTATGATACCCTAGATGAATGCCCGTATGTAATTTTGTATGGTCACTTCTCTGTGCAAGTATGATTTTTGAAGTGGTTTTTCGCATATATTTCTAAAACTCATAACCAATTTCATAGGATTTCACATTCTGAAGAACTGCCCAGTACATTAAAACCATCTAGGACTGATCGTTTTCACAGTATATGTAAAAATCCTAAATTTTTATATTGGAACACCAAGAAGGGGTTGCCTGATTTAGTCCATTTTCTTTATTTTATTTACTATTGCTTTAAAAACATCATGTGCAAAATTTCAGCCCTCTAAGTGAACGCCTAAATTTTTATATGGCAACACGAAGAAGGAGTTGCCCGAATTACTCCGTTTTTGAAATTTTATTTGCCAGTATAATGAAAACAGCATGTACCAAATTTCAGCTCTCTACGTCAACGCGTTCTCAGGCAGTGTCCAAATATATAGCGGAAAACGAAATTTTTGTATGGCAACCCCACGAAGGAGTTGCCCGATTTGTCTCAATTTCGAACTTAATTTTACTTTTTTTTTAAAGTGCGTGTACAAAATTTCAGCTTTCTAAGTATACGCGTTCTCGAGTTATCGTGCGCACGGACGGACGGACATGCAAAAATCAAAATAACTTTTAATATTATGCGTGGGTGTCCAGCCCATTTTGCTCTACCATCATTATTTCGAGGTGTTACAAACGGAATGACAAACTTAATATACCCTATAGATTTCATCTAGGGTATAAAAAGTAGTTTAGACCACCACAACTCCTGAGAGAGGAGTACGGGACTGATTGAGCAGTCGTTGAAAAGGGCATGAAGAAGCCTGTACTTTTAAAGATACAGGGTATTTTGCGATAAACTAATATATTTTCTTAATCACCTTGCAACTCCAAAACGGCTGATATGCTCCCCCCCCGCCTTGACATACAATTTTCTGTTTACCTAGGTGAGTACTATCACCTCCTGCTCTATGGACCACCTAGGACCTAAGTGGAGACACGCTGTATTTGGGCACTGCCCGAGAACGAATTGATGTAGAGAGCTGAAATTTGGTACTTGGTGTTTTCATAGCAATAGGGAATAACATTTCAAAAATGGACTAAGTCGGGCAATCCTTTCTTGATGTTGTCATACAAAACTTTGATTTTTCGCTATACACACTACTGATCGAAAAAAAGTGAGCAGTCGCAGTTTTCTTGAAATTTGAACTTTACAGTCACCCCACACCTTTTCTTCTACCTGTAGGAGTTTGGTGTTAAAAAACTCTGCGTAAAATACTTTTATCACATTCTTTTCCCGAAAGTGATATTAATACGACAGAAAATCAGAGTGAAATAAAGTGAAGCAATTTTTATAAATTAAGTGTTTTGTAAAAGTTTGTGAACAACCATTTGAAAATTATATTTTTATAATGCCGCCCGCTAAACGTTAAGTAATTTTGCTTTTTGTTTAATTAAGTGAATGTTGTTTTGAATTTTTATGGTATTATGTATTTATATTTTTTTTTTGTTATTATAAGTTTTTGAAGACAATTAACATTTGGCACGATTTTCAATCAATTTTTTGAAAACAGTACAGAAAACGTCATAAAAGTTACCACCAATTTCTCCCACTATGATTTAAATGTGACCTTAATTCAGATTAGCTTTTTTTTTGTAATTTTCCAGCAAACTATTGACACCCGCTCAAAACTGCTTTCTAAGCAAATGAGTTCAGCTGTTGACACCAGCTCATCGGCGCACAAGAATCGAATGGTCCAAAGAACAGAAAGACTCAGATTGGTTGAACGTTTTGTGGTCTGATGAGTCCAGGTTTTATCTTTCAACAGATCGTCCAGAAACTTGTATTAGGCGGTTTGGAAAAATATATGATCCTCAGTGCGTCCAAACGACAACAAAGAGTAACCAAGAAATTATGGTTTGGGGATATTTTTCGGCATCAGGAATTGGAAAGTTGATAAAAGTGGATCAGGGCGTCAAAATAAATGCGAATGCGAATATTTATATTAACACTTTGGAAGAAGGTTTAATTCCTACTGTGGAAGCTGTTCAGAATAGGAACGAGTACATATTCCAACAAGATAATGCTCTATGCCATACGGAAAAGTAAAACCTGGTATCAAGAGCAAAACATCAACAGCTGGCCAAAGTCCGGATTTGAGCCCTATCTAAAATCTCTGGGAGCACATCGATAGGAAAATTCACTAAAGTCATGTTCGCAATATCCACGCCCTTTGGGCAGCGGTAGAAAATAGCTTGGAACGAAATTCAATCAAGTTAAATTGAAAATTTTACATCATCTATTCCAAGATGGCTGGAGGACGTAATTAAAAATAAATGCGAAAATACGAAATATTAGTATATTTAAATAAAAATTAAAATAATATACTTTCTTGTTTTAATTAAAAATATTAAGTGACCTATTTCTGTCGTTTTTGTTTACTATATTTAAAACTTTAGTGCTATTTATTACCGTAATCCAATCATTTTTGCAAATATTTTCCTCTACTCCCTTTCTTTTATCAGCATTGTAAATTTGGAACTGCCTAAGAACGCTTCGATATAGAGCTGAAATTTTGTACGCAGCGTTTTTATAAAAATAGTAAATAAAATTTTAAAAATGAACTAATCGGACAATCCTTTTTTGGTGTTGCCATACAGAACTTTGGTTTTACACTTTAATTTCTATTTTTATCTAGAGTAAAATATTTTTCTTAGTTAGACCAATTGTAACTTTCTGTTGTTTTTTCAATCGGTTTAATCAGTTTTTTTTAGGGGCAAAAAAATCCTCTTACTGCAAATCCATAGAAAGTAGCAAGAGGTCGCTCCGCGAGCAAATGCTTGCGACTGTATTTGTGGAATGTAGGCCACCTAAAATTTTCTATAAAATTTATTAAACGCTGTTGTAACCCACTGTGTAATAAATACTAAACGATCCAAGCCACATAGCATTACAGACTGCTACTGGCACGGCGGAACATTTGGTGTTGAACCTGCATAAGATATATTCCTACAGTGTACCTAGATCTAAGCGCACTATTAAATGAAGTTTAGTAAAGTAACGACGTGTTCTTACTAGTGCCCTTGGTCCTGATACCTCCACCTCATTTGGCGAGAGAGCTGGGATTAATACAAGTATATACATTACAGGTAATTGATGTAATTACATCAAACGCTCTTGGGGGGTTTTAATAAATACAATTTTACAACTTGTTGTTCAGATTTTAAATTTAAATTCTAAAACCTTATTTTTTCATATGTATATATATTGTTACCTAATCAATAAATCATCACAAAATATTTATATATCTTTATTTTATACTTTTTGGCCTAGATGAATGCCAATATGTAATTTCTTATGGTCAGCCAGCTATGCAAGTTTAATTGTTGAAGTAGTTTCTCGCATCTATTTCTAGAACGGCTCGTCTGACAGTAAACATGATTATAACCAATTTCATATCCTGAAGAAGTTCTCAGTACAATAAAAACATCTAGAACTAACTAAACACCAAGAAGAAGTTGCCCGATTTAGCCCATTTTTGAAATAATATTTTCCATTTCTATGATAACTCCAAATCTCAAAATCTCAGGTCTCTACGAAATTTTCGTATGGCAACCCCACGAAGCAGTTGCCCGATTTGCCCCATTTTTTACGTTAAATTTACTTTTAAAAAAAAGGCCGTGTGCAAAATTTCAGCTCTCTAAATTAACGCGTTCTTGAGTTATAATGAGGACGGACACACAGACAGACGGACGACAGACAGACATGAAAAATTAAAATAACTTCTTTAATACACTGCTCAAAAGTGTATAAGCAAAATGTGGTTTGTGGATTGAATTGTAAAAATTGGTTTTTGTCCCATTATAATTATATAATACCTGTTTTTACCGTTATTCCAGAATTTTTTTATTGTTGTATGCGCAATAGATGTATCTACTAAAAACAAAAAACAGAACCAAAATCAAACCAAATTCCAGGAATTGGCAATTCTCAACCCGTGGTACGCGTACCCCTAGGGATACGCGTTTGATGGCTTAAGCCCGGTACGCTAGAGCCAAGGAATTAGGTCAAAGAATTTTTCCACTTATTTCTTAAAGAAAATTTGACATTAGGCCAAGGAATTTTTGACAATTTGGATTTGTCAATTGTGTCATATTTCTAACAATAAAGAAATAATAAAGAAAGTGAAGAAATGGATAATTTCCAATGAAAAATGAAGATACACGTAAAACAATTTTTATTCGTCCACTTGTCATTTTAAAATTGATACACCTCTTGCAAAATCGCCGTTCCTTCGTTCAATGTTTCAATTATTCCACCACCGTCAAAATTCCTTACAGAAATAAGTGCATCGGTACTTATTTCTTCAAGAAATATTGACATAAATGGATTTTTCGTAAAAGAGCGACATCTTTTTGTCAATCGGGAAGTAGAGTTTTCTGTTCGAATTACTTTTCTCTAGCCTACTACCTCAAGGAATCGGTCAAGAAAAAAATTCCTTGACCATTTCATGACACTTATTTTACATAGTTTTTGTATAGGAACAAAAATTCCTTGGCTCTAGCGTACCGGGCTTTAGGGGTACGCGAAAAAAATTTAGTAATGGCGGATGTTAAAAATATACTAATCTCCTTTCGTCGGAACGCCTCGCTAGAATCAACGATTCCTCGACGTCTTGATGCCGTAACAAGCCAGCAATACTTCGCTGCAATATAAAATCCAACGATGCTTAGAAATAATGTAGGGAAAGCCGCAATTTTTTCTTAGAAATTTACTGGAAAATTTTTCCTTAGAATTGCTATGGATTATTGGAGGTGATAACGGGTGCCTGAGCCACTTACAATTTTTATGAGCATACGGCGCTTACGCGTAGATAAGCAATAAGCATTCATTTCTTCTTAGAAATTTACAGCAAATGTTACGGCAGACCGACTGGAGTACAGCACATATGTTGCTAATTTTGCTATTTTGCTTGTTATTGCGAGGTATTTAAAGGACAATAAAGCCGAAGAAAACCTTTTGCTCTGTCAGAACACACAACAGGTGAGGATATATTTAAAGCTATCGATTATTATTTCAAAGAAAAAGGCATAAATTGGTCTCATTGTTGTGGGCTATGTACCGATGATGGCAAGCCTATGTCAGGTATTTATGCTGATCTGCGCCGTCGTGTCATGAAGATAGCTCCCAATGTAAGTTGGAGTCACATCCACAGTCAAAGTTTGGCAACTAAGCACCTTCCAGTGCGAATAAGACTTGTTCTTGACGAAGCTACGAAAGTGGTTAATTTTATAAAGTTCCGGTCAACCAGCTCAAGAATTTTTAAAGCTCTTTGTGATGATTTGAATAGCGTTCATTCTACTCTGCTCTTTCATACAGAAGTAAGATGGCTATCTCGAGGCAAGGGCCTCACTCGGTTGTTCGAAATTTGAAATGAAGTACAGGTTTTCTTCGAGGAATATCCTTTCCAACTTGCTTCTATGTTACACGACTGTAATTGGCTTCAGACGCTTGCATATTTATCAGATATTTTCCTACGTATAAACAATCTAAATTTAGCTCTTCAAAATAACTCCTTAACGATCTTCAATGTTTCAGATAAAATTGAATCAATGATTAAAAAAAGGGATTTTTGGAGGACATGTATTGAAAGTGGTCAACCGGAGGTATTTGAAACCTTGCATAATCTTCTATCAGAGAATAAACTTTGCCTCTCCAGAGAATTGAGCAACAACATATCTCACTTAAAAGAGCTAAAATCAATTTTCGAGAAGTACTTTCATAAGCCTGATGAAGGAAACAATTGGATTTCAAATCCTTTCAATGAAGAATACTTTCGAGTAGGTAAATTGTCTATCAAAGAAAAAGAGAACTTAATTGAACTATCAAATGACTCTGCTTTGAAATTCGAATTTAAAGGATTCTGTCTTATTAACTTTTGGTCACATATCAGCACCGAATATGAACAGCTTTCTGCTAGAGCGCTTAACGTGTTGTTGCCATTTACAAGTGCAGTGCTGATGGAAAGAGCATTCTCTTCGTATCTCTTTATTAAAAACAAATCTCGTAATAAGCTGAATGCAGCTCCAGATTTAAGATTATACCTTGCATCAATCGAACCTGATTTCATAAAACTATCTGCCTCAAAGCAAGCTCAAGGATCTCACTGAATATGATAAGTTAAGTTAAAATTAATGTAAAATTGCGAATATTTATCTTTATGTTTATAATAGTTTATATTTATTAAGTATGTTGTTTTTTATTAAAAAGTTATGTATCTATAAAAAATCTTTTAGTTTTCATCAATAAATATTCTGGGCATACCTACTCCTTGATACATTATTGCTATTTATTTAGTGTTAGAGCAAATTTAAAATAATAACAACTACAACTATTTAAATTATTAAAATTTTTAACTAATGTAAGGGGTACAATTTAGGATAATGAACTACCAAGGGGTACGCGAACAAAAAAAGGTTGATAACCGCTGATCTAGAGTATAAAAAACGTTTCATAAGAAAACGTTCTGCTAGTGAAACGTTTTGAAATGGATATTTAAAACGATTATCTGAAAACGTTTAAACGAAAAAACGTTTCGGACCTGCGACCGGATACTAACACGGAGAGTTGTTTTGACATTTAACTCTACACTCGGAATTCTGTAACTCGGAAAATTTGTATTGAGAACTATCAAACTCTCTATACCACTCGACAAAAATTTCGGCTGTGTTAGTTGTGGAGAAGTAAGAAGATTATTTCTCAACTCACAGTATTGTCTGTTTATGTTGTGTTTTGTGAAAGCATATAGGTACCTAGGAATTTTTAAATTAATTTATAAATTCACCGCATATCCTGCATATATTTGCAAAAACAAATTATGGAAATGCTTGCAATACTCACAGAGAAATATGGATTTCGGTGTCTCAAGTTACCCGCTAAAAATTTTAAATCACGCGAACATTGTCAATTTGGTCGTCTTCCAGTACAGAAAACAAGCTATAAAAATTAAAATTATTTCAATATGCACATTAAAGCGTGTATGTAGGATTAAATCGCATCTACATTTTCTCCCCTAATCAGATATGTAATTAGTTTTTGAGTCCGGTAAATGGTTTTGGAAATAACTACAATAGAAGTGAATCAATCCTTCTAAAGATGAAAAAATTGCTGTTTTTTGGTGCAAAAATGGACATATTTGCAACTCATCATTAAGAAGAACTGGTAAGTCGTGGAAATTCACTTCGCTTAAAACCGCCAGACACGACGCGTACATTGGGCCTGCGCCTTTAGAGAGTTTTAATGGGGGAAAACAGAAATTCTCATTTCCAAAACTCCCCAATGCTCCGTGTTACAGAATCCGGGGCCTGGAATCCTAATTTAAATATAGTTTGCTTCTATAGGGTGTAGAATTCTTGGAAAGCCATATCATTTGGCGAGAGAGCTGGGATTAATACAAGTATATACATTACAGGTAATTGATGTAATTACATCAAACGCTCTTGGGGGGTTTTAATAAATACAATTTTACAACTTGTTGTTCAGATTTTAAATTTAAATTCTAAAACCTTATTTTTTCATATGTATATATATTGTTACCTAATCAATAAATCATCACAAAATACTTATATATCTTTATTTTATACTTTTTGGCCTAGATGAATGCCAATATGTAATTTCTTATGGTCAGCCAGCTATGCAAGTTTAATTGTTGAAGTAGTTTCTCGCATCTATTTCTAGAACGGCTCGTCTGACAGTAAACATGATTATAACCAATTTCATATCCTGAAGAAGTTCTCAGTACAATAAAAACATCTAGAACTAACTAAACACCAAGAAGAAGTTGCCCGATTTAGCCCATTTTTGAAATAATATTTTCCATTTCTATGATAACTCCAAATCTCAAAATCTCAGGTCTCTACGAAATTTTCGTATGGCAACCCCACGAAGCAGTTGCCCGATTTGCCCCATTTTTTACGTTAAATTTACTTTTAAAAAAAAGGCCGTGTGCAAAATTTCAGCTCTCTAAATTAACGCGTTCTTGAGTTATAATGAGGACGGACACACAGACAGACGGACGACAGACAGACATGAAAAATTAAAATAACTTCTTTAATACACTGCTCAAAAGTGTATAAGCAAAATGTGGTTTGTGGATTGAATTGTAAAAATTGGTTTTTGTCCCATTATAATTATATAATACCTGTTTTTACCGTTATTCCAGAATTTTTTTATTGTTGTATGCGCAATAGATGTATCTACTAAAAACAAAAAACAGAACCAAAATCAAACCAAATTCCAGGAATTGGCAATTCTCAACCCGTGGTACGCGTACCCCTAGGGATACGCGTTTGATGGCTTAAGCCCGGTACGCTAGAGCCAAGGAATTAGGTCAAAGAATTTTTCCACTTATTTCTTAAAGAAAATTTGACATTAGGCCAAGGAATTTTTGACAATTTGGATTTGTCAATTGTGTCATATTTCTAACAATAAAGAAATAATAAAGAAAGTGAAGAAATGGATAATTTCCAATGAAAAATGAAGATACACGTAAAACAATTTTTATTCGTCCATTTGTCATTTTAAAATTGATACACCTCTTGCAAAATCGCCGTTCCTTCGTTCAATGTTTCAATTATTCCACCACCGTCAAAATTCCTTACAGAAATAAGTGCATCGGTACTTATTTCTTCAAGAAATATTGACATAAATGGATTTTTCGTAAAAGAGCGACATCTTTTTGTCAATCGGGAAGTAGAGTTTTCTGTTCGAATTACTTTTCTCTAGCCTACTACCTCAAGGAATCGGTCAAGAAAAAAATTCCTTGACCATTTCATGACACTTATTTTACATAGTTTTTGTATAGGAACAAAAATTCCTTGGCTCTAGCGTACCGGGCTTTAGGGGTACGCGAAAAAAATTTAGTAATGGCGGATGTTAAAAATATACTAATCTCCTTTCGTCGGAACGCCTCGCTAGAATCAACGATTCCTCGACGTCTTGATGCCGTAACAAGCCAGCAATACTTCGCTGCAATATAAAATCCAACGATGCTTAGACCTAATGTAGGGAAAGCCGCAATTTTTTCTTAGAAATTTACTGGAAAATTTTTCCTTAGAATTGCTATGGATTATTGGAGGTGATAACGGGTGCCTGAGCCACTTACAATTTTTATGAGCATACGGCGCTTACGCGTAGATAAGCAATAAGCATTCATTTCTTCTTAGAAATTTACAGCAAATGTTACGGCAGACCGACTGGAGTACAGCACATATGTTGCTAATTTTGCTATTTTGCTTGTTATTGCGAGGTATTTAAAGGACAATAAAGCCGAAGAAAACCTTTTGCTCTGTCAGAACACACAACAGGTGAGGATATATTTAAAGCTATCGATTATTATTTCAAAGAAAAAGGCATAAATTGGTCTCATTGTTGTGGGCTATGTACCGATGATGGCAAGCCTATGTCAGGTATTTATTCTGATCTGCGCCGTCGTGTCATGAAGATAGCTCCCAATGTAAGTTGGAGTCACATCCACAGTCAAAGTTTGGCAACTAAGCACCTTCCAGTGCGAATAAGACTTGTTCTTGACGAAGCTACGAAAGTGGTTAATTTTATAAAGTTCCGGTCAACCAGCTCAAGAATTTTTAAAGCTCTTTGTGATGATTTGAATAGCGTTCATTCTACTCTGCTCTTTCATACAGAAGTAAGATGGCTATCTCGAGGCAAGGGCCTCACTCGGTTGTTCGAAATTTGAAATGAAGTACAGGTTTTCTTCGAGGAATATCCTTTCCAACTTGCTTCTATGTTACACGACTGTAATTGGCTTCAGACGCTTGCATATTTATCAGATATTTTCCTACGTATAAACAATCTAAATTTAGCTCTTCAAAATAACTCCTTAACGATCTTCAATGTTTCAGATAAAATTGAATCAATGATTAAAAAAAGGGATTTTTGGAGGACATGTATTGAAAGTGGTCAACCGGAGGTATTTGAAACCTTGCATAATCTTCTATCAGAGAATAAACTTTGCCTCTCCAGAGAATTGAGCAACAACATATCTCACTTAAAAGAGCTAAAATCAATTTTCGAGAAGTACTTTCATAAGCCTGATGAAGGAAACAATTGGATTTCAAATCCTTTCAATGAAGAATACTTTCGAGTAGGTAAATTGTCTATCAAAGAAAAAGAGAACTTAATTGAACTATCAAATGACTCTGCTTTGAAATTCGAATTTAAAGGATTCTGTCTTATTAACTTTTGGTCACATATCAGCACCGAATATGAACAGCTTTCTGCTAGAGCGCTTAACGTGTTGTTGCCATTTACAAGTGCAGTGCTGATGGAAAGAGCATTCTCTTCGTATCTCTTTATTAAAAACAAATCTCGTAATAAGCTGAATGCAGCTCCAGATTTAAGATTATACCTTGCATCAATCGAACCTGATTTCATAAAACTATCTGCCTCAAAGCAAGCTCAAGGATCTCACTGAATATGATAAGTTAAGTTAAAATTAATGTAAAATTGCGAATATTTATCTTTATGTTTATAATAGTTTATATTTATTAAGTATGTTGTTTTTTATTAAAAAGTTATGTATCTATAAAAAATCTTTTAGTTTTCATCAATAAATATTCTGGGCATACCTACTCCTTGATACATTATTGCTATTTATTTAGTGTTAGAGCAAATTTAAAATAATAACAACTACAACTATTTAAATTATTAAAATTTTTAACTAATGTAAGGGGATACAATTTAGGATAATGAACTACCAAGGGGTACGCGAACAAAAAAAGGTTGATAACCGCTGATCTAGAGTATAAAAAACGTTTCATAAGAAAACGTTCTGCTAGTGAAACGTTTTGAAATGGATATTTAAAACGATTATCTGAAAACGTTTAAACGAAAAAACGTTTCGGACCTGCGACCGGATACTAACACGGAGAGTTGTTTTGACATTTAACTCTACACTCGGTATTCTGTAACTCGGAAAATTTGTATTGAGAACTATCAAACTCTCTATACCACTCGACAAAAATTTCGGCTGTGTTAGTTGTGGAGAAGTAAGAAGATTATTTCTCAACTCACAGTATTGTCTGTTTATGTTGTGTTTTGTGAAAGCATATAGGTACCTAGGAATTTTTAAATTAATTTATAAATTCACCGCATATCCTGCATATATTTGCAAAAACAAATTATGGAAATGCTTGCAATACTCACAGAGAAATATGGATTTCGGTGTCTCAAGTTACCCGCTAAAAATTTTAAATCACGCGAACATTGTCAATTTGGTCGTCTTCCAGTACAGAAAACAAGCTATAAAAATTAAAATTATTTCAATATGCACATTAAAGCGTGTATGTAGGATTAAATCGCATCTACATTTTCTCCCCTAATCAGATATGTAATTAGTTTTTGAGTCCGGTAAATGGTTTTGGAAATAACTACAATAGAAGTGAATCAATCCTTCTAAAGATGAAAAAATTGCTGTTTTTTGGAGCAAAAATGGACATATTTGCAACTCAAAGAAGAACTGGTAAGTCGTGGAAATTCACTTCGCTTAAAACCGCCAGACACGACGCGTACATTGGGCCTGCGCCTTTAGAGAGTTTTAATGGGGGAAAACAGAAATTCTCATTTCCAAAACTCCCCAATGCTCCGTGTTACAGAATCCGGGGCCTGGAATCCTAATTTAAATATAGTTTGCTTCTATAGGGTGTAGAATTCTTGGAAAGCCATATCATTTGGCGAGAGAGCTGGGATTAATACAAGTATATACATTACAGGTAATTGATGTAATTACATCAAACGCTCTTGGGGGGTTTTAATAAATACAATTTTACAACTTGTTGTTCAGATTTTAAATTTAAATTCTAAAACCTTATTTTTTCATATGTATATATATTGTTACCTAATCAATAAATCATCACAAAATATTTATATATCTTTATTTTATACTTTTTGGCCTAGATGAATGCCAATATGTAATTTCTTATGGTCAGCCAGCTATGCAAGTTTAATTGTTGAAGTAGTTTCTCGCATCTATTTCTAGAACGGCTCGTCTGACAGTAAACATGATTATAACCAATTTCATATCCTGAAGAAGTTCTCAGTACAATAAAAACATCTAGAACTAACTAAACACCAAGAAGAAGTTGCCCGATTTAGCCCATTTTTGAAATAATATTTTCCATTTCTATGATAACTCCAAATCTCAAAATCTCAGGTCTCTACGAAATTTTCGTATGGCAACCCCACGAAGCAGTTGCCCGATTTGCCCCATTTTTTACGTTAAATTTACTTTTAAAAAAAAGGCCGTGTGCAAAATTTCAGCTCTCTAAATTAACGCGTTCTTGAGTTATAATGAGGACGGACACACAGACAGACGGACGACAGACAGACATGAAAAATTAAAATAACTTCTTTAATACACTGCTCAAAAGTGTATAAGCAAAATGTGGTTTGTGGATTGAATTGTAAAAATTGGTTTTTGTCCCATTATAATTATATAATACCTGTTTTTACCGTTATTCCAGAATTTTTTTATTGTTGTATGCGCAATAGATGTATCTACTAAAAACAAAAAACAGAACCAAAATCAAACCAAATTCCAGGAATTGGCAATTCTCAACCCGTGGTACGCGTACCCCTAGGGATACGCGTTTGATGGCTTAAGCCCGGTACGCTAGAGCCAAGGAATTAGGTCAAAGAATTTTTCCACTTATTTCTTAAAGAAAATTTGACATTAGGCCAAGGAATTTTTGACAATTTGGATTTGTCAATTGTGTCATATTTCTAACAATAAAGAAATAATAAAGAAAGTGAAGAAATGGATAATTTCCAATGAAAAATGAAGATACACGTAAAACAATTTTTATTCGTCCACTTGTCATTTTAAAATTGATACACCTCTTGCAAAATCGCCGTTCCTTCGTTCAATGTTTCAATTATTCCACCACCGTCAAAATTCCTTACAGAAATAAGTGCATCGGTACTTATTTCTTCAAGAAATATTGACATAAATGGATTTTTCGTAAAAGAGCGACATCTTTTTGTCAATCGGGAAGTAGAGTTTTCTGTTCGAATTACTTTTCTCTAGCCTACTACCTCAAGGAATCGGTCAAGAAAAAAATTCCTTGACCATTTCATGACACTTATTTTACATAGTTTTTGTATAGGAACAAAAATTCCTTGGCTCTAGCGTACCGGGCTTTAGGGGTACGCGAAAAAAATTTAGTAATGGCGGATGTTAAAAATATACTAATCTCCTTTCGTCGGAACGCCTCGCTAGAATCAACGATTCCTCGACGTCTTGATGCCGTAACAAGCCAGCAATACTTCGCTGCAATATAAAATCCAACGATGCTTAGACCTAATGTAGGGAAAGCCGCAATTTTTTCTTAGAAATTTACTGGAAAATTTTTCCTTAGAATTGCTATGGATTATTGGAGGTGATAACGGGTGCCTGAGCCACTTACAATTTTTATGAGCATACGGCGCTTACGCGTAGATAAGCAATAAGCATTCATTTCTTCTTAGAAATTTACAGCAAATGTTACGGCAGACCGACTGGAGTACAGCACATATGTTGCTAATTTTGCTATTTTGCTTGTTATTGCGCGGTATTTAAAGGACAATAAAGCCGAAGAAAATCTTTTGCTCTGTCAGAACACACAACAGGTGAGGATATATTTAAAGCTATCGATTATTATTTCAAAGAAAAAGGCATAAATTGGTCTCATTGTTGTGGGCTATGTACCGATGATGGCAAGCCTATGTCAGGTATTTATTCTGATCTGCGCCGTCGTGTCATGAAGATAGCTCCCAATGTAAGTTGGAGTCACATCCACAGTCAAAGTTTGGCAACTAAGCACCTTCCAGTGCGAATAAGACTTGTTCTTGACGAAGCTACGAAAGTGGTTAATTTTATAAAGTTCCGGTCAACCAGCTCAAGAATTTTTAAAGCTCTTTGAGATGATTTGAATAGCGTTCATTCTACTCTGCTCTTTCATACAGAAGTAAGATGGCTATCTCGAGGCAAGGGCCTCACTCGGTTGTTCGAAATTTGAAATGAAGTACAGGTTTTCTTCGAGGAATATCCTTTCCAACTTGCTTCTATGTTACACGACTGTAATTGGCTTCAGACGCTTGCATATTTATCAGATATTTTCCTACGTATAAACAATCTAAATTTAGCTCTTCAAAATAACTCCTTAACGATCTTCAATGTTTCAGATAAAATTGAATCAATGATTAAAAAAAGGGATTTTTGGAGGACATGTATTGAAAGTGGTCAACCGGAGGTATTTGAAACCTTGCATAATCTTCTATCAGAGAATAAACTTTGCCTCTCCAGAGAATTGAGCAACAACATATCTCACTTAAAAGAGCTAAAATCAATTTTCGAGAAGTACTTTCATAAGCCTGATGAAGGAAACAATTGGATTTCAAATCCTTTCAATGAAGAATACTTTCGAGTAGGTAAATTGTCTATCAAAGAAAAAGAGAACTTAATTGAACTATCAAATGACTCTGCTTTGAAATTCGAATTTAAAGGATTCTGTCTTATTAACTTTTGGTCACATATCAGCACCGAATATGAACAGCTTTCTGCTAGAGCGCTTAACGTGTTGTTGCCATTTACAAGTGCAGTGCTGATGGAAAGAGCATTCTCTTCGTATCTCTTTATTAAAAACAAATCTCGTAATAAGCTGAATGCAGCTCCAGATTTAAGATTATACCTTGCATCAATCGAACCTGATTTCATAAAACTATCTGCCTCAAAGCAAGCTCAAGGATCTCACTGAATATGATAAGTTAAGTTAAAATTAATGTAAAATTGCGAATATTTATCTTTATGTTTATAATAGTTTATATTTATTAAGTATGTTGTTTTTTATTAAAAAGTTATGTATCTATAAAAAATCTTTTAGTTTTCATCAATAAATATTCTGGGCATACCTACTCCTTGATACATTATTGCTATTTATTTAGTGTTAGAGCAAATTTAAAATAATAACAACTACAACTATTTAAATTATTAAAATTTTTAACTAATGTAAGGGGTACAATTTAGGATAATGAACTACCAAGGGGTACGCGAACAAAAAAAGGTTGATAACCGCTGATCTAGAGTATAAAAAACGTTTCATAAGAAAACGTTCTGCTAGTGAAACGTTTTGAAATGGATATTTAAAACGATTATCTGAAAACGTTTAAACGAAAAAACGTTTCGGACCTGCGACCGGATACTAACACGGAGAGTTGTTTTGACATTTAACTCTACACTCGGTATTCTGTAACTCGGAAAATTTGTATTGAGAACTATCAAACTCTCTATACCACTCGACAAAAATTTCGGCTGTGTTAGTTGTGGAGAAGTAAGAAGATTATTTCTCAACTCACAGTATTGTCTGTTTATGTTGTGTTTTGTGAAAGCATATAGGTACCTAGGAATTTTTAAATTAATTTATAAATTCACCGCATATCCTGCATATATTTGCAAAAACAAATTATGGAAATGCTTGCAATACTCACAGAGAAATATGGATTTCGGTGTCTCAAGTTACCCGCTAAAAATTTTAAATCACGCGAACATTGTCAATTTGGTCGTCTTCCAGTACAGAAAACAAGCTATAAAAATTAAAATTATTTCAATATGCACATTAAAGCGTGTATGTAGGATTAAATCGCATCTACATTTTCTCCCCTAATCAGATATGTAATTAGTTTTTGAGTCCGGTAAATGGTTTTGGAAATAACTACAATAGAAGTGAATCAATCCTTCTAAAGATGAAAAAATTGCTGTTTTTTGGTGCAAAAATGGACATATTTGCAACTCATCATTAAGAAGAACTGGTAAGTCGTGGAAATTCACTTCGCTTAAAACCGCCAGACACGACGCGTACATTGGGCCTGCGCCTTTAGAGAGTTTTAATGGGGGAAAACAGAAATTCTCATTTCCAAAACTCCCCAATGCTCCGTGTTACAGAATCCGGGGCCTGGAATCCTAATTTAAATATAGTTTGCTTCTATAGGGTGTAGAATTCTTGGAAAGCCATATCATTTGGCGAGAGAGCTGGGATTAATACAAGTATATACATTACAGGTAATTGATGTAATTACATCAAACGCTCTTGGGGGGTTTTAATAAATACAATTTTACAACTTGTTGTTCAGATTTTAAATTTAAATTCTAAAACCTTATTTTTTCATATGTATATATATTGTTACCTAATCAATAAATCATCACAAAATATTTATATATCTTTATTTTATACTTTTTGGCCTAGATGAATGCCAATATGTAATTTCTTATGGTCAGCCAGCTATGCAAGTTTAATTGTTGAAGTAGTTTCTCGCATCTATTTCTAGAACGGCTCGTCTGACAGTAAACATGATTATAACCAATTTCATATCCTGAAGAAGTTCTCAGTACAATAAAAACATCTAGAACTAACTAAACACCAAGAAGAAGTTGCCCGATTTAGCCCATTTTTGAAATAATATTTTCCATTTCTATGATAACTCCAAATCTCAAAATCTCAGGTCTCTACGAAATTTTCGTATGGCAACCCCACGAAGCAGTTGCCCGATTTGCCCCATTTTTTACGTTAAATTTACTTTTAAAAAAAAGGCCGTGTGCAAAATTTCAGCTCTCTAAATTAACGCGTTCTTGAGTTATAATGAGGACGGACACACAGACAGACGGACGACAGACAGACATGAAAAATTAAAATAACTTCTTTAATACACTGCTCAAAAGTGTATAAGCAAAATGTGGTTTGTGGATTGAATTGTAAAAATTGGTTTTTGTCCCATTATAATTATATAATACCTGTTTTTACCGTTATTCCAGAATTTTTTTATTGTTGTATGCGCAATAGATGTATCTACTAAAAACAAAAAACAGAACCAAAATCAAACCAAATTCCAGGAATTGGCAATTCTCAACCCGTGGTACGCGTACCCCTAGGGATACGCGTTTGATGGCTTAAGCCCGGTACGCTAGAGCCAAGGAATTAGGTCAAGGAATTTTTCCACTTATTTCTTAAAGAAAATTTGACATTAGGCCAAGGAATTTTTGACAATTTGGATTTGTCAATTGTGTCATATTTCTAACAATAAAGAAATAATAAAGAAAGTGAAGAAATGGATAATTTCCAATGAAAAATGAAGATACACGTAAAACAATTTTTATTCGTCCATTTGTCATTTTAAAATTGATACACCTCTTGCAAAATCGCCGTTCCTTCGTTCAATGTTTCAATTATTCCACCACCGTCAAAATTCCTTACAGAAATAAGTGCATCGGTACTTATTTCTTCAAGAAATATTGACATAAATGGATTTTTCGTAAAAGAGCGACATCTTTTTGTCAATCGGGAAGTAGAGTTTTCTGTTCGAATTACTTTTCTCTAGCCTACTACCTCAAGGAATCGGTCAAGAAAAAATTCCTTGACCATTTCATGACACTTATTTTACATAGTTTTTGTATAGGAACAAAAATTCCTTGGCTCTAGCGTACCGGGCTTTAGGGGTACGCGAAAAAAATTTAGTAATGGCGGATGTTAAAAATATACTAATCTCCTTTCGTCGGAACGCCTCGCTAGAATCAACGATTCCTCGACGTCTTGATGCCGTAACAAGCCAGCAATACTTCGCTGCAATATAAAATCCAACGATGCTTAGACCTAATGTAGGGAAAGCCGCAATTTTTTCTTAGAAATTTACTGGAAAATTTTTCCTTAGAATTGCTATGGATTATTGGAGGTGATAACGGGTGCCTGAGCCACTTACAATTTTTATGAGCATACGGCGCTTACGCGTAGATAAGCAATAAGCATTCATTTCTTCTTAGAAATTTACAGCAAATGTTACGGCAGACCGACTGGAGTACAGCACATATGTTGCTAATTTTGCTATTTTGCTTGTTATTGCGAGGTATTTAAAGGACAATAAAGCCGAAGAAAACCTTTTGCTCTGTCAGAACACACAACAGGTGAGGATATATTTAAAGCTATCGATTATTATTTCAAAGAAAAAGGCATAAATTGGTCTCATTGTTGTGGGCTATGTACCGATGATGGCAAGCCTATGTCAGGTATTTATTCTGATCTGCGCCGTCGTGTCATGAAGATAGCTCCCAATGTAAGTTGGAGTCACATCCACAGTCAAAGTTTGGCAACTAAGCACCTTCCAGTGCGAATAAGACTTGTTCTTGACGAAGCTACGAAAGTGGTTAATTTTATAAAGTTCCGGTCAACCAGCTCAAGAATTTTTAAAGCTCTTTGTGATGATTTGAATAGCGTTCATTCTACTCTGCTCTTTCATACAGAAGTAAGATGGCTATCTCGAGGCAAGGGCCTCACTCGGTTGTTCGAAATTTGAAATGAAGTACAGGTTTTCTTCGAGGAATATCCTTTCCAACTTGCTTCTATGTTACACGACTGTAATTGGCTTCAGACGCTTGCATATTTATCAGATATTTTCCTACGTATAAACAATCTAAATTTAGCTCTTCAAAATAACTCCTTAACGATCTTCAATGTTTCAGATAAAATTGAATCAATGATTAAAAAAAGGGATTTTTGGAGGACATGTATTGAAAGTGGTCAACCGGAGGTATTTGAAACCTTGCATAATCTTCTATCAGAGAATAAACTTTGCCTCTCCAGAGAATTGAGCAACAACATATCTCACTTAAAAGAGCTAAAATCAATTTTCGAGAAGTACTTTCATAAGCCTGATGAAGGAAACAATTGGATTTCAAATCCTTTCAATGAAGACTACTTTCGAGTAGGTAAATTGTCTATCAAAGAAAAAGAGAACTTAATTGAACTATCAAATGACTCTGCTTTGAAATTCGAATTTAAAGGATTCTGTCTTATTAACTTTTGGTCACATATCAGCACCGAATATGAACAGCTTTCTGCTAGAGCGCTTAACGTGTTGTTGCCATTTACAAGTGCAGTGCTGATGGAAAGAGCATTCTCTTCGTATCTCTTTATTAAAAACAAATCTCGTAATAAGCTGAATGCAGCTCCAGATTTAAGATTATACCTTGCATCAATCGAACCTGATTTCATAAAACTATCTGCCTCAAAGCAAGCTCAAGGATCTCACTGAATATGATAATTTAAGTTAAAATTAATGTAAAATTGCGAATATTTATCTTTATGTTTATAATAGTTTATATTTATTAAGTATGTTGTTTTTTATTAAAAAGTTATGTATCTATAAAAAATCTTTTAGTTTTCATCAATAAATATTCTGGGCATACCTACTCCTTGATACATTATTGCTATTTATTTAGTGTTAGAGCAAATTTAAAATAATAACAACTACAACTATTTAAATTATTAAAATTTTTAACTAATGTAAGGGGTACAATTTAGGATAATGAACTACCAAGGGGTACGCGAACAAAAAAAGGTTGATAACCGCTGATCTAGAGTATAAAAAACGTTTCATAAGAAAACGTTCTGCTAGTGAAACGTTTTGAAATGGATATTTAAAACGATTATCTGAAAACGTTTAAACGAAAAAACGTTTCGGACCTGCGACCGGATACTAACACGGAGAGTTGTTTTGACATTTAACTCTACACTCGGTATTCTGTAACTCGGAAAATTTGTATTGAGAACTATCAAACTCTCTATACCACTCGACAAAAATTTCGGCTGTGTTAGTTGTGGAGAAGTAAGAAGATTATTTCTCAACTCACAGTATTGTCTGTTTATGTTGTGTTTTGTGAAAGCATATAGGTACCTAGGAATTTTTAAATTAATTTATAAATTCACCGCATATCCTGCATATATTTGCAAAAACAAATTATGGAAATGCTTGCAATACTCACAGAGAAATATGGATTTCGGTGTCTCAAGTTACCCGCTAAAAATTTTAAATCACGCGAACATTGTCAATTTGGTCGTCTTCCAGTACAGAAAACAAGCTATAAAAATTAAAATTATTTCAATATGCACATTAAAGCGTGTATGTAGGATTAAATCGCATCTACATTTTCTCCCCTAATCAGATATGTAATTAGTTTTTGAGTCCGGTAAATGGTTTTGGAAATAACTACAATAGAAGTGAATCAATCCTTCTAAAGATGAAAAAATTGCTGTTTTTTGGTGCAAAAATGGACATATTTGCAACTCATCATTAAGAAGAACTGGTAAGTCGTGGAAATTCACTTCGCTTAAAACCGCCAGACACGACGCGTACATTGGGCCTGCGCCTTTAGAGAGTTTTAATGGGGGAAAACAGAAATTCTCATTTCCAAAACTCCCCAATGCTCCGTGTTACAGAATCTGGGGCCTGGAATCCTAATTTAAATATAGTTTGCTTCTATAGGGTGTAGAATTCTTGGAAAGCCATATCGAAAATATATCACGCCACGAACTCCTGGGACACAATTCGTAAGTTAAAAAGAATATAATACACAAAAACAAAATATGGTCCACACCTTTTTACAAAAATGAGCTGAGGATTGGATTTGAGTCTGCTAATATCCAAACATCCGGAACTGCGGATTTTACGATTCCTCAAATTTTGGTATCTGGATATCGGAATAATCCGAATCCTGGGTGGATTCAGAGCCGAGTTTTCCGGATCTAGACTAAGCAAAGAAGCTCAAAAATGTAATCCAGATTACTTTGGTTTATTGGGAAAACCAAAATTTCATCGAACAACCTAATAATAAGATAAACAGAAACATTTAACACCCCTCTTCAACCACTCCTCCATCTTTAATTGTGCGCCTCATATCCAACTGAAGTTGAGGGGGGGGGGGGTCTATAAATCATCTTATCTTCCATGGGTACTTCATGTAGCTCAGATATGAAATTAGAGACCTTTTAGTATTTTGTTTAGCAATTTAAGATTTGCATTTTCGAATTCCAACATCTACATACTCAGGAGATATGCAGCTTTTCTTGATGGTGACGATATTTCCCGCTGTGATGAATACTCTTTCATGGCTAATTAATTTCTGGCAAGCTTTACAAGATTTGAGCATCGTTTCTCATGGCGGGGCGGTTTTAAATGTTGCTGGTTTATCTTTTTTAGGTTGTTTAGATGATGACATTTCCATGTCGCTAATAAAACAATGCAATTTTAAGGAAATATGTAAGCTTCTTTGCTTAGTTTTGATCTGTATAGGTCGGTTTCACATAAATTCGGATTACTGTGATTTGAGGAATCGGATCCTAATTATTCTACATCCGAATATTTTCAACCGAAATCAGTATCAGTCGAGACTATAGAGCCTCAAGATGCATGAAATGACGGCGGAATACTCATCAATATGACATATATCCAAAAACGAAATTCACAAATTTAGGATAAAGTGTTATGCGTTACTCTGAACTTTTTCGATTCTGCATTTAAAGTTTTTATTCTCATTATAACAATTAATGTCCAACGCAAGCAGATTCAATTCATAAAATCCAAAATATAAAATATTTTAATAGGTGGAAAATTCGTAGGTGATATAAGTAACGTCGATTGGGCAATTAAAAAATGAACTATACTTCCACTCCACACGAGTAGTGCTAAGCATTATTTTAAAACTGAAACTTTCGAATATTCAACAAAAACTATCGTGTCATGATCAAGCTCAATTGCGAAAACAGATTTACCCTAAAAATATCTATCACCCAGAGAAGGTAATACAAAAATTTCTCTCAAGTGGAATACATAATACATCTACCAGCCAGAGCAATCTTTTTGTTCTTCTCCAACAACTCGTGTGTGCGCTCCATCCAAACTTTGAAAAGCAAAAAATGAATAGTACTTTTGGGAACGGAGATTTACGTAAGCGTTCATCGGTTGAACGAGGAACTAAGCAAAGCTGTGCCAATGGATTAGTGCAGCATATCATGTATGACATCATTAGAAGAAATTCTTTAGATTTAACTTTGCCCGAGAGAGTACCAACCACGATCAAAAAATTAATGAATTTATCAACGAGAATTTATTAGTTATCTCTTGTAATAATTTATATTAGGAGAAAAACAAAATTTTCCTGCGAGCTTTCAGTGATAAAACGCCAAATTAAATAAATGCGCAAGCGTTTTTTTTTTCTATTTACAAACAAAGAAAATTTGAGGTTTGTATGTCAACCCCATTTATAGCTCTACTTACCTCTGGTTAAGGGGCCTAACCCTTACCGCTACTTTAAGAGATGACATCTTTCAGCACAATCAAATCACTTTGAAATTTATATATTCCATTAAAAGGCACAGAGCATTATAGCGACCCGAACTGATTCCACTTATCACTTTTAAAACTTTTAATATTCTTAGGCTCAATAAAAGACCAACACATCTATTAAACAAAGCCGCAGTCTTCCTTAAAATAACAAAACAATATTATTGTAAAGTGAATAAAATCGTTTTGTCATGACTTGTAATGGCAGAACAGTAAACTATGTACTTCACTCAATTCACTGGGCTACTCGTCTTAGCTGTCATTTCACTCACCACAATCCACGTTTAACACAGCCTTGGCAGCACTGCGCACAATGGCTCGGCTCAAGGTATATAGGGCTCAGCTTAGCTGCCAGCCGCCAGGTTTTGTCTAGGAGCCAACCCAAACGTAAGGCTGAAACAGATTACACTTTAGTGCGCGCCGCGACATCGCGGCAAAATGAACGGGGAAATTACTCCGCCGCGCTGTGTCACAGATTGCAATAAGAGCGCAGCAGTGTAGATACAGCGCTCTTATATTGGTACTACATATTTTCATGAGAAGTTGCCTACCCCAAACATAATTTTTTGTTGGTACCACTGAAAGTGAGCAGCAAATTTAGGATTAGAAATGACAACACGGCAAAAAATTTCGCTGCGCTGTCGGCCGCGTTCAATGCGTGATGCACAATAAGAAACACATGTTCTCTAGCATTTTTCGGCTTTGTCGCGCCGCGCACTAAAGTGTAATCTGTTTCAGCCTGTAGTAACACGAAGCACGCGCATTTTGATACAATAGGGCGTGCGGAGCACTACTTTCCAATATTGAAAAGTAGGCGGCGTGACCACTGTGTTTATGGATGATATCTGATACCTGTTTGGCTTGAACGAGATTTATTTGCTTGCGATCCCAATTTAATTAGTTAAATTAAAATTTAAATATGGTCATGAATTGTTGTGTACCCCAGTGCTCTAACAAATTCAATAAAAACATAATGTCAAACAAATTTCAGCAGTTTCCTAAGGAGGAAAAATACCTTTTTTCCACGCTAAAATTTTGACGTTTGAAGTTGAAAGAAATTGAAATACAATCACAATTTCTGATAAAAAAATTCCGGCTTCATTTAGACAATTCTTTTGAAAAGAAATTAAAATAGTAAGTATAAATATAATATTCCTTACTATTTCGAGATTGAGTAATTGCAATAGCAATCTAAAAGAACACGAAATAATATCAGAAATGCAAAACAGCTGATTGTCAAAAGCAGCCACATATAGTTCAAAACAATGAACAATTTTAGCCGTAAAAAAGTCCCTGTTCGATTGCAGCGAAATATTTATCCGCTAAATGAACACAATACCGGGCTTTACTCGTAGGCTCTAGCATACCGCCATATGTACGTCTAAGCCAAGGGAAGGAAATTCCTTCCTTCTCTAAAAACTTCTCGTTTGGGTTGGCTCCGCAGTACTTCCATATGAATATCAAGGTTAATTTTGTGCGTATTCAATCAAAAAACAGTCACTCTATGAGAATTTAATTACTATATTATCACCTCAATTCTCAGGTATATTATAAAATTCCGTGCTATCTTATACAACAAGCGTATATTCGATATTACCTGTCAACGCATGCTTGCGAGCTACGAGTTTGAACAATTTCAATTTGACTCCATTCCCATTAAAATGTTGGCACATTGCAGCTGATAGCCTGTGACGTAATTCTGTGACTAATGCATATACACTTTTATAGGAAAGAGAATATTGTGTTCTCTGTACCGTACTTTCCTATACTATTCACGATATTACGTCACCTATGGGTGGAATATGGTTCGTAATGGTAATACTTGTGTTCTATATACCTTGGAGTTGCCATGGACAATGTAGTAGGCAAAATGGCTGTAATAATGTTTTGGACAGTTTGTATCAAGCGAATACTTGTATTCTATACATATATCCATTGAATAAATAACTAATAAGGAAGCGGGTTTCGTGCGAATACAGTGTACGTGAGTAGGCAATTCAATGACAGTCAAACCCATGGAGCGGGGGGAGAAATGACAAGAGGGCTGGTCACTTATTTCAAAATTCTGCTCGACCACTGACTTATAACAATGGACTGAGCGTATTGTCATTTTCCTATAGGAAAGCATGGCACAAGTTTTATAGCTCTCTCTTTCGCCCTATGGCAGAGTTGGAGCTACCAACACAAAATATTGCATTCTGGAACGTTTTCTTATGCCATTTGATGTTTTTATGTTGGCTACAGATGCAATCACCTCAGAAGGAATAAGGTAGAGATAGTGTTTACCATGCTCCGTCTCTCTTGCCCATAAGCAGGATTCAGTTACGAATAACTTTTGAAAATTAAAGTCGGAATGAGTTTAATTCCTTATAAGGGATTAAAATATCACTTGGGCACAAGAAAAAACATATTTTTAATTAAATTCGATTTACGGATGTAAAATTTCATCTGATTGGTTGAGTTTTACATGTTTTTTTATGTAATCCTTTTAAAGGGTGCTCTAACGGTAATATACAGAAACACAATATTTTTTGTGCCACATGAAATAGCAAATCGCTCAGTCCATTGTTATAAGTCAGTGTGCTCGACAAGTCACTTAAATTATCACAGGCAACGCCAAGGAATATTATCTGAAGATAAGGGGGCCCTAAAAATTTGTTTATTTTACATAGCAATTTGGATTATAAAAAATTTCCCCCTTCAAAATTTCACGGTTTCACTAATGCCATGACGAAACGAATACAAACACAGCACATTAATACATTTCGCCGAGTGGCCTAGGTTTTCACCCGATATACCGTTTCCTTATTAGTTATTTATTCAATGCATATACCTTGGAGAGTGGAGCTGCATGAAAATAGAATCTATTCTAATTTCACGCTGGTATTTCCGAAATCTTACAAACTGGAATATCGAACTACTAGCATGTAGATGGCCTAGAAAAAGCTCCATACTTCTTTTTATCATAACTAACATGTTTTAGTGTTATTTTCTGATTTAATAGTTTTTATGAAAGCTAATAAAAAACAGGTATTTTTTGCAAACTTCATAATTTAAAAATCAAAAATATTACGTTAATTCTTATCTAGTTTCGAAGCAATCGGTACAACACGTGTCTCCTTTTTTGAATTTATTATTTTGACATCGACCAGCATGTTTATTTGGCGTCTTTGGCATTTTGTTATATAAATTTCAAAGTTTATGGTGATTTTTTACATTTAATTTCAAAGTTCGGATTTCACTCTGCGCTGTATTGTGAACAGCTGCGCTCTGAACTCAAAGCTCATTCTGCTCCAATCTGCATTGTGAATGCAGCATAATGGTAAAACTAAGTATAAATATATTTCTGAGAACAATCTAACGGCTAAGTTCAGTAATATTAATCCATCCACTTCAAAATATATACTGGAAACATAGAAGCAAAGCAAGGTTTTCTAAAATTATTTGCAGAAAAGAGAATAGAGTGTTAGGTATACCTACTCCGCTTCGTCTGAGAATCCAATCAGCCTCTTACTCAAGAGCCTCCACCATAACATAGAACCGAACGACGTAGTTGAAGAATTAAAGAGTATTTTTCCTCAATTAATCCGAAAGAAAATATACATGTTCCAAACCCCTAAATTTAAAAAAGAAAGCTATCAAATAGATAGCTTCCTAATTCAACTGAACCCAGGGGAAGACATTTCAAATTTACTGGTCACCAAATACTTTCTGTGTCAGCGAGTTACCTGGCAAGCAGTCAAAGGCAAATGACTAGTGCAATGCTATGGAGTGAAAAGAGGTTGTGTCCGCCGTGGGGAGGTCTCTGGAACTCAGACCACAGCAAGGCCCATTTTCAACCCTCTAGACTTATGAACAATAGCTATAGATGCCAGCAGTTCAAAGGGCATAAGTGCGTTAAATGCCTACAAAAACGCTCACCGAATGAATGTCCGTCAAATAAGGAGGTGGAGGTGACCCCTGCCTGTGTAAACTGCGGACAGGTGGGTCGGTCAATTTGCTAACTATAGAGGTTTCCCAATGTACAAAATATTCCTCAATGCAAGCAAAGATAGAATAATGTAAGCCAAGCCAGCCGTGGCAGGCAAACTTCTTAACACTCCTCACGAAGTGATGAATGCTTCTTCACCACCTTTTAGCAATAATATAAACAATAACAGATTTCAAGGTTTCTTAAACCTCTCTAATGAACTATTTGGAGCACCCCTCCATGAATTATTCAATAAAATCAACAACTTTCTAGAATATATATATATAGAGAAATGTGATTCTCTATATCAGAAAAGGGAAGCCATATTATTGTTCATAGTAAACACGTCACGTGCCATAATGACTATTAATAACATCTCAATACTAGAATTAAACCTCCAGTCTTTAATTAACAATACCGAAGATTAGAATTAGTCAATATCTTAAAGCCTTATCTCTGAAACAAAAGTGAATAGTAAACTTATCTTAAATTCCCCGCAGTAAAAGACCCTCCAGGAGTTCCCCTACTAATCAAAAACATCAGCAGATATTCGCTGATACCTACAACAAACTTCCAAACACCTAAGCTCTTGTTGAAGTAGAATTGAACATAAACAATCACACTAAAAAGATTTTAATAGGTAGTATTTATATCCCGTCCACAATTGAAGCCCACAAATTATTAGATACTGTTGCGAGCGTGGTCTTTGGTTCGTTATTTAAAACACAATATTAAATAATTAATATATAAGTTCTTTATTTCACTCTAATCATATAAAATTCATAAACCTTCAATTAATCAACTCAACTCTAATTATCGCTAACACTGTACTTTCAATTATCGCAATCTAATTACATACAACACTTCCGCCTGTTTATTACTTTCGCTTCTTAACACTGCAACGTCTAAGACAAGACCCTTCTTCTGTTATATTTATACCCTAGAAACTCTCCGGATTATTCTGGAGTGTTCTATTCCATAAGCTTCTTTACTGTTCTATTCATTCTTATTCCTGAACCTTTTAATCGATTCTCCGAACCTGAAGTCGTTTACTCTCCATTGCCAGTAGATGTCACCAGTTCTCTCTTTCTATTGCACGTAACACTGCCCCCTCTTAAATTTGTTCGTCCCGAACAACAGGTGGTCCACGGTCTTGATGCTTGTAGTATTGACACAAGCGATCCAGATGGACGATTTTTCGTTTGCCTCCTGTACCACGTTGAATCCTGTATACTACGTCATTTATTCTAGTTACTACTGAATACGGTCCCTCCCACTGTTGTCGTGATTTTGGAGAGCATTCCTTACGTCGGTTCGGGTTGTATAGCCAAACAAGATCACCTTCATTGAATCCTGCTGAATTCGCACGTAAGTCATAGCGGGTCCTCATCCGATGGGTACTCACTGCTAATTTCGCCCCCGTGGCCCCTTGTACATCAGCTCTCCGTTTCAATGGGGCTCTGACATTACATTTATACATTTCCTTTCTGCTGTTATGTGGCGGCCCTTTGTAAGAAGCGCACAGTGCATCTGCGACACCACTTCGCTACATCCTCCCGCATATGTAGCCAATAAAACTTTTCTCGTATTTTAGAAATTGTTTTATTCACTCCCAAATGTTCTCCAGATGCTCCACGATGCATTTTACCTAGAACATCGTTGACCTTTGATGCCGGCACGACTATTTGCATTCGGAACGATTTAACGTTAGGTGCTTCCCACTTGCGTTAATATACCGCATTCAACATGAAAAGAATTCCATTGAGCCCAGTAGCTTTTCAGCTTTTCACTCATCCTCGAAATATCCTTCCATTCTGGTTTCTATGTCTGTTTTCCAAGTAAGAATAGGCGATATGTCCGGATCTTCTCGTTGCGCTGTTCGCAAACTCTCGATGTCCCAACCTGTTGATGGCTCCACAGTTACCAACTGTATAGTAGCTGTTTTCTCATTTCCTTTCTCCCAGCCGTAATGCTTACATTCAGGTTCCCATTGACGTTGTACCAAGGCTTCTGCATTTCCATGGATACGTCCTTTCCTGTGTTGGCTTTCAAAGCCATAAGGTTGGATTCTAGTCTCCCTATGAATAGTTTGCTCTCTAGCTCGCCAACTTGGACATTCTTCTCTCCCTTTCTGTTCAGTTGATTCCTTTCGACGGCGTTTCCTGCAGTCGCTTTGAAGGTGTCCCAATTTATTACAATCCCAACATCGAAGAACACTACGTGAAGGGGTGCTCAGTGATAACTGCAATCTATTGCAAGTTTGCTGCTCAGCTCGATATCTTTGCAATTGCACTTTCCTCTCTTCATCTAGAGATTCTACTCGTCGGCGTTTTCTGCAGTCTCTTTGTAGGTGTCCTGGTCTATTACAATTCCAGCATCGAAGGATACCACGCAAAGGTGAGCTCTGGGATGACTGCATTCTATTACAAGTACATTCGTCCACCGAAATGTCTCTCATTCGTACTGCACTCCGCGAAGCTTGTCTGGCGGATTCATACACTAATGACTAGCCTAGCGCTTCTGCTGTTGATTTCTTTCCTGCTAGCCTTAATGATTGTTGTAAATTTTGATCTGTAATAGCGTTCACAAATGCTTTCGTTGCCACTTCATTGAGAAAATCTGCATTCACGCTGGAGTATGAAAGATGCCCTAATCTTTCTAGATCTGCCTGCAGTTGTTGTAGTGATTCGCCATGTTTTTGAATCCTGTTGCGCAACTGTATGTAGGCGATATACTTGCTGCATGTGTTCATCTCCGTAACGTAATTCTATCGCCTGTACTAATGAAGAGTAATTACGTTGATTTTCAATCGGTACAGTTTGTAAGAGTTCTGACGCAGGACCTCGAAGTGCTAACACCAGAGCTATAGCTTTGTCTTCATCATTCCATCCATTTACCTCTGAAGCTGCCTCGAATTGTGTCTTGAGGATATGCCACGAGTTTTGTCCATCAAATATGGGAGGTTTCATTCTACCTGCACCGGATATTTCAGTTCCTACGTTTAGAGGCTGACGATGCTTTATTCTTTCCAGATCTGATTTAAAACTGTCAGAGAGATCTTTTGTTCGTCCAAACGGGTTTCCAGAGATTTCTTTTGTTCCTCAAAATCAATATTTTGTTCATCAAAACGGGCTTCCATAGATTTCTTGTGCTCATCTAACCGGGATTCCAGAGGGATTCTTTTGTTCATCGAGAGAATTCTTTTGTTCGTCCATAGATTTCTTCTGCTCATCTAACCGGGATTCCAGAGAATTCTTTTGTTCCTCAAAAGCATTCTTCTGTTCATCGAGAGAATTCTTTTGTTCATCAAAACGGGCTTCCATTTTACTCATTAAAGTACTCAAAAGCTGTTCCATTTTCATCGCAGGCTCTTCTTCAGCTTCGGTTTCCTCTAAGTTCTCTTCGAAAGCAAATGTTTCAGGATTCTTTCCTTCCTCTATCAGAGCTTGTCTCAGTCGCTCGACGAGAACATTCTTTGGACCTGTCGTTTGTAACGACCGGTTCCCTAACTTCACTTTCAAATCCTGTATCCGAAGCTCCTCCAGTTTGCGCCCCATTACTTTAATAATTCACTCACAGTTGAATATTAATTATTTTCCAGAACTTTCAAAATTTAACACAATTTCTCAAAATTAATCACACTTTGAATTTTTAAGTCAATTGTCACCACTTTATTTCGCGAATTTATTTCACTTCTGGCACCAGTTGTTGCGAGCGTGGCCTTTGGTTCGTTATTTAAAACACAATATTAAATAATTAATATATTATATAAGTTCTTTATTTCACTCTAATCATATAAAACAAACAATTCTTCAATTAATCAACTCAACTCTAATTATCGCTAACACTGTACTTTCAATTATAGCAATCTAATTACATACAACACTTCCGCCTGTTTATTACTTTCGCGTCTTAACAATGCAGAGACTGCTTTAAGACAAGACTCTTCTTCTGGCGGTGACAACTGTTATATTTATACCCTAGAAACTCTCCGGATTATTCTGGAGTGTTCTATTCCATAAGCTTCTTTACTGTTCTATTCATTCTTATTCCTGAACCTTATAATCGATTTTCCGAATCTGAAGTCGTTTACTCTCCATTGCCAGTAGATGTCACCAGTTGTCTCTTTCTATTGCACGTAACAATACCCTCTCCGCAACTCGTGGGAACTGTATGGACAGATTCTTTTATAAAAAGAGGGTGGCACCCCTCTAAAAATGCCAAAGGGCGTTAAGAGGAGAAAGATGGGGGTGTTGCCAAGGTAGGTAAGCTCCATCTGCTGGCCAACAGCAATCTGCTATATTTTCAACACCAGCAGCCGACAGACACTAAAATCTTAACCAGTGAGGATGGCTGAATGGAAATAAATTGCTTGAGCGACCTCCAGCCAAAATAGGGGAGAATAAGGAGAGTTGCGTAACTGGCTGCAAGAAGCTTCCAAAGAAGAACTCCCCAGGAAGAAGAAACGTTGCGAGAATGCGAGGTTTCTTCTCGAGAAACTGGAAAGTCGGGACGAAGGTTCTTGGATAAAGAGGGACAGAGACACGGTAAAATGGACAAGGAAGACCTTGGCTCAAGACCCGTATCATGTTCCATTTGTTCGGGCACTGGCCGAACCAAGTAAGGAAACCAAGAACGCTAGGAAAATCTTTCTTTTCCGCAATCTGATAGATTTCCACGTTCATTTTCATCTACCAATACAATCAAAGACTTGGAATCCCGACGCAGTTCCCTTCAGCCAAAGAAACGGAAATCCGTGAGCAAATAGTACGGATTTTCAGGTAAACTCGTCAAAAATGAGAAGGAAAACGACCGGAAATCAAATCGAATTGCTTATTGGGAAGGGTTCGAAAATGGGACAAATTGGGTAACTCTTTCGTAGGGTTGCCATACAACAATTTCGTTTTTCACTACTTATTTTGACACTATCTGAGAACAAATGTCTAAATCGATTCTCGTGCTGCCAACGCTAGCATTTTAGAACGCGTCGGAGCCGCGCTAAAGGTAAGCGTCGAGGTTTAGCCGATGCCGCCACACCTCCTTCTGTCGACTCCGTTAAACTAATGGAGTTAGGTTCGGAGTCTCGTGCATTAACAGTTTCCTTATTATGGGTTGTGGGAATTTGTCCTCAGTTTGGGTTACGTTATTGTTAGCTTTAGACCTAGAATCTAGTTACTGCAAAACATAATTTCTTGTCTTTTTACTATTCTCTGATTCTATTCTACGATGGACTTCCTATAATAATGTTATTGTTCACAAGATTGTTCACTATTGTCGCTGGGTATTCTGGTAATGCACCTGCGGTGTTATGTATCTCCCCGGCTTATATTCGATAATATACTCATACTCTGAGAGCTTATGATGGAGTATGATTAGTCTGGATGTTGCATCTTTAGTGTTAAAGATTCCTTTAAGCGGCTTGTGATCTGTATAGATTGTAAATTTTCGTCCATATAAATAGCATCGAAAGTTTCGTGTTGCGCAATCTACTGCTAATAGCCTTTTTCTGTGGTGGAGTAGTTCCATTCCGCTTTATTTAATGTCCTACTTGCGTATGCAATGGGTTGGTCCTGGCCAATCTCATCCTATCGTTAACATAAAGGGTTTGTCAAACTTTGGGTATATTAATAAGGGTATGGTAAGGAGTAATTAATGTCTTTTTTAGTTCTGTAAAAGGCTTTTCGCACTCCTCCGACCATTTGAATGAACTATTTGTACGCAAATTTTATTAAGTGGTTAAGAGAAATTGGGTATAAACTTTTGGTAATAAATTGATAATTCCACGAACGACTTAATTTGCTTTACTGTTTTCTACTTGGAAAGTCTTGTACACAACTTACTTTAGAGGGATATGGCAGAGTTCCTTTACTCGAACATTTATGTCCTAAGTAGATCACCTCTTTTCTTAGGAAGTTACATTTTTCTATTTTTAGTTTTAGATTGTTCAATTGCAATCTTTCTAATACCTGTCGGAGCATGTTGTTGTGGTCTAAGATATTTCTTCAGGATATGAAAATATCGTCCAAGTACACGAAATCCTTAAAATTTTAGAGTCCAGTTAAAACATGGTTTATCAAGAGTTGAAATGTTGCTAGCGCTCTTTTAAGTTCAAACGGCATACGTTTGAATTCAGAATGGAGTACTAAAGGCTGTTTTATATTGATCCTTCTCCTCCAATAAGACTTGATAATATCCACTAGCCAGATGTAAGGTAGTAAAATATCGGGAGTGTCCCAGTTGGTCGAATATATCATTGTTCCTAGGAAGTGGGAATGTATTTTCTATCGTAATAGTATTCAATTTTCGACAATCGACAAATGCAGAACGCATCAGCTTTAATTCTTGCATTAACTTTACTTTGCTGACTTGCTTTTACTACCCTTCTTGTTATGGCGGCATTGCAAGCTTAGACGTTATAGTTTCCTTGCTAAAATCTTTTAAAGTAATAATATGATCAATACAATATCTAAACTTCAGACAGAAAATATTAGAAGTGTAGAGTTGGAAGGAAGTGTTAAGTAGAAGAAGCGCAGGAGCAGGACCAAGACAAGATGGGAATCGAACGAATCCTGGGATGATAACGCGTATACCAACTGAGCTACTGAACTGTTAATGATCATTTTACATTTACATTTCTTTATTTATAGGTGGCATTGTACAAAAAAAATATAAAATCTTATTTTAGTACAAGATTAATATGTACATACATACATATGTACATTATCCAATAACTAATATTAAAAACAACTAGACTATTAAGAAATTAAATAACTAGAAGTAAGATACAAAGGAAAAAAAGTGAAACTTATACTTATTTGCAATGCAAAACTAAAAACTAGACTGATTTCAAGTGCTCAAGAGCTTTACATTTAAAATTACCAAACGTACCTGACTCAAACAACAATCTCAAATTTATTGGCAGAGAATTTCAAATAATAATGGACTGAATGAAGAACTGACGCCTATTAAAGTAGTAACTCGACTTAATCTCACAATCGTATATCATACAAGTAGCTGGGGCCCCGAGCCTTAACGAGTCCTAGCCAATAAAATAACACGATATTTGAAATAGATCTTAAGGCTGCAACCAAGAATGGCATAGGGAGAGACATAGTCAGAGCTATGGAGACCAAAAACATACCTTTTAGTAGCGTTGAATTCAGTATTTCGATAGTTTTCGAATAGACTCATAGTCAAGGCAAGAAAGTATTTCGCATCTATAGGTAAAAAGAGGGAGGAGAAGCGTCCTAACTAGCTTTAAACGGGTTTCCGCTAGAGCAAAATTACTAGTCGCTCAGAGTGAACGAAGCCCAGCATGTACCTACTTTTCTAATTAAATTTAATTAAAATTTATATTATGGCCCCAGAAAAGAGTTCTATTAAAGATAATTTCCAAGTTGGGAGCGGAATCGATAATATATAATTAAGCACTTAGTGCAGCATGTTGTCAATGGTCCACAATTCTATAGAATGAAGATAATCATTTATGCAAATCAAATTTCTCTTGAGATGTACAATTGAGCATCGTCAGCATAAAGGTGCGGTTTGCTGTACTTAACACAATGAATTAAATCATTGATAAAAAAAGAGAGCAACAGAGGACCCAAGATAGATCCTTGCGATACTCCTGAAGATATCAGTTGAAAAGTGTATTATAAAATTTTAGAATATACTGATTGATACCGATCTCACAAGTAACTGCCGATAAGGTTTGCAGGCTTGGTAGAGAAATTAAATTTCATTATCAGTTTTCTACATAGCTTGTTATGATTCACCGAATCAAATGACTTAGAGAAATCCAATAGAACTAACATGGAGAAGTCATCCCTATCAATAGCAGACCATATATCATTGGTTATTTTAAGAAGAGCAATAATACCAATATTCTCAGCTCTAAAGCCTGATTGCTCCTCATTTAGAATATTATGATATTTATATGGGCAGACAGAATTTGTTCAATTACTTTAGATAAAACTAGTAAGATACTAATACTTCCACTGTTTCGGAGACCAAGATGAGCTAAAACACGTATTAAAAATGTGTGCAAAAGGAGAAAGTATATAAGGCAGGAGTAATTTAACAAATTTCGAGCAAATATCTTCACATCCAGTGGTGTCAGATTTTATTTCCCAAAAAGCCATGAGAATAATGGAAAGATCATTGCACACGATCAAATCAGCCCTCCTAATACACTCGACCATGATATTATTTTTCTCAGCTATGACCTTATGCTAGGCATGAATCACTCTCCTATTAAGTATTCTTTCCGGAATTATAAAAATATAGATACTGATTCCTTATTTGATGAGTGCATGGTTTTGCCGTGGCAGCGGTATATGATTGTATATTAGTTGATGACCAAGCCGACATCTGTACGAAGTTGATCTCCTATCTGTATAATAAATATGTACCTGTTCAGGTGAAATATACTGATGCGAATTGTTGCCCATGGCTTACTATAAGAGTCCGCACCCTTATAAAGCGTGAGTATCTATATCAACGTTATAGACGGCTCAAAACCTACGAAGCCAGGTCCTTGTATGAAACTGCTCGAAACAGAACCACCACAGCGATTAAACTAGCTAAACGTCAGTATTATAGTTCCAAAATTAATACTAACCCTGATTCAAAAAAGGTGTGGAGGAATCTGCGGCAAATCGGAGTATGTATATGGTAAGGACAAGAGTTATTGCAGTTTCCAACCTGATGAATTGAATGCCTTTTTACCTCGATCAGTAACGCCCCTAACGAAACGTCTGCTCCACATCAGGCTAGTTTATTATCCAATTCATTAAGTAGTATCTCGCATGATTCTAGTCACCTATTTTCTTTCCGGTGTGTTAACATGGATTAACTTATTTCGGCCCTTAATTCAATAAAATCTGATGCTACTGGCCATGATGACCTCTCACTGTGCTTTATCAAAATATTGCTTCCAATCATCTGAACGTTTATTCTTCATATAGTTAATTCATGCTTGTCTTCATCCTCCTTTTCCTTCAATTGGGAAGTTGCTAATATTCTTCCAATTCCAAAGAAATTTTCTCCAGAATCTCCAGCTGATTTTCGTCCAATTAGCATACTATGCTTTCTATCTAAAGTGGTTGAAAAATTAATGTACCGACAGGTTTCTGAACACGTAGACAAAAATAATTTATTGACCTACTGGCAATCCGGATTTAGGACGCACCACAGTTATGAAACTGCTATCTTAAAGATATCCACTGACATTAGAAGTGCTATGGATCAGGACAAATTTACCACCTTGGTGCGTTTGGATTTTTCAAAAGCTTTTGATACCGTTGCTCATAGCATTCTCTTGCAGAGACTCTATGCCTCTTTTGAATTTAGTAGTACAGCAGTATCGAAGATCGGTAGTTTTCTATCTAATCGCAGTCAACAAGTCAAGCTCAATGATAGAATATCCATTCCGCTAACGCTAGTGCGGAGAGTGCCTCAAGGTTCTGTCATGTGTCCATTGTTGTTCAGCCTATTCATTAATGACTTTGGCTTATTGATGATTGCGTAGAACGTATAAACTCTAATTTAGACAGAATTCACGCATGATCTAGGTATAATAAGTTACACTTAAACCCTAGTAAGTCGCAGTGTATAAGCTTCTACAATAATTCATTTGATTTGCTTGATGTTCCAGCAGTAGTGTTAAATGACTCCATCCTACCAATGCTTAGTAAGGTCACCAATTTAGTGATAATCTTGAATAGAAGTGTAAAGTGTTGTGATAATGTCAATAGCCAATTGAGGAAAATATATTCTGGTTTTCGAAGGCTTTGGCTTTCTGCTAATATCTTACCTTGTAGTAGTCATCTAATGCTAGTGAAATCGTTAATCTTGCCTCATTTCACTTCGGGTAGCATTGTTTTTCCCAAACTGGATACTAGGATACTCGTTAAAACATTATCTACAACGTAGATCGCTTATCTTGTTGTATAACATACTGAAGTCAATAAGCCGTAGTATATTAGAGAGTTATTCTTGTTTACAACATCCCAACGGAATAGAAATTTAGTGATGCCTCGTGTTCATAAGCTGGTCATGGAAAATTCGTACCTTGTTCAGATCATCCGGCTAAGAAACAGTTTACCTGTTACTATCCAAACAGCAGGCACTGTCAGTTTATTTAAAACGCTAGTTCGAATATACTTAAAATAACATTTTTATTTAATTTAACATGTAAAATTTAAATAATAAATTTTATCTTCGCATTTGAGTTGCACGATTAGGTATATAACGTAAAGCTTACTAAATTGATCTAGATTGTTTCTTTTTATATTTTAGTTCTTTTTCTTTCAATTATCTCTAGAACCAATACACAATATTGTATACTTAAAAAGATTATAAATCCCGTATGTGCTGTCACCAGGAATAATTGAATTTGAATGAATTTGAAGTTTAATATATTATATCCAACATTTTCACGATCTTTCCATTTTGAAATATATTTGAATAGAGCATGAATAGGTTATCTCAAAGGAATTTTTAAGCGGAACATATAGAGAAAAGAACAATGACTATTCAATATTCAGAACTATCCTAAAGTATTGTAAATACAAATACCAAGAAGTGCATGTATCCAAGCAACAACTTTTCAACACAACATCAGAAATGTACCCGTTCCCGCACGAACAAATATCAATTTTGGAAGTTTCTCTGTAGAGTTACGCAGTTCTTAAAAATGACTGAAGACAATTCTTGGGTTTTCGATTCTTTGGTTTGTTTTTTGCACGGTCCAGTTTGGAATGCTCCTCTTCAAACTTTTATAGAAGAGAAATCCTTCGGTGATTCATGTGAATATTATTTAATCTTGTAAGAAAATTAAAAATCGATATCAATTTCAGTATTCGACCCGAATCAAGAGCCGGATGAAACTAATACGGAATACAAATTAATTCATGAGGAATACAAAAATTTGGTTGATTTTATGCTCGGCAGCTTTATGGAAGAGATGCATATAACGCCTGAGCAATTTGAGATAGCTTGCTTAGAAGGACGGAATCAACACTCGGACAATCCGTTAAATTTTCATCAAGGTCTCTTTCAGCAGGTGTTCTTATCTTGTTGTCTTTGATGATTCTATTACATATGCTAATATTAAATAAAATTTTAGATATGGGCTGCAAACAATATTAAAATCTTTATTCGCATGATGACCCAACGTAATGTAGAAATTCAACTACAAGCTCTCGATCTAATAGAGCGAAGACAGAATTCTGGAACTGAGGAAGAAATCACTAAAGATAATGAAAGCAAAGAAACTGTAAGGTATTGATATATACTACTCGCACATACATAGGTAGATGGGTGCACATTGACCAATTAAGTGACGTGACAAATGTCGCAATTACTTTAATCGAAATGATTATTAAGTAGTCGTTCTGTACACGCATTAGATATAAGAGCTAGATAGAAACGAAAACTCCAGATGACCGTGACTTACGGCCGAATGTGATTTTTGAAACCTAAAATAGGGATTTAGATTTCATCATTCCTTGGAATCTCACTTTCAACACTAGCGGTTAAAGGAGAAATTTCAGGTTTTTGTAACTTTGTTGTTAATCTTCATATAGAAACGTCTTGACACATGTACATAAAAACGTCATGACGGTCATGTAAACTTTTTTTAAATTGCTTCTGCTCATTTGAGTTATTCTTGTGTTTTATATTAAAAAGCACTTAATGATTTTTTCAGAAAAAATACTGAAATCGCAAACAGAAAAAGTATACCACCCCACTTCATTGTTCAATTTCGTTCTAGATGCATGTATTCACGTGTGTCCTAGATGAATTCTAAAGGGTATATGTAGGTACTATATTTATCATTCCGTTTGTAACACCTCGAAATAATGATGGTAGAGCAAAATAGATTGGACACCCACGCATAATATTAAAAGTTATTTTGATTTTTCCATGTCCGTCTGCCTGTCTGCCTGTGCACACGACAACTCGAGAACGCGTTCACTTAGAAATCTGAAATTTTGTACAAGTTCGAAAATGAGACAAATCGAGCAACTCCTTCGTGGGGTTACCATACAAAAATTTCGTTTTCCACTATATGTTTGGACACTGCCTGAGAACGCGTCAACATAGAGAGCTGAAATTTGGTACATGATGTATTTCTAGTAATAACAAATAAAATTTTAAAAATGGACTAAATCGGGCAACCCCTTCTTGGTTTTGCCATATAAAAATTCAGGGTTTTTACATATACTGTGAAAACGATCAGTCCTAGACATTTTTATTGTACTATAAAAACTTCTTCAGAATATGAAATCCTATAAAATTGGTTATAGTAATTTTTTCTGTCCGACGAAACCAATTCTAGCTTTTTTACTTGTTGGTGGTTGCTTGTTGCATGGTTGGTGCTGAAACAACTTACATGTGAAAACCTTAAAAAAGCAGTCGAATAAAAACGAGCTAGTGGTCCTCTAATAGAAAGCTCTATACATACATTCTCTCTCCCTCTCTCTCTTGCTGTATTATGCCACATAAATTCTTCACAATGATAGCTTTCTTTGGTTGAGTAGAAAGTTAAAGAGCTTTAAAAAAGTGATCCAGATTTATTTGGGGATTTTCTTATCTAGTTGTATGCTGTCTGTGGTTGGTGTATGCATGCAACAAAATGTTAATAAAAATTAAAGTAAACACAATTATCAAAATATTGCACTGCACTAACCATAAGAGCTTTATGAAAACTGAAATATTTATCAATTTATATTTTGTAATGAAATTTTACTTGAACTGACTTGACTAAACATATTTCGACAGTAAATTTATTCCCTATTAACATCCCGTCTGTGTAGGATGCTAATCAACAAAGTTGAAATATGTACACGTCCATATACATGAAGATGTCCTATATTAAAATTTTTATATTTTTATTTATAATTAGCTTAAAAACGGAAGAGGAAGTGGAAAAAGAAATATCGCAAAATGCTGAAAAAGAAATGAAAAGCCCAGAGGATTTGGAAAATACAAATGATTCCGAAGGCTCAAAATTTACTAGATTAAATTTATTTTTTGAAAATAAGGAGGTATTCGATAAAACTTATATACGCTCACTAATATCTTACACATATTCCTAAAAATAATTTTTCAGATAAATCCAGAGGATATCAAAACGAGACAAGAATATTTACGATCCCAAAGAGATAAAATTTTGGAAATCAAAAAGAAAGTTCGAGTTAGACAACTTAACGAAACTGTTAAAATGAATGATAGGCCATCTTCAGCGCAAGTTGCACAACAAATCCTAGCAGGCAATGTTGCGGATGGGGTTCTCCAAGATCCCGAAAAAAGTTCTGCCTCGCTTCAACTTAGAAAAACACTAGCAAAACGCCTGAGAACTGAGGTTGTGGAGCAACATTGAATATTTTAGCTGAATGAATTGTATACTATCATTAAGCTTATGTATAATGGAAAAGGCATATAAAAGAAAACAAGTTTAATAAAAGTGTATGTCATCTTCTTGAATAATGTATCTCCCACGGAGAAAGTCTCCTTTAGAACTACAAATTTTAATTTTTTTTTTTCGTTTTAATTGTTTTATTTTATTAAAATAGAGGCCAAGACGATTCAACGAATCGAATCGAATGGATTATTTGACGCAGAAATTCTTTATGGGAGCTAGAACATTCGCAAGGAAAATATACAATTTTTTCGACACGACTTCTAGATGAATTTTATTTAATATAATAATTATTTGTATACTTGGTGGTTGATACTATGGAAACTTTAATTTGGTTTATGGGTATGTTAATTTTTTCACAGTATTCATTTAGCTTTGTAATGTGAACACATCGCTTGTAAAATAAAAGATGCCAAGTCTTAGAAATACAAAAGAACTGTACGTTTGTTTTAAAGATTCCTAAATACCAATCATGTTAGGATTAATTACTAAATTATTTGGAGGTGCATTAAACAAACTCTGCCGAACCGTCCGATTACTGCGTAAGCCCAAGTAGTTAAATAATAAAATTAGAAAACAATTCAAAATATTATAGTCTTATTATAAGTTCTATGATAACAATTACCATTTAATGGTGATTTTTCGATTTAATTTATTGGTTATCTTTATTTACCATATATTAACCTTATTCTATTTTCTTGTTTATGAAAAAAAAAATACCGATCAACTTGATAATTCTTGTCAATAGTAAGAGTTTTTTCCATTTTGAACAATCTAATCTGGATGTTTTCATCGAAGTAGAAGGCGCTTTCAATAATGTAGGATCAATCATAGCACTGCGTCTCAATCAGAGCTAGATTCGCCCTGGAACAAGAGCTCCACACGAATCTATTTTTGAATTTGCAGTCAATTGTACCTTCATTGACAGGGACAGTGATCACCTCCTCGATACTACGCTAAAAGACAACATCAAAGCGAAAATCCCATCTAGATCAGAAAGAGAACCTAGAAGAAAACACAGGAGCAAGTGTTTTCTACGAATATCCTCATTTGAAAATGGCCATACACCTTGGAAACCAGGCAGAAATCATGGCCATCCTTGAAGCGGGAAAGTATTTCCTCAACTCAGATACTGAGAAAAAAGGGATTGTTATCTGCTCGGACAGTCAAGAGGTTTTACAAAGCCCTTTACAACCTTCAAACTGGTATTGGACTATAAAACCACCCTGAATTCTCTTTGTCGGTGTAACGAGGTGCTTATCCTACGGTACCAGGTCACAGCAATATTAGCGAAAATGAAAAGGCAGAGGACCTTACTCATTTTGGTGCAGCTCCAAAAGCATTCCCCTCCACAATCGGGATTGAATGAACCAAAATACCTTGCCTCCAACATTTTGGCTGACTGCAGACACAGTCGTCTTTGCTTAGATGACCCGTTGGAGACAACTACAAAGGAACTGTAGCGTATACCTAACCCAAACTTAACGAAAAAACTATTGGGACTTAACAAGCTCATCCTGAGAACCCTAGTGTTTATTCTTATTGGACACTCATATCTTTGGGGTCACCTAAACAGAATTTGACTTGTTAATAATCCTGTATGCAGAAGATGCTGAGAGGAATCTGAGGCGGTGACTCACTTTCTTGGTCATTGTCTCTCCGGAAAGCGTTACATATCCCTGGGCTCACACCTCCTAGATGAACTGCATTAAGGGGTTTGGTAGGGTTGGAGGCAAATGCTAAAATTTGTAAGCGCTTCCGGTTGAGATTTATGAGCAAATGCTCATGTAGGGCTCGGAAGTTGATGAAATTGCATCTATTTTTTATGCGTCGCTAAGTGATGCTAATTATGATACGAACTTTTTTTATGGTATTACTATTCTAAAAACATGTCTTTTATTTTTCATTTTCTGTCATATTGTACATTTTCTCACATTTGCTCATTTTTCCCAACTTTTAAGTCATTTTCCCATTATTTTAGATCATTTTTCTAATTTTTGTATTATTTTTCCTAATGTAACTGTACTGAATATATGAGTATATCACATCCCTAATTTTACAAGTCTTTATTTTATATTTTAAAATAAAATTTCATAGGCTGGCAACACATTTAATTTGTATAAACGTTTCTGCAATCAACAGCACATTGGCCGAGAGAAACAGAAGCGCGGCTTGGAAAATTTAAATGCGAAAACACATACTTTCACAATGTACCTCAAGCAAAATTTCGACATATTCAAAGAACCTATGCGAGGCATTACTGTCAGCTAATAATCCCTTAAATAAAATCAATCATCCAAAGTTTCGAGTCTTTCTGGTAAAATATACAAATAACGCGATTCCAGACGAGTGCACGCTAAGGAAAACGTTGCTATGATGACATGATAAGCCAGATTAGGAACATTGCAATAGGAAAAAAATATTTGGATTTCTATCGGTGAAACAACGGCCGCTATGTAGCGAATGTTATCGTAGGGATAGTAGAACGTGACGAGTTTTTTTTGACATCAGAAATTTTGGAGAAAGCTAATTCGTCAACCATATGTAAGCTGTTCGAAAAATCTCTTTTCCTTCTCTGGCCAGATTGAGTTAAGCACAACAATGTCTTACTCTTTTTGACGGATGCCGTTTCGTATATGGTAAAATCAGCGAATTTTAAAAGAGTTGTACTCTAAAATGGCACATATTACTTGCTTGCTCATGGTTTCCATCGAGCTGCCGCAGAAGTTTCACGAAATTACCCAGAAGGAGATAGACTCATTGCAAGTGTAAAGAAGATTTTTTTAAAAGTACCTGCTCGTACAGAACATTTTAAGTTGGAGGCTCCAGGTATACGCCTTCCACCACATTCCATATAAACGCGATGGAGAGCGTGGTTAAAGGCTACTAAGTATTTCTCTGGATATTTTGATGTTCTCAAAGATATAATTTCCATTTTGGCTGTGGAAGATTCAGCGGCAATTAAAATTGCACAAGATATAATTTCACATAATAAAAAAGAAGCTGATCTTGTGCATATAAAATCGAATTTTTCATTTTTATCAGAAGCTATTATGTAATAAATTGGAAAGGAAAGGCGGAAAGCTTATTGATTCCATTCGTCTAATACCAAAATCCCAGGATGAATTAAAATCCGGGAGATGTTACTGCAATTGTATATGGGAAACTTCTCAAAGTTTGAGATAAAAATTCCGGTTTTAAAACATTGTCCAAGATATCACAAGTGCTTACTGGAAACACCACTGTTTGGGATTTAGATAGTGATGCAGAGGATTTACAATTGGCTGATTCTGTTTATTTCAAATACGCTGGAACTATTTCTGTGGGCGTGGAAAGATCTTTTACAATGTACAAACATGGGCTGTCAGATAATCGACGCTCATTTTCATTTGAACATCTTAAAAAAATTGCACTCGTAATTCATTGTAATACCTCAACATAAGTAGATATTCAGCGAAACATTTTAATTATTTCCATATCCTGATCGTTAAAATCTTTACAGATTTACTTCGTTATTATTTTCTAGACGGGGATTCCTTTTTTTATTTATGTGTAAAAAATTAATTTTTCGTTTTTTTTTAAAAAACAAAACTGTATATATCTACATTACAAATGTCGAAATACAAAAGTATTTTTTAATTATATAAGTTGCATTTTTTTAATTTTTTTAATTATTATTGTCACTTTTTAAATGCATTTTTTATGGTCATTTTTCTAAATTTTAAGGTTATTAACTTCCGAGCCCTACTCATAAGTCTGGAGAGTGAGCAATGAGCCTTGTTGTGGCTCCGCAGCGGTAGCTTATGTAAGGATCCCGATCGGACCTTTGAAAGATGAGATAATAAGGGGCGCTTATCAAAAGCTAGTCCTCCGGTGGATCACCGGCCTTCATATGACAGGAAGAGGACAAGAGAACTGCTTAATGGCAGTAGAACAAATACCAGGGATCTACAGGGTGGGCCAAAAGTCACCATGGGGTTTAAAAATTTAATAACTTTTTCGTTTATATATTTTTTTATTTAGATTATATAAATAATATCTGGAGAATAAATAATGGAGAGATTCCCAACTGAACAAAGAACCAGAATAATACAGGGTGGGCCAAAAGTCACCATGGGGTTTAAAAATGCTCTTTGCGTTAAAATAATTGATCGCTGATTTAAGTAATAAAATTCTATTATTCTGGTTCTTTGTTCAGTTGTGAATCTCTCCATTATTTATTCTCCAGATGTTATTTATATAATCTAAAAAAAAAAGATAAAAAAAATATACATATATAAACGAAAAAGTTATTAAATTTTTAAACCCCATGGTGACTTTTGGCCCACCCTGTAGTAGGGGGTCATTACAGGTCACTGGGCCATTGGAGACCATACTAGAAGACCGGGAATAGCGGCGAGCGAGTTCTGCAAAAGCTTTAAAGATTCGGAGAAAATCGAATACGTCCAACGCGTACTTTGCATGTACCCCGCTCTGATAAAAAAAAAGAGGTGCACTATTAGGTAGCTACTTCTTTTCAAGTCTGGGGGAACTGCAAAAAAAAAGAGTTCAGGAGTGTTCTGAGATTCCTAAGGATTTCTAAGCAGGATGGACCTAGGGCAGTTTTAAAGGTTATCCCATGAGTTCAAGGGGCACAATGGACCCACTGGACTGTGACTTTGCGATTTAAAGAAATAATATAAGAATAAAATTCTCATTACGTACTGTGAATTTGCGATTTATATAAAAAACTGTAACTGTTTGAACACGCACACAATTAACCTCGGTACTATACTATAAGGAACTATTGCTTAGCAAAATTATTTTGCGAATTGTAAAAATTTGCTGATGGAAGAAAAAATAAAAAAAAATTATTTATGATGGACAACTTCTTTCCATCATTGACCTTAAACGGTACTTCATAGACTCGTTTTACTCATATTACTTTGAAAAATAGATAAAGAATGTATCCCTGACATAATAATAATAATAATGGCTTGAATGGGGGAAAAATGTATAAATTTCAGTTTTACTCTCCAGCAAAATTTTAACACTGAATTGAAACTACCTACAGCCAAAACAAATTCAATGACATCGTGGAAATACAGTCGAAACTCGATTATCCAGAATGAATCATATTTCTGCCGATATATTTTAAATTCTTTTCATTATCCGGGCTGAAAAATTCGGTAATATCGAGAAATGAGAAGAGTTGGTACGCTTATTTCGAAGTGATCATCCCATGTGCAAAAGGCACATTTTTGCTCATTTAAGGTCGATATAATGATTCACAATTCCGACACTTACATATTAAACAAATGTGAAAAATTAATATATAAAATATAAATGTAAAAAATAATTTCCGCTGGTGCGTTAGCCGCCATCTTGAATTTAAGGTGGAATTATTTTTGCTAAATATCTCGGCCCAAGGTATACAGAACACAAGCTATTCTCATTAAAATTTTGACACTAGAGTTGTGACGTGTTTCGTTCTATAACGTATATGCATTTCTATTGAAAAGGCAGACATGAGAGAGTATTTTCTGTACCGTACTTTCCTATACATTCGGACACAAATGGCGGAACGTGTTTCGTAATGAGAATACCTTGTATCTCTGTACCGTGATCCTGACCATTTTCAACAAATATTGTAAGGACTTAAGTTGTTGTAAATTTGACTCTCTACAACTTTAGTCCTGACAATTTTTATCGTGCGATCGATATTTTTCGAATTAAGCTGAAAAAAGTGGTTGTATAATTATCGAATTATCTCGTTTATTATTAACTTTAGGACATATAAATGTACACGAACAAAGCTGTATATATAATTACATTTTCTACAATTTTTATATGAATAGCAGCATAAAAATTGTATTTTGCGAACTCCTTTCTGCACCACTACATGGGTAGAATTCCAGACGTTTCATCGCTCGCAAGTTCGCTGAGGTTTCTGCCGTCTTCCTTATGAGAGTTTGAAGCTGAAATTTGGGTTTTTTCTTGCAAGCGTTAAGAATCCAGGCGTTGTTTTTTTTCAGATGGCCAGACCTATTTCTTTCAATATGTCGTTGTCGGATCTACTTGACTCTTTTTTTTTACGCTGGTCCTGCCAAATCAACATCATCGGTTTCCTCTTCGCAGATCTCCTGACATTCAATGGTTATATTCGATGTTGATTGGGCATAATCCTCGACGATACCATCATCTTCGTCGACATCAAGTAGCTCCTGAAGTTCGACAACATTGTCGCATGTATATCATCACTGCAGCTTTGACATATAACTAACTGAACATTTTAGTCCTGCTTTACCATTCTGTGGCATCCATATCGTACTGCAACCACATTTGCACCTATAAGTACGTCCGGTTAACATGCTGTTCCGCCGCTGTTGAGATCGGTGGAAGATCAGCTAGGTTAAATTTATTTTTTTTTTACTAATTTTGCGAAGCAGAGCAATCTGACGTCTTGGCCGCCTCCAAACAAGGCGATTAATGGCGATCTCCAGCTGTTGCTAGCACATGTTTGTTGATGCTACTCTTGGAATAAATTCAAACCTGCTCCCAAATCTTGATTTCTCTGGAGAGTGTTGAACAATTTTATTTTACCGACATTGAATATAGAGGATGTCGTTTCGCATCCGCTAAAGGCTTGCAAAAACAATATGTGTTGAGTAACAGCTTCTTCGTATTTAAAAATCGCCAGCGAAAACAGTTGTTCCAGAGTCCGACTTCTGCTCGGTTTCTTAAAGAAGATATTTTCAAGTGACGGCCCAACCCCGTCAACAGTATGAGGAGGTTGATGTCCCCACCGATAATAGTAACTTCGTCGTATTTAGCAGCCTCTTGAATAGCCGTGCCGACAATGAAAGAATTCGCATCGGCATCTTGCAAAGCTCTTTTGAGAAGGTCGATAAGCCTGGCCTTATTCTTGCAATTTCCCAAAAAAAAAAATCCTACTCTTGTTGGTCGCCCATCTGCCGGTGACGTCAACGTCTAGGGTACTCTGGTCGAATGAGTTCCGTTAGGCTTGCATAGGAGTAGGACCTTAAATATTGGTGTTCCAGGCAAAAAGTCGCAGAGATCAAAATTGTAGGAAATGTAATTATATACAACTTTGTTCCAGTACATTTATGTCCTAAAACTTAATAATAAACTAAATAATTCGATAATTATACTTTATCACCCTTTTAATTTACAACAGCTAGTGGATGCACCACGCGAATTTCTGATGCAACTGGAGGTAGAGCTAATTTACTACATTTTTTCTAACATCTCACCCCGACAAATATTCCATCTCAGTCGGTTCCCCCTTGGTAATTCAGACCGCTGTTTAATCACAGCTCAATTTATCATATCAAACCTGTGCTTCTCCACCTACAATTAGGCTTTTCTGGCACTATAAAAATGCTAATTTGGAGAATTTCAATCAGTAGCTTAAAGAAATGGATTGATCGGTCCGTTTTGCTTCAAGGTATTTTGACGAATGCACATTAGAACTTAGCACCAATCTAATTCTTGGCATGCGTGGATACATTCCGTATTTATACAGCAGATCTCAACGACAGCAAAACCGCTCTTGGTAAATCGAAAGAGTCTGTTTTTCGCACCTATCAATTGCATTCATGTCTATGAAAGTCTACAGGACTGCACGGAATACCTGCAAGTCCATTATTCAGACCAGTGTTAGGCAGAGAATCTTGGAAAACTGTAGATAGCAAAGGTTTCTGGTCTCTCGATAAATCCATCAGGAACAACTTCACCAGTTCCTCTATACCTTCACTACTTAACAATGGTGAACTGGTTGTTGACTCCGTGCAAAAGGCTAATTGGCTGCTCAATTCGCTTTAAATTCTCGTCTTCCACCCACTTCACAGACACTTGTTTTGCATCCCGCGTGTGGATGTGTACAAGAGCCAATACGCATTCCTCCGAGGGCTGTATCCAAGGTCCTTAAGAAGATCAACGTCTCCAAATCCACAGGTCCTAATGGTTTCTCACTCCTGTAAATTAAAAGCTGCGCCTCTGCGCAAACTATTCTACTATTCTAATATTATCGACCAATTGCAATCACTTCGATTCTTTCCAAGGTTTTCGAATCTGTCATTAACTCCTTAATGCAGTATCTAGAAACCAATCAACTCATCAACGATCGCCAATACGGCTGCCCGGAGTGGTCGCTCATCTGGAGACGTGCTGACATTTCTTCCGGAACGTTGAAACTGTAGTCTCAACTATTTTGATGAGTCCAAGATCGTTGCCCTGGATATTTGAAAGGCCTTTGATAGAGTCTGGCATCCCGCCCTTTTAGCACTTCGTCTCTCCCCTCCTCTTCTATCATGGAAAGTTTTCTATCTGGTCGCCTAATTCGTGTTGTACTATATGGCGTTATATCTGAATCTCACCCTGTAACTGCCGATGTGCCACAGCGCTCGCTTATCTCCCCGTCTCTCTTCCTAATTTGCGTTAATGATATGCTTTACCTTACTTTCAAGCCCATCCATAGTTTTGCTGATGACAGTTCCTTTAATTTCGCTTACTTTTTGATTTTCTTCCGAACTCCAGAGTGAAAGCCACATGTATGAAACGAGATTGCATGACTAGATCATTGAATAACGAACTTGACAATATCCTCGCTTGGGGCAAGGCGAATCGCTTCGAATTCAATGCATCTTAGACCTAAATGTGAAAACCAACTGATTGCGTGCATGCGTTGAGATGCTCTGCAAGTTAGAAAGTATTTAACTTTTGTGTGTCAACGCAATGCTCATTTGGTCAAGTTCCATATAAAAGTCATATATTTTAACTTAGCTTTCAACTGGGCTTTCGCCTTAAGGCTTTTTCATCTCTTTCAAACTGCTATTCAATTTGGGCCGTGGGTGATACCAAATTAAAGCTTTTGGTGAGTGCTATTAAACGAGGCCTATTGCCTTTTCTCCTGTACTTCTTATCCGAATATCGTTCAAATGCGTGATTTTCCATTTTGTGTACAGAGGGACGTGTAGGTTGGTGCGAGGGACTGATTATTATTTTAAACGCCTTAGCATAATGTTTTACATATTTCACATTTTTTTTACATAGAAAATTGAATGTATTAACAATCTCTTAAAATTATATTATCTTGTTTGACTTTAAATGTTTTAAAGAAAAAATTATTTTTACTTTTTAATGCAATTTTTTATAAAATTTAAATTTTTTTTAATGTATTTCATTAATTTATAGTTATACTATTTTCATGAAAACGCCGTGTACAAAATTTCAGCTCTCTACGTATTGGCCTACCCACAAAAAATTTTACGAAATTGATAGCATAGATATACCGTGTACGGAACAGTTTTCCTCCGGAAATAATATATTCCTACAGAAACTTGTATCTATGAAATGCGCGCAAAGTGCGTGAACTGCACTTCAGTGGAACACTACGCATTAAGCCAAGGAGCTTCTTCTCAAAAGCTTGAGAAAAAGTATATCCATTGAAACAAGGAAACAAAACAGCGGCCTAACTAAGGCTCAGCTTACTGAGTACTGTGAAACCGAGTAGGCTTAAGCCACACCCCTGGCTTTAGCCTGCACTGTGAAACCGGCCATAAGAAAAAGGACTACGAAAAACGTCTTAAAAGCATTCGAAATTTGGAATTGTTTTCCACTTCAAATGGCATAAAAGCATAAAAACACGCACCCAGCATCTCTAGCAACTTTTTAATGTCTCCACCGAGCTTATCTAATCCAAGTAGATTACGGGTCGTTTCAGAATTAATTCAACCAAGTTTTTTAAGAGCAATTGCTTGTGAGTTTTCACCGAATTAGGCCTGGATTCACTTGAAATACTTGGAATTTATCACCATTTATGCATACACTTGTTTATATTTCGTCTTCCTTGCTCTTATATTTGCCCATCCACTAATACATATACAGGATGTTTCCCACTAGGAGGTGATAGTACTCACCTAGGCGAACCAAAAATTGTATGGGGGGGCATATCAACCGTTTAGGAGTTACAGGGTGATTAAGAAAAAAATCTGGTTTTTCACAAAACACCCTGTATCTTAAAAACTACAGGGCATACCATACGGTCACATTTAGGAGCTCATTGTATGCAGAACTTCATGACCTATCCAGCAACTGCTCAATCAGCCCCATACCCCTCTCCCATCAAGAATTATGGGTGTCTAAATTAAGAATTTCGGATTTTCTTACCTTTTTTTTCATTTAACCTCTATTACTTTTGCAAAAATGTCGTTAACATAACTGTTTTTTTTATGCAAACTGTACTGTAGACTCTCCTCTTTAAGTTGACTTATTACACCAAATGTGCTATCTGAAGCCTTTTAAGACTTATTAGCTCTAAGAATAATATTCTCAAACCTATTTTCAAATCTATTCTGAACGATACTTATTCCCTTAGCACGTCATTTTAAAAATATCGTCTAATTTCAGTGTGACCTGAATAACTGTTAATAACTGTTTAACGACTACAGTTAACAAATAGGGTGTAATTGCTTAACTTAAAGAGGAGAGTCTACAGTTTACAGTGTTTATAAAAAAAAGTATGTTAATGACCTTTTTGCAAAAATAATAGAGGTTAAATGAAAAAAAAAGGTAAGTAAATCCGAAATTTTTAGTTTAGAACCCTGTAGTTTTTAAGATACATGGTGTTTTGTGAAAAACTAGCCCCTGCCATATAATTTTTGGTTCGTCTAGGTGAGTACTATCACCTCCCGCTCTATTGACCTCCTAGATGGAAACACCCTGTATACATACATAAATGGACTCATTGAATTCTGAATACTAATGTAAGTTGTTATTTAACAAAAACTTTTCAGGCAGATTCATCAAAGAAATAAAATTTTTATTTCCACAAAATAGAATTAATGAATTTTGGATTGTATTCCCCTCAATAATAGTGACTTGGAAAAAGACAGCAATATAAAAGTAGTGTGCCATTTCGATTAATGCATTTGTGATAGACGAGAGGTCCATTTACATAGAACAGTGATGCCACCCAATCTGTATTTATTTCCTAATTTTGCCGACTTGATATCTCCTCAAATAAGCGATTATAACTTTTATGTTTTTAATATATTAGGACTAAATTTTTGAGATGTAACTTTCTATTTATGAGTTTTTTATATTGACCGCCCCTGTAATTTATCTATTTATAATCTATCAGTACGCAAATTCTACACGATTTACCCAGCTTATACTTCATTTATGTATATGCCGGAGTGTGTTCGGGATCAGTCTAGTTTTGTGTCATATAAACATGGAAACATTATCGTTCCCAGAATTGTATTTTCATATAAGCAAAGAATAATTATAAGTTGTATCTAAATATCTAAACATATAAACGTTTGACCCTAGACTGAATTTATTTCTGTCCCTACTCGGTTCGACGTTGTTCTAATGGGTAGCTATTGAAAAGTTTTCATCACTTTTGCTTCAGACTGATTATCAGTGCTCCTTTGTATGTAATGAAAAAATAGTAGGAAATTGGAATAGAAAACAAATTTTATTAGGATTAAGATATAAAAAAATCTTGTTAAGTAAAAAGTAAATCAAAGATTACCGTTTGTCTTAGCCGCGTTCTTTATTCACTGACCTGAATATTCACTTCAACGTATAAAAAAAAACAATCCGACTCTACACAATGGAATCGTCTAAACAATTTTGAAACTGGGGGCTTAAAGCTCTATATTAATTATTTTCCAATATAATTGGAATTTACTAATTTTCAATCAAACTCCTGATCTTATTAATTAAAGAAATTTGCACTATTTTTCTATTAAATTAAGAAGAAATATATAATACAAAAATATTGTAAGAGACATTTATAAACAATACAAGAATTTAAAATGCTGTTCTGTTGATCGACGACCAGGTACATGTATTTGTTCTATGTTTAAATAGAAGTGAACCAGTAATTCCATGAATAAAGAAGAATGTTCGTGAGTTTAAAAAAAAAACAAAGGAAAAGATAACTCGAGTCGATCGAAGTGAATATTTTCATGGAACATTTTTTTACTAGTAAAATTATTCGCATCAATATTCTTCAATGTAAATTCAAATTAACCGGCAAATCGTTTTATTTAATTTGGAAAATTTTCGATTCATTTATATTGAACGGTAGAATTTGCTCCTTGAAAAAAATTCGATTCGATCGAATCAATTTGCCAAGTAGGGCTGAATGATTAGTTAATATGCTATTGGATTTGGATGGTATGGATATTGTTACTGAGAGTATGATCATAGGAAAAAGATTAAAGGTCTGATATTAAAATATCCGTTTATAATAAAATGTTCTTGAAATTTACACAAATAATATATTTTTTTTCTTGCTGTTTCAATCTCTATAGATTACACCAAAATCTATATTAGTTTTCCATCTAAAATATATTTAATTTGGAAATTTCACCATCACTGATAAAATATACCATTTCTCCGACAAAGTTTTTTGTTTTTGTATATCAGGGATAAATAAATTTAGATTAAAATTAATATTAAAAACCACTAACAAAAGCTGATTGTGGAGATCATTTAAAAAACAAAACAGCAGACAATTGAGTTTTAGATGTTGAAGGTATTTCTGTATTGTTGTTTACGAGGACAATTTTTTATTAGTGTTCGGCTTAAATCTAAAAAAAAAAATTTTCAAATCATTGGTTTTATTCATAAATACGACTTGATTCAAATTGGGTCTATAAATTTCTAGAAAACGCGAGAATTTTGAGCAGAAAGGTAATGTATTTTCGATTGCTTATCTCTTGGAGTGCCGTGAAGACTTTTTAGTATCATCTTGTCGATTTTTGTTAGGTTTTTAATACTTTCATATCCTTTAAACTTGCAATTCGAATCGTATTCAGAAATAACACGCCAGGTTTTGTTTTAAATTGTTGTAACTACGATACTTGAAAATATTTTACAACTCTTGTACATATAAAAATTAACAGTATGATTTGTTTCAGTTAGATGCCTTAGTAGTTAGCGGTTTTTATGCTTGTCCTACGTATGTAAATTAAAAAGCGTTTTCATAGCACATACAGAAATGATGTAAATATATAGAGATTAATTCGCCCAGTTCTTTATTACTCTTAATTTTAAATTTAGATACGCTTTTGAATTTAATTTTATAAACGAAAATAAGATCTTACCCACAGTGATTCCTTCGCCTTAAGCACTGACACGAACATAGTTTTTTATAACTGCAAATAATATTACATAAATTACAACAGTAATTGAATTCGGTCCATTATACAAAATTATTAATATTAACTAAAATAATAAATAAAAATCTCTTGCTAAATATATCAGTTAATGTTAATTTTTTTTTAAAGGAAAACAATAGAGAAAGGATTAATTCTGCAGAAAATATCATATACAAAGCCTTGCGAAATTTTAACACCCTTGGTCGCAAATGTTGTTCTGAACAACATGAGAAATCCCATACACGCCAGTGTTGCTATGAATATAATTAAATTCCGACAACTGACATACATAATATAACATGGACTTCACGTCTTTAATGGATCTGTATATTATGGTCAAATAAAATCGAAAGCTATCCTAAGCTTACTCGTTGAGATGGAAATGAATTGTAGCCAACTTTAAAGAATAAAAATTAACAAGATTATTGTACGAATCAGTGGTTCAAACATAAGAATCGACGAAATAATATATTGTGCTCTCTTCTCAGCGAGAATATAAATTTAATTTAATTATTTTAATTATTTTACTTTACAATTTTGAGTTGCCTACAAGAATACTGGCATGAGAAATGTTTATAAATGAAAAACTAGTGTCTAAGGTGTTAATATGTTAAAACGCACAAGCGTTTTAATTGAATAATGACTTGTTCAAAGCACATTGCCTATGATTAAGACTTGTTTGACGTTAAGGCTCCCGTTGATACACATATGAGCAAGTCAGGCAAGCAATGCTATTGGGAAAAAATTTGCACGAAAAAGATAGTACAACATAAATTACTTGATATATTTGCGGAATCTATAACATCAACCAAAGCCAAATATATAGAAATATACCTAGATGCATAATACGAAGAAAGAATTATTTCTTTGTTTTTTTTTTTTTTAGATACCTCTGAGAATGCAGTCATGGCAGCGTAACAATAGAATTCCAATTGAAGGAAAGTTGATGAATTATCCGAGATTAATCGTGGAATGAATTCATTTCTAACTGATATTACCTCTAATCAAATTCATAGTGGGATCTTTTAAATAAATATTATTCGAACAAATAAAAAAGGGCTACTATATCTACGGTTTAAGAGATTTTTCATGTTGTTCAGAACTAACGGCGAAACGTGTTAAGATAAACTCTGCACTTCTGCTTATCGGAATAATCCACAAAATTATCACAATGTACAAAAACCGTGTGGGAGAATTGTTTTAAAAAGCAATAGTAGATGGACGCATTCTAACGAAATGATGAAATGTTTAAAAATCATTATCGTTTATTCTCTGGTATGTTTTCTGTCCGCTTTTCCGTCTAACCTTAGATTTTAATTGTTGACTTATATTCTCTGCTTTTAAGATGTAATTAACTATTTATTACATACTTAAATCTTATCATTAAAACTGTATAAATTTATGTGCTCTATAAATAGAAAATGGATAATGAGTGGCAACGCTTTAAACGTTGCCTACATCTGTTTTCCCTTTCCTCCGCGGAATATGAACTCAGTTTGTTCACATTGTTGGCTTATTCCCATGTTATTGCTATGCCAAACGGGCCTTTTTCTGTGCGGGAATCGTTTCAGACTCTTCGTCATCCTCTTCATCGGAATCACCCTCATAATCAACTAGCCCCTACGATTAAAAATGTTAAGTGTTGGTAAGAGATGAAATAAAAACATATAGAAATTACTTTTTTAATTGCATTTCCTGTTGTTGTGTTCGATACTTGCACTCTATCTACAGCCACTAAATCCTTTCGATCTTCGGACTCTGCAGGCGGTGTCGGAGAAGTACTATTCCCAACTGATGAATTCCCAGTGTTTTCTGAAGAGTTTGTAGCAGTATTATTAACACTATTATTTACACTTGTCGCTGCAATATTAGAACCTAAATTCGACGTCACAGTGGCAGTAGAAGACGACGAAGATATCGTTGCTTGTGACGATGATTGTTGCAACTGCTGCTGTTGTTGTTGAAGATGTTGTTGCAACGGATGTTGCGCGGGTAACGTTGATGTATGACTTTGAGACATTGTAGACGCTGATTGTTGATTCGACGATTGTGTAGTCACTGACGAGATTGATGATGATTGATTTATTGTTCCACTAGGGCTATTTGAACCAGCCGTTGTGTTATTAGATTTGGTTGGTGGTCCGTTTTTATCTATAAATATAACTGTTATACATACAGACACAAATTTTTTTTTATTCGCTTACTTTTCATAACACTATATGAATCCAATTCTTCTGTAAAATCTTCTTCTTCGTTGAACCAAATTTCTTCTTCTTCTTCTAATTGCCTTTGATCTCTTCTATACCTGTTATTTCGTATCATTGGTATACTGTAAGAACTGTTTTGAATTAGATTTAGAATCAATAGGAAATAAAACATCATCACTTACGTATCTAAGATCTTGTCTCTTTCCTTTATTCTCTCTTGATATTGATCGTATCTCGTTTTTAGATATTTAAATGTTTGAACATATTCGATTTCATCGAATATTTTACTGAAATTCTCAACAAAATAGACACATAGAGTTTTTATATCTTCGAGTTTTATAAACTCAAACAACTCCAAGATTGCCGATTCGAGTAGATTATATCTGCCATTATTTCTAATGAATGCGTCAACAACTGGTGCAAATAAATTACCTTTCACTATATGTCTGTTAACAAGATAATTAAAAAAATAAATTAATTTCAAAAATCAGTTCCCTTATTTTGTTTGCCTACCGGGAAATTTTCTTACCTATTATAAAACTCGTCTTTAAGGGCAATTATTTTTCTTAAAAGTCTAAGGGCGCCAAGAACGAGGAACGTATGAGTGCTTTTCATTAACACAAGAATTCTTTTTAGTAGATCTTTTTGTATAATGCAATTTTTAATATGATACGTGTGATGTTCTACACAGAATGATAAAATTTCTAGTACCAAACCTAAAAGTTGTACTGTTTGATAGTCCTCATTTTGTGGTTTATCTCCGAGGGTGTTTAAAAGTAAAGGAGCTGAAAATTATTGAAAAATACAAATTTCCAGAAATTTTGCTAAGCGATGCTACTTCATACCGATCAATGTTTGAATGCTGTGCTTATAGAAAAAATTGAGAAAATCTGTCTTCTCAGCAAGCATATTTTCCGGATCAAGAAGTATTCGGATAACACCCATTAGCTGGACAGCCCCACCAAGTTCTGGCTCGGAATCGGACAACATTTGCTCAATAGCAATGTTAATTAGCATTTGTTCCTAAATTAAAATCCGTTTTGTCTATTTAAAAAAAAAATAAAAAAATAAATATATTTACCCCATCAGTCTTTTTGACTTGTTGCAAAGTATACGTGCGTACTATTGACGGAGAATATTCAACAATTGCCGTCAATATATCTATTGATGCTGATTTTGTTTTTTGATCATTCATAACTAAAGTTATTTCGAGAGCTTGCAATATTCCCAGACAAGTAAGTGTTTTATAAAATGTATCTTTTCCTTGTGGCTGCAAATTTTGCGCAAAGTTACAAAATTCCTTTAAAAATAGTACTAAATCCCTTCGCTTTGTATCCGATGTACCTGGATCACTTAGAAGTGCAAAGAGATCGATTAAAAACTTTTCATCTTCCTGGATTAGTGTTACTATTTCGACCTTATTAAAAAATATAAAACTAGATAATGTATTCAACATATTATCCTCGACAAATACGGAAGGCGTTGGCAATATAATATCCTGTATATATTGTACTCTGTATGTTTGGTGTATTTTTGCCAAGAGATCTTGGTTTTTTATTGGAATTGCCTCACGAAACTTAGCCAGTTGTTTTAAGTATTGACGATGTTTCTTCGGTTGAGGCAAACTAGGATCATACTCCAAACAGCCAACGACATCAAATATTGTATCGTCAGCAAACATTATTTCAAATAGAGCATTTTTATTTAGAAGAAATATATTCTTAAATATTTCAAATAGATGGTGCAATCCCTCGATGTTATCAAGATCTTCGCAGACATGAAATAAGTTAAGCAATTTCTTTATATAATTCTCCGATTCTAGGGCCATAGCTAATTTTTCTTTTCGCAATGGTGTTGTCAGACCACTAGCTATCGTTTCCGAAATATCCTCAAGACGTGATAACTCACATGGAGGAAGTTCTATCGGAGGCGCTGGATCTGATATTTCCTCAAAGCGTTCATCTTCAGATTCTTCCACAATATCCTGTGTGATTTCAACAGAAGGGTCTTTTCCTTGCACCTGAAAAAAAATGTAAAAAAATATTCTCTGTTAATTTGTTTACAGCATCTACCTGGCATATTTTTTCCCATATCTCATCACATCCTGCTTTTTCCTGGAAACTTAATGCTAAATCAAAATTGTCACCCTCTGACCACACAATTAGTGTGTCTTGCTGTTTCTGGTATGCTGTGTCTGGTTGAATTTTACTTTCTAAAAGCAAAGATCCATCTGCTTCAGCTCTGACCAAAAGGGAAATTCCTAATCAAAAAGAGTTGATAATTTTCTTTGATAAAATTCAAATTTGTATAGTTTCACCTTTCAATCTGTCTACATAATTAGAAGATACATGACCTGTACCCCTATCATCCCATTGCCTTTCTGCATTTAGTGCATAAAGCTTTACTCGCCTTCGTGTATCTGTAGTCATGACTTCTGAGTTTTCTCTAATTTTTTTCCAAAATGATGTTTTAATGTTAATACGAATGTAACGGTACACAAATTTCTTTTGTCTCAAAAAAGTGAGGCATTTTGTAAGCGCAAACAATACATTCCTGAAAAATACAAATAAAATGTTAGATTGAAAGAACAAAAGTTTTTTACAAGCAGCACTTTTAATAAAAAATAATAAAATTATGTTCTATTTAAACCCTGTCACTTATATATTCCTTCTTAAATTGCTCTTATTGTTATACTGAATGGTTAGGAAGTAGTTCTACATGACCCATTGTTAGCTAATCGGCTTAGGAAGTTCCGAAAACGTAAACGATGGCATTATTTATGGGAGGATCTTATATTGGATAGTAAATATCTAACAGAAGTTTGAGTACAATTTTTAGCATAGGAACGTTTCATTTGGCATTTCTTAAAAACGTACCATTCGAATGTCTCGTTTTAAAATATGAAACCTCTAAAACTCAAATTTTACAAGGATCCAGTTCTTTTTTTAACTTTCAATGATGAAAAACACGTAGCTAGTGCATTACCTAATTAAATACGCTTTCAATCATTTGCGACTAAAATAAACAAAGTGTAAAATTCTCGCTAAGAAAACTTAATAAGTGGAGGGGAGGAACATGTATTATTATGCAATTACGAATTTATTTTATTTTCGAAAAGGGGTACAAACAGTCGGGTTTTAAAGTGTGAAAATAATTTTCAAATTGCCATGAATATAACAATAGTCTTCCAAGATTATATAATTCCAGCTTATAAAGACTGAATGCAAACTATTAACACAATATTCTTAAAAAAACTAGAGAATGGCAGACAAGCCAGTTAAAACATATTATATACATATATATATATATATATATATTTATATCTCACTTATAATGGCGAATCTATATGTACGTAAATTCGAATTTGAAAAGTACATATAATTTTTTTTTCGATTTCGCTTTCGTTTTGATTAACGAGAAACGCGTAATTTTGTGATTTTCGAAGAATTCAGGTAATGATGGTATTTACTAACTAAATATAAATTTTAAGACAACATTGATAGCTTTCAGCTAACCCTAAAAGTAAATTTATTTCATTTAATGAAGGTATAATGATAACATAAATATTTTTAGCTCTGTCGCATTTACTATCTTGTTTCGCATTGGCAGCTATATGGTCGCTTAAGTTTTGCTGTTGCGGAAGTTCGCCAAAGGAGGTACCTTAAAAATGGGTCGTTACCCCACACGGTACAAAAAAAATTTCAATTGAAATTAAAACAAGTAAAAAAGCTAGAATTGATCTAAGACCAATTCTTATGATACCCTATGAATGCCCGTATTAAATTTCGTATGGTCACCGATCTGTTCAAGTTGATTTTGAAGTGGTTTTTCGCATATATTTCTAGAAAGGTTTGTCGCACAGAAAAAATGATTATAACCAATTTTATAGGATTTCGTATCCTGCAGAAGTTTTTAGTACAATAAAAATGTCTTGGACTGATCGATTTCAAAGTATACGTAAAAAACCTAGATTTTTATATGGCAACACAAAGAAGGAGTTGCGCGATTTAGTCCATTTTTGAAATTTTATTTGCTAATGTAGTAAAAACATCATGTACGAAATTTCAGCTCTCTACATCGACGCGTTCTAAGGCAGTGTCCAAATATATAGCGAAAAACAAAATTTTTATATGCCAATCCCACGAAGGAGTTGGCCGATTTGTCTCATTTTCGAACTTAATTTTACTTTTTTTTTTTAAGTCCGTGTACAAAATTTTAGCTAAGTATACGCGTTCTCGAGTTATCGTGCGCACGACGGACGGACATGCAAAAATCAAAATAACTTTTAATATTATGAACGGGTGTCCAATCCATTTTGCTCTACCATCATTATTTCGAGGTGTTACAAACGGAATGACAAACTTAGTATACCCTATAGATTTCATCTAGGGTATAAAAAATATATATATTATCTGTGAATGTCACACAGACCTAACATTCTGCCAAATTTCAAAATCGCTTTTTTGCTTTTGAGGTATAACGGAACCCTAAAAATGAGTAATTATAAAAAAAAAAATGCTTTTTATTAGCCATAACCACACTATACATACAGAAGACCAGCTTAGAACAAACCACCTACTAAAAAGTGAATTTTAGAACTTTAATTACAAAAAAAAAAAAACTCAAAATTTCTCCAATAAGAGGGAACTATTAAGTATGATACGGAAATAAATGGGCGAACAGAATATAGTTACACAATGGTTGGGAGAAGTATTAGTTTTATGTAAGTACACATCTCGCCAAGAGTACTGCAAATGTGTATTGTTCCATTACTGAACAGTAATAGAAATAGTTTTGCTTGTCATTTTGCCCCTCTTCCTCTAGTACAAGTTTGTGATGCTGTAAGCTCTCTTCGTATTAAAAATTGACTAGTGTGTTATTTAAAAATGTTGAAAGAGAAAGTATAGTCAATTATAGAAGCATCCTACTCATATGACAGTTTTGACAGAGCTGTTCTACTGTACGAATATACTGTGCCATAACTTCAAAACTAAGGGAAGGAGAGAAAAATTATATAAATCGTTTGAAGGCCCCACGATAATCTATCTCTCAAATTTTATGAGGAAACGCCTTTAGAATGACATTTCCTGTAAGAGCTCACAGTTGCAATGTTGCAACCAAACAGATTTGCCAGATACTTATAACCAAAGATGACCTTACAAATAAGAACGAAATATAATGGTTAATGGAAGGCTTACACTATCAGGGATACGCAACATATATCTAAAAACATAAACGTCCAAGCATTGAAATTTTCCTACAGCGACAAACTTCTTATTTATTCTAAAAAATTCAAAGATCTTCAAATTCTAAAGATGCAGCACAACGTCTCTTCGAAAACCTGCCTACACTACACAATGTAATGAATGACATCAATAACTGAAGTTTCTCTCCCATATAGAAAATTCCTCTGTTACAAACAAAAGTAAACTCGATATACTTTTGACGAGACATAGTGACGCTGTTGGCCTAGTGGAACTAAAAGTATAGGCATACTAGAAATTTCTCATAGACCCTCAAAATCTCATTTTAGACCAAAAACCCGTTATTCGGTAGGTCCATGTATATAATAATTTATAACTCCGCCATTATTAATTCGATGGAGAATTTTTTGTGGTATATGAAAGAAGTTTTAACCATATGTTCCCTATTTCGTTGCGATGAAAAGTCACGAAGTTACAGTCGAAAACATTACGAAATTTACCATATTTTACACATTTTTTCAACCTTGACAACAATTTGATGGCTTATTTTGCTCTACAATATTTTTTTCTGTTCATATAATTAATAGCGAATTCGATTCCACGTCTAATGAGCATTTCTTAACTAAAATCGGTTGAAGTTTATCGAATTTTCGCTCATTAAGCAGCTAAATTTCCGTATAATATTGAACTACAGAGAAAGTTCAAGAAGCACTGGGTTTTAACCGCGTGTGAAAACGGGAAAAAATGCAATATAACAACAACTACTGCAACAAATACAACAACAACTACAATAAATTCAAAAGCCCTTGTGAGCAACACCAATTTAGAATTAAGTTTCATGACGCGCATGATCAGTAGTTTTAATGCACATTTTGTGTTGAATGTAAGGAATGTATTAACCTACATAAAATCTGCTCGAGTGTTACTACACCTTGCGCAAAATTGACAAATAGCACAAATAAAGAAAACAATTTCTTTGTGGAAACGAATGGTACAGGGGGGACAAACGGCACTCATATGCTGTGGATTTACCCGAAAGAAAACGGTTTCTTTAGTATTTAAGCAACAAGGTAACGATAACTTGGCAGGTCTTAATTGGAAGTCACCATTATTGTCATGGATTTTTTTTTTTTTCATTTTAAGGGCAGTTTGAAATATTTTCGATAGGATTTATACAAAGTAGACGACCAAAGCTTTTTAATAACTCCAGTGGACTTAGATTGTTCTTTGCATGTAGTCTTCATATCTAATCTCATTTACGTATCTTTATTAAATTTATCAAACAAAATTCATTTACTAGGGTGAAATTACACCCCACCCATGATACTGTTAAAGTGTTTTTTTTAGATTATACCTTTTAAGGGTTAATAACATGGTCTATTACTGCTTTAAGTTTTGGTTAAAGAAACTTTGGGTTAATAAAGAAATTTTCAAAAATTAGGATCACTAATGCTCTGCATACAAGACATCCAATTTCTAACCGCCTAGCATCTCGAACTTTTTAACAACTGTCACAGAAGTTGGTTGGATATTCTTTGAATTTAGGAAGCCACATTCGCCTTTCAAGAATCTAAAAAAAAAAAACAAGTATAAAATCTAAAATTGGTCTAAGACCAACTCTTATGGTACCCTAGATGTATGTAATCTCGTATGTCACCCATCTGTGCAAGTTTGATTTTTGAAGTGGTTTTTCGCATATACATACATATTTCTAGAACGGTTCGTCGCTCAGTAAAAATGATTATAACCTATTTCATAATATTTCATATTCTGAAGAACTTTTCAGTACAATAAAAACGTCTAGGACTGATCGTTTTTACAGTACATATAAAAAACCAAAATTTTTATATGGTAACACCAAGAAAGTAGTCCGTTTTTGAAGCTTTACTTACTATTACTATGAAAACACCGTATACAAAATTTCAGTTCCCTACATCGACGCGTTCTAAGACACTGTTCAAATATATAGTGAAAAACGAAATTTTTGTATGGCAGCCCTACGAATGAGGTGCCTGATTCGTCCCATTTTCGAACCTAAATTTGTATTATTTTTAAAAAATGTGTACAAAATGTCAGCTCTCCACGTTGACGCGTTTTCAGGCACTGTTCAAATATATAGTAAAGAACAAAATCTTTGTATGGTAACCCTATAAAGGAGTTACCCGATTCGGCCTGAAATTTACTTTTTTTTTAAAAAGTCCGTCTGCAAAATTTCAGCCCTCTAAGTAAACGCACTCTCGAGTTATCGTGCGGACAGACGGGCATGCAAAAATACAAAATAAGTTTTAATATTATGCGTGGTTGTCCAACCCATTTTGCTCTACCACCATTATTTCTGTGTGTTACAAACGGAATGACAAACTTAGTATATCCTATAGATTTCATCTAGGGTATAACAAAAAAAAACTCTCGATATCCTTATTGGGCATGTCCCAACTAAATGCAAATAAAAAGTTGAAAGAAAGAAGAAAATTGGTCTGCTTGCTTCAAATCCTCTTCCTCAGGATTTAAACCTTGATTGTGGTCATTATATCAGACTTTTTTTTTAAATATTTGAGCTCACTTAATAATAGTCATTTGTAGGCCCGTTCGTATACAAATACAATGAAACAAAAAGCATATGACCCACGACGGTAGAATGTGTCCAGGAATATTTTTAGCATCATGGTTTGTGGAAACGGAAAATGTGAACTTTTACCAGCAATTATTTAGTAGCACTTCGGGCTAATTCGATATAAACTTGTTTGAAAAATGGTTTTTCAAACTTAAAACTCGGGAAAGTCTGATCTCAGACCTTAGAGCTAAACATCCTTCATCCTGTTTCACCAGAAGTATTTTTTAAACAGTTTCTTCCAACAAACTGAATCAGATGCTAGAAATAATTTCAGCCGCGAGACAACACGTCAAAAAAAACTCAAGCGTGATATAAAAAATTAGGTCAAATGAACAAATGCGTTTGATAAAATTCGAACTATTGCAACATTATGGGCATATGGACACAAGACAGCAAGGAACCAGTTTACGAATATGCAAAAGATGAAGGTTATTTTTTTCTTCAATATTTACCTTTGATTTTGTTGTCATTTTTTTTTAATTAATCTTCACAAATTGCTAAACCATTAATTTATATTTACTTATAGTTTTACCCATTTTTATGTTTAATAATAATAGAAACGTCAAAATATGTACACCTTCCAAACACCCAAAATCCAGAGGAATTTTGGCAGCCTTTTATAGGCGTTTTTCTTCCAACGCTTTCGAATTTTATATCAATACAATTAATGACGTTTCTTTGGATGAAAATTAATTAGAAGAGTGACTTTGTAAGTCTTATAATTAACAAGAAAAGGTTTGCATTTAAAAAACGTTTTATTATTTTAATCTTATTTGTTTAGTAAGTAAGTGTTTTTTTGTTACATTAAAAAATTAAAATTTATATTAAATACCCTAGGAAATTTTTAGAAAATAAAATACCGAAAACTTGATCATTCCTTTAAGGAACTAACAAATTTTCTATTTTTCTTGCGAAATTGTTTAGCTTTCATTTGATCATTCTTGGTCAAAATGTCCCAATTTTTATCAATTTGAAATAACACTTTTCTAATGTTGACCTTTAAAAGAAGACTATTTATGTATTATGTTATTGAAAATCTTGCAAGGTATTGAAACCACAAGTTTTTATCTTTATCTGGTGGAAGAAAGTGGCGACGAAGAGATAAAATGACAAAAACATATAATTGTATCTTAAGCTTTGTATTAAAACGTCCCAGTAAAAATCAAATATCAACACAATACAGTAAAAGGATGAGGATTTCAGAGATAGTTATTATAATTGTTTCAATATTTTGTAGAGAATCGCAATTTTTTCTCAAATGTTTGTCGTAACGTTTTGTTTGGTTTTTACCGTGACAAAACGACCAGGTCGCTTGACGTCTTCAACACTATCTTATTTATCGGCAATCATTTTCGCCATTTAAACACTTGTGCACGTAATATCACATTATCATCATACACCTCCACCAACAACTTCAAACACTCATTTGAAGACATCGATTTCCCAAGGAATTTGAGATTAATGCACAGCAGCTTAAATTTTAACACTACAAATGACAGACTAGGAGCGACAACAAACTCAGCTTTTCTAACGCTTCCGTAAGTTCTACTATCGCTAAACGCACGCGCACATACCAGTGCTATAAGTATACCGCCAGCATGACGTTATTCAATAGCTACACCTTATATATTTAGATACTATTAGACAATCAGCAAACTATACAAAATTCCTGGCAAAGACTGCTCAATGTACAACTCTACGTTGCGATATATGACAGGAAAACGAGCAACTTTTGAGTTCATATAAAAGCTCTTGTTCGATCAGTCATAGTTTTAGATTTAGACTTAAGTTTATAGAAGGGTGAGTGGTCTCTACACTTCAGCCATTAATTGGGCTTATTTGGCACTGCTTTCCTTTAGCTTGTCCAATAATCCCACTTTTCGTACGAAGAACAGTATCTTTTTGAATGAAATTTCCTCGAAGTGTGCAGGCTTTAACAAGTATGAGCCAAAAACCTAGAATCTACATCGTGCAATGGCCTCGCATTCGCATAAGACGTGCTCCGATGTTTCATCATCTTCGAGACATAACCTTTAAACATCAGTGGGTGATATCCCTATCCGATGCATGTGTTTGTTAAGCTTGCAGTGTCTGGTTAAGACTCCTGTGCAGGCAGCAGGCACATAATAATAGCACTACAACTATCCCATTTTGTGATATTGATCTGACGTAAATTGCAGCTCCATAGGCTCGTTCAGATGCGTCTGAGAACGCATGAATTTGTACTGAACTAGGCTGTTGAGTTGCGGCAACATGTCTTGGAATGTTGATAGCGCTCAGTTGCCTTACGACCTTCTCGAAACTTAAGCCAGCTTGTGTGCATTTCAGCGGGTATGGCTGCATCCCAGTCCAGCTTTAGCGACCATAGTTTCTGTATGAAAATCTTTGCCGTTACAGTCACGAAGCCTAGAGGATCGAATATGTGTGCAATGTCAGACAATATAGCTCGCTTGGTAAGCCGCTGTTTTTATTGCAAAGGTATCTGTTTTTGGTAGCCATGTCAGGCCAAGCGTTTTGATGTGGTCTTCCGTTTTTTCATTAAAGTTGAGCTCTAGCGCAATGTTATCTTTTGGAATGTTTTCTGGGTGATTTGAACACCACTTTCGAAGATTCAAACCCGCTGACTAAAGCAAATTCTTTAATTGTCGTTGCATTTCCTTGGTTTCAGATAAGCTGTTAGATCCGATTATTACATAGTCGCCGAGTCCCTTTTCAAAACTTCTACGCCCAATGGGAACCGTTCTCCCTCTGTCTGCTAAAGACTGCAGACATTTTGTTTGCAAAAATGGAGCTAAGGTTAATCCGTATGTAACTGTGCAAAGTCTGAAGGTTTTCAAGGTTTTATCTGGATTGTCTCTCCAAAAGATCAGCTGGTAGTTTTGATCGTTTTCATCAAGTAAAACTTGCCGATACATCTCTTCGATGTCAGCCGTGAAAACGAATTTTGGTAGTCTGCATCCGATAAGAATTGAAAATAATTCATCTTGGGTAGTGGGACCCTTATGTAGGATATCATATAACGATATATTACATGGTCTTTGCCGATGCGATCTCAGTAGCGCTCACTTCCTTCATATGCCCAAGTCTGTCGTATTCGTTCATGAATTCAACGTACTGCGACCTTATTGTAGGGTGCCTGCTCAATTTTCGTTCTAACGATAGAAATCTTTTTTCCTTCTCTGGTTCTTCTGACGTTCGATTGAAGTGGTTTACGCGTTTCTGTTCTGTTACTGTAGGTTTGAACAATCATCCGAAGAATTAATTTCTTCTAGCTTCCAAAACTTCTCCAAGAGATCTTCTGTTCATTAAGTTTTCAATTTCAAGAGAAATTTTTATTTTTATTTAACATCGTCTGTACTTCATACACTGCGCTAAGTATAGGTAGTGTAATCCAGAACAGTTGAACAGTGTAAAAGGCCTTTCACATCGAAACCGAAAACCGATAAGTTCTACACCGAAATTCGCTTTTGCCTTCACATCAAAAACCGAAAACTTTTTTTTCGGTTAAATAGAAGTAACATTTAATTATCATAAAAGTTGTATGATGAGAGCTCATACATAAAACTTATTTTAATTTTACTTCGAAATCCCTATCCATATTATAATAATATAATAAATAATATAATTTTCAATGTAAACACAAAAGTGAGATTTAGTACGACCGAAAAAAACTTTCTTCCCGAAACGTTCCACATGTGGAAACCGAAATTTGGTTTTTCGGCCGAAAAATAAAAGTTGTGTTTTTCTTAAAAATCTGAGATAAATAATCTATTTTATTAGTTTATCCTATTTCCCATGATTTTATTAATCATTGGAGCAAAAAACTTGTGTTAAAGTGGAATAAATTGAGTTTTCGGTTTTGATGTGAAAGTGCCTTAACGGTCCAAGAACCCTTGCACAATTCATCTAGGTACTGGTCCATGAACCAGTGCCATATCTAACCTACGACAAGAGTCCAAGTACAAGAACTTGTACTCTAGCGGAGAACAAAAGAGTTTTTTCACTATACAAACAACTCCTCTACTGATTCTGAGTCCTAAATGAATTTAAAAGACTTGCCTGGAACCTATCACTGCTGTCCATCTCTGGTTCATTTGGCTGTGATTCTTGTTTTGTATGAAAAGCTTCACGGTATTATAAGAGATACCGCAAAATGGTTCCGATCCGATTAGTACATGGTTGTTCCCTTTTTTGGTCGGTGTGTCTGCATTGTCATTCCCATCGACTCCCGAGTGTCTGGCACCAATTGAATGTTAGGTGGTTCTTTTTGCTAAGGTATATTAATGCTTGAACTCATTCCCACATTAACCTCAGATGATGAGATGGCTTTCAGTGCCTGTATAAATATATATCATTTGTTAGTGTAAGAGCGGCTGAAGATTTCGTATGCACATCTGGTGATGGAATATACCTCTGTCTGGAATATTGGGTCGTATTTTTCTAGGCCTTGATAGGCTCGTGACTTTATACCATATATTCCTGCTCGTACATCTTTCTCGGTATTAAAACCGTCGATGTACCGATTTAGGGCTTCGTTTTCTAGATTTGTATCTATTTGCTCGTTATTTGATATTCTTATATTGAATGGCAGACGGAGGTTGTATTTAACTACCATTCCGTCTGATATCATAACCAGTATTGGATTTGCTTCTATTCGTTTAATTGTAGTGGATAGCCTTTTGAGTCCCATTCACTACATCTATTTGCCAGGACTCTGTAGATCAGCCTCTTTTTATCCAACGTAGCTGAGTAATTTAATAGCGTTTCTAGAGCGGTGGTAGATGTTGTGCGTATGGCGTGCCAAATACACTTTAAACAGTCCTGGTTACTATATAAATATATTGGCCCATAGTTTGATAGTCTAGATAATCTTACTTTTTTGTGTTATAACCTTAGGACCGAAAACTGAAGGAAGATAAGGTTGAGTTAAAGCAAGACGTAAAAGGTGGTTGTATTATCGTTAATTTTTAATCCTGTAAATATTCGCATCTTCTTTTTAATCTAGTCATGTAAGCACACCTGCAGCTCTGCTACATAAAGAAAAGTTCTGAGCTTTGTTATCTTCCCTGCGTTAAACGCATAACTAAAAATAAGAATGGCATTGGAGAAAATTTAGATGGTACAATTGCAACTATCACAATGCAGTAGCATTTCCGTTATCCTGGATATGAACCACTAGTGAAATCTTTCATTTACAATAGGGCTTTAGTTTCTTTCCAAATTAATATACTGTTATATCAGTAGCTGACTAATATCACAATTATTGCCATTTAAATTGTAGAAATTTTGATATTTTAATTTAAAATGGATTTTTTCTTGAGTTATTCTTTGAACAGTGATGGCGATTGGGATCATTTTCTGGGAGACGGAATGTGTTGTTGTGAACTGTATACTATAACTGCATACTCTTTCAGAAAATGTTAGAACGACTCAGAAGTCCACTGTGAAAAAAGTGTAACGTTCTTGTCGTGTTTGTAGTTGCATCGAAAGCGCTATTATTAAAACAAGAAAAAAATCTAGAATTGGTCTTAGACCAACTCTTACGGTAACCTAGATGAATGCCGCCCGTTTGTAACTGAGTATGGTAAACTCTCTATACAATTTGTTAAAGTGGTTTTTCGCATCTATTTCTAGATAGGTTCATCGAACAGTAAAAATTATTATAACCAATTTCATAGGATTTTATATTCTGAAGAACTTTTCAGTACAGTAAAAACGTCTAGAACTGATCGTTTTCACATTATACGTAAAAAACTTTAATTTTTGAATGGCAACACCAAGGGGTGGTTGCCCGATTTAGTGAATTTTTAAAACTGCATTTACCGTCTAGAACTGATCGCTTTCACATTATACGTAAAAAACTTTAATTTTTAAATGGCAACACCAAAGGGTGGTTGATCGATTTAGTGAATTTTTAAAGCGGTATTTACTATTTTTATGAAAACGCCGTGTACCTACAAAACTTCAGCTCTCTATGTCGACGCGCTCTAAGGAAGCGACCAAATATATAGTGAAAAGCTAAATTTTTATAGGACAACTCTACGAAGGAGTTACTTTATTTGTCCAATATTCGAGCTTAAGTCAAGATTTTTTTTAAAAAGGCCGTGTGCAAAATGTCAGCTTTTAAAGGGTACGTAACGGGGCGAGGCGAGGTGAAGATAGAACGGGCGCTGTCACAGCGTTGTTAATAGTATAGTGTGCAATAATTTTATTCTTTAACTCTTGATATAGCAGTCTTCACGTACCCTAAGGAAACGTGCTATCGTGAGGACAAACAACCGGCGGACAAGCAAAAATCAAAATAACTTTAATATTATACGTGAATGTCCAGTCCATTTTTCTCTAACAGCATTATTTCTATGCGTTATAAAGGGAATGACAAACGTAGTATTCCCATGACTTCATCATCTAGGGTATAAAAGAAATGCTAAACACAAATGGCAAAATATGTACTGTTATGTTTGCGAGACGTGAAAGGCCATATAAGTTATAACACATCTCATACAAAATTTCGTAAATGGATGTTAATGCTGAATCCTAAGCATGAGCTACAAACAAACTCCAGAATTTGGAAACAGTCTGGTAAAGACAGAATCGTCGTGAAAAATAGAGGATTGGACAGACTATGTACCCCTCATTACGTGAAATTAACGACATCCTTAGTGGAGGAACGCATAGAAGAACTGCTCTTCATTTTGACCCTAATAAAAAAAGCGGAAAGGAATATTAAGTATAGCTCTGTGCGGACCTTTTGAATTATATTTTCGTCACGTTAGGAATATGTTTCACAAGCAAATAACTCCGTTTTCAGCCCGTTATCTCCTGGGTACCCCACAGTCTACTTGCGCTAGTACCGGGACGAGTTCCTCACACTCTTTTAGCAAAGAGAAACCTGAGAAATAGTCAAAGTTGAGTATATTTCAGCAATTGATACACCTTTTGTTATATGTAGGTAGTCATTTAATATCAACTAGTATGAAAAATATCAACACATTTCGTTTGGCTTGTAAACAAAGTTTTTTTTAATTTTTCGATAAGGTATTTCATAGACTGAAAGGATAATTATAAGCAAAAAAATTATTTTCCTTAGCAATCAATATCAAATTAATATTTAATTAATACATAAATCAAAAAGTGTACCAACTCCAGAAAATATACCCAACTTGATTATCCCTTTGGCCCCACTTCGCTAAAAAGTTGAAATGTTTGGAAATTGTCTCCGTACTGACGCAAGTAGATATCCTAATAATATGCAAGTCTGAAATTAATTTCTCAATACCCTAATCGCTGTACCCAACGCTTATTTGCGTGGCGCTTATGCCGGGGTTTGTAATAAATATACTTTGAATTTGAGGTTATAGGCTATTTCAAGAAGGATGAGGAACTGAAAACGAGGTCACCACTTGGGATAGTAACTGGTAGATACAACTCTTTGGTTATATAATGGAAGCAGCTGAACATTATGGCCGGCTACTTTGAAGTATATTATCGTAAATTGCAAGTTATGTGCATATGCATTAAGAAAGTGTTTTGGTTATAATTGTTTTCGAATAACAAGCTAAACAAACATAACCGATTAACTTTTACCGTCTTCTACAAATACAAAATACAGTGTTTTTGTTCTTATATTTTTTATGATTTTGATACCTACGTTGGTAACTTGTGGTAGCTAACATATGTATATATAATATACTAGTTAGCAAAAACTTTTGATATCAGTTACCATACCATACTGTCCACTGTTGAAAACTAAAAATATTTTCCTTAATATGCTGTTTCAAAGTGAAATTTTCCGTTTTCTAAGAACGAATACAAACTGTTTTTTGTCAATTACTTGAATTTTCATTTATAGAGCTCAAATACTGATTTTCAAATTTAAAGTTTTTTTATATTACAAATCCCAGCATAAGCGCCACGTACAGAAATGTTGGGTACAGCGATTGACCAGACAAACATACCAACCACTTCAGAAAACTCTTGAGAGTATCACTCATTATTCTGAAAAACATCTATAACAGGTTGTGTTCGATCTCGAGAAAACGGAAAATGTCAACTTTGTTTATGGCTTTGAAACAGAGTATATAATGAAAACAACTGAAACAGTTTCGTAAATTAACAATCGCACCCAATTACTTCTAACGTATATTTCTCCTAGTTCTAATATTAATTATTAATTGGTATAGTCTATTTCGATGTGCATCTAGATTTGTCTATTGGATCCGTTGCTTTCACTATTTATCACCTTGATTAAGATTTTGTTTATTTTGGAATATTGTTACTCTATAATCTGACTCTTTACTTTCGTAGTATAGTACTCAACGTTGTAGATAGGCAGCTTAAGCATGGGTACATACATAATGTAAATACACGCTTTTTTTATTTGATTTGATAAACTTCTACCAAATTATATTTTTTGTAAATTGAATTCGACAACTTCGGTTCACAATTTCTTTGTATAAATTAATGCGAAATTAAGTTAAGTATTTTATACCGTTTTTTATATAAAGTAATATGTAGTTGTGACCTTGGAATAAAAGGTAAGTTTTTAGAATTTCGTTGACAAGATGTTTAAAAAATTATTGGTATCATAACAATATTAATGACAAAGCTTGTGGAAAATTCATCAGTCGTAGTCGTAATCCAAGTTCCAAATGCAAAAAATGGTGAAAGAAGCGGCATGCGTGACATTCACCAAAATACTTCAAGCACAAAATAACTCATCAATTGATAAAATTTCCATCAAAATCCCAAAGCTACAATATCCTGTAAAGCAATATGGTTAGAAGAACTTTTATATACCAAAAACCAATGAAATGGAGGGCACAAGTGTCAATTAATAAAATCTTGCCTACAATTACACAAATATTTATTTATATAAAAAGAAAAAAAAACTTGAAAGTTGCAAACACTGTAAAGATTTACCTTTAAATCCTTTATCACTTATTAGTTCGTACTTTTAATCAAAACACCAACTCTACTCTACTTCAATTAAAAATAAAATGAGAAAAACTACAAAATCACAAATATCGTAATTTGTTCCTCCAATGTTCTTTTTTCCTTGAACGATATCGTACTTTCTCGTTCAAATTTCACTACCACAAACTATTTAACTGTCCACTTTTTTATATAAACACAAATATTTTATAAAACTTTAATTAGAATAATACTTTTGAGCAACTTTAAAAATAATATTTAGCCAGTTTTTTAGAGCAAATTGACATACTCATACAAATGGCCACAACATTTCGCCATATTGGAATTGTAACAACGCGAAGCTCTGGCAGCAAATCAAGTATATATGGAATAAATTAAGAAGCGTTATGGAGTAGAGCAGAGATTTTGAAGCAATAAATGGGAGCGTTCAGGCAAGCAAATATCAGGAAAGGAAAACGGAGTTCATACCATGAGGACCAGCCCTAAAGCAGCCATGGAAGCCTTATTAAATATTCCATCCACCCCTGCATATGTAGGTGCAAAAGGAAGTGATCTCCAGTGTTATTTATCAGTCGTATAAGAATTATTAGCTGGATTCATAGAATGATACAGAGATTAAGAAGTATGGTGAAGTCAACTGTCAATTGGCAGTTTACGTCATTTGAAACAAATGTAAAATTTGTTCGTCTCAATTTCAATCGCTCTTAAGAAAGTGGAAAAAATTTCTAATTGGAAATTTCATTGTTTCCCATAATTTGTGTCCAAATAACGTCTTAGCACAACAGACATTATAATAAACTGTAACTTGATTGAACAGGCACACAATTAAACTTGGTAATCATATAAGGAACTACAGCGTAAAAAATTATTGTGATGAACCGTAACCCCCGGAATATAATACAAGCCATGACGTCGCCGAAGGCACCGACACATTAAAAGGCCTTAACGTACCGGGTACAGCACGCAGTAAGAGTTCACTCTCCTTGCTTTTTGTCTACTCGTCATGGAGGAAAAACTAAAATTTCATCTTAAACAGGTGCTAAAGCCCAAAATTCTCGCTCCCACAGCAAAATGAAGTTAAAACAAATTGCAGCCAATTATGTTTTCTTTCTAATAGTTTTAAAAAAAAATAGCATGTAGAGCAAATTTACGGAAATTATAGCGTTTGAACAAAATACAAGCAACTTTTATATGAAAAACTCCTTCAGTAAGACAAGGCAAGAAGACTGTGGATGTCGCCTGCTGAGCGGCCCGCTGCTCTCTTTTTTCGACTTTGTTCACTGTATGTTGTATCTTGCGGGGGTTACGGAGGAACTGTCTCTGAGCACAATTGTTGTAAAATGCACGTATTTCATGCTGCTATGTATGGGCTGGCCACAAATCAGTACGGATAATCAGTCCTTTCCAAGGTTATAGAATACAAGTATTCCCATTACGAACCATGCTCCGCCATTAGTGACGAAATATCGTGGAAATGTATAGGAAAGCAGGGTACAGAGAACACAAAACTATCTGCGCTCTCTCTGTAATTCCTATAGAAATGTAAATACATTAGTTCCAGAACATATGCCAACATTTTAATAGGGATATCTTGTATTTTATATACCTTGGTCCTACCAACGCGTGTAACCCCCTAAAAAGAAAATGGCTTTGATACTTTCGGGAATGCTATACATACCTTATAAATTTTCATAACTTGTTTTAAGATCATTGTATTACACGTTTCATGTGTATTGTATACTTCACTTTTCGTTGATATGTCACTCGGGGAGAGGAAAAATCACAACCATAAACAAGGATAAGTGAAATATACTGCAACGTGTAAGGTGGCCCGGAATGAAGAACTTAGCCATAGCCCACACAGGGAAGATTATGCGAACTTTTTACAGTGGAAAGTATTCGGGGGGTAGGAAAAAGTCCGTGCTACCAAGTTTGGATCGGGAGTTCGGACAGCAATCCAATACTACCGCAAGCCTTGGAATTGCGAAATTACTCATCGGACGGCTGTACAGTATTTGCGATTTGAGATGATAATAAAATAATTTAATAATCATTACGTGTTCTGAATTTGTGATTCAGTTATTATTTATATCAAAAACTGACTTAATTGAACACGCACGCAATTAATTTCGGTAATCATATAAGGAACTACGCGAAGCAATATTATTGTTACGGCATGTAGCAAGAAATTCCTTCCTTCCTGGGTTGGTTGGCCCTTATTTTTTTTTTTACGTGACATTCAAAACAATAGACCTTTGTGAGCGCACCTGAATGTTTTTATTTTAATACTTCTTCAACTTGATCTAGTACTCCAAATGACATTAACATGGTAAAAAATGTATATGAATGAAGTCTGCATTTTCGCAATTCTCCATTATTTAAGAATGGAGTTATGTTGACGTGAATTTTGTATTATAAAATAAGATTTGGCGAGTTTTGTTGCTCATTAAGTATTTTTGCTTTTTTACGAGAATGGATACGTATACTAAAGAGTTTACTTCAATTCATGGGCGGAAGATCCTTTTGCTTCTATCAGAGAAAAGTCAACATTGTGTAACTTTACAAGTACACAATTTATCTTATGATAAGGAATGTAAATCCAAAATAAAATCTATAGCCGTGCTTGTCTTCTTTGGAGCATTGTATCTAAGTTTTATTACTCGTACAATCACAATAGACATCGTTTTCATTGTATCACTGGTCTTCCTTATATTTCAAACAATTAACCTTGTTAAAAATGGTAACTTCAGTAAAATGTTCTCTTGAAAAAAAAGTAATTTCAAATTCCATTTTAGAGTCGATGACTTTGTTGAGTGAATTCGCTCTACAAACTTCAACAGAATACTTCCTTGGATTCAAGACAAGACTATTTTTACCTTTGAATAAAATCTATGATATCGTAATAAATGAAGTCATCTGCAATGTAAGCAAATTGTCATTAGAAAACACAATTTATTGATAACACTTTTAGTTAAGCGTGAAGTACATCTTAATAATCAGAACAAAAGGATTACTTTATAAAAGAAAAGAGATTATACCACTGATGGCTGTAAGATGTTTTCTTCGTAATATAAATCAAAATTTTAATTCATATTCCTTTAGGATCTGGGACCGGGGATAGATTGCCTTGATATTATTTATAAAAATTTGAAAAAGAGGTTATTTTAACTATTTTCGTAAGTACGATAAACACTCCAAAGTATTATTACAGAGCTGACTGACTTCATTCAACTAAAAAAAATAGCTATAAATTTGTATGATATAAAAAATAAATTTTTACCGAAACAGATGGAAGGATTTTTATATGTCCACATTCAAAAGCTTGCTGTTGAGAGTTTTGTAGAATATGCTGCTCTACGCAAACATCTCCGGATAACTGAAATAATTTGGTTACTATACGAATTCCAATTATTTGACAAAACTTACTAGGCTCTTAATAGAAATATTGCATTCTTTCTTTAAAAATTTTCCGTAGATTGATGGCACTTCTGTTCTTAATGTGATGACCCTATCTTGGAGTTCTTTTAATTTAATAAGTTCGTTCAACTTCTCTTCTGTAAAGTAATGGGATATGTAAAATATACTTTTGAGAATTTATTAAATATATTACCCATCTTAGATCAACAACAATATTTTGGAAGATGTATTGTCATTTAATGGCGCTGGTTTTGATTTTAAACAAATCGTGCAAGTTATACCAATCTGAGAAATTTAGAGCTGAAGCCACTTTAGCCTGAAACACAATACGATGCAGCGCAGTGCTTTGACAATAATTTTTTGAAGATTTCATTTATAAATGTTTTGTATTGTGGATTCATTATTTTGAGAAAAACTCTACCCATTTTTCTTCTAATGTCATTTCAAAATTAATTAATCCATTTTAAATTGAACAATTCCTCTATTCTTTAGTATTTCGCAAACGTCAACTGATGCAGTGTGCAGTGTTTTAGAAAATAGCCTAAAAGTTGCAGTGCATGTGACTTGCCACATGCTATTACATGGGCTCTAAATTTCAAAGCAGTGCAGTGCACTGCACTGCATCGTATTGTGTTTCAGTCTTTTCACATTAGATTTTTTTAAATATCTGTGGTCATGAGAAAATATTAATTAAAGTGTACACAATTTTGACAGGAAACTCATTTAGATTTTTGCGGAAACGGAACCTTACCGCTGGGAACAGAATGAACGGATCAATGCCGGATGGAAATGTCACGCAAAAGTTAATGCATTTGAAATACATTAGTGCGCACACAGTGAACGCAGTGACCGGATTTGCCGCAAGAGAGTTGGTCAACTTTCAACTTTTACGCAATTGCCGGATTGAAAATTTTTGACAGCTGAAGAAAACGTTTGTTTTGAATGAAATTTGTAATGTAAAATTAATTATTGAGCCGCAGGATGTTTCAAATGTTACTCTTATTATTCGCACAAGTTTTAACAATATAAAAATATCCACAAGCACAAATTGAAAATATGAAAATTGCATTGAATTGTCATTAAACGCAGTCGCAGCAATTTCGTTCTAGGCAGTACCTTATTACTTGCGTTTTTTGACAGTCAGCTGCGTGTTTACTGCAGCATTGATCCGTTCATTCTGTTCCAGTTCCAGCCATTAGAATATATAGCAAACAGGAATGGTTGAATCGTGTAAAATTCGTGTACATGAGCGTAATTTGTCAAGAGCAGGAGACTATACATAGGAGTAAGTGAGATGCTGGATGGAGAAATTGTCAAAGCTGTAGATTAATTGTCAAATGTGCTGTTGTTTTGTGAGCAGATTTGGTCAACTTAAAATTCTTTTGTGAAATTTAACAAAAATACCGAAGAAATTCTTTTCAAAACTATTTATCTTTGAACTTTATTTTAGTGCCTGTTAAAATCTTCATATTAATTAAAAAAAAACAGAAATGAAGTGTTCGGTCAGTGCTTGCAACTATAAATTGGATTATAAACTAGGGAATCCTGTTTGAGGCAACTGCACTACCTAAATTATCTTTTTTGTTAATAGAAGCAAAGATTTATATAAATTAATTATGTGAATTGTTTCAGAATAAAGTAGAAAAAGAACATTTTTTACCACAAAACCTTTGTTTACTTTTTGCAAATTACAAGTTATTTAGAATAGGGATGGCGTGTAAATCCATGTAAAAATAGACTACCCACACAACCAGGAATTCATTACGCAAAATCTGGCTTATCACCATTCCTGTTTGCTCTATAATCTAAAGTGCCAAACACAATTCCGCCGATTCAATTCGATCCGTTGCGTGCATGAGCACAATTGTTCCGTTCAAACTTACCATGAGTTTTAAATTTTTCATTGAAATTTTTCCAGATTTTGTCTTTTCTTTTTACATCCATGTAAAAGTTGTTGCCTTTGTCATAAAGCTCTTCATATTTTTTAATTTCTTCAATAAAAACTTCTTCATCCATCTTGAGTTATACACAAACATTGTACAGGTAATTTTTGTAGGTTATGTCATCCGTAAAAGTTGAAATTTGCTCAACTTCTCCGTTTCGATCCATTTCGGTGTAATGTGTCCAATTGCACGTACGTCTCATATAAGCAAATTTGACATTTGTACGTATCGGATCGAAACGGTGCAATTGTGTTTCCCACTTAAGACACCACCTTGTGTTGTTCCTATACCGCAAGTGGAATTGAGTTTTTCTGTCAGAATTGTGTACACATTAATGCCGATTTCGATGGGACCATTTCAGTGTTGCACTTTTTCTGTCAGCGGTGAACTGGGAGCACTGAAGTCCATCGAACATATTTCTGTCATATTCCTTGTATTTGTGGACACGTATTCTATACACGGAACTCCCACACGTAATAAATGCTCTTTATTAATATAGATTATATAGAAACAAATTTCTTAACTTTATGCCAATTATCCAAATAATTTTTTTTAATTCATGTAACTCAAAAATTTCACAATTAATCGCGACAGTACACTTTGACAGAGCATATGACAATTTAAGTTGAATATGTGTTTGTAACACCGACAAAATATCCAGTGCCAAGTAGGGGAAGTCTGGCTGAAACAGATTACACTTTAGTGCGCGGCGCGACATCGCGGCAAAATGAACGGTGAAATTGTTCCGCCGCGCTGTGTCACAGATTGCAACAAGAGCGCGGCGGTGTAGATACAGCGCTCTTATATTGGTACTACAGATTTTCATGAGAAGCTGCCTACCCCAAACATAATTTTTTTGTTGGTACCACTGAAAGTGAGCAGCAAATTTAGGATTAAGGCTGAAACAGATTACACTTTAGTGCGCGGCGCGACACCGCGGCAAAATGTTAGAGAACATGTGTTTCCTATTGTGCATCACGCATTGAACGCGGCGCGACAGCGCGGCGAAAATTTTTGCCGCGTAGTCATTTCTAAAGGCTGAAACAGATTACACTTTAGTGCGCGGCGCGACATCGCGGCAAAATGAACGGTGAAATTGTTCCGCCGCGCTGTGTCACAGATTGCAATAAGATCGCAGCAGTGTAGATACAGCCCTCTTATATTGGTACTACAGATTTTCATGAGAAGTTGCCTACCCCAAACATAATTTTTTTGTTGGTACCACTGAAAGTGAGCAGCAAATTTAGGATTAAGGCTGAAACAGATTACACTTTAGTGCGCGGCGCGACAACGCGGCAAAATGTTAGAGAACATGTGTTTCCTATTGTGCATCACGTATTGAACGCGGCGCGACAGCGCGGCGAAGATTTTTGCCGCGTAGTCATTTCTAATCCTAAATTTGCTGCTCTCTTTCAGTGGTACCAACAAAAAAATTATGTTTGGGGTAGGCAACTTCTCATGAAAATCGGTAGTACCAATATAAGAGGGCTGTATCTACACTGCTGTGATCTTATTGCAATCTGTGACACAGCGCGGCGGAACAATTTCACCGTTCATTTTGCCGCGATGTCGCGCCGCGCACTAAAGTGTAATCTGTTTCAGCCTTTAGAAATGACTACGCGGCAAAAATTTTCGCCGCGCTGTCGCGCCGCGTTCAATGCGTGATGCACAATAGGAAACAGATGTTCTCTAACATTTTGCCGCGTTGTCGCGCCGCGCACTAAAGTGTAATCTGTTTCAGCCTTTTCTGCTATAAAATTTGTCCCATCGAACATTTTCAGTGTTGCACTGCTGGAAATAGTGCAATACTGGTGTTGCACTGAAGCACTGAAGTCCCATCGAAATCGACATAATTAATATTTTCTCACGGCCATTTTGGTCGTGAATTTTTGTCAAGCCATTTCACCATTCTCTAAGCCGTAGTCGCCTTAATTCTAGTGAATTCATGCAACTCATTTTTTATAACCAAACTTAACTTCTTCAAAAAGACTATTTTCTCACTCAAACAACCAGCACAGAAAAATTTTCATTCAACACTTAAGTGTACACAGATCCTTACAGAATCGCTTGAAATTCAAAAGTGTACACTTGCGCTCACGTGAGCTTTTCAAATCGTGTACACTTGCAAATTCTTCATAGTTGCGGAATCCAGCCCCTGGACTCCCCCTAAATTCTTCTATTATATTTTCCGGCCCCAATTTTCGAATTCGAATATTTTTATACTATCAGCTGATATTAAATAATTTGCAATCAAAACATGTCAAACGAGTGTAAATATAAGTAAGTTTTCGGGTCAAAGCGCAGCTTTTCAGATAAATTTAATATTTAAGAGGTCACAAAAAAGATGTTTTGCACCAGATGAGCTACCTTAACGATCTGTAAAAAGTCATTGCTGTAATTACTACAGTAGGTACCATTCCAGAATCCAGATTAACATCATCATCGCTAAAAATAACTTCTATTTGTTTGAGGATATTCCTAATGTGTATACTTTAGGTTTTAATAACAGTGGAATATACTTGAAAATGTATCGGCAGGATTCCATTAAACGGGATCGCTCTTTTGACAGCGTTTTGAACAAAATACTGAAACTACGAATTGAAAATCAGGAGAGTTTCAAGGCAGCTTTGTACAATTTTCTCATTGCTGCAGGAATCGCAGCCTTTGCAATAGTTTGCTTTATTTTAAGGCCATTTGTAAGACCTCTCCTTTGGTCGTTTTTAATAGGAGCAGTTCTTTTTCCATTTAAGCGGAAATTAGCGACACTTTTACATGAGTGGTTTGACGATTTAGAGAAGAATGACAAAAATATATTCATTGGTATATCTCTTGCCCCAATACAAACCGCAGAGCATTTGGGTAGGCTATTGGTGGAATGGTTAAAAACTCATTGGCAAATACTCCTTATTGTGATTATTTCATTTTTTGGGATTAATTTACTTTTGTTATATGCACCGAAAGGTGTATTTTGTTGGATATGGAAGGCAGTAATTTTTGGACACGCCGCATTTGCATTATTGATGAGCCTGATAAACGTATTTATGGTGGAAGTTAAAGAAATACCCAAAGTGAAAATAATTATTATCGTGTTCTTATTTCCAGCTTGTGGCAATGATAGCAGTCTACTTGACATCAGTCTATTTCTTATGGAAACCGCAAAATTCACATTGTTTTGTTATATCTGGCCAGATATTTTGGGTGGTAATTATAGGCTACCTGTGCAGTTTTCTTGGAGCTTTTCAAGTTCCAATATTTCTAGTTATAATGAGTTACTCTCTGCTTGCTTTTTTTTATAATTTACGAAAAACTAGTGTAGAAGGCCACAACATTTTTACAAGATTTTCCAAATTACTGGATAGTCAGAAGTATACAGATTCTATATATTCAATATATGAACGAAATGATCAGAAAAGTGATGATGATAACAGCGCTTATGAAGCTATAGAAGAGCAACCTACACAAAACGGAAATTTGAGCAATCTACATTTTAAATTTCTTTTTTATGCTTGCGCTCTAACATTGTTGTATCGAAATATTTGGGTTTTTATACTCGCAGCAGTTCCGATATCTGTGCATTTGTTTTATATAACTGGGAATGCTACTGGGGTTTGGAGTTTAATATCCAATAAACTAAACGAGTTGTATAAAAAAATGAAGGTGAGATCACACTAAACGAATATAGGAAAATAATTATTTTTTGTGTTTTTCTATAGAGCTGGGTCCTTCAACATCATAGTGCTGTGCTCCCTTTATGCCTTCCAGGACTTCTCGAACTTAACTATAAAATTCAGAACTTTATTAGAAGCTCTCTTAAATCATCCATAGATGTTGTAACTTCAATACTTATGATATTTCTAATGATATTCATAGCACTATTTGTCGGAATTTTCTTTTGTGTAAATATTTACTCCGAGACAATTGAAGTTGCTTATTTAGGGAAAGATTTAGTTAACAAAACAATAACAGATCGACCAGAACTGATTGATATTTTACCAGAGAACATACAAAATTCAATTGATGATGTCCTTGATAATGCACACCATTATGGAAGACGTCGTATAGAGCAATATATTGATGACTTGTTGAAGGATGCAGATCCTGTTCATGGAAGTAAACTTAAAAATCAAATACTTGTTGTGTGGGATCGTTTAATTCAATACTGGATTGATATCAATAAAACGGAAACATTTGGTCCCCGGGTTCCAACTGATGCCATTAAAAGTACTTTTGATGAAATTGTTGATAACCCTGGTAAGTCTTAATTAGGAAGTTCATTTTTATGTTTCTTGCTTTCTAACCTCCACTTTTTTTTATTCTAACATGAAAATAATCCAACTGCTTTTTTCTTTAACATAATTTAATCCACACGAATCAAACTCGCAATTTTTCAAATACCATCTAATATTTTCTCATTATATCATAGGCATTTTAATTTTTGCATGTTCATCCGTCCGGCTATTGTCCGTCCGCACGATAACTAGATCGCATTTGGGCGTTTAAGTTCGTGCTGGCCAAATGGCTGCCGGATTCAACGTGCGCGGGGCAGACGCTTTGGCAGTTCTTTTAATTGATTTTAAACAGTTTATATGCTTCGTAATTGTAGATCTTTGCTCAAAATGGGCAAAAGTGAGTAAACTTTTCGCACAGGTCCTAAACAAAAGCTCCGAGTTTTCATGTACATAAACATGTATTCAAATTCATTTATTTGTTTACGACAACTACACACTTAAAGCCTGGCTTTCTACTTATGTGTAGGTAACATTAACAAAAACAATCTGCTCCACTACGAGCTACAGTAAACAGAAGAAAATACAAGGAGAAAAAAATAATTAAATAAAGAGTAAAAACGCTAAAACTATATCTACATAATAATAATAAAAGACATAAACTAAATGTGTGGTAATTACTAAAATTAGAAAAAGTATTAACAAAATACTTATCTATAAGAAAAATAATCTAGTATCTTGCCCGTGAAATCACCGCCAACGCTCTTTCTGATCTCCAAAGGTAGAGTATTCGTGGTATAAAAAATTGACGCTCAGTTATACGATAATTAAAACCTGGCACATTAAACGCCACAGTTCTACTGGACCGAAAAAACAATTTTTCAAATAGATAGCTAGGCACCTTTTTTACAATTAAATTATGCAAAAATAAAATTACCCTGGAATCAAGATACGATTTTAAGGTCCAACCAAAGACGGATTTTACATAACATGTATGTTATGTATATGGAGAAAACTGTTATTGCTAGATTTTAATGTACTAAAGAGGAGTTATTCGTAATATAAAAACCTATGGAAATATTTATTACCATACATATTTATAGTCTGACAAACCGTTTTAGAAAGAAATTGGAAAATTCACAATTTAACGGCAACGACAAAAGGTCTGTTCGCGTACTTTTTCAAGTAAAACCATGAAAAACGTCAAATTGTACGATAGGGAGAGAAATTGAGAGTAACACTTGCCAAGTACGCGAACGAATTCGAGTAAAAGCTTGTGTTATTGTTATTTATTCAAATACATACGCATGCTAGAGAATTACTTTCTGTAGTAAAATAAACAAATTTAATTTACCACTTTGAATACGTCGAAATTTTACTCCTACTGCTGGAAGAGTAGCAGGTTTTCCATTTTATTTAAAATAAACTGAAAACTTGAAAAATAATTAAAAACCGATGGCAAGCTATCACTTCTGACACTTTCCAAGTTTTTACTTGACGATTTTTCTCTCAAGTAATAAATTGCACGGAAGGGAAAAGTGACGTCAACAATTTCTCTCTCAATTTTCGAGTACGCGAACTCCTTCGAGTAAAAACTTACAAAAAGTTTTACAAGTTTGTACTTTCAAGCTAAGTACGCGAACAGACCTAAAGTTAAAAATAATACTCTCCGTTCACTATATATTTCAATGCGAACGTCGAAATCTGCTGTATGTCAATTTAAAAATTCAACCATATTGAAAAAAAGCTTTCAATCAAGAAATAAAATTTTGAGGAATATTCCCTTATATGTTGCTATTAAAGGAATTTTAGTCTTCTTTTAATTATAAAATATAGGAGGCATCACAGTAGATATTTCATCAGAACATTGACAAAGGAGCGAAAGACATTACGGCGGTGTCAAAGCGAATCGATATGACAAGGTATTACCATATCGCCAATGAGCTTGAAGGCTCTATTTTCGACAATATCTAAGGAATATAAGAATTATATTCCATCCTAAGTCTGATGTAGGACTTCTAGAGGAGCGCTAGATTAGTCCACACTTCAGGCTTTTCACTGCCATGCACACACTTTCCTTATGGACAAGACAGCAGGTAGAAATGCGTAATTGTTTGAATTTACAATTTATTTTTATTTTTAGTTCCGCGTTCGGAATTTATTAAGAAACACAAAATTCACTATTAACTCTGAAGTCAAATTCAAATCAAAAATTACTTTATTGCGTAACCTTAAGTCTAATTTTAAGCCTAGTGCAATAAAACTTTTGCCCCACGGCATCTAGACCATTTGGGCTCTACCAGTTTTGATTTTAACATTAAACCATGAGGTAAAACTGATTGAATGTTGCCCTAACTATGATACAATTTGCTATTTTGTTCTTGATACCGATGCTCTGAAGCTGGCTTGGATTTGCATTTCCTTGCATTAACGACTTACCTGGGGCTGAACTTGATTTAAGACTATGCTTTGAATTAATTAGTTTTAATGTGTAGTAAGAATAGTACGTAAGTAAGTCAGTAGTAACATTATTTTCCAATTCAAGTTTTTTTTTAATATTAAAATAATTAGCTCGTAAGTTTTAATCTGTCTTCTCTAGAGTACCGGAGAAGTTCTGTGCGTCCTGTAGTTATGCCTCGTCAGTCTAGTAGTCTGGGTAGTTTCCCGCACTCATGAAATATGTGGTGATCCGTAACGGCCGCATTTGGACAGAAGGTGCATGTTGCGTACTCTTGCCTATTGAAGAGGTGTTGTTTTATGGCCCCAGGAAGGGCCCCAGCATGTCCGCTTGTGCAATATTTGTGTGGTGGGTGGGGGCTCCTCGCTCGCGGCTGTAAGTTTAACCATGCTTCATTGCCTGGTATGCCTACATGGCTGGGACACCAGGCGACCCAGATGTTGACATTTTGCATAGTTCCTCTGACGTTGACCGCCGGGGGATTTTTGTTTTTGATATTATTGATGGCTTTGATGGCCGCCAAGCTATCAGAAAAAATTGCCGTAATGCCCCAGGTAATTTTCGCCAGATCTGCCTCTATCTGGTGTCGTTTGTAGCTTAACTGCCATGGCCATGGCAGCGTTAGGCTCAGTGGCGTCCGTATATAGTATGAGTTCGGCGTTCAGTCTCATACGGGCTTCCGCGTGCAGTGTTTTTTTTTTTGTTATCGATGTTGAGGTACTCGTATTGTCTTTCGTTCAATTCTGTTGATCCACCAGAATGGATGCAGAGAGACTGGGTTAATATAATTTGTGACGAAGGGTGGGTTCTGAGGGTAGGGTGAGTCTTCCATAGACCTGAGAATTCCAGATCTGGTGCTTGCAGTACGGTAGAAGTTGGTGGACAGAATGTCCACAACCTGAAGTCAAATAAGCAAACTTAGAGCTAAAGCTAGATGTCAATCAAGTCCTAACTGATAAAATTTCATGGAAAAAGAAATTTTTCTGGAGGGGTCACTTTTCCATTTATTAAAAAACAAAAAGTCATTATACGGAGAAGCTTTTGCCCTTTCCAAAAAGTGTATAATGGTCTTCTCACTCCTCCCAGTTATGACTTACAGAAGTCAAAATTTTGTTTTTTTTTTAAATATTAGAATGCTCTAAGTAATATATGTAAATATAAATTCAATGATCAATATGCCATACATAACAGTTTTAGTAATATGTATATGCCTCAATGCTGATTTTATTTATTAGATGCAAATTTTTTGTTTTGCGTTGTTTGACCCACTGTGAGTTTCGTATTAACCTATAATGAATAATGGGATCAAATATTCTTTTAACTCGATTTGTATACCCTATATGATGAAATGATAAGTTTGTCATTCCGTTTATTACACATAAAAATAATTATGGTAATTTACAGATGCTTAATTAGAAAATACAGAGTAATACACTTTTCGACAGCTACTATTCTTGGCTATTTAATAAGCCAACAATAACCAAAATCTATAGGATGGTTCAAAAGTTATATTCATTTATCCGGGTTCACGAATATTGGCGAAATCTTAAACTGGCCACAACTCCTAAGGAAGTTTTCTAGGGGGGGGGGGGGGGGGGTATGTGGGACAATTTTTTGAACAGTAACCTCAAGGAATCGCGTGGTATACCGGAAGGTATCTTGATCTGAATCACCCTGTATATGCGAAAAACCAATTCAAACTTGCACTGGTGATCATACGAAATTATATACGGGCATTCATCTAGGGTATCATAAGAATTGGTTTTAGACCGATTCTCAGCTTTTTTACTTATTAAGAAAATAAAATTATTAACTTTTTGTTTTCCCAAACTTAAAAGTGCGTATGAGAGACAGAAAGGATTACATACAAATATTGTATTAACTTAATTCATATTATTTATGTACTTATATGCTATTTGGAAAATCCACTGAAATATTGTGGATTTTATACAAAACTTATTAAATTTTAGTTCAGCAGAATAAAGTGCTCAAACCAAAAAGAGACAAGAATGGAAAATGGTCCAATGTTTCTGTAAACAATTTTAATAGCATAAGTGGCATATTTTGTAGATGCACAGTGGTTGTCACCAACAACATAATGCCACGTCCAGGACCAGCAAACAATGATTCTTAAACAAGAAGCAAAGCTTTATGTCATGCAATGAAAAATTAACAATGACGAAATCAGCTGATTCCCCTTATTAAAAAAATTGTGTTTTTTTTATGATCATCAGCACAATGCGAGCAAAATAAGAAATTTCAAAATATTAACACGTTAAGCGCCACAATAGAAAAGAAATGTTTCTCTGGGGGCCACCTCCAAATATTTTCGACAAAAAATATTTTGTCTTTGATGTAAGTATGCTCTACTACTTATCTCAAGATACAAAAAAAATCGTGGACCATTTCAATATTTGTCCCAGAGGGCCACGCACTTGAGTTTCCCATGCTTTTATAGCTGCTCTGTGCATCAATACGGAATTCTACGAGCTCGTAAGTATTACGTGTGCATTATCGTGTGTGTATCCGATAGGATGCACGGGGTCCTATTGGAAATCTCATTGTGCATCTATACGGATGCTTATGGCGCTTAACGTGTTAAAATTAATGTGTAAAAAAGATATGGATAGAGCATTGAGAGCTTTATAAATAGTCTTTCCTATAATCATTTCAATCCTTCTGTAATAGTAATTGTACTTGTACTGTTGTACTTGGGAACTCTGTACTTCTGAGTTGGAACGATCGAATCGTACTGAACACATGTTTGGTTCTTTAAGTACCCTGCTGCGCTCTTACTGCAATCTGTGTCACAGCTCGGCGGAACAATTTCACTGTTCAATTTGCCGCGATATCACGCCGCACAATAAAGCAAAGATAACCTAATATTAAGAAGATAGGACACAGCTGAACAAAATTGGAAATTTTTCGTGTTTTTTAGACCGAAACAGGGAGTCTCATATACTTTCGCCTTTTGCAAGAATGGGGGAAAAGAACTTGGCTATGCACTATTGTAGTGCGACTGAGACAACGAGTTAAAAACAAAAACCGAGTGAACGTAGTATTACCCGAACGACAAAATCTTATTGAATACCTTCAAAATCCCTTCAAACTATTCATAATAATGTACTTCGGGTCACACTACTTCCCATTTTTAAGAAAAAGATAAATTTCGCTTTGGCCAAGATGCTGAAAGGAGATATAAAATTCCTCCCAAATGAAATTCTCATTTTCCCGAAAATATCAGAGAATCCAGTTTGAGTGTCTTCCACTTAATCTCTTCAGAGCAAAATCCGCAAAAACCGGTATTCTTTCACAAAAGCACGGGAACATTTTATGAGAGTAAAATCTGAAATCTCCGCCCCTTCTCATTTATTTACGAAAATGAATCATTTGCCATTCTGTTTCGTTACATGCAATTTGCGCTTTCACATTTTTTATCTTTATCCATAAATGTTTTAAAGAGAGTTTGATTTCTTTCATTTTTTTTCTTTCTTTCTTCCTTTTCTTCCCGTGTACATTTTAAATGTAAAACAATCGGAAAACTCTTCCGTGTCCTAAGTTGCCATTAAGTTAACTTTGACTAAAGTGTAATCTGTTTCAGCCATAAGAGTGAAATGAATAAAAATTTCTCTCACTAGATTTTTTCAAAGCATACATCTATTCCTTTTCAACGGGTAATCTCGTTCTCTTGCGGGAAAAATGTTTCCTTAGCTTCTTGTTACAATTGTTGTTCGTTGCCGGGAGATAAGTTTTTCATTAATTTTCTAAGACACCGTCTTCGAATCACATTTATATTGCTTATAGCAGAGCGGTAAAAAGTAGGGAGGCAATCAAAATTCTTAGCCACCTATCCTTTGTCAAAGTTCAACAAATTAAAGAGTACATAGTAAACTTTCAAAGAAAAAAAGTATTCGCCGAAAAAGCTTAGCAAATACGCTATCAAATAGCAAAAGCAAAGTACACAAAAAGATCGATATCTCTTGCTTAGCTTAGAAGTACATGAAAAAATTTCCAGCCGCGGTGAGTGATGACTATGGCGTGGCTATTCGGGCGCTTGGGATACTTTACTTCCAATAGAATTTCCATTTTTTTATCTAAAAGCAATACAGGCGCATATGTATATTCTTACACAGGGACTACAGACGTCGGTAGAACTGACTGTCAGTACTGGGCTTCGTCTGTGAATTTTACTTACTACAAACGTTTGTGTTCGATTAACTGACCCGTCAGTTTATTTAAAAAATTTGTGTATGGCAATCCTAGGAAGGAGTTACCCGATTTGTCCCATTTTCGAACTTAATTATACTTTTTTTTAGAAAGCCCATGTGCAAAATTTCAGTTCTCCTAGTGCACTAGTTCTCGAGTTATTGTAAGGACGGAGATACAGATGGACAAACGAGGACATGTAAAAATCAAAATAACTTTTAATATTGTGTGTGGGTGTTCAATCCATTTTGCTCTACAAGCACTATTTCTGTGCGTTACAAACTTAATATACCCTATGATTTCATCTAGGACATTGGACTGCCTGAGACTAGTCAACGTAGAAAGCTGAAATTTTGTATACGGCGTTTTTAAAATATAAATACAAGGTGTTTCCCACTAGGAGGTCAATAGAGCGGGAGGTGATAGTACTCACCTAGACGAACCCAGAATTATGTGGCAGGGGGGGGGGGGCATATCTACCGTTTAGGAGTTACAGGGTGATTAAGAAAAAAAGCTAGTTTTTCATAAAACACCCTAGGTATATCTAAAAACTACATGGCGTACGGTCACATTTAAGAGCTCATGCACATTGGATGTAATAGATCAACTTAAAAAGGAGAGTCTACAGTTTACAGCTTTTATAAAAAAAAGTTATGTTAACGACCTTTTTGCAAAAATAATAGAGGTTAAATTAAAAAAAAAGATAAGAAAATCCGAAATTATTAGTTTAGACAACCGTAATTCTTGATGAGAGAGGGTATGGGGCTGATTGAGCAGTCGTCGGAAAGGCCATGAAGTTCTGCATAATGGCTCTTAACTGTGACCGTACACCATGTAGTTTCTAAGATATAGGTTGTTTTATGAAAAACTAGCTTTTTTTCTTAATCACCCTGTAACTCCTAAACGGTTGATATGCCCCCCCCCCCCCCCTCCCCCTGCCACACAATTTTTGGTTCGTCTAGGTGAGTACTATCACCTCGCGCTATATTGACCTCCTAGTGGGAAACACCCTGTATAATTTCAAAAATGGGCTAAATCATGCAACTCCTTCTTGATGTTGCCATATAATAATTGAGGTTTTTTGCGTATAATGTGAAATGATCAATCCTGGACGTTTTTATTGTACTGTAACGTTTTCCAGAATATGAAATCCTCTGAAATTGGTCATAGTCATTTTTACTGTCCACTTCAAAAATCAAACTTGCAGATAAGTGACCATATGAAATTACATACGCGCATTCATATAGGGTATCATAACAATTGGTCTTACCAATTCCAGCTTTTTTACTTGTTTAGATAATGTACAGGTTAAAGTAAAAGTGTCTTCATCCCGCCACATGTTTGTCCTACCTGTAAGGATAGCTTGAGACAAGTAAGCACTTTCTGTGCACTTTTCCGACTGTTGCCTGATGCAGCCTAGATATTCTTGGATTTATCCTCCTATCTGCAATTGAGCTGAGAAGATTACCTCACTTGTATCTGATGCGCATCATTAGGAGGACAGAAAAGTTTCGGTGTACAGTCTTTTCTGTTTAGCAGATTAGTAGAATGTGCCGCTTTGACCTACGTGTTTGGGATCTTTCGTTCCCGTGCCTCGGAGAAAAATACTTGTGTCAAGCTAAATAGATAGAAGATGTGGGTTGCGTCCTATATTTTAGTATAGTTTCGAAAAGGATGCTAGGAAATGAAATATTATAGGTAGGTATATACATATACATATATGCATATATAAATATGCTTACACTAGGAAAAATGAAGTAGTAAAAGGCAGTTATTCCCCAGTTCACCTTTATAGCATCCTGCTGCATGCATCCTATCTAACACGGAATTTTTTTTAATAAAGGATATTTTAAAGAGCTAGTTTTAGTGGCACAGCAGGGAATACTCGGCTGGGCGAAAAGCAACACAAATACTATTCTTGAAGTCGCTGAATCCGTGTGGCATATAATCCGAACAAACTTGTCAATAATTATGTCCTTTACTGGCGAAATTTTTTCTTTAGTGCTATCTGGAGGACAAGCATTTGTGGAATTTTTACTTGATATGGTTTGTTTTAAATTCGATATTTTGTCCCATATATCAGTTAATATTTCTTGTATTATTTTAGATCGTATTCTTCACGGCACTATTTTATTTATTGAGTAGTAGTGATAAAAAGTATGCACCTTTACAAGTTGGAGACTATTTGGGAATATCTTCAGGATCAAAAATTGCTGACGCACTGGAAAACTCGATTTCGGGTGTTTTGATTGCCATGTTCAAAAGTGCTCTATTTCAGGGAATGTTTACGTGGTTGGTGCACACTATTTTCGGTGCTCGAATTGTTTTTTTGCCTTCTGCATTAGCGGCAATTTTGTCTGCTGCTCCATTTTTGGGATCGTATTGGTGCGCATTCCCAGCATTTCTAGAATTGTGGCTAGCTCAAGACCGTTTTTATATGGGACTCCTATTATTGTTATTGCTATTTTTTGTACCACCTTATGTTGAACAAGAAATTCATGCTGAAATGAAAGGGTACGTACTTTCTAAAAAAAAAAAAATATATATATGCATATATATCTATTAATTATTCTATTTCAGAGCTGGTCATCCATATTTGACTGGGTTGGCTATTGCAGGTGGAATGTACTGGATGGGTTGGCAGGGAGCAATTTTTGGGCCTCTTATGCTGTGCTTCTTTATAGGAATTTTCGAAGTTGCATCTGTGACATTAAAAGGCGACGATGTCAATAGGTATGAATAGGCTATCATAAATATGAGCTTAGAGTAATTAGAAAGAGAATAGATCGATATAGTTTTAAACTCTAGATAAAATCTATAGGGTATACTAAGTTTGTCATTGCGTTTGTAACACCTAGAAATAACGATGGTAGAGCAAAATGGATTGGACACCCACGCATAATATTAAAAGTATTTTGATTTTTGCATGTTCGTCTGTCCGTCCATCCGTCAGTCTGGTCCGTCCGTCCGCATGATAACTCAAGAACGCGTTCACTTAGAGCGCTGAAATTTTGCACACGGGCTTTAAAAAAAAAAAAAGTAAATTTAAGTTCAAAAATGGGCCGAATCGGGCATTTCCTTCGTAGGGTTGCCATACAAAAATTTCGTTGTTCACTATATATTGGGACACTACCTGAGAACACGTCAACGTACAGAGCTGAAATTTTGTACATAGTTTTTTCATAAAAATAATAAAGTTAATTTCTAAAATGGACTAAATCGGGCAACACCTTGGTGTTGCCATATAAATTTTTTGGATTTTTACGTATACTGTGAATATGATAACTCAGTTTTAATGTACCGAAAAGTTCATCAGAATAAGAAATCCTATAAAATTGGTTATAACGACGAGCCGTTATAAAATATATGCAAAAATCTATTTAAAAAATCAAACTTGCCAGATGGTCATCTAGGAGGGTATCATAAGAATTGGTCTTAGACCAATTCTAACTTTTTTTACTTGTTTTTATATCTCTTGGATAGTGTTGTCCTTTGTGGTTAGTTTTTTTTTGGGAGAGCTGTAAGGGAGTAAGGATTGGATAGGTTTATAGATTTTTGAAGAAACTTAGGTGTCGTAAGTTCTTAAATGGTAGTTTCAGGGACTGACGAATTTGTGGGCTTATATGTGATTACCTTCGCCAGTAATCACCTTTGTGGTCGTAGAAACTTATTCTGTCATCATTGAGTGCCACATAGGAAAGCAGTAAGTAATAACACATCCTATAAGTTGCTTGTACAGCAGATATTTTGTTCTCGTTGAGAGTCTACCACTGAAGTGAATTATTGGACAGAGCAGGACGTAAGCGAAATTGGATTTGTTTATGATAGCCTTCGCCTAGTAATTGAACCTTAAGAGTTCATGGAAATTGACACCCAGGTATTTGGCCTTTTGCGTGGATTTGATAATTCCCAAGCTCTAGATGGCTTCAATGCTTTTGGATATGGAAGCTTGCCGGTTTCATCTGGTCGAAGGTTTTTTTTTAATGCATTTTTGGGCATTTATTTTTATCCACCATTTTTGTTATAGGAGTCCTTGTTTAGGGGTATAGGTTGACATTGTTTACAGCTAAATGTGGCCACACGGTTTTGAAAGAATTTATAGTTTTTTTAGAAAGCCTTTGATGAGGGGGAGGGATGACGAGTTATTTCCATATATACCAGAGTGAATATTTTGATTTTATTTATTTTTACGTTCATAGGTTCTATATTTCTTTGTTTCCTTTATTTTGGGATTATTAGTTAAATTTAATTTTCTATAGTTAATTAATATTATAGCATCGCAATGTATCTCTGTGATCGGCGCCTGCAGCTCAATGTATTTCTCTGATCAGCGCCAATGTGTTCGCTGGAATTATAAGCCAATATGTAATCCATACATGCATATAGAAAATTCTGTTCCACCATTTTTATTTCATTTATAATTATAATATAATGTGTGATATGTGACGAGCTTTCATGCAGAGCTTTTAATTTCTAAGGCGAGTTAATGTTTTATAACAATATATTTACTATTTTAGTGTGTAAATCAATTTTAAATAGCAATTACACATATTCTTTCTTTTTAACAGAACCCTTTCCGAAGAGGATGAAATTAAAGCGTAAGTAATTTCTAATTTTAAGGGGAGTTTTTATGATTTTTATTAAAACTTCTTGCTGTTTTATTCTTTAATAAACAAATAGAAATGGCAAGCTTGGATGTGACATTTACACATAAGTAATATTTTTACCTTATCTAGAGTTTTAATAAGAAATCGTTATAAGTCAAGGCCTTCAGTATATAGAGAACCAAATATGAAACAATTTTTTTCAATTCTAATAAGACAAAATTCTAGTTTTTGGCTCAATAAGTAGAACTAGTGGACATGACTTTTTGGTGAAGTGGAGTTGAGCGAATTCTGCACTTGAAACCTTTGATTTTTCTAATATGCTATCAGTTGTGGTGTCCAGGCCGTAATGAAAAAAATAAGGGAACGGCCAAGCAGTAAATTATCTTTCGTTGCCGTAGCCAAAGCCGGGGAGATATTTCCCAACCAATGTTCACTTTTAATGTGATTAATTAAATTTACAATAAGCAAGGAATTTTACACAGATTTATGAATATACTATGACAAAAAAATCATACTACAGTAATCTTCGATTTTTTACAACTATTGATGCTGGATTTACATTACTCGAATATTGCTGGAAAATAGAGTGAGGAGTTTCTCTTTAGCTTAAAATACTTTAAGAATTGATGAAGACAGAACATATCCCAGCAAAATTTTACTGATTAAAGTTTCAAAAATGCCTTTGTCAGCATGCTTGAGCAATGTAAATTCAGCATAATAGTAATAATAATAAGTGTTTCTGCTTTTGTTCTCTGAGGCTTTTGACAATGCTAATATTTAATTTCAAGTTCTTTAATATCTTGATATCTGTTTGTTATTTCTGCTCTGACTCTTGTATCTTTAAGAAGGAAAGCATCTGGTCAAACTCAATAGAGTCCAATGGGAGTTCACCTCTTGACAGCAGGACCACAGTTCATTTTTGGCATCATTGTTGGTCGTTATGTACATATGTAGATGACCTGCCCAATATTGTTAAGGAGTAGTGTCGGTTTTGTGGCTGCCTGTTGCATAATATATGTATATGTAGTAGCTGCATCATATTATTCTGCTGCTTTCATTTTAATTGATAAATATTTTATTTGTAATTAATTTTCATTTTATATGATTTAACTGTTCACTAATTTTTTTATACAAGACTAATATTTTACTTCAGTTGATTATTGTAGCCTAATTAAGTTTTTTCATTTTATATGCATATTTTCAATGTTATTTAAATTTTTCTTTTATTTTATTATTTATTAATTATACTAACTGCAACATAATATTTATTTAATTTGATGATCTATTTATTAATAAATTAGTATTATTTAATATCTGTATTGTTTATATTATTTTTTTATTATTTGCTTGCTTTAAAATGCCTGTTTAAGCTTATGAAAAATATAGTACGTACCAAATTCGTGATGAATTGCTGTTTTGATTACAAAGAAAAGTAGTTTATGTACATCAGACTCTACTATGGGGATAATAACTCTTAGAAATCATCCAAAAGTCGTAAGATTAGGGGAAAAAACAATTTAATATAAAGTCATTCTGGGTGGGAAAAAAATAATGAGATTTCAACGGAACTTTTTCAAAGTTAATAATGTAGATGCAACATGGATATGCAGCTTGCTAGTAATACGAAAATAGTATGTCATTGCCCTTTTTATGTTCCAGCCCGCAACATCAAATTCTTTGAATGTATTAAAGAATTCAACACATTTTTCATTTTTATGTGTGGTGTTATTTTTTATAAAAAATAAAATAAATAATTTTATTTAGTACCTACATTAAATTCACAAAGAATTAAACTACATCTCACTTACTCGTAATTATTATGCATTTTTATTCTAGTTAGCGGTTCTTTGTTTTATTATTATTTTACTTATTTTTTTGAATTTCCATCGGTCACCTTAATGAAATCGCTGGCTGCGGTAGTGACAGTTAATTAAAATGGATGAAATCGTAAAAAAGCCTCGTTTGAGTTCGTTATTCTCAGAGATTCAACCCACTGTTGAAATCTCCAACCTAAAACCCTTGCTCATCAGTCTTTTATATTTGTTGAAGATTATCTTGACTTGTTGAATTTCACACTTGGAACTTGTCCATGACTACTGGAAATTGTTCACACATACTGTCAAACATGCTGTCCAACATCAGAACAGAAACACATATCAGGAGCAGCTAGAACTGTTAACTATTATCTTTTCTTTCATGGAGTGCACTCAAGATTCAAGAAAGACGAATGCGTGACGTACATCATCCCTACACGGTATAATATGTTGTCAAACACATAGCCCCACCCCTAAAAATCAAACTAATTTGATTTTGGTCCAACCGCTTGACCAAAACCCTCGAGAATACTTCCCAAGCTATGAAACAGAAATCTATATGTGTGCGTTCTGAGTCTATTCTCTAAAATGTTCTATATTGATGCTTATGGAAAAGTGCCAAACATTGACTTTATATATGCCATAGAGCCTAAACTACTATCCATACAGGAAAATAGTCTTCTAGTAATTTAAAGCTTGGTTTCTTACCTTCTCAATGGCTAGATTTACTATATACTTTAGTTAACCAAGCGCGATGCGTTCTTACTTTACACACATCATTATCAATATTTTGGGCTTTATTTCATTTGCTTGTTCTCTTGAGCTGAATTTTGGGCTTTGTTTCACTTTTTTCTTGGGCCTTTTTTCACCTGCTTTGGGTTTTATTTCCCGTTTGCTTTCGGGCCTTATTTCATTTGGAAATAAGCCCCAACCTTTTTGGGTCTTATTTCACTTATCATTTTTGGGCGTTATTTCGCGGAGCGTTAAACAACATGTTTTAAAACATACCATTTTAAATTTCGGAAGCCTTATACTGCAGACCCACGAAACATTAATTGAGAATTACAGTGAAGTCAAATATAGCACTTATAGATGAATAGAATTTTTTATTTCAATTAGAATGTCATCAAAAATTATATGCTAAATAAATTAATATATTAAATTTACATTCTGATTAAGTTCACATTCTCAGTTATTCTTTCGTCTCTAAAGGGTATTAGCCCACTAGGTTAAACCCTTTCCATACGTGATCTATATATACGGCCTTGGATGTGAGTGAACATGTATTATCACAACAATTAGTATTGAAAACCAGCCCCTATCATCACTGCAACCGATTAGATCTTCTATAATATAAACCCTAACTTATAGAGTGCACTTATATACTTTGGTCTATAATAAAGTGTATAAACTTCTCGATAGCACCTTCTTACAACATCTGGAAACCTCGCAGTTTCCAAATTTTTCATGGGCCAAGAAGTAGACAACATGTTCGTCGTCCTCCTCCTTACAAAATCTGCCATTTTTGTTTTCAACTTTGCTTATCTTTTTGAGATGATATTTCAACGAACAGTACTCAGAGAAAAGCATGGCTCGTTATGATCCTTTGCTCCGGTTTCCTAAGCGAGAAGATTATTTTGGCCCCTTGTTACTAGTACATAACAAACATTTCTCAGCCCTGGAATATGGTCCCAAATGAAAATTTGATCCTGGTCTTGGAAGGTTTGAGAGTTGCGCAACTACTTACGTTGCTGTTTATAAGCAAGTTCATGCATCTACACATTCGTCAGGTGATTTTGAAGGATCTAAAACTAAAATTGGACGCAAATCAGTAGATCAGGAGCCCTAGTATGAAAACTAAAAATGTTTTCAATTTACGCAAATCACGAATGTTAAATTGATTCAAGACAATTGCAGAAAGCTATCTTTTTAACTGTTTAAGGCGATTCCTTAAGATTCACTAGAGTGACTGAGGAATCAATGTGAAAAAAGAAAGAGAAAATAGGATTAGATTGGCCAGAAACTTTGACACTATAATTTAACCATCGTAAAAGGCTCTAGACTGAAACCCAAATGGAATACGTCATACAGAGGGACACGGAAGAGCTTGTCAGAGCAGGACATTTCTACATGTTGATTGATTCGATTTCCTTCGGATTCTTGCAGCTTCTGCAGAAATCCTTCACTGTTATGGTGTCCTATAGTCCAATGGCCTGTTCTGACCCCTACTACATTCCTGAATAACTCTGCTCAGACTAAGAGCTTCCTTTGCTCTCTATCTATCGTGGGTGTCTCTGTTGACCCACTGAAGAATTGCATTTTCTTAGCGTTCCTGGTAGTCATCGTTTTAAAAGAGATCCTTTAGAGATCCCTTGTAAACTCCTTTTTGGCTAGTGCCTAAGCCGTTTCATAAGCCTGGATATCCCTATGACCAGGCTCCCAGCATAGGGTGACGTTATACCGTTAAGCTAACTATGCAAAGCTGCACCAGCTTCGATTTTACCATCGGAGTGTCCAGTGTCTTAATGGCCGCCAGGATTCAATATATATGCAAATTTCCAAATCGGGCTCACTACACATAGATAACATCAGTGCCGCTTGGTAAATCGCTGATCATTCTGCCATAAAGACACTACATATATGCGCAAATCTATAATATTCGTACCTCTGCCAGTCTCTGGATTACATCCCTGCTCCTGTGCCCGCACTCGGCATTGTATCGGAACCACCATCTAAAGTTGAACAGGTATCTCGTAGTTTGTTCCTACCCTGCCGTCAATACAGTCTATTTTCTGGGGTATATTGGCATGTCCAAATCTTCTTCCTTTCACCAACCATCCACTTTTGGTTTTTCAGACTATGGAGTCGTAGCAGAGTATTGGTCGCATTATGGCTGTGTGCATCCATCATATCATCCTTGAATTTAGTTCCCAATCACCGCCAAAGTCTTTTTTGCACGTATTGAGAGCCACACTAGCCTTCTTAATCGGTTTGTCTAACAGTTCAGCTTAGAATCAAGTGTGACTACCAGACATTTTACTTCACAGGAGAGAGTAAGGTATTTTCCCCTTTACACTTTTGCTAGTACTACCTCCATCGCTAACTAATAAAGCAAGTTTATCCTTCTTCTACAAATTAAAAGTAAACGTCAAGTTAAATTAAACAACACTACTTTAATTATTACGAAAGTACAAGAAAAATTGAAGAATCAATTTTAGCGACACTCGAATCGATCCAACTGATGATTTTCAGCCACCAATAGTGTATAAAAAGGAAAATTTTCAAGTAAATTTCTAATAACAAAATTTATGATTGCCAGCGCTCACAAATTATCTTTAGCGGCCAAGGCACCTGAATTAATATAACTCTTTGGAACCATGGTCGGCCACCAGTAATGCATGAAAAATCGAAAGAAAAAATGTCAAATATTTCTATGAAAACTGAATGCGTGTGCCCTTGTCTGAAAGTGTGAACCACCAGAATCAATCCACCAATTCGTTTGGACCATTGTCGGTTGTTCTTAAGAACAATTTGCAAGTATATTTCTAAGAAAAATTATATAATGCTTCCCAACTCAGGCATTCAAGTGTCGCTATGAAAAATCAACGGGTGGCTATACGTTGCATCGAACTAGGGTTCTACTGGAAGAACCCTAAATCAAAATTCGTTAAGCCAGTTTGTATGCTTCTGTTGCGAGCTCCCCACCAAGTTGTCCTGTCATATCGGAAAATCAGATAGGTAAAAAAAAATTATGATCGCTGACCAATTTCTTAGATACAATAACACTTTCAAGTCTCGAAATTGTGTCCTTTTTCATCTATAGGAGTAATCGGTGCAACAAAAATATAAAAGCATCATAATAACCGGGCTGCTAAGCATTGCGTGCCTTTTTCTGAACAATCAAGCACTAAAATATGTAGTATTCCACGTTTCAAAGACGAAGAGTTATGAGCGAATGACTATTATACTCACTCCAGACTCCACTATTACTACTCAAAAGAGACAAACAAACTTCCCAACCTGAGACAAACAAACTTCCCACTAGCTGTCGCCGCAGTGCGTTACAGCACCAAGATTAATCACAGGCGTCAGTTACACTGGTGTTCGTATCATAGGAAAATTGTCCTGTTAAACTTTTACAACTCACTCTACAGTCCAGCGGCACATTCAATTCACCGCGAAGGTGTGGTGGTGCTTGGGGGGTCATGACCCCCCGTGACCCTACCCCTGTATACGTGCCTGACCGCGATCCATTTCACTAACTATCAAGCGCCAATTCTTCGTCTTCACCATTAGACTTTGGAGTAGTCTTCCAATTGCTCTAAGAAATTCATTGGGAGCTCGCACACTCAACAGTTTTAAACACTCGCTTTTCCTTTATTTAAACGCATAAAATACTTAGTTATTTATTTACTTGTACAGCTAATACTAATATTTCTTTTTCTTTATTTTCCTTATCTTATTAATTTTCATTTATATATTATTTTACTTTTTTTTCTATATTCTATTGGATTATTACATATTTGCTTTGAATTGCTTGGAATGTAATTATTATTTTTTAGTTTTTTAGTTTTAGTTGTTAGTTTTTTAAATTTTGATTATTAAATGTTGAAATTATAATTAGAAGCTTATACTAACTTAGAGATCTATCTATTTTATTTACGATTGCCAATAATAAAATGAATAACTATCTATCTATCTAATGACTGGGAATCACTAACAAGATGATCGGTAATTTGCAAGGAGTAAAATCATAGATGGCACAAGAACTAAATACATATCACATGGTATACCATCATTACAAATGTTGTGGTCCATTTCGGAATGTACCACCAGCCATATAAAATTTGTATACTCTGCTTTGGTATTACATGCGACATCTATTTAGTTCATGTGCCACCTATGGTATAATGTATCATTTAAAAGGAAGTAAAAATTCATATTTTCAGCCCACTCCCTCACAATACTTAACACTTTTTTGTTAATCTCGACCTTAATTTTTTTCTTACTACTTTTGTATACAATTGGAATTGATTCTTTATATACTGAATGGTTTTTTGTTGTACACAATTGGGAGTGAATCTACTAAGCTCAAAGGAGTACATAATTAATTCAATGAATAGAATTAGAGCAGATGACAGGAGTGTAAAAGCTATGAAAATTTGTTAAATTGCATTGAACTAGAAATTATGTATTTTGCAGTCTTGTACTTGTTCTTTTTTTTACAGACATCGTCGACATTCCTCTTTCGATCAGGACACATACTAAAACATCCTTCGCTACCGCTGAAATATTTTTAGCAACACTACCTCCAAATCGAATTGACCGCTAAAAGTATTGCTGCTTCATTTCATAACTAACGAAAAGATATGCAATAACTCCTTAATTATCTAATGAATTCATAATTCTAAGTAAAATTTATTTCCACGAACATATGCATCGTCAAATTTGTATTCCAGGCATTAATTTCGCTTATACTAATCTCGAACATTTATTAGATAATTAGGGAAGACAATTTAAATATTTCACTGCATATAGGAGATTAATTCATTTTGCTGTGAAAATTAAGTCTAAGCTATTTATATTTGTTTGTTTTGTGCAATTTTGTATGTTTTATTTTTTTATTACTAACGTTAATGTTATAAATAAATGATTTTATGCAAACGTTAAAAATTTGCATTTCTTTTTTTATTTAGGCAACAGGCATGTTCCATTCTACTAGTGAGAAAAACTTTTCTTCCGAATTAAAGTAAAGAAGCCAAAAAGGGAATATTACATTCAATTTAAATAAAAAGTTGCCAAGTAATATGTCTAGGCTTAAGTTGTATTCCAAAATTTCAAGTACAATTGTTTTTATTTAATAAAAATTTACATTACAATTAGGATTTTTTGTAATAAGCTCAAAGGCAAAATCTAGGGTTCATTAACGTATCGTGGGTATAGTTTGTAAGTAGACTCGGTTTTAAGTTGCTCCTGAATAATATCAGTTTTTAAAATTTCGAGATTTTTTTCTAAAATGTATTTTAACAAGATTTGGTAAGTTCGCTGGCTTTTTTTTTTTGATTCCAAAGCAGGGAGATGAAAGAACGCCCGAGCGCGGGGTTGTCTCTCTTAGCAGCTATTTCAAGCTCTCCTTCGAAGGCAGAATACACTCAGGGCTGTTAACAACTGCCATCTTTGAGAGATGAGCATGAAGTTGGCTGTGTCCAGTGATGATACCAACCACATAGTTCTGTATTGTTTTCTTATTATCCCAAAAGAAAGCCGGTGAACTTTCTTATTGACCCATCAAGAAGTAGTTTCGTACACTTGAAATTGATCAGGTTCATCAATCGCTGCTGATGCATTGCACGAACATTCGCTTTGATGAGAGATTCCTATTATTACGGTGGCAATGCCAACAACAGGTTCTGGTCCAAGAACAGTCTTGCTAGAGCCGGACCCGGCTAGCCGCTCTCTAATTCCCCATAATTCTGGTGAGCCCAGGTGCCCATTGTATGGACGCTGTGCTGTGAATACGCAACTTATACAAAGACGTACTACAGTCCCGCAGCAACTTTAATGTTATACGAGGGCCACTCAGAGCCATTAAGGCTGCCTGACTGGAAAAGATATCAGTCAATGTCTTTTCCCTTGATTTCCATACGCTACGATTACAAGACCACAGCCTGGAAGACAGTAATGTACCCTCCAAACGAGTACTCCACCCCAATGCCAAACCCGAGAAAGTAAACAACGACACCGGTACCTATTTATAAGGAATTAATGAAACTATGTGCCCTAAATATTTAACTTCATTTTTGAATAGAGCACACTTTCTCGCACTGAGCTTCAATTTTGCATCTTTGAGTCTTTGAAGTACGTCCCGTAAGTTGTTTTTATGTTCCTTGAATGTCCTTCTGATTACTATTATATCATCTAAGTAGACGAGACATATTTTCCAGGTTAAACCACATAGATCACATTCCTTTAATCGTTCGAATGTGGCTGGAGCATTACATAACTCGTATGGAATTACTTTAAATTGCCACAAGCCATATCCAACTGAGAAAGCAGTTTTCTCTCGGTCCTCGGGATGTATTTCCACTTGCCAGTAACCACTCTTCAAATCCAGCGTGGAAGACCACTGCGCTCCGGAAAGGGTGTCTAGTGTGTCATCAATCCTTGGCAATGGATAGCTATCTTTTCTTACTTGAAAAGTAAAATGTTCCACTACTGAACCAGAAGACATAAGAATAATGAAGTGCTCTTTTGGAATATTTCGAGTTTTAAAAAATAAATATTATATCCCAATGGATGAAAAGAAAATTGCCTGCATGTTTTTTATTTTATTAAGGTAAAACAATACAACCATTTAAAAAATGTGGTAATAGAAACTTAAAGCTCATTTCATTAAAAACTGAATATTGTTCAAAAATAAAGATAAATAATGGAAGTTATTAATTTTAACAACAATCTGAATTCAGTGGCTCCAGCCTTTCGTTTTTACTGACTGGCAAATTTTCAAAGTATGGCCAATAAACACTCGGAATGGCGTATGACTTGCAAACTGATAACAGATTTGCTTTCTTTGTAGGTGAAATTCCTGGACGGATGGAGAATTTTTTTTTTGAGTTACAGTTTAGTTGGCCTGCCCCTCCCTTTTTCCCCTTATATTTATTTCATTCATATTTCTATCCTCATAACTATTTGAATAGTAAAGAGTATAAGGAGCTTCTGCTTTGACAAAAAACTTTCTGATCTGTTTCCACACAATTTTGTCCCCAAAAACGTTAAGGGAGAAATTGGTTCCAATATCCTTTGGAAGCGCTTTTAAATCGATAATATCATCAAAGTTCAAATCAACTACTTCGTATGGTCGTCCAGATTTCTTTGCACCCTGTATTACAGCGTGCCATTGCTTCGGTACATAAATTGAGCCATTTTTCATAATACGCCTTATTTCTCTCTCTATAGTTGCATGTACGCTATCACCCTCATTTTGGGTGTGGCCAACAACTAAGTACTTATGAGTAATGGATTTAATATCTAAACAATTAGCAGCATAAAAATAAAGTGACATTAAGTACTTGTTTTGTTCTGCGCTACACAGTTTTCGATGTAAAAAATTACGTGTTTACCTCGACAATAGTCTTTTAAAAATCGAAAAACACATGTTCCAACTTCAACACAACCTTTGTTACCCAATGATTCGTCCCACAAGTAGCAATGACCAGTCTTTTCTATGATATTGTAAACAGTGGAATTATACACATTAAGTCTTCTTTTAAAATAAAGCAATGAATTATATCCACAAGGAGTTTGTAGTACAGCTTGCAAATCAAAACTGGCTACTACAATATCATCACCAGCGCTTTCTTCTACTGAATCTATATCATTATTCTTTTCTTTTCGGCTCAAGTCTTTTTCTTTCAAATGATTTAAATATTTTTCTTCAAAGGCAATTCTTTCAGTTTCCGTAGAATTTTTATAAGATTCCCAAAGCGAACACATATCCTTTTTTGGTTGGTGAAAGGAGATATTAAATTCTCTTGTAAATATTTTCTCATACATACTTTTTTTGCAGGCACCAGCCTTTCACGCGAACAGTAATCTTCATATTGCCTGTACAAGAACTTGCATTATTGTAGTACGAGTGAGACAGCTTCTGTCTGTACGTCATGATAGTTCTTTGCATAAGACAATTTGATAGTTTGTGTAAATACTATTACACCTTAACTCTTAACAAATTGCACTGCAATGCAATCAGAAAACAGTCATCGCAAGTTCTGTCTGCTTTAATATATAATCACTAATTGGAATATTTCGAAATACATAATTTGTTTTTAAATTCAGCAGTGGAACATTTCGGAATAGTCCATTAATGAAATGCGTTTTTATTCGAAACAACTTCAGTTCTGTACTGGAATAGGACTTGTACCCTGTTTTCATTAGCAAGTCAGCATTTGTCAAATATAGATTCGAATAGTGATTATTGTACTCTACTTATTGCAATACTTAACTCCAAGACGAAGTTTTCGGACTTGTTCCAGTATGGAAATAGACGAACGATATATACATATTGGCAGAAAATTGATTCACAATCAATTTCTAACAATTTCTGATATGGAGATCACTTTTATGAATTATTAAAATATTCAAATCAGACGCCCTCCACCTCCATACGCAATTGATATTAACACTTCATTTACAAGAATAATTTTTATTGCGGAGTATAATCAAGTAAAAAAAACCCTGATTCATCTATGGACAACACCAGAGCCATTATTGCACTCATCTCTCTAGCTATAAAACAAAAGAACTTGGTAGGCAAATATTTCCATATTCAATTCAATTCAATTGTATTAAATTCAATTCAAATCATTGTACATGTATACAGAATAAATTTAACTTATTTAAGAGTTTTACACGGTAGTTTCTTTTCTTTACAACTTAAGTGTTTTTTATGATTTGTTTCTTTCTTTTAATTTGTAGTTACTACTAAACAAAATGCGTTTTTAGAGGAAAAATTATACAAAAACCCCTTAGCAATTTTAACCTTAATCCTAACTAATGGATATAGGGTTTTTGTAAGCATGTTAATTTTATGTATAGTTTGAGATATGTGGAGATTTAACGTAAGAGTTTTATCCAGGATGATTCCTAGATATTTTACATTATTAGTCCTAGTTATGTCATGGTTATTAGTTGGCGGTAGTCTACACAGAATCAGGTGCTGCCATCCTTTTCCTAACCAGAACAACCGGCGATGTCCAAGGGCTGAGTTCATCATGTCTGCAACTTCTGGTTGTTTGGCTAATGGCAATCTTCGTGGTGTCTGTCGAATGAGCCTGGAATCTCCTGTATCGATCCGATGCTGGACAAGATTTGTTTTACCATAGTCATCATCATTCATTGCAAATAATCCCGAAAATTCATCGATCACCTCTTTGGCATCGTAGCATTGTTGTAGACTTAAGGCACGGGACAAGAGAAGTTTTTGAACCTGTTGGGTAGTAGCTGGTATAGGTTTTGTCTCCTTGACATTACTACTATTATCCAAATTAAAAATCTGGTAAACAGGTTCACAATTTCCAATTATAGCTCCTTCTCTTAGTTGTACCTAATTTTCGGATGTGTTGAGCAATCTGACTGGAACTAATATTGCACCTTCTGCCTTAACTAAAGTCTTACCTACAATGATGTTCGATATAACTTTTGTAGGGTTAGGTTTCACCAAACAGAATCGGCAGATCCCGATGTCATCAGTAAGCTTTGTCCATACTAGCGTTTCGGAGCATGCAGAGAGAGTAATATTCTCACAGAACTTCGTCCTTATTTTTGCAGGATGATCTGTTCCTACTCCTAGTCTCATTAGGAATTTCTATGTTGCCATAATTCAGGATCCGTTCTCCGACATCTAGCTTTATTGTGGTCATAAAGTCTACTCCAAGAATGCATTCATCCATGATGTCTGAAACCAGGAAAGTGTGAGGAAATAGTAGTTCGCCTAGTTGAACATTCAAAGTTATTTGTCCAAAAACCTGTGCTGCTTCTCCAGTTGCTGTTCTTAGTAAATATTTGGTGGTGTTGTGAAGCCATTTGTTCTTGACAACATCTGCTCTAATAATTGATCTCGAAGCTCCAGTGTCGATAGTGACTGCGCAGTTATTTTTTCCTACACTTCCATATATTACAAGACTGCTATCATTTCTCTGTCGACTCCTCCAACCAACTTCTGCCTCCGAAGTTCGCGTTTACATGTTTTCCGACTGCTGAACAGGGGAGCTACGCGACTAGTCGCTGTTTGATTTCTCTCTTCCCGAATAGCTTGCTCCTTGACTCGACACCTTTGGCATTCTCTTCTGTCTTCCTCCTCTAGTGATTCCATTCGCCGGCGTTTCCTGCAGTCCCTTTGGAGGTTTTCTTGTCTATTAAAATTCCAGCATCGAAGAATACCACGTGTTGGAGTACTCGGTGATGATTGCATTCTGTTGCAAGTACATTCCTCCATCGAAATTTCTCTCACTCGTACTGCACTCTTTCCTGCTAGCCTTAGCGCTTGTTGTAAATTTTGGTCTGCAATAGCGTTCGCAAATGCTTCTGTTGCCACTTCATTAAGGAATTCTGCATTAACACTAGAGTATGAAAGATAAGATAATCTTTCCACAAAAGCCTGCAGTTGTTGTAGTGATTCGCCATGCTTTTGAATCCTGTTGAGTAGCTGTAGGCGATATACTTGCTGCATGTGTTCATCTCCATAACGTAGTTCTATCGCCTGTACTAAGTGTAATCACGTTGCCTGTCAATCGATATAGTTTGTATGTAATAGCTCTGACGCGGGACCACGATTTGCTAATACCAGAGCTGTTGTCTGCATCATTCCAACCATTTACTTCGGAAGCAGCCTCGAATTGTCTCTTGAAAATATGCCACGAATTTGTCCATCAAATATTGGAGGTTTCATTCTGCCTGCATAGGATATTTCAATTCCTTCGTGCAGTGGTTGTCGATGCTTCATCTTCTCCAAATCTGTTTTAAAGTTGTCAAGCTGTTCGGTGACCTTTGTTGAACTTCCACCGCTTCCTGCTCGATTCCTTCAATTTTTAAATTTTGTTCGTTTAACGAGTTTTTCAGGAAATTCTTCTGTTCCTCTAAGCGAGTTTCTAGACAATTCTCCAGAGAACCCTTTTGTTCGTCCAAACGGGTTTCCAGTGATTTCTTTTGCTCATTTAAACGGGATTCCATAGAATTCTTCTGCTCATCTAAACGGGATTCCAGAGAATTCGTTTGTTCTTCAAAACGGGTTTCGAGAGAAATCTTTTGCTCTTCTAAACATGCTTGCAGAGAATTCTTTTGTTCCTCATTAGCATTCTTTTGTTCCTCCAAGAAAGATTGCTTTTGTTCCTCAAAAGCATCAATTTGCTCGTCCAGACGGGTTTTCATAGATTTCTTGTCTTCCTCGAGAGAATTCTTTTGCTCATCAAAACGGGCTTTCATTTTGCTCATTAAAGTACTTAAAAGCTGTTCTATGTTCATCGCAGGTGCTTTTTCAGTGTCTGGTTCTTCTTCGAAAACGAATGTCTCAGGATTCTATTCTTCCTCTTTCAAAGCTTGTCTAAGTCGCTCTACTAAAACATTCTTTAGACCTGTCGTTTGCAATGACCGCTTCCCCAACTCCACTTTCAATTCCTGTATGCGAAGCTCCTCTAGTTTACGTCCCATTGCTTTGATAATTCACTCACAGTTTAATATAAAATTATCTTTCGGTATTTCCACTTAAAGAAGGAAAGTTTCACACGATTTCACCCGTTAATCACTCTTTGAATTTCAAAGTCAAATGCCACCACTTTATTTCACGAAGTTAACGCACTTCTGACACCAGTTGTTACGGGCGTGGCCTTGGTTCGTTATTTTAAAACACAATATTTCAGAAATAATTCAAAAGTTCTTTCTTTATTTAACTTTACTGTTTACTCTTACAAATTCACAAATATTTATTAAACCAACTCTCTATAGTTATCGCTAGTAACTACTGTACGTCCAATTATCACAATCCAAATAGTTCACTTCACTGTCTGAAATAAGATTCGCGTCCTGGAAGTGAGTAGCGCCGTATTTATACTCTACAAATTATCCTAGAACCTTCCTAAATATTCCGTTCTTTGAACCCAAAGTTTACTAGGATGTCGCTAACCTAAAGTTGTTTCCATTTCCAATAGATGTCGCTTGTATCACGCGTAACAATATAATAATTATTGGCAATAAAGAGTCATTAGTTTTTCAGCATTCAGAAAAGGCGTTTAGTATTTTTATCAAGGTAGAGTTTTTCACTGGTGTTGCGGTACTAGAACTGTCTTTCACCATCAACAAAATCCAGGTACAAGAACCTGTGGGTTATTGGTACAACAGAAACCATTTTAATTAATAACTTGCTACTGGTGTTGCGGTACACGAACCGTTTTCGCCCATTTCAAGATCAAGGTACAAGAACCTTCGATCAATCAGTAAAGTCAGGACAAAAGAGTTCTGATTCAACAGTAAATTTGGTTTCGATGACAAAGTTGACCACTAAAAATCTAAAAGTCAAGTAAGAAGTACTTCTTTCTTTTAATTGCTTAGAAGATTCCCACTGCTCCGTCATTAGACGTTCAATACGCACTAGATATGGGTCGATGCTTTTGAGAGATAGTCCTTGAGAAATATTACCAAAATTATAAAAAGTTCAGGTTGCAGCCAAAAACCGAGTATCAAATTGCTTTAAGATTTTACCATAAAAAACTTCACACAGAAATTTTATGTAGCGTACTTACTTGCAGAAAATAATAAACATAAACTAGTTCCAAGTAATGGAAGCAATGAAAGCTGGGAATCAAAAGGTAATTAAAAGCTTTGACTGTGCTGGTGCTTGCAAGTTCATTCGAGTATTCGATTCTTTGAAAAAGCAATACTTGAATCCCATTCGATTTTTCGGGTATTCATATAAACATATTCGAACTATTGAATTCCCAGCAGGAGAAATAATGTCCAAAATAGAAAAGTCTCACTAGCTACAATGGCAGCAGAGCATTCCTTGACTAAGGAACGCGAAGAAGTTCATACAATGCTTTAAAAATGTCATTAACTGTAGTAAGCATAGTGTTGCCAACTTAACGGATTTCCCGTCAGATCTAGCGGATTGATATGAGAAAAACGGGAAGAAAGGTATTCTAACGGCTCACGGATTTTTTAACGGAACTGTTTTTTCAGCGGAATCGTGAGATTTTAATTCAATTGTAGCGTTAATGGCTGAACCGAATTGAGTATTTTTACAAATTGAGTAGTATCGGGATTTGAAATTATATGGAATATGAATGGAGTGAAATAAAAGCTAAGAAATAAAATGAAAACATATTATACGATCAGGACTGAAACGACCTGGAAAATCCTGTTATACCTACGACTTTCCAGATAAAGTAATTAATATGGTTGAAGCAATTCAAAGTTATAGTCAACCTTCGACCTCAACAGCTCCTGCAAGTATAACGGCCACATTACAGCTGGAAAGCACCGAAAGTCACGATGATTTTTGTTTAATTTAGAGTGTTAATTGGTTTAATTATAAAACTACAATAAAATATATATTTTACTGTAGTTATAATGCATTCTATTTTAAGAAACTATTTTAACGGATTTTATTGACGGAAAAAAAGTAAGTTTAGCGTGATGCATACCTGAAATAAAGAGAATTTACATAATCCCTAAAACAATAATTTTTACCTAGAATTCAATAAATTTTCATATATGCCTCAAAATCGGCAAATTTTCATTAAAACTTACCTTTTAATTAGACAAAGAAATCGCTTCAGTAATTTCTTTACATTCTTTAAATTGAATTAAAAAGTATTCGCACAAAACGACTTGAGAAAAACAAAAGTTTCATTTTTCATCCAAGTCGTTTTGCTTAAAAAACTCCCACTGTCAGTAGAAATAATTAAATTAAAAAATAACTCAAAAGACAAATCGTACATTCAGTACGATTTGTCGCGAAAATGCAATATGTATGCACATACGTACATACGTATTACGAAAAATGCCTTCGCGATAAGAAATGCGCGCCGCATAAATGCACTGCATGTATATGCACGCCGCGATTTCAATGACGGGATGGTGGCTGATGTTTATAAAGACATCAAATTACATTTTTTTCAAGCCACCGTCCATCGAAAAATATTCTGGAGAAGTTTAAACCCACTCAAGGGATTGTGTCTGATAAAACCTGCCAGTTTAGGAACTTTCCAGTCCTTAACTTCCTAAAGATCCCAAAACATATCCAATCTCAGTCGCCCCCAAATTTAATAACAAACTCTTGCGAGAAATTCATTAACTACAGCTGATGTGGTGCAGCAGTTGTAAAAGAAAGAACAAACAACAACACGAGAGGTGATCAAAAACCAAACCAACGATCAAAAAGAAAAGAGAAGACATGTAATCGAACTGAGGACCAAAGCTAAGCCCCAATGCCCTAAACAAGATAATCTGAAAGATGTGAAAAATTATCTAATAAAATCCAAAGAAGGAAGACAATGAAGAAATTTGAAAGCGCAAGAGCACTTGACTTGACTTGACTTGGACAAGTTTAATCATGGCCAGAATAAATGTAAAAATTTTCTCAGGGTAAGAAAATGCAATTAAGCATTTTCTACCCTGAACGACGGTTCTTGATCACCATTGAAGTGATTATGTTGGGAGTTGCTTTTAAAACTTGCGCGAGGTTGTTTCGGTATCTCGACGGCTTACAGAATAAAAGTAAGTTATTAAAAAAGGAAACTTAGTGGAAAAGTAGAAATTAGTGAAAAAGAAAAGTTTTTGTAAAAAGAATTTCAAGTTACGAATACAAAATAAATGGAAGAGATTGAAAACCAATAGAGACTTTTGGATAAAAAAGCGAGACCATAGTCCCGCAAACAGGTACATAACAAGTGAATTTTTAACGTAATTTTACTATAACTTCAACGAAATTTCAAAATTATTATTGGCACCAGATCAGGCTCACATTGCACATTGCTTACAGACGATAGCTGCCGATTCTGTAACGAAGAGGTAGAATCTGCAAGAGTACGTACCGTAAACATGGGCTACTTCGATACTGCAGGTAACTTCGGACATGAAGAATTTCTGTATGCGCTGTTTTCATGTTTATTATTTAAGATTCGAAAAAAAGGTGATGCTGGCCCACTGACATATACAGGGTGTTTCCCACTAGGAGGTCAATAGAGCGGGAGGTGATAGTACTCACCTAGACGAACCAAAAATTGTATGGCAGGGGGGGGGGGCATATCAACCGTTTAGGAGTTACAGGGTGATTAGGAAAAAAGCTAGTTTTTCACAAAACACCCTGTATCTTAAAAACTACAGGGTGTGCGGTCACAGTTAAGAGCTCATTGTATGGAGAACTTCATGGCCTTTCCAACGATTGCTCAATCAGCACCACACCCCTCTCCCATCAAGAATTATTTTTGTCTAAACTAAAAATTTCGGATTTTATTAACTTTTTTTTTAATTTAACCTCTATTATTTTTGAAAAAAGATCGTTAACATAACTTATTTTTATAAAAACTGTCAACTGTAGACTCTCCTCTTTCAGTTGACCTATTACACCCAGTGTGCTATCTGAAGCCCTTTAAGAGTTATTAGCTCTAAACTTATTCTCAAACCTATTTTCAAACCTCAACAATAATTTGTTCCCTTAGCACGTCATTTTAAAAAATATCGTCTAATTTCGGTGTGACCGGAATAGGTGACGATTAAATGATTAAAAGTGCAATGCAAAAATTAATATGGAATAAAACTGGCACTGCGAATTAATACAAGGGACACATTTTCAATTACAACAACTTCCATTTGTTAATTTTTTTCACTTTAACCGCTCTTTAAAGTTGAAAACATTAAATATCAAGATAATAACCCTTACGGAATGTGATATATATTTAGGCTAAAAATATCAATTTTTCGTAAGTAAACCTCAATCTCGTTAAATTTCGTAAAGTTATTTACGTCTATTGTAGTTCAGCCTTATATTGACTTTGATAAAGCACTTTTTATCAGTAATAACCCTAAATAATTAATTTAAAAACATTTATTTCGACGAACCTACGTATTTATTTGTTGTTTTCAGTTCTCTCTCAGTTGGTACTTGGTGCTTAGATCGAAAAAGTCAGCAATATAGAAGTGAGCCCATTTTTGCAGAGTATTTCTATGAACGTAGTCAGTCCATATTATATATGTCAGTGTGCTGGGCAACACATCTGATCCGGAAGGTGCAAAGGCTGATTGATTAAAGATGCATAACTATTATGCAATAAGGCTGAACTACAATAGAAGTAAAAACTTTACGAAATTAAACGAGACTGAGGTTTACTTACAAAAAATTGATACGTTTAGCCTAAATATATATCACATTGCGTAAGAGTTATTATCTTGATATTTAATGTTTTCAATTTTAAAAAGTGGTAAAAGTGAAAAAATTAACTTCGATGTACCATTTTTACTCCATTTTAATTTTTACATTGCACTTTTAATCATTTAGTATTAATTTAATAATCGCGTTCTTACGGATTGAGCGATTCTTAGCGCACTATACTTACGGAAAATTGGATATTTAAACTTAACGAAAGTTCCCCTCACACGAGTTAAAGTTAATTTGTGTACGCCTGTTAAATTAATAGGCTGAACTACAATAGAAATATACGTAAGTAAATTTACTTACGTAAAGCGAACGCGCCCTTTAATTTAACAGGCAGATAATTTCATGAACTCTGAAAACAACAATCCAGAAAACACTCGTTGACCCAATAGTTCGACAGTTATGTCTATTTTTGCTGTTAAAATTCGTGAATTTGTTCCATTCGTCTATATAGTTTTAAACACTTGACACATTCTGATCAAATCGAGCTCTCTCCTGCTCTGGACGCAACGACTTCACAACTTATCATTTCAGATCCGGTATTACCAGTGCATTTTTAGGATACGACGCAAAACACCCATAAATGATTGCATACGGCATGCCATGAACATTGAAAGGGTCTTTATTGAATCTATAGATTTTTTTTTAGATTGAGGCCTTTGCACTGAAGCCATTCATTGGCTTATTGTGCAACTGTCGTGTCCCCAGTAAAAACGCACATCTTATCCACATATAAAAACTTTTATTTTATTAATAAAACTATTAAACCGCGTTTTCAAATACAAGAAATTATCTTGATTTAGTCAACCCGTAACCATGCCCGACAGTAAACTGATCTTGCTACTCAAGGATGTTTCTCTTGGAACCTAAAACTCACCTTACCTTCATACAACAAACGCACTTAGTCTAATCCTTATTGCCGGCAATAAACCTACTCAAGCAACATTCATACTGTTCCGAGAATATTTCCTTTCATCTCTTGAGGTGCCGATACACTTACCCGTAGTTACGAGAAGACGAGATTTCTCGTCTTAATTACCTTCGACGCCAGGCATGGATTTTACCTGAAAATGCGTCCTATAGCTCGGCCAACCTACTGCGTCACTGTCCTCAGTGACCTCGGTATTTATTTCGCAGTCTCCGCCGGTTATTGCAGCATTGCCAGGGCTTCCTCTCACACCTCGACTCTCAGCCGAATACATCACACTAGACTTCACTTCCAGATGAGGGGCTACGACTTCCATAACCAACCTTGTAACTATCGCTTCGACTCCCAGCCGAAAACAGCAACAGCCGACTCCCCGTCTACTCATCGACTCCCAGTCGACGCATATACTCATCGACTCTCAATCGAACTCGATACTCTTCGACTCTCAATCGAACTCTATACTCATTGACTCTCAGTCGAGCTCTAACTCATCGACTCCCAGTCGACGATAATACAGACAAAAAAAGAACAATTATTCTCATACTCAGCGGATAAAAAAAATGACATCGCTCATTTATTTTAATTTCCTTAACTTACATATTTTCTTCGTCAGCTTCGGTATCGTTATCTTCCAGTCCATCGTCAAAATTAAGTGAATCTAAATCACACCATGGCTTCATCCTGTCTGCCGATTGGACAGACTCTTATGATTTCCTGGAAACTTGTAGTTCTTCGGTATCTGTAACTACGTACCGATCGTTACGGGGTTGTCCGGTAGATGTAGGCTCGTGTCGAATGAGAACTAAATCGCCTTCCTTATATTGATGCGGGCCTTTATGTCTTGAATTAAACTTCTCCGCCTGAGCTGTTTGCTTTTCCTTGATTCTGTTCAAAACCTTTTCCTTGAGTTCAGAGAGGGGAATTACGTCTTCCTCTTCTGTTTCGATGGTATCGTGAAGAGCTAAGAGTAGGTTATTCTTCAGTATATCTCTTGGTTGGTATGTTAAAATTAGTTTGTTGGGTGTTTCCGAAGTCGTAGAATTCTTCAGACTATTAAGAGCCCACTGTATCGGCCTTATGCTCTTGTCCCAGTCCTTACCGTCAACATCTCGAGTCATTGTTGCTATCGCGGCTTTTGTCGTTCTAAAATACCGCTCCATCTGTCCGTTTGCCCTTGGAGTTTTTACCGCAGTGAGTACATGTTTTATGGAGTTTTCATTGCAAAACCTCTCGAACTCTCTTGATGTGAACGCTGTTCCCCTGTCGGTGATGATCCGTGCCGGCACTCCGAAATATTGAGTTATATCTTCTAGTAATTTAATGACACCTTTGCTAGTTGTTGTTCTCACAGGTCTTAAAAACACATATTTAGTGAAGGCATCCACGATGCCAATTAAGTGAGTATTTCCGCTTTTGCTCCTTGGATATGGCCCCAAATGGTTGAGGTGCACCGTATGAAATGGTATCGGCTGTCTTTCTGGCAGATGAATCTGGTACCTGGTTTCGTCAACTCCACGTTTATTGTAGAGACAATCCACACACGAGTTTACATACTTTCTCACAACTGCTTTCATGCTGGGGAACCAAATATACTTCCTTAAGGTCTCAAGAGTTCTCTCTAACGCAGGATGTCCCATTTCATTGTGAGCATATGTTATAACTCGCCATCTGGTTCCAGTCGGTATAACAAACCGATTTCCATTAGTGGTCTTTTTGAAAATCCTTCCATTTTCCAAAATATAACTTGATATTATTCCATCCTTTTCCTTATGATTGGTTATATCACCCGTCAAAACCTTCCGAATTTCCATTAGTCTCACATCTTGTTTTTGTAGCACTGCCAACCAATCTTCGTCCATAACTCCGATAGTAAGCACTTTATCTGTAACATTTTCTATTTCTCGCCCTTTATCTACTGGACAACGGCTTAATGCATCCGCATGACAGATTTTATTTGCTGGCCGGAAAACTTGCTCAAAGTCGAATTCCGATATCTTAAGCCACCACCTGGCTATCCTAGGCACTAGATCTTTCTTTTCTTGCGTTAGACGGAGGGAATTACAATCGGTTACCACCTTAAATCTCCTGTGAAGAAGGTAATGCTTGAAGCGCTCTAACGATTCGACGACAGCTAAAGCTTCCAGCTCGTAGCTGTGATATTTGGATTCCGTTGATGTTGTTGCACGGCTGAAGTAGGATACTGGCCTTATGTCTCCACCTTTTTCTTGCATAAGAATTCCGGCTATCCCCTGAGAGCTAGCATCCGTGTGCACTTCCTGTTTGGCGCCTTCATCGTAAAGAGCCAGTATAGGTCGTTGACTTAGCAGTTCTCTTAGACGATTAAAAGCAGTCTCTGTGTCCTCACTCCATTGAAACTCGACATCTTTACGGAGAAGCTGATTTAGTGGTTGTGCAATGTCTGAAAAATCTCCTATAAAACGTCAAAAGTATCCAGTTAGTCCAAGAAATTGTCTAACCTCACGCACGTTTTCAGGTCGTTTGTACTCCTTCACTGCTTTAATTTTATTTATTCCCGGTTTAATGCCCTCCGCGGAGATCTCATGGCCTAAGAATTCAATTTCCTTTTGGAAAAAAGTACACTTCGCTAGGTTTAGTGTCAAGCCCGCCTTTCGTATTTCCGTTAGAAATTCTCTTAGAGTTTCCAAATTTTCTGCTATGGTTACGGATGGAATCAAAATATCATCCATGTAAATAATAATTTTGTTTCTGTCAATTGGTTGGATAACTTTTGCCATAAGTTTCATAAATGTTGCAGGTGAATTCGTGAGTCCAAAAGGAACTCTTTTGAACTCGAAATGTCCTTCAGGTGTAATAAATGCTGTTAAATGCCGACTCTCTTTTTCAATAGGCACCTGGTGATATCCGCTCAAGAGATCTAATGTGGTGAATATCCGTTTGTTTGCAAGCGAGTTTAGAGTTTCCTCAATATTCGGAACGGGGAATGTTTCTCGTTTTGTGACGGAATTCAATCTTCTATAATCCACACACATTCGATATTTTCCATCCCTCTTGGGTACTAACAAGACGGGGCTGGCGTATTCTGAAGAAGATTGTTGAATTATGTCTTGCTCCAGCAATTCGTCGATACTTTTCCTTAGAACGGACTTAAGTCCAAAAGCGACTTTATACGGATGATATCTGATCAGTGTATTGTCTTTTAATTCTATTTTTAATTGCACTAAATCTGTCTTTCCTAGTTCTCTAAAGTTTTTTGCGAAACAGTCGCGAAAGCTACTAATTGAATTTAATAATAAAGTTTTTTCATTTTTATTTATACCGCTACCAAATGAAATATCTTCTTCTTGCAATATCGCCTTATCACATACATCGCGTTTGTTCGTATTTACATCCTCGTTGCCTTTAATGCTGGTAATCTCAAAAGTCCCCCAACGTTTGATGATTTGAATATCGGATCGATTCATAAAATTTTATCCTATTATCATGGGAACTGTATGCGCACTGTTATCTACTACCATAATATCAATTAACATTTTAATTTCACCCACTCTTACCGATTTTGCTATTTTCCCCAGGACACTCGTCTGCTTTCCCCCAAATCCAATAAGCTTACAGTCACTGATTTCCATTTTCCAGCCATTTTCAATTAAAGTTTTTTCTTTTAATGTGCTGCATTCACTCCCCAAGTCGAAGAAAGCCACCAGCGATTTCCCATCAATTATTACTGTTTTATGAAACTCATCTCTAACTGCATAATCATTTTCGTTGTTCGTATTTAATTGCGAAACAATTTTCATTGGACAGTCTCTCGCTATGTGCCCAATTTTATTGTAGCGAAAACATTTATTTGTTTCGCTTTCATTCGTATAGCTCCTAGAATAATGTCCTGTTTCGTTACATTTAAAGCATCTGCCAAATCCTTTGCTTGTTAAGCCTCCTCTTTCTTCCTTTTGGCTCGTACCTGCAAATTTCCCTTTAGAAATCCAATGATCTTCTCGTCTGGTATTTTTTTGTACATCATTATATGGCTTATATTTATGACTGCTATGCCCAGGATAATTTTTACGTCTCTCATACCTCGGTTCGGTCAAGCTGCGACGACTGTATCCTTGTTTTTGAATTTCTTTGAAATTCTTAATTTGAATTAATAATTCAGGAATTCTGGTGCACTGTGACGCTGTTAAGACGTTTATTAAAATCTGGTCGGACAGACCTGAAATTACGTATCTAATCGTTGAAGATTCGTCGAGATTTATTTTTTTTGCCATCGCAACTACGTGGTACAGATAATCTTCTATAGGTTCTCCTGGAAGTCTTTTTCTCTCCATAATTTCGACGAGAACAGAGGCACTATCTTGCCAACTAGGGAAACTCGTTAAGAACTCTTCTTTGAATTCCTCAAATGTTTTAATTGAGTCCTATTTAGACTGGTACCAATAATTCGCTGAACCACTTAAACGTAAAGTAGCGTAAAATAAGGTACTTCGATCGTCCCATGCATAAACATTTTGTAGACCTTCAACAGATCGGATCCAATTTTCTGCATTTATCCTCTTATTGGCTGGATTAAATCTTTCAATTAGTTTACTTACTTCACTAATTCCTATTTTAAACTGGCCTGAATCGTGTGATGTAATGTTACTCACAGGATTTCCTAACGCGACGACTTGTTCAGATAAGTTGCTTGAGCTTGATAAACGGCTCTCACGTTCATATAACTCCTTTTCACGTCTTAATAGCGCATTTTCCCACCTCAATAATTCAATTTCAGACATTGGACCTACCTTTCCTGCACCTTCTTCGTCTCCACCTAGCTGTACCACCGCTTGGGTATCATTTCCATCTTCGTTAGTGCTCATTTTCTTTCTCTGTTAATTTCACTTATCAATCTCACTGGTATTTAACACTTAACACTGTGTTTATTTCACAACACTAAATTTTGCTTTTAGATCCGTATATGTCTATCGCTCACTTCCCTTTTTCCACAACACAAGTATCTCAAAACAACATAAAATTAATTAATTAAAACTCGTGATGATCAACCCCACACTTGAAAATATTAAACCGCGTTTTCAAATACAAGAAATTATCTTGATTTAGTCAACCCGTAACCATGCCCGACAGTAAACTGATCTTACTACTCAAGGATGTTTCTCTTGGAACCTAAAACTCACCTTACCTTCACACAACAAACGCACTTAGTCTAATCCTAATTGCCGGCAATAAACCTACTCAAGCAACATTCATACTGTTCCGAGAATATTTCCTTTAATCTCTTGAGGTGCCTATACACTTACCCATAGTTACGGGAAGACGAGATTTCTCGTCTTAATTACCTTCGACGCCAGGCAGGGCTTTTACCTGAAAATGCGTCCTATAAAACTAATCCTAACAAGAACACTAGAACTTATCCGACACACTGTAGCAATTCAACTCCCTTTGAACCACCGAATCAGCCGTGCTCTTCACCATACCACTAGGCGGAAGCGACTTTCACCCAGTGGCCGGGGCAATACCTTGGAATTAAGTATTACGTCAATCACTGCCGTCAGCTGGAAGCCCCAATTCTGTATGTAAACAACAGTAAGCCCAGCTGAGTATTCCACTATGCAAGGTGGATTACTTAACCATGACTTAATGCCTAATTACAAACAGCAGTGGATGCGACAGTTTTTTAGTAAACAATTCGCAATCGCCAAGCATTCCACTGTGCGAAGTAAAATGCTTAGTTATTACAAATCGCTTAATTACCCGTACACTTGCTGCTAGCTTGAGTCGTGATGTCACAATTCTGCCAATTGGATATTGGGCCACGACACAACGCTTTCTTTATAGTTTATCCAACAATCGCATATTTCCCAAGAAGAGCAGTATTATTTTGGATGAAATTTCTTCGAAGTCGGCAGGCTTTAAGAAGTATGAACTAAAAGCCCGGAATCTACAGTCGTGAATCCAGACTGCTCCAGATGTGCTCTGATGTTTCATCCTCTTCGAGACATAGCCTACATACATCAGTGATGATATACCTAACCGATGCATGTGTTTGTTTAGTTTGTAGGGTCCGGTTAGGACTCGTGTAATGATTCTGAGTTGATTCCTAGATAGACTTAAATGAATCTGTTGGCTTGTCTGGAGCCAATCATTGAAGTCCACTACTCGGTTTTGGATCCAGTTGTGAACGGTAAGTTTTACGTTGTTGTAAGAGATACCGCAAAAAATGGTTCCGGTCCTATGAGGGGTATGGATGCTGCTGTTTTGGCCAGTATATCTGCGTTATCATTCCCATCAATTCCTGAGTGTCCTGACACCATTAAATAAAGAACTAATAAGGAAGGGGCATATCGGGTAAAAACGTAAGTCACTCACGAAATGTATTAGTGTTCTGTGTATTCGTTTCATCATGGCAGTACTAAAATCGTGACATTTTGAAGGGGGACATTTTTCATAATCCAAATTGCTGTGTAGAATATACAAATCGTTAGCGCCCTTTCTTTTGGTAACAGATATATAGGGCTTCCATTGAAAAGAGGAAACCTCCTGACATTTCTCAAATAAACAAATTGCATATGATCTTAAACCATCTTAAACTTTCCGATACTTCTCTTAAAAAATTGTTCACTAATAATTATATACAACAAGAAGATATTTATTTAAAAAACGATATTCCGCCTGAATTTCGGTGTTGTTTCTGTAACATCGCACCGCACAATTCATCACTCTAAATTAATTGTTTAACAGCTTTAATTTCACAAAACACTGAACTCAATCAAAATATACACTTTACGCTTCCGAAATAACACAATTTCAAATTTTAATATTTATTAAAACAATTATATTTAAAAAAGTTCAACTGAACTCCCGGAACTCTGAAATATTTACTGTCAGAAACGTCAAAGCAAGTGAAACCAAGTGCAATCCGACTGTCATTGGATGGCCTACACACGTACACTGTATTTGCACGATGCCCCACTTCCTTATTAGTTCTTTATTCAATGCCTGGCATCCATTGAAGTGTTTGTGACAAGATATGTTAATGATTGAATGCATTCCGATATTAACTTCATGGATTTTTTAAGTGGATTTATTATTTTGCGACCCTAAACTGCACCTTTTGAAGTCCATGGCACCACTTCTGACTATGATCGTATGTTTCATTACAACGTATCAAATCGAGGGTGCATTAATTTAGTTTCGGTCAACTGTATTAGTCAGGGACCGGCATTTAATGAGAACTACATACATACATACATACAATTTTCTTTTTATTTCTTAAACTTTTAGAGTAAACAAACATCTAAACACCGCGAATATAGTTTAATTTTATTTGTATCATATTCACCAAGGAAATTCAGGATGTTTCTTAATTCTGAAACCAAGATATTAATGAGTAAAATCGTAATTTCCCATCAATTGTTCTCTTAGTACACTTACCCCTTAAAGAAATCAAAGTCGCACACTCGTATTCCACTATCCAAGTTACCTAGAGCTTCCATGTCATTTTTATCCAAGCAGAAATCAAAAACTTGGAAATTTTGCTTCAATCGTTCAGAGTTTGTACTTTTCGGGATTGTTGCTATACCTCTTTCTATTATCCAACGAATAAGAACTTGCGCTGAAGTTTTGTTGTATTTCTTAGAAATTCTAATAACTTCAGGATTCTCTAGCAAATCAGGTAAGTCACGACTAAAATAATTTCAAAAGTCAAATTAAATATATAGGTATAACAAAAAAAAACTACTTATAACTAGAATTACTCGCTTTTCTTATAAACTGTTATTGGACAAAATTTCAAGTTGTAGTAGAACAGAACAGGCAACAAAGGATGTTAAAAAGCAGTGGCGAAGAAAGGTACATTAAGATTTCTAAATTTTTTTTATAATTCGTTTCGTACAAGTTAAAAAGAATAAAAAGGAATTTTACGGTATACAAATATTGATTAGATGTTCAAGATTCCCTGACGGAATCGAATTCAATTAACTGCGTTTTTTTAAATGTAAAAGGTGTGATCATTCTCTAAATATATTTTTCAATGCAAAGGATGAGCTGCAGCTGTTAAAATCAAACGAATGTGACTTCAAATGTGCTTCAAAAATAACAGACATCACTGCGCCTTAGATGCAAACAGTCCAAATAACATCAAAAACACTATACTTCTTTGCTCCAATATTGCGGAAGATATTTCAAAACTAAATTTTAAATTAGAAAACTATAACATAAATATCAGAGGGGGGTATAATGGTAACAATAAACAGTTGCTGGGAGAGATTGAAGTCACCATACTTATAGTATGTATTTCTGTTTCTGTGCTACAACGACTGGTGCACCAGCACCTTGTTCAGCTCTCCCTTTAAGTTAATTTTCATGTAGAAGCCCTGATCCTATATATCGGCCATCTTGAAATGACAGCTAATATCAGATGGTCGCGCCAATTTGAGATTAATATCATCGAAGGTTTGCTATGGAGCTATGTGGAATGATTGGCTTGGACGTGAAGTCCAGACTGCCAGCATGAGCTGACAGATCACTCGGTAGACAGCGTTGAAGTGCAGGGCGGCACGCTAGCTCACCTCGGCTATTGGCGGAGAGTGAGGGGGGGGTTCCGCGAAGACCTGCCGCTATCACCTGCCATACACAAAAAGATATCGTACCAAAAAAAAAAAAAAACGTCGCAGCACATCCGGTCCAGAAGGGACCTTTACATCACTCACCATTACCTACGTGAAGGCACCGATGATAGGCCCTCAGCTGCATTGCCCCATATCCACCCAATGACACAGAGAGCAGCAGTTAATTTGTTCAGTGTCCCTTTTTACTTTTTTTCTCAAACTCTTGAGGTAATTTTCCGGATGGTCTTTTGGACGCGATTAAAATGTCCGTTCACTTTACTTAACCTCCGTCTTTACTTTGACAGACCGCCCAAAGTCGTAACTCTTCTTCTTTCTTTGTCAATCTTTTTCGGCCGTCACCCGCCACCGTCGTGTTATTTTTGGTAGTACTCTCGCCATGCCGATTCACTATAGGGATGAAGTCATGCAGCTTTCTTTGTTGACCCACCGGAGGTTTCCCTTGTGATTAGCGCTCCTGATGATCTCCTCTTTTCGAGCTCCAATGGGAATCTCACATAAGCTAGTATTACGGAGCAAAATGCAACTTCAATTTCGACTTTTCAAATTTGCTGCAAGTTTGTCAGTACTAACAACCTAAATATTAGAAGGCATTGTAAGAAAAACAAAACATTTTCAGTCCGTACTTTTTAGTTTGCGTTAGCTCTGGCTGCGTTTGTTTTAAAATAATGGAAGAAAGCGTGATCATCCGAATTTGTACGATTAAGCGGATGGCCAAAATGACGATGCTGCAGTTAATGTGGCACACATGTGCAGTGAAGGCGAATTTACTGCAACGGCTACTCCAAAATCGAAGTTACTACAGTGAATGTGTCTAAGGCCTATAAAATTCGTCCCACTGCCAGTTTCTGGAGTATACTCTAGCCTCTGTGACCGCACTCCCTTTGAATCCATCTATAAAAATAGAAATATCGGATGTAACCACCATCTCCTTCCCATCCCAGATCTAATAATGGTTACGACGAGTCCGAAAAGAGGAAAACTCGCAATTTCTTAGGGTTGTTTGATTGTTTTCGCGAAGTACATGGGGACTCGAATAGCAAAATAATTGCGAACAAATCTTATGTTATGATATGTCTTTGATTACTGTGGCTGGTACAGAGAGTGTGTTTGGCTCAAAAATCGACTTGTTTTTTTTTATGATAATCTAACGTAAATGTTGAATGGAGAAGAATGTGTAGATCTGATAATATATTTTTCTTCCAGATGAATTCTCCTTATGATTTTCATACCCACAAAAAATCAACAACAATTCAAAGATATAAGGTTAAATTCTTGCTGCGGAGTTACTCCGATCAAGTCATCAGACAGGTCAATTTTGAATTTAAGGATGAGAGTTTATCTGATTAGTATGTATAAATGGTAAAGTTATTTCAGATTTTTAGAAACAGTGATGGATTACTTACTCAATGCCAGCTGCTTTATTTATCTGTGCAATTCCTCGTGATCCCAACGGAGCGTATGCTGTCACCACAATATCATTTTCTTTACATAAATCCACTAATTCATTTTGTTGAAAATAAATGTGAAGTTCAACCTAAACAATAATAATATTAGTTATTGATAACAGGTATTTTTTCGTCTAAAATTTCAATCAATATTACCTGAAGATTGGATGGTTTAATATTGCTATTTTCAATAAGCCTTTGCACTTGCCGTTTATTAAAGTTGGAGATACCAATGCTTTTTGTTAGGCCCAATTTAACCATGTCTTCCATTTTCTTCAATTTATAAACAACGAAAATGTAATTTTATTATTTTGCACGAAAATGTATCATTTACCTTCCACGTTGAAATATGATCTGTTTCCTTATCGAAAATTACCTCACCGTTTTCGTTGTGTTCAAAGTTTTCGACATCTGGTATTCCAAATGGGGTATGGATAAGGTACATATCGACATATGATAACTGTAGGTCACTTAGAGACTTCTTGAGATATTTTTCAACACAACTAGCTCGATTACCTGAATAAATTATATATGTAAGTAGAACATACATATCTATCGTATAACGTATACGAAATGAACAACATTTTTCAATAAATTAAAAATTACCCATTGGTGGTAGTTTTGTAACCACGTACAAATCCTCCCTCTTAAGTTTGTTTGACCCCAACCAATTTTTTAATACACGTCCAATGGCTTTTTCATTATCGTAAACGGGGGCTGTATCGATATGACGATAGCCCACTTCCAGGGCATTGTTCAGAGCTCGTTCAATTTCATCGTCAGGAGCCTAAAAGCAAATAGCATTTTATTTCCTCGACATTTAGGTAAGTATATTCTTCTTCAAATGATTAAAACCTGCGTGTGTGCTGTACAAAATTAAATAAATGTATAGAAAAGCTCAGACTGTGTCTGTAACGAGTTCGAATCCCAGAACACTTATTTGTTTAATGAAAAATATATTTAAAAAAATAAAATATAATAAAAAAAATAAAATTAAGAAAAACATTTACAAACTTAAGAGAGAATCTCGTTCTAAGATCAGGCAATATCTCCAACAATATTGATAACTTGCTTTTTGTCTCTCCCTCTTCCGAAATCGTCTTGGCAGGCGATTTTATTGTCCATAAGATACCTTGGCTTAGACATTCTTCTATCACAAGTCCTGCGGGCCGTTTCGTTGAACTCTTTTGTAAATCTTTTAATTTGCAACAGCTAGTGGATGTACCAACGCGAAATCCTTATGCAGCTGGAGATAGAGCTAATTTACTGGATTTGTTTCTAACATCTTATCCTGACAAATATGCCATCTACAAGTAGGCTTCTTTGGCACTATAAGAATGCTGATTGTGAAAGTCTCAATCAGTATCTTAGAGAAATTGATTGGTCTGTCTGTTTTGCTTCGAGGGATATTCATGAATGCATATTTGAATTTAGTAACATACTAAGTCTTGGCACAGTGGCGCATCAAGCTAAAGGCGCGGGGTGCCTGCGCCCCCTGAAGACCACTGAAAAAAATTGCAGTATTTCTTCTGAGTTTTTCCATACAAAATGATTCACTGAGCAGTAAATCTATTCTACTGCACCTTTTGTAAAAAACTTAACAATTTCTGGAAGCGTTCAATTTAATACATTTAAGAACGCAGGCCCTAGCTAGCACCTTCTTAGCCTTCGATCCCAATTTAGGTCGTGGTTGTCGACTTGCTCGGGGTGTTTGAAGCAGGACAGAGCTTATTCATGTAAACGCGATGGAAACTTTGTTTTAATTGCGAAAACAGCTGCCAAAGGGTCTTTGATAAGCCTTCGTTGTAAAGACGGCTTCTTAGAATATTATCGGCGTAGCATGGCAAAGCAAACATTTAAAGAAACAATTATAAATCGTAATTGGAGAAATTCAGCGAAACTACACAACGGCGAACAAGTCATTGTGCATTGTTTTAGTGAGTGTTATTACATTTAAAGCAAGAGATAAATTTTTAAATATTTTTTTTATTGTTGGAATAGTTTTTATAGAATGCTTAGCCCAAATGTTAAATAAAAACAAAATAAATCTGCAGATTGGGAGAGTCTCAATCAGTGTCCTAGAGAATTTGAATGGTCGGTCTGTTTTGGTTCAAGGGATGTTGATGAATGCACATTTGAATTTAGTATAACTCTAAGTCATGGCATTGTCGTGACCAATATTCAATTGGTGGAATCGTGACATCACGACTCGAGCTAGCAGCAAGTGTACAAGTAATTAAATGATTTGCAATAACTAAGCATTTTCCTTCGCACAGTAAAATGCCTGGCGATTGCGAATTGTTTACTTGAAAACTGTCACATCCACTGCTGTATGTAACTGGGCATTGAGTCATGGTTAAGTAACTCACTTTGCATAGTCCAATACTCAGCTGGGCTCACTGTTTGTATACATGCAGTATTGGGGGCTCCCGCTGTTGGCAGTGATTAACGTAATACTTTGTAATTATGATTGCAACGTATTGCGCTGGTCACTGGGTCAAAGTCGCTTCCGCCTAGTTGAATGGAGGTGAGCACGGTCGATTCGGTAGATCGGGTTGCGCAGTTATAAGTTGGATAGTCTTTTTAGATAATGGTTCGGTGTTCAATTAGTTTAGTTAAAATTCTGGAGTTCGATCGCGAGTAACTGTTTTTTGTAATAACACTAATTTAAGCCAGTAAATAAAGTTTTATTTTAGAATTACGCGAGTGTTTTTATTGGATTGCTTATGGGACACGACAGCATGCGTGAATACATTCAGTATTTATACAGCAGATCTTAACAACAGCAAAATCGCTCTTGGTTTAACGATAAGTGCAACCAAGCAATAAAAGTGAAATAGTCTGCTTTTCGCACTTCACATCCCCTTGTGGATAAGTACAAGAGCCAATACACATCCGTGCGAGAGATATCGTCAAAGTCCTTCAAGAGATCAACGTCTCCATAGCTGTAGCTCCTGATAGTTTCAAGTCCTCGTTGAATAAAGATGTGCCTCATTCGTGCCTAAAGCTCTGCGAAAACTATTCTACTTGTCTTATTCGACAGGAAAATTTCCAATTGCTTGGAAACTAGCACATGTTCAGTCTATTCCCAAAAAAGGTGATTCTTTCAAAGGTTTTTGAATCTATCATTAACACCAAATTAATGAAGTATCTAGAAACTAATCATCTCTTCAACGATCCCCAATACGGCCTCTGAGTTGGACGCTCGTCTGCAGACTTGCTGACTTTTCTCACGGAATATTGGTACCGTAGTCTTCACAATTTGGGTGAGTCCAAAATCGTTGCCCTATACTTACTAGATAGCGTTTCACCAGAACCCCATCTTATAAATGCCGATGTGCCCCAGGGTTTTGTTATCTCTCCATCTCTCTTCTTAATTTTCATTAATGATTTGCTTTCCCTTACTTTCAATCCCATCCATAGTTTCGCCGATGACAGTACCTTTGATTTCGCTTACTCTTTTGAAGCTCTTGCGAACTCCAAAGGGAATGTCGAATGTGTTAAACGAGATTCCATGATTATATCATTGAATAACGATCTTGCCAATATCCCCGCTTGGGGCAAAGCGAATCACGTCGAATTCAATGCATCTAAGTGCCAAAGCTGTCTCATCTCATTAAAACAAGATTATAATTTATCCACTCCCGTTTCTTTTGATGGAGCACTGATTTACTATACACCATCTTTATGCATTCTTGGGATTAATATTTCCAGTAAGTTAAGCTGGACAGATCACATCTTCTCTATTGCCAAAGAAGCATCGAAATGTTTTGGATTTCTGAAAAGCTGTAAGAAATATTTCAGCCCGTCAAATCTATGATTCCTGCACGCAATACTCGGGCAGCAAACCGCGCACATCCTTTTACTCTTAAAATTACCTTCGGCCGTACAGTAAAATTCCATGAAGCTTTTTTTATCCCGAACTGTGCGAATGTGGAATAGTCTACCACCTTCTGTCTTTCTACCGGAATACAATCTGCGAAAGTTTAAGCGTGACATATGTACATCAGGACATCCGCCGCTCTCGTCACATTCCCCACTACCTTTCCTTATTTCCTTCCTGCCATGCTGTGCTTTGCATCATAGTGTATCACCTGAGCTTGGATTAATAATATAAAGAAAAAAGCAACTTTGATGATGCTGACACACGGGGAGAAACAGCTCAGTAAATGTAAGAAGCATTCCTTCAACGTACAATAGGAAATAGTAGAAAAGTTTTTATACCCTATAGGGTATACTAAGTTTGTTTATTCCATTTGTAACGCATAGAAATAATGCTAGTAGAATAAAATGGATTGGACACCCACACATCCCAGTATGCAAAAATTTCAGATGTGGAAAGTGATGGCATTCCAACACTACGAGTTTTCAGCTCCTATACATATAAGGGCTTGTTCACGAGCTTGATCAAAACCCTCGAGAATTCTTCCCAAGCCATGAAACAGAAAACTATATGTGTGCGTGCTTAGTCCGTTTTCTAAAATGTTCTATATTGATACTTATGGAAAAGTGCTAAACATTGGCTTTATATATGCCATAGAGCCTAAACTACTATCCATACAGGAAAATAGTCTTCTAGTAATTTAAAGCTTGGTTCCTTACCTTCCTTAAAGGCTACAATTTCTATATACCTTACTTAACAAAATAATAAAATAGTTTTGATTACAAAGTAACCTTACCATTTTACACTCAATATCTCTCAGTTGAGTGATAATTACATGTGTGTATGTGCAGCCGTAGTCCGAATCTGTACGCAGCTACATTCGATATCATCAGCCCACGGCATGCCCTGACGGCACAGCGACATTACAATGATTACTCAGCTGAGAGTTTTTGTTTGAGGAATCGTAGTCATTTGGTTAAGATAATTTTTTTTAAATAATTTTGTTAGGAAAGGTATGAAAATTGTATTAGGATTCGGAAGATAAGAAAGCAAGCTTAAGATTAACAGAACGCCATTTTTCTGTATGAATAGTAGTTTAGGGCGGAGGAGCTATTCAAAACAAACTTTTGTCACTTTTACATAAGAACACTGCAAATATTTTAGAATGTAAGGACTACGTAGGGCCTCGCATGTGGTAGGGAGGGAGTCTGTTTCATGGCTTGTGAAGTATTCTCGAGGGTTTTGGCTTGATTTATCGCGTGCGGCAGTCCTCTGATTGGCTGCAGCAATGTTGTTGTCGCTCAACATGCTTACTCCTTCTACGTTTCATGCGATACAAAAATTTATCACAGCAATGCTCTTAGTTTGGTGCGATTTTCACCTTAACCTCAAATTTTTATATTTGTTTACATTTGTAATCGGATGCTAAAGCTCCGCAGAGATGTTGAAATTTATATGTAAATATATAAATATAAAAACAAAAATATATGTAAATTTCCCAATAATATCTCCTTGCCACCACAAAACTAATCAAATTAAGTTGCGGCCGCTGTAAACCTTCTAAAATTATATGCGAAAAGCTACTTCAACAGAGTGGTGATCATACGAAGACCAACTCTAGCTATTTTCCTTGTTGAAATTGTATTTGTTTTTTTTTTATTAAAGTGCCGTGAATAAAATGTCAGCTCTCAACGTCGACACGTTCACAGGTAGTGTCCCAAAACATATAGTGAAAAACCAAAGAAGGGGTAGCCCCATTTAGTCCATTTTTGAAACTGTATTTATAATTTTTATGAAAACACCTGTGTACAAAAATTCAGTCCTGTACGTCTGAGCGTTCTCAGGTAGCGTCCAAATATATAATGAAAAACGAAATTTTTATATGGGAATCCTACAAAGGGATTGCCTGATTTATTCCCTTTTCGAATTTAAATCTACAATTTTCTTAAAAAGGCCATAAGCAAAATTTCAGCACTCCAAGGGCCGTAAACACCAACCAAAATAATCCATATTCACGTGTAATGCATAAACACCAACCAAGATTACTCGCGATTTAATCCATCGTATTACACCGGTGTAATATTTTATCCGAGATTTTCCGGTTGGTAAAATTTCTATTCGAGGATTATTCCGAATAGGTGACAGATGAGCAAAACTTGAATTTAAATGATAATTACAGCAGACAACAAAGAATAGCACGTTTCTGTGGCAACGATATTTCGGTTAGATGCACTGATCTTAAGTTCTTTCTCGACTAAATTTTTTTTTTAATATTATGTAAAAAACAACTGAAAATTAAATTAATTTTGCTCATTATATTGCTTATTCAACATTTCTTATTTTAAAACATAATACTCTTTTATTTCGACAAACCGAAAATATTCGAAAGTAATGCCACATAAGCAAAACATTCATTGTTTTACACGAGTTGGTGTTTACGACCAAAGCAAGCAGGATTATTCTCGGATAGGAATAATCTTTACACAGGAAATAGGATTATCCGCGTTGGTGCTTACGGCGCTAATTGAATGCATTCTCGAGTTGTCGAAAGAACGGACAGACGCACGGTATGCATGTAGGTAAGCACAAAAATGTGCGTTTTTGCATTACCACTAAATTGGCATTAGCACTAAAATTGTAATGTTTGTTAAAATACAGTTTGCACCTTAAACGATTAGTGGTAGTGCAATTTTTTTTCTAGTTCATTATCTTTAAACGATTAATGGTAGTGCAAATACTTATCAATCCCATTCCGTCATTTACTCTTGTGGAAAATATTTTCCTTCGCAGGAATTGATAATAGCTTCAGAAGGCAGAAAATTTTTGAAAAATTAGTTGTTATATAAGAAAAGCAAATTCCATTTTGTCCAAATAAAATAATTATGATTAGAAAATTGAGTATGTGCTTAAGACCGCACGACCGAAGTGAAAACTTTTCTTAAAACGACGGTATACATAGAGTAACAAGGTAGGCCTACTAATTATTTTACACTTGACCTGTGGCGTTACGGTAGAACAATTCATCTGATGAATTCCGAAAACGTATTTGGTAAGAGCTTTGACAAATTACAGTGGATAATATTATAGTAAATAAAAATTTCAATATTTAAAACAATTTATAATGACCTGGCAGCTAAGTGTAAGAAATGTTAAATTTACTGTTTAGACTTTAGTTAAGTCAGTCTCAGTGGTTTTTATACCCTAGATGAAATCTGTATGATATACCAAGTTTAGCATTCCGTTTGTAACGTATAAATAAATGCTGCTAGAACAAAATGGATTGAACATCCACACACAAAATATTAAAAGTTATTTTGATTTTTGAATGTACGTCTGTCTGTTCTCACAATAACACGAAAAACGTTAACTTAAAGAGCTGAAATCTTGCATACGGCCTTTTTAAAAAAAAAAAAAACTTTAAGTGCAAAAATAGGACAATTCCGGTGACTTCTTCATGTAGGGTTGTCATACAAAAATTTCATTTTTCACTATGTATTTTGACACTGCCTGAGAAAGCGTCGACGTAGACAGTTGAAATTTTGTACAAGGCTTTTTCATAAATAAATATTAAATCCAATTTCAAAAATGGACGGAATTGGCAACCCCTTCTTGATGTTGTCATACAAAATTTGTTTTTTTTTACGTATATACTGTGAAAACGATCAGTCTTACAATTAGACTGAAAAGTTCTTCAGAATAATAATGTCCTATATGAAATTGGTTAAGTCGCAGCAAGAAATTCATTATAGTTGATTTCTCGAAATCGAAAAGTAAATAGATAGTGCTGTCAGCTGAGAAAAGTCAATGTGTTGCCAATATACATTAATATTAGACATAACAGAATAGTCTGGGAACAGTGTTGTTCGTTCAGAAGGTCTTCGTTCCCTACGGAATTATCAAAACTCCACTAAAATGCAAATTTTATTAAAAAAATTTCGCAAAACAGCCTGGAGCGAAAATAAACAATATTTGTTCAAAAAGATATAAGCCGTTTATTTTGGGTATAGTATTTCTATTTTCTTCAGACTTCTTATATAATTGGTTAATAAATTTAGACTATCTTTAACTTCAAAACACACAAAAGTTCAATGTCAGATCTTATTTTTAAATTATTTTCTTAAATTTATCTGAAGTAATATACTTATTTAAAAATTTTAATTTAAGTATTGCTATACAAAAATCGGGCCTTTTTTTACGTATACTGTGAACATGATCGCAGTCCTAGCCGATTTTATTGTATACCAAAAAGTCTTTCAGAATATATAATGCTATGAGATAGGTTTTATAATCATTGTAAATAAGTTCAAGACTGAAAAGTAAAAAAGTTAGAATTGGTCTAAAAAGGAGAGGGTCTCTACTCGTTATCATCGATTCTGTCAAAATTCACAGTATAAATAGGGCTTGACTAGATATGAAAGTGACTCAAGTCGGAGATCCAGATGACCAAACAAATGCGAAATAATATATAATGTAGGGAAGCCCGCAGTTTTGAGACCCCAAATTGCAAATTTTCGCGGGAGTTGTCGTGGTTAAAGTAAAGTGCAATAGAATTTGAACGTAAGTGCCAAATTCATTCAGGTAAAATGTCAACCACAGAGAAGATATGTAGATTGCCGATTCTGTAAAAGGCATTACCCTGTGTTTTCAAAGATCGCCGGTAGATGGCGAAAAGTGGGCTTGCAAAACTTTAATAGATTTAATTTTTTTTAAATAGGTAAATGACATCCGAACTTCCTAAAATTTTGTACAGATTACCACTTAATAAAAGAACATCAATAAAAAAACAAAAAAATTGAATAATCGATAAGCTGTAGAAAAACATTTCGAAATAAATTTTTCAGACAGAATTTTGGCCGTCGAAAATTAAATTTCGCAACTTAATCAGAAGGGGAGCTAAAATATGTTCAAAAAATCAGAAAAAAATCACAAAAAAACTAGCAAAAGGAGTCTTGCAAATCGCATAATATTTACCTCACCTCCCTGAGAAACTTTTGAACATGAATTTATCATTCGATTTTGATATGATTTTGTACGAATATTCTGGACAGATATTGGAATATAAAATAAATACGCCCTGTCCCGGAAAAATAATTTTTATTTCGGCGGATTACCACTCTGTAACCCACTGTCGTACAAATCTCGTAATAGTTTCAAAAAATCATAAAAAACTCACAATGAATTTAGCAAAAAGGATTTTGAATATCGGTTGGAATTTGGCCGAGAGATAAAGGGCTGTAGCTTTACAATACATGCAGTTAATTAATTTAAGTTGAAAGTATTTTAGCAAACCTCGCAATCTTAATTTGGAAAATGCTCCTAAACTAATTGGGATAATGACTTCTTGTTTTTTGTATATGAAAGAGCAAAGATTATAGATAATTGTAACGAAAGTAAAAGTTGCGAATATACCCGCAAGATGGTAATTATCAAAGTTTTCCGAAAAGTGTTAATTTTGACATCTACATTATTATATATATTATTATATATAAAGCGTTCACTTAGCATGCTCCAATTTTGAAAACGGATTTTAAAAAAAAAGTAAATTTAAGTTTAGAAATAGGACAATCGGGCAACTCATTCGCAGGGTTGCCATACTAAAGTTTCGTTTTACACTATATATTTGAACACTGCCTGAAAGCGCGTCGACGTAGAGAGCTGAAAATTTGTACACGGTGTTTTCATAGAAATAGTAAATAAAATTTGAAAAGTGGACTAAATCGGGGAGCCCCTTCTCGATGTTGCCATATAAAAATTTAGGCTTTTTACGTATACTGATCAATCCTAGACGTTTTTATTGTACTGAAAAGTTCTTCAGAATATGAAATCTTATAAAATTGATTATAATCATTTTTACTGTCCGATAAATCATTCTAGAAATATATACGAAAAACCACTCCAAAAATCAAACTTGCATAGATCGATAACCATACGAAATTTTATATGGGCATCATAAGCTATTTTACTTGTTTTTATTAAATTGAAATTTTCAATAAGAAGTAAATACCGAAATAAAAATAAATTTTTTTTTATCAATATTATTAAAGTTTAATACCTCGTGATGGAGAAAGGATAGAAGTGCTTCAAGAATCAAGAGTCTTTGGAACATACATATAAAGGGTTCTTTATCAGATAATATGATATAATATTCTTCATTGGTTGTGTAGGATAAAATCATAAATTTAAAAATTCTAGAAAATTTATAAAGATTCGGTCTTAAGAATTTAGATTTCAATCGATATTTCGATAACATTTTCTGAACGATTTTTTGGTTCGAAAAATAATTTTCAATCGCGCTATTGGTATCAAGTTTCATTTACAGAAGTTTATCGTCGATTGCAGAATATTATGACACAACGGTATACATATGAATATACATTTATCTGATATTTATTTATCTGTGCTAACAATACGGTGAAAAACGACATGAGAGAGATATAATAAACTAAAGTAAACATTTTTTCTGTAGTCTTACACATAAAAAACAACTTTCTTTCTAATCAAATCCTACACGAATATTTCAATAATGCTGATAATTAATTCATAGCTGCAATCAAACGTAGCTTTGATCTTTGTCATTGGTAAGCGCGCATTCACTGAAATCACAACGAAATGTGCCGAATGAAAAACAATGCAGGTGGATACAAGCGGAAAAGAAAGAACATGTTTAAATTTCACCAAAAGATATAGAGGCCTCTCTTACTTAAGTTTGAGGTTACAATTGTGTCTAACTAAATTGATGCATGTAGAGAACTTCACAAAAATGTTGTCGTTTACTTATTAAAATCAGAGTTATCAGTTTTTAATGATGAAAATCTTACATCTACATATCAACTCCATTTTACTGTGTATACATAATACCGGTCTTCATATAGAATAGAATTTTTTACACTTACAGTTTCATACCAATAACAACAATAATAAAAAAAAAATATAGTAAAACGTTCATTCATCATGAACTTAGTATACATAAGTTCATTGTTTTATTAGAAAGGCATAACAATTGCATTAGAGTTAATTATATAGCAACGATATCTGCATATTTATACTGACTTCAAGGCCTTTGAAATGTAATTAAATACAATTGTTTGCAAACATAATAACTATGGGAACGATTCGTTACCTCATTCCCGCTTTAGTCAAACTGGATCTGCTTGGACCCATTGAAATTTGTAAAATATAAATTTATGGTTAAAATGTGTTCTTACTTGCCAGGTCCCAATTCCAAGTATGGGCATCCTCAATCCGTTGTTTAATCTCAGGAATTTCGTACAAGCCATTTTGGAGGAAGGCGGTAACCAAATCAATTAACTATTATTCACCGGAAATTATCTAAGAACGACACTCTACTGTCCAGCCCAACAGTCAAGACGAAACTAGTTTGCTTGCTGATATTTATAATTATGTACAGCACGACGACGCGACGCCGTGCTTAAGTTCTTTCGGGTGAAGTCTCTGAATAAGTCTCTGAGTCTGACACTGACTTTGATGAAAGCTTTTAAAAACAAGATTCGGAATTCTGTTGGTTTTTTGGTGTTTTACCGCTTACGTATGATATTACAAAATAAGTTTCCGTGGTCATTAGCAAATCTCACTCCACGACAAAGAATTAAGAATTTTTCTCGAGTCTTGTCCAATTTGAGTCATTGGCTGAATTTTTTTGTAAAAGATCCAAAGGTCACATCTGTGGATAATTAGTTTCCGTAGGAAAAGGATAGTGTTTTTAGTAATTATTAATTTCATAATTTGTTAATGTAGTATTTTAGGTAGGTACTTTAATTTTTCTTTTAAAAACCCAAATCAACAAGCGAACTTCATTTTTAAGGCGGCTTTCATATGTTGTAATATTTCTGACAATTTGTTTTCTATTTAAAGCTATCGTCCGATAAATCGCAGCGGTCACGTTCAAGAAAATAGGATTTTTTTAAAATATAACTGATAAGATTGGCGGCCGCGATTTTATATGATATTAGCAACTGATTCTTATGTCAAAATAATCTTATGATGAATATACTGTATAGGTGGACGTTAAATAAAAGTCGTTCACGATAAACTTGCCTTGAATATTTGCTAGATTTTATAACCGATTTGAATAAATTTGATAGACTTTTGAATACAAATCATACTGTTTTGTACCACTCTAACCTGCAGTTTCTTTGAGGTACATAAAAATTTTTTTAAACGGATAAGAGAACGGACCTGCTTCATGGGCACTGCCAGTATTTATTATCAATTCGAAGATAAACTTGTTGCTTTTGAATATCAACGGACATTGAGCCAATAAATTATATATGTACCTACACGGTTAAAAATTTCGGAGTAAATTTCAATACTAAGATAACATTACAGAAAACACCCAGTAAAAATTTATTTTTCTATCTGTATAGCCTGTCATGGACTCTTCGCTTCTAACTTATTTTACAAGACTCACTCCCTTCTTCTTCTTCTTACCTCTCTCTAATCACAAGCCTGAATAAATTCTTACTTCGTCTTCTTCTTACATTTAAAATCTTTAGCATGCATGGTTGCCACAGTTCGGCCATTCTGACTTACAATCGTCCCGATTCCGTCTTTATTTTGCCTATCTTCATTCATCCATAGTTTCAGATTCCGCTTCCGCTTCCGCTTCCCATATCCCACCATACGGAGTTTGCGTTAATTGGAACCCCTCAACATCCTGCAACAAATATCTGTAATTTGGTAATACTTTAGCTACGCTATACGGGCCTTTAAATTTAGGCGCTATTTTTTTACAAGCTCCTGGTGTACTAATAAAATTCTTAACTACTACATAATCACTTTCGTTATAGGTTTTCTCAATTCTACCCTTATCTTTAAGTTTCTTATTGTAATCTTGACACTTTACTATTTGATCAGCGGCTTTCGTACTTATTTCTTCTAAATTTCTCATGTCCCCTTTCTCATTGGCGTCCTCTAATTTTTCCTTTAAAAAACCTATTACTACCCCTCTCTGATTAACTCCAAACAACAGCTCACTTGCCATCGCCCCAGTACTCCTATGCACTGTATTATTCAATGCAAACTCAATGTTTGGTAGAACCCTATCTAAGCTAGAATTAGTCCCCGCACTCGTTAGCTTAGCTATCATCGGCGCTATACTTCTGTTAACCCTTTCTACTTGATCATTAGCCTGAGGCGAACCAGTTGCGATCTTTATGTGTTGAATATTACATTCTTCAATAAAACTTTCAAATTCCTTGGAGGTAAAAGCACTACCACTGTCGGAAACTATCAATCTTGGTCGACTATACGCATTAAAATATGATATCATGCAACCTATCACTTCGCTTGAATTGGTTGACTTTACCACATATAACCTCACAAATTTTGCGAAGCCATCTATCATCAAGAAAACATACCTTATTTTGCCATTCTGTATTACGACCGAACCAAATTGATCTATATGAACGGTTTCGAAAGGTACATTTCTTTTTGGTATATTGTGCACCTTTCTTTTGTAATAGAATGGCTCCAAATCCAATAGAGCTTGCATCGCAATGGAGCTCTGTCTCATCACTCCGATCATAAATCGCCAATATAAGTGCTTCAATCAACTTTTGCTTTAATCTCTCAAAACAATCCACCTCTTTTTTTTTAACTTAAAGTTTACATTTTTTCGAATTAAATTGTGTAACGGTTGTGCTTCCACCGAAAATCCTTGAATAAATCTCCTAAAGTATGAATACAGGCCAAGGAAACTTTGAACAGTCTTTACATCATGCGGCACAGGGAAATACATTACTGATTCTATATTCTTCTCATCCGGCCTTATACCCTCTTTTCAAATGTTATACCACCCCAAATAACGTACTTTTGATTCCATAAAATGACACTTATTTAACCTCAAATCTAATTTATTCCTCACCAAGCTTTTGAAAACTTCGCTCAATATTTCTAAATGCACCTGCTCAGTTTCTGTAGTAATCATTATATCGTCCAAATATATTGAATGAGGTCATCAAACACTTGGTTAACATAACGCTGGAATACTGCGGGCGCATTCTTTAAACCGAAAGGCATTTTTAAAAACTCATACTGACCCATCAGTGACACAAACGTCGTGTATTTCACCGAATCTTCACTCATCTCTACATGATAAAAAGCGCTCTTCAAATCTAATAATGAAAATACACTTTTGTTTACTATTCTATCAAGCAAGTCATCAATTAATGGTAACGGATAATTATCCTTACACGTATTCTTATTCAGCGCCCGGTAATCCATCATATCTCCAGTCTTCTTTCGTACTAACACAATAGGTGAAGTGTACTCAGAATTACTTGGTTTTATTATATTTTTAGCTGTTAATTCATCTAAAATAACTTGCACTCTTTCTTTCTCATTGTATGACAATCTGCGGGGGGACAATGGAAGGGCCGTTCACTATTCAACACCAGCTTCATTTCGTATTTAACTTCTGGAATATCAAGACGCTTGCAGCACAAATATCTTTCTTTAAATATCCTATCGAGTCTAACCTTGGTTTCAAAACTTGTTACATCGTCGCTTATGCTTATCTCTTTTTCATCCGATTCTATCATCATTAGGTTTAAACATTCTTTATCGAATAAACTTTTTAATTGTAACTTAGCTATTCTCATAAAATCTTTCCCTAAAAGAATTGAATACTCCATTTTTTAGTCGGATACTACATATAAATTCAACTTTATTTCTTTATTTTCGTATAAAATAATAAAATTTACTTTACCAACCATACCAAGTGGGCTTTTTCAGGAACCAAAAATAACTGTTATTATTTTTTTGTGAGCGAAAAACTCTTTCATAAAATTTTCTAGGAAGTAGCGTAGTACAAAAGGGGTTTATGTACAGCACTTAGACTAGCTGCCTACGTTGAAATCAACAAAGTTTCGATTTTAATATATAAATCCAATCCTAACAGTTATTGTAAGACATATTTTTTATATTTCAATTTTAACTGTTAAAAAAAATACTTATATTATTTTACAGCGATATAAAACTCTTTGCCAGAGTTTTACATATTTCGTCTATTATAAGAATTAAAAATGAGTTTTATTTTTTTCTTCAGGAAATAAAACTCATAATTCAAGTTTTATATTTTCCTCACCTTATAACAGTTAAAAATGAGTTTTATTTTTTTCCTCAAGAAATAAAACTCATAGTCAGTTTTTTATTTTCCTCAGGAAATAAAACTTATCAATGGACGTTCTCTATTTTTGTTGTCATATAATTGTTAGAAAATACATTTTGTCATTTTTTTTAAACAATTTTGTATAGCAACCGTACGAAACAGTTGCCCGATTTGTCCTATTTTTTATACCCTAGATGAAATCTAAAGGGGTATACTAAGTTTGTCATTCCGTTTGTAACACCTCGAAATAATGATGGTAGAGCAAAATGGATTGGACACCCATTCATAATATTAAAAGTTATTTTGATTTTTGCATGTCCGTCCGTCCGTCCGTCTGTCCGTCTGTGCGCACGATAACTCGAGAACGCGTACACTTAGAGAGCTAAAATTTTGTACACGGACTTTAAAAAAAAAGTAAAATTAAGTTCGAAAATGAGACAAATCGGGCAACTCCTTCGTGGGGTTGCCATACAAAAATTTCGTTTTCCGTTATATATTTGAACACTGCCTGAGAACGAGTCGCCGTAGAGAGCTGAAATTTGGCACGTGGTGTTTTCATTGTACTAGCAAAGAAAATTTCAAAAATGGACTAAATCAGGCAACCCATTCTTGGTGTTGCCATATAAAAAATTAGGTTTTTTATGTATACTGTGAAAACGATCACTCCAAGACATTTTTATTGTACTAAAAACTTCTTCAGAATATGAAATCCTATAAAATTGATTATAATCATTTTTTCTAGAAATATATGCGAAAAACCACTGCAAAAATCAAAATTGCTCAAATGGGTACCCATACGAAATTTCATACGGGCATTCATCTAGGGTATCATAAGAATTGGTCTTAGACCAGTGCACTCTTTCCTGTTGTGTTTAGTCCAATTGCACGCAGCCACCCTTTCAATTGGGCGACCGTAAATGCATCAAAACTATTTTCGCGATTGATAGGCATAGCTAATCCCACTTCTGAATTTTAAGCGAGTAAAATTAAAACACAGAAAACACTCAGTAAAAATTTATTTTTTTATCTGTATAGCCTGTCATGGACTCTTCGCTTCTAACTTATTTTACAAGACTCATAACCTTCTTCTTCTTCTGACCACTCTCTAATCACAAACCTGAATAAATGCTTTCTTCTTCTTCTTATTACATTTAAAATCTTTAGCATGCATGGTTGCCACACAAGTGAAGATATATTTTTATCTAGTAAGTAATTAGGTTGTATAAATCTTAAATTATAATTATTGACGCTTGTTCTAAGTTCTCGAGAAATTTTACGGGTAAGTGTCGTCTGAATATAAAACGCTGGATCATTTTGGCAACACTTTAGAATTTCAAAAACTTATTCAGATCGTAACCCAGTTTAAGAACTGTGCATGCTTTTCTTTGGAACTTATATCTGAAGGTAAGGTGCACAAAATTATTCAATTTTATTTTACATTTGCATATTTAGGTTATATTAATTCTGGTTAAATTATATATTAAAATGTAATCTAATTGGAATCAAAATTCAATCTAATTGGGATTAAAATTTACTCTAATTGCAATCAAAGTTTAATCCTAATAGATTGAAATTAAATTAATTGTCACCAAATCTAGTATAAGAATTTAATCAAGTTCGTTTGGAATTTGACAATCATTCCAGATGAAATTTTCAGGTAGGGCACAACCAATTTCAAGATGCAATACCGCAATTGGTGTTGAGCTTCAAATTAATAGCCACGTAAGACCTTAATGTATTTCTGTTACAAACTAATTATTTTGGTTACATTTAAGAGTGTAAGTGCTTATATAAAAACCAATTGTGAGATAGATATACTAAAGGAGTATAAAGAAAAGGGAACCCTGAGGGATAGTTCTAGAACAGCACTTATTAGGACATCGACAACTTTACTCCGTAGTCTGTGCGGCAATTATAAAAAAAAAATGAAGAAAAAATCGCTACATCTAAGACAATAGTTTCTCTATTTCCATCGTTCAAAGTGCATCCCAGTACGGTTGAAGGAATTGTAAGTTGAGCAAGCAAAAATATGTAAATGTATTTACAGCCAATTTTCTCTTAGGATCTCTTCTATAACCCATCGAATAATAGTGGATATTTGGCTTTCGCTCTAAAAAATATCAACAATAAATTATTAAGATTGAATGACGACAGTATGTACAATACGAGCAAAAAGGCGGAAACCAAATTCAACTATTACTTCAGAAGATTTGATATCTGATCCATCGCCGCTACTAAGTCCTCCTGACAATGAACAATTTTTTAAGAGTTGTCCTGCAATAGAGCAGGAAGAAGTCATAAGAGCTAGACCCGAAAAGACTTTTACCGTTAGAAGACAATCCTTATTACGACCTGTAAATATCTACGAAAAAGATCCATTTTTCTTTTATAACCCTAACTTGGTAGCTTAAGTATGATATTCTGACTGAATTTTCGCTTCAGTACCAGAAGGAATCAATTTTTTTGTTGGAAAACTGGAGGAACAAATACTCTGCGATTGTGGAGGATATATTAAAAGAAACGATTGGTGAAATAAAATACATGGGCGATGAGGTATGAATCAAAACATAAGTATTTTTCAAAACTAATTTCCTCAACAAATAATTTCAATATTTGTAAAGCCTTTACTACTCAACAAATGATGGCACATACAATCATTCACAAAATTATTTGTGCACAGTAGTTTCGAGACTGTTGCTGTACAGACATCTGTAATTTGTAACGGATATGTTTCCTAAAAAATAAAAGAAAAACTAATCCATGTTTGTAAAGCTTTTATTTACATGATTCAGTTAAAAATATTAAAAAAATTTATCATTCAACAAATAAATAGAAAAAAAAGTTTTTTCACAAAATTATTTGTGCATACAATTTTCTTCACAAAATTATTTGTGCACACATAAAAAACAATTTTCACGGCGTTGTAACTATGTTAATGTTATACAGGGTGGCCCGAATGTGGTGTTACACTTGAATGCAAAGAATTGTATGGCTAGGGGAGGGAAATCCTAACAGTTTCCGAGATAACGGGACTTAAAAAATATGTGTGTATGTTTTTATAGATTACCCTGTAACTTCTGAACGTGATACCCTATGATGATGCTTTAAGATTTGTTAGATTGACAATCGTTTGATCTTTCCAATGGTGTATAAACTTACCCCCCCCCCCTCTTCTTCGTTTAGAAGTTATGGCTCAACAAAGCTTAAATTTCGGACTTTTGATTCCGTGTTCTTTTACTGAACTACTATTATTATTAATAAACACGTCACCAACAACAACTTTTCGTATCAGATTTAAAAGATAAAAAGCTTCGCTTCAAAATGTACCCAAAAAATATCCAAAATGTTACCCTTTCCACGTTTTTTGCACTTTTCCTTAACCTTTATCAACAGTTTCAAAGTTATAGGGTGATTAAGAAAATATGCAAGGTTTTCACAAAACACCCCGTATCTTAAAAACTACAAGGTTTACGGTCAGCGTCGTCAAGAGCTCATTGCAGAACTTCATGGCATTTCCAACGAATCCTCAACCAGCTGCGTACTTCTCTCCTTTCACTAGTGTTGGTGGTCGGGTTTTCTTTACTTTTTTTTAGTTTGACTTCTTTTTTTTTACAAAAAGGTGGTTAATATAATTTATTTTTATAAAAACTATAAACTATTACACCTATGTATGTGCTAACTAACTAACGCTAAAGATACTGGCGTAACTAGAACTTTTTTCTGGGGTGGGCCAGGTCCTTTCGTACATAGGTTTTAACAAACATTTTGTTTGCGAAGTACGTATACCAGCTCATGAGTATTCCCATCTTTTAACCGATATTTTTTATGAATTTCTCTGAACACTTACAAGATATTGATATAATGCCTAGATCTAATGAAATTGCATAGATTAAAAAAACCATAAAGCTTCTAAAGTTACAGATAGTACATAGTAGGGAGAGTCTATAAGTTACAGAGCCCACAAGAAACATAATCTAAATTCTAGGACATACTTAATTTCCGCTAAAATAGGTCTACACACAAGAAATAAAATAATTCTCATAAAAATAAGAAAAGAAAATAATTCTTCATAAAATAATTCTCATTTTAAAAGTCGCAGACATCGCGTCACTATTTTTGTAATATTTTTATTATTATTGTCGAGGTTGCGATGTTAAGGTCAGAAGAACAACGAAGAGTTTTCAATTGTTTCCCATTCTTTATTATAATTCTCGTTGAATGTTATTGAGACCCTGGAGACAGAAAAGCATGGTACATCGCTTATCAGTTAGTATACGTCATCAACATTCAATCAATTTTTTGATATCAATAGTCCGTCAACATTCGGCGATCGGGCGATATTTATTGCTTATCGAGACCAACGGCGTCGAGTATTCACGAATAGTTTTAGTCGGACATTTAAATTATTGTGAAAATAGATTAGTATATAATGTAATTGGCGAATTGCGTGAAATCGCATTCTTTTCTTTAATCGCAATGAACCCAAGCGACACTCATCTAATCCCCATCCAAGGCGATTTAAATTTGTCAAATCGTAGGAAGTAGTGTTTATTTGAAAAATAGATTAAAATTTGCACGATTTTAAAAGAAAAATAAACGAAAGTGGTGTTGTTTAATTAATTTTGTTTTCCACATCCCCTCCTTTCGAAAACTTAAATCAGAAATTTTGAAAAATATATTATAGCCAGTTAAATAACTGGATGAGGTTTCCATTTACGAAATATCGTATAAGTTTTTGCCGTTTTAATTTCTACATAATTTTGGAAATTGTTCATACAGTATTCGAGTTTTCCTTTAGCAAAACATATATCACATCAGATAATAATTGCTTTTGTGTAGCATTTACAAGACCTGCAAATGAAAATCAACGCTCCACATGTGCGGAGGATGAGAACGGATTGTGGAACTTGATTCCCAATTTCTGTCGCGTTAATTTTCTTTTTATTTTACTGAAGACGGTAAGATTTCTTGAAACACTGTCGAGATGCAGATAGCCTCTATTATTAGAAGGTATATTTAAATAATTTACAAGAGCTGAACTACTTCGCGCTATGGCGGTATTTGTAGTAAGTACGTTAAGTACCAGAATCGAGACTTGTACTTGAGAATTTTTTGAATACCAGTACCAGGACTTGTACTTGTACTTAAACAACATTTAAGTGCAGGTCCTGGTACTGGTCTGAAGTTAGATACACATTTGAGATCAATTATTTACGTTGTTATGGTCGCAGCGTCACACAATGCAGTATGTTGCGTCATGCTGGCACTGTGATCTGGCGGCAAAATATATATCAAGCCACACGGCGAATGTGCTGCCACTTTTGACACCAACGCGTGAGAAAGATCTGGGGGTGAACAAAAGTTAACAAAATAGGAAGAAGAGTGACAGAAAGGTGGGCGATTTCTATCATTTCGGGACCATCAAATTGCAAGTAGACCAGAGAAGCTGTCGAAGCGGGTTAGAGGAAAACTAAAAAGAGGGAATTCGGTCGAAATTAAGTGGTACCGTGTCTTTGTGGTCAGCGGGAAATAGCAAATCGCACGAAAAGAAAACAAAAACTAGAAAAAATACAGAAGAGAAATGTATTCTATACATAAATTTTTATAGTTATTATATAAAGAAAAATTATGCACACAGAGCACCTCGTGTAAATCGGCAGCGTGAAGTATTTTTGCTGAGACAGGGAGACTCCGCCAAAGAAGTCGGTCGGAATTCACACACCGGGAGTTAAAGGGTGAAGCCTGAAGCAAGGCAGGGGAAAAATCCATGTGATTCTGCTGGAAAAGTGGAAAATCAAAGTAGCAGAAACGGCGCGGATAAACGGGTACAGTCCCCCCCAAAAAGGGGGCTGAAGAAAACGCAAACCGCTTTACCATTTGAAGGTCGGAATATTTTTTCCTCATTTCATATTCAAGCTAAGAGGTATAAATAAGAAAACAGAAAAGGAAAAAAAAACACAAAAGACAAAATTACCTAAATCAGGATTCAATCAGTTGATGGATGCCTTGGATGGATGGCCTTTAGCCACGTGCATTCATATGTGACATAACCTCGCCAAAAGAAAAATCTCCTTCGGATTATTTAATAAGCAACAATACACGGAATTTACTAAGTAGAGGAGCCAGCAAACGACAATCGATTTAGCTTCGCCCTAATTAGTATAAGATTATAACATAGTTATTAGGAAATCAGATCCACCCTGTTAGATTAACGTTCGCTCAGTGCTTTTGTTCCTTAATTAGTATATGCTTACATAATCAACTCGCATATCTCGCTGCTAGGCAGTTATCACCCTTGCGAGACATTCACCAAAGGATCATACTTATAAAAAATTATAGTACATCAATTTATAAAACTTGAAATTCACTATTACCTACACATGATGTGGTGAATCGATTCTTGTTGCTCTTAGCACCTTCAAATGCCGTGGATATTGTGTATAACATAAGATAGTTTTTATTACATACAGCTGATTCAGTCTGGTAAGAGATAGTGATGGGGCTGCGCAGATATTGATTAGTTCTCTGAGTTGTTGCAGCATGCTAAAAATGTGCGCATACAGTTGCATATAACTTCCAGACCTAAAAGTAAGAGATTTCCAGATTGCACACCGCAATGCCGTAAGCATTCAGCTTCACACAATGACAAAAGTTAAGGACTGATAGTAAGAGTAATAAGAACTGGTTTAACCGTGAAAAAGGTGATGGTCAGTCAACGTTAGCTTTTAAAAGAAATATTACTTACATCCCGTATTACGCTTATTTCATCCCCCGCGTTCGTGAAGGTCAGACGCACAGAGTGGTACCTGCCTGACATGCAATGAGGAAACGATAGATGTATTCTAGTTGATTTTTTTTTATGTCTCTAATGACCGGTTTCACAGTCAAGGCTTAAGCCACAGCGATTGCTTAAGCCAAAGCTTAATAAATATTTCGGTTTCACAGTCAAGGCTTAAGTGATATCACTGACTTAAGGCAAGCTTAACTTAAGCCCGTCATCTCGAAGGCTTAAGCCTCAGATATTGCTGTGAAACATATACGAAATTATTGCTAAATATATATTTTGCCTTAATATTATAATTTCTGTTATTAAAGGTATACTTTAAAACTAAATTGAAATTTTCCAAGCGAAAAATAGTTATCTAGTTAGCAGTTTTGGATACTGTTTGGCAGCTAGTGTCAGCATTCCATTTGACGTTTTAGGAAAAAACCAAACAGCTTAAGACAAAAATGAGTTATTTATGTGATGCAGAGAATATAAGCAACGAGGAAATGTATAATATAATATCTCATGAAGTGTGACCCGTGAAAAAATGATAAGAAGGCACCCGCAACATTGCGAGTAAAAGGATTACGTTGATTTTTATTTTCGGTTCCGACTGTAGTCACATTCGGCTATGATGGTTTACGTTGTCGAAACATTCTGCAACAATGGTTCTTGGGTTTGATATCCTTCCAGATAAAAACCACAACAAACTGGTGAATAAAAAATTCTTCTTTCGCTTGGTTTTTAATCCACAATGGCAATTTTCCTTTACATAAATTCACAATAACAGCAGTGCTGACAACTTAAAAATTTTCATCTGCGGCTTAACTAAGCCTCAGCTTACCGAGTACTGTGAAACCGAGTAGGCTTGAGTTCAGGGCTTAAGCCAAACCCGTGGCTTAGCAAAGCTCTGGCTTAAGCCTGGACTGTGAAACCGGTCATAAGTGAGAAGATTCCTTATAAGCCTGAGGAACGTTATCCATCAAATAAATGTCATCATTAGAACTCTTAGATCTTGAAAAATGAAATAATGATAACATTCTTAGTAATTTTTAAGTTTTGAAAAAGAACCAATACTAGAACTTTTAGATCTTGGAAAAATTAATTAATAATGACTTTACTAGAGTTTAAGAATATTTTTAATGGATTGATAATAACATTACTAGGAATTTTAGAAGTAGGAAAACGGACTACAGTAGTCTGCTGTAAGGGAAGTCCCGGACAGACATTTTTTGTTTTTTTTTATTTCTTTGATCACAGGAACGCACTCCAGGAGGCCTTCGTGGAGAAACTTGGCGCAATATCAGCCAATTTGGTTCTTAAAGGTAACTAAAAGAAACCCTGTCGGGACTTTTTCCATTCTTTTCTAATACTAGTTGTAGAGTATGACACAATTTATTCAGTAACCCGTCTTGAAACGGTGACAATCATTATAAGTTCGGTATATGCTAAAATCGGAAAATTACGAGAGGACCAATGGAAGTCCTGGTACATACGTCATAGATGTGTAAAAATGAGGCTTAGAGATTAGTATAGATTAATCATTGGATTTCAACTTGTGTAAAATCGTGTCAGTATTAGGGTCCTTTCTAGAAAATCGGAATTTCAAATCATACATACAACATAAAGGTCAACTCCTTGAGTAGTCGCCTGATATATATACCTGTGAGACATTTCGAATTGTGTGGCCATTATGATTTTGAGTTCGGTCAGGTAGTAGTTTATAACATCGAAATCAATCTGGATTGTTGGTATTGAATATATATTTTTATAACGTGGTGTGGCTTTAAGCTTATTTCTTTTCCATCCCACTCCCGCAGCCCTGTTGTCTCAGCTCGTTGGTTGATCCCTCGCTCGTTTTGCGTTTTTGTGTGAAAATACACAGGGGTATTTATAATTTTAACAATGTGTCGACGATGCCATGGAGGAAGATGGGGACTAGAACACGGAGGATCATCACGAACCGGTCCTCGACTTGAAGGTGAGTGGTGAGGTCCCTTCTGGACCTGATGTGTGTTTGTTTCATTTTCAGGTAAATTGTCGTCGTATTTCAGGCATGCATTTTTTTGATTATGGTACGTGGTAGTGCAGGTTATTGGGTTCCCCACCCCGCTACTCTCCCGCTCTGGCCGAGGTGCTAGCATGCCGCCCTGAAATGCAGCTACCACGGAGTGAGCTGTCAGTCGTAGTTGACTGAATGACTTCACGTCATCCTGCTCTCACTAAAGTCAACCATAACAACGTTTTTATTAAGCACTAATAAAGAGATAGTTAAAGTCTGTATACGCTGTAGTTTACGAGTGTTTTTCTCCCAACTTATTTATAATTTCAAAATTTTAGGTTCCGCAACCTAGAAGATCAGGGGTCGTTGTTTTTTCGCACATAAACATAAGCATATCATTTATTCCAGTCGTACACAAGATTAGACATCTTTTTTTTGTACAATGAATAATTACATAATTCTAGGAGAAAAACAAAGATTATAAACTAAACTATGCGAATTCAGAAGAAAACAGAAAAAAAGAAAGAAAGATCAAACTATCAAGATTACAGAAACTTTGTAAGTGCTCTAAGAAAGGTTGAATAGAATTTACGTTCAACTGCTAAGAAGATTAGTAGAAAAATAGAGGAAAAATATAATGGAATACTTGCACATTGCGGGCACAAAAGGAATCAAGCTTAGGGTAAATCGTACTACAATATGTAAAGTATGGCATAAGTCGTGTCTTTACAAATTTAAGACGAGCAGTTGTTGTTAATTTTACATTGCATAACTAAGTTGATACCATCCAAAACGACCGGAGGAATACTTTTTCTATCAAAAGTGTTGTTTTAAAAAGCAATACACTGCGACTTTTCTGAATTCAGTATCAACCGATTGCTCTTAGCCCACAAGCCTATTCTGTCTAAATCATCGTTTATGCGTGCAAGGCAGTCTTCAATAAGTTCAATGGGCCTACTCAAATAGATTTGTATATCATCAGCATACATATGCACTTTGACGTCACGAACTACTTCAGGTAGATCATTAATGAATGGACCCAGAATAGAGCCTTGTGCTACGCCGAATAATAAAGTGAGTGAGTTGGAGATATTATTATTAATCTCGACGTGTTGGTGATGACGTGAGAAAAAATCTTTAATGAGAGTAAGAGCTGAAGTACTGAATTTAAAAACAGCAAACAATTTATGAGGAAGGATGTTATGATCAACACTAACAAATGCCTTAGTGAAATCTAGCAGTACTAACGTACTAAAATTGTTTTGCTCCAGGGCCATGCCAGGGCCATACTGGGCTATATCTTTACAACTAATTCACCGAAATGTTGAAAAATATATTTTTGGAATTCACGAAAGTAGCCCTTTCAAATGATACCCCACACTATACCAAAAAATATGTTTTGGGTCCAACTCATTCCCACACAATCTTTGATTGTCGAAATATGCTTACGCATAATGAAGACTTCCAGCTCCCAAATTTCAAATTCCTATGTCACGTCGTTTTCAACAATAATGTCTGTGACAAACAGGCGGACGAATGCATGAGTGATCTTATGAGAGTTCCGTTTTCTCCTAATGAGATACAAAACTCCAAAAATGGTATCAAAAATGGTAATTAATTTATTAATATGATTACTCTCTCAAATGTTGTTATCTAGATACACCACTACGCCAATATCCCCTATAGTCTTAGATGAATCGGACCTAAGGACTAATAAAAGACCAGGCGGGAGGTAGAGAAGAAGACAAACATGGGTAATAAGAAGTTTGCTCAAAATAATTTAAAAATAATTAATAAACTATAAATAGATATGTATCTATTTAACAACTTACTAACCAAAATTGGTGTTTGTAAGAAGAATAAGGTCATGGCCATATGTACCTACATAATTATAAGAATAAAGCACGGTATTTTGTAACGCATTTTAATTGACTCTTGCTAAATATTTTTCATTATTTGTCCACTGTTGCGTGAATTGAAGTTCTCTTTTTTCGTTGTTTTCTGTCATTTTAAGCAGCCACAAATTTTACCTTGAATTTTTCAACCTTACAATTCAATTTAATTGTTGAAAATCTTTTTCTTTATTCCTTTATGGGGCTTTAAAGAGAGCATCTCTAAATCTTATAATCTTTCAGGTAGACATTTTAGGCGTGTCAGTTATTTTCTAATCGGCTTCATGGTCAGTATAATCAGCAAAGAAGCCGACAGTACTAAAGAAAAATCAGTAGCAAAAACTAACGCCACTTTCATTGTTTGGTAACAAAATGAACTTCCGCATAAATCCGACTTCCTGCTGGGATTGATCCATATTTTCTTATTACCCTGAAATGCGATATCTTTTGCTTTTTAAATATTCTGAGTGCTAAAATTATTTTTTACATTTTATATTTTGTTTCATGATACGGCAGTGGGTAGGTATAGTTACATGCATAATGAAAAAAACCTTTTTAAATGCATTAAAATACTTAAAGAGCGCACAGTAGTTCAGTGGAGGCAAAAAGTGCACTTTATTCCCTCATGCATGGATTGAAAGGAAATTTTACACATTTGGTATTGACAGTAAGAGAAAATTTTCGACAGATATTTGGATATGTGTTGCCCAATTCGTATATTTTTTTTCAGTTTATAGGTATATTAGTTTTATTTCATTCAAAATTCAAAGAAACTGCGGTTATTGTTCAATTTGAAAGATTAATATTTTTTGTAGACTCCAGAATTTATTTTAAAGAATTTTTCAATTTAAGAAACACATTTTTTTAAATATGTACAGAATAATACGAGCCCAATCATCATTTTTCTCTAATTTTGAGAAACTTAACTCTGGAAATATGGGGTATCATCGGCGTTGTCATCGTCGTCATCATCTTCTTCCAAAAGTTAAACATTCTGATTGCCTAATAATTGCAAGGCTTCCTCCGGCCCGGAACAGCTTCTTTCTTTCGCCTTTGCCATCCCACCATGTTTCCTAACGAAGAAATTATAGGACTTGAGGAATCCATGGCTAGATGAATGAAACACATCCTGGAGATTCACAATCTGATTATATATCCTATCATGGTTAATTCTATTCTTTTTATACTATTTATTGCGAGCTTCCAACTTCTAATTTGGTCGTCAAATCTCTTTTATTTTTCAGCTTTTATAGGTGGGATTGTTTCCGTTTGAAACTTCATACACACAGATCTACAGAAGCGAATAGACTGTGGAGTGTTATTATTCCAAATAAAACGTTTTGAGTCACCTTCATCATTAATTCATAAATGATTGAGGGTTATTATAAACAAGCTGGAGTCGTCACCTTGACCATAATTTGTCCACTTTTGACTATAATTGGAAAATCCTGAAGAACCATCCATACCCCATGAACAAACTGAAATCAGTTTTATCTTTTTTTGCCATCATCAAATTGATCAAATATTTCATTTTGATAAGTCGTCCAGATTATTTTCGCTGTATGATTTAAAAGATCTTGTATAGATACTTCTGCGCAAGTATACGTAAAAATTTCATCTTCCGGTCTGCAAACAGCTTTCGCGAATATATTGATAACAAGGGAATATATCATAGTTGGAAAGTTTTGGGAATTGTGATATATTCAGGTATTCTCGTTTATCCAATGTTCTTCAGGAATTGTTATTTTTCACGGGATAATTTTTCTTAATCAAGCTTAGTACCGTAGATGGCTTATCGTGGGAAAAAGCCAAATATTGGATTACTGTATAGCTAAGTCGTACAAATGTTTTGTTTTTGCAGTTTTATGAGCTGCTAGCAAGCACAAGTCTATCACTACTTTTTGCTTACTTTTCTTAGACTTATCTTCAAAAGTTTTTGAAGGTCGCCCTGCTGCTGCTCGCGTAGAAGTTGTTAGTTGCATGAATTGCACAATTCTGTTGGGTACATTAAAATATGTATAAATTCACTTTTCGTGATTCTGCACTAATCGCTGCAGTCAGGGTTGCCAGTTTTTCTAAATGGCATATCGGGATTTTAGAAAAAAAAATTAATATATAATTATTATATTAATTTAATTTATATTATATTAATATATAATAAAAAAAAATCAGTATTACAATTCAAATTTATAGAGTCAGCGGCACATTCTTTTTTAATTATTTAAATAAATCACATTTAATATTAAAAAAATAAACATTTGTTATAATAAAAAACCATAAATAAAATAAAATAAAAATTGCATCAAGTTCTTTGGCAACAAAAAAAGGAAAAAATAAATAAATTTCATCTGAAAATTAATTAAATTATTAATATTTTTCATTTGAGGCGCTTTTTTTAATATTCCTTGAGCATTTTCAGTCTTTAAAAAAACTCTAAATTCTCTGCAGCTCATTTTATAGTTCTCCTTCACCATCAATTCGGCTTCTAAATTTTGAATGAGTAGTTTATTCCTCTCTTTACGCCAAGCGGTAGTTATCAAACTGAATATTCTTTCAGATGTGGCATTCGAATGGGGAATTGAAAAAATGAAACTAACGATTTTATATATATTTTCAGTATTATCGTTTAATTTTAATAAATCAATCCATTTTTCGTTAGTAGATAGATTAGCATTTTCGCCAAGTAGGTATATAGGAATTTAATTTATATAATTCTTCAAATAATAAATCTTCATTTACAGAAGCAATATTAAATTCTTTAATTATTTTTGCAATAGAGTTAAATTTTATAGCTTCATTCAAACGCAATGGTTTAAGTAAGGTTAACTTATTATTATCGTCAAAATCAAACCATTTTTCTAGATAACTTATGGCAACATCAAAAAATAAGTTAGCGTCTGCTTGGAATCTGTTTACTGCAGAATCATTATCACATTTCAACAATTCTGTTCTTGCGATCGAACCAAAAAATTGTTGTGTTTTTCTATCAATAAGTGATTGGCGCACTTCGTCCATTATATCATATAAATCCAATACAAGAATTGAATTACTTTGCAATTTTGTAAGCGCTGGCTGAAAAATGGTACAGGTATTCAGAACAAAGCCTAAATAAGCTAATGAGAGGTCGTCGTTGAAATTTTTTTTAAGTACCTGTGATATTGAATTTTGAGATAAAAAGTACGATTTTATAGTTTCAAAATTAGCGATTAGTCTCTCAACAGCTGGAAGAAGGCTAAGCCATCTAGTTGGTACGTGGCGTAATATTTCAGTCCATTCGATTTCTGCCCATTCAAAGAATTGCTTCAATATTGTTGTTCTCTTTGTAGATGAACTGAACTCATTGTAAATTTTCATCACGATTGAGTTGATTTGTCGCCTTTTTACAAGTAGTATGCAAAATATGGCTGTTACATCCAACCGGTATTATGTTACTATTTAGTTTTTTTAGTTCCGTAAAAACACTTTGGTTTTTCCCAAAATTTACTGCCGCATTATCAGCACAAAACAACGAAACATTTTTCATATTTAGGCCATTCTGTTCAATTTTTATTTTGATTGACTCAGCAATATCCCGAGATAATTCATTATCTAAAGCATAAAATGCAAGTAGTACATTTTGTATTCCTTCTTGCTTAGTAAAGTATCTCAGAATAATAGGAAAAGTTTTAATATTTCCTTTGTTTGATGCATCAGTACAAATAGAAAATGGAACGTTGCCACTTAAATTTTCTAAAATAAATTTTATTGATTCCGGCGCGAGCACATTAGAAACGATTTTGGATATTTCTGTCCTACCGCATCTATATTTTTGTGCTATATTTGAATCACCGAACATCGAAGGAAATAATGATCCTGCGCAATCACTAGAAATGTAACTATGGGAGTGCATAAGTGTGATATGTGAAAGCAACCTCAGATACGATAACTTGCTCATCATCTTTACTTGTTACACTGTTGAAGAATTTTGTAAGTTTTGTTGAACTAGATGAAGATTGTATATTCGATTTATCGCCAACAGTTCTCATATGTTTTATTAAATCATTTTCACCGCCATGTCCAATTGAAATTTTTAAATTATTGCAAATTGTGCATGTAATGTGATGTTCTCCACATTGTCGCACCCGCTCATATTTCCTCCACTCCTGATTAAATTTGACCATTTGTTTTACTTTTTTTCTCTTATTACTGTTTTCTTCACTTTCATATTCTGACATTTTATACTTAAAATTTAAAAAAATACTTATTTAAAAGGAGTACTCACATAATGTGGCTACATTAAACTTAATTAAATATTTTACAATTATAATAATTAACTTATATATAATATATTTACCTGAAATATTTCCAAACACTGAAATTTATAAAATATCCCAGTTACAAATTTTAAAAACGAACCGTAAGTGTGTTGACCAAAAATATCAATAATTAATAAGAAAAAAACTATTAAGATTTCAATATTAAATTGTTGCGACCACTTTCATATTAATGTGTTAAGCGACAACTGCAATTCACAACACTGACATCGACTCGACATGACAAGTGAAACAAAATATTTATAAACATTGGAATTGGAATATGTATTCATTTTAGGTTAAAATGAAAAACGATTTTTTTTTAATTATGAAAATAATTTTTTTTCCGTTAAAAACAAATTTAGTCGGTAATTTTTGGACAATCGGGAATTAGCGATTACATATCGGGAATCGGGAATAGAGTTTCAATATCGGGAAATTCCCGCCCAAATCGGGACACCTGGCAACCGTGCAATACATAATGATATTGTTTTTGATCAAAGCACTAAATTTTCATTTAAATTTCCTAACAGTTTTTATCTCAAGGTCCTTTTGCCCCTCACTAATAAGGTTATCCAAATGTTGTCCGCCATATTCCGATAAAATAACTTCTGCAGTTTTTTTTTTCACTAACACTTGTCTTTAACAATAAAGTTGGTTATTAGATCTAAATTCATAAATTTAGAATTAACTCACATCTTAAATTTTTTCACAATACTTAAATTCGATCTATAGCTCATAACGTTCTTATAACAAACGGAATTTGTGGAAAACTCATTTTAGGGCAAAATTAGTAAACTAAAGATAGAATTCAATATTCCTGACAAGAAAAGTGTAAATGTAAATTTACCATTTCTTGCAAAATAGGTATAAATAACACTCACGGAAATTTTTTGTAGTGGAATAACACAGGATTGTAATAATAAACAAGTAAAAAAGCTAGAATTGGTCTAAGACCAATTCTTATGATACCCTAGATGAATGCCCGTATGAAATTTCGTATTGTCACCCTTCTGTGCAAGTTTGATTTTTGAAGTGGTTTTTCGCATATATGTCTAGAACGGTTTGTTGGACAGTAAAAATGATTATAACCAATTTTATAGGATTTCGTATTCTGAAGAAGTTTTTAGTACAATAAAAATGTCTAGGACTGATCGTTTGCAAAGTATATGTAAAAAACCAAAATTATTATATGGCAACACCAAGAAGGGGTTGCCCGCCCGATTTAGTCCATTTTTGAAAATTTATTTGTTAGTACAATGAAAACACTATGTACTAAATTTCAGCTCTCTACATCGATGCGTTCTCAGGCAGTGTCCAAATATATAGTGGAAAACGAAAGTTTTGTATGGCAACCCCACGAAAAAGTTGCCCGATTTTTATCAATTTTGAACTCAATTTTACTTTTTTTTTAAAGTCCGTGTACAAAATTTAAGCTCTCTAAGTATACGCGTTCTCGAGTTATCGTGCGCACAGACGGACGGACATGCAAAAATCAAAATAACTTTTGTTATTATTTTATTATTATGGTGTCCAATCCATTTTTCTCTACCATTATTATTTCTGTGCGTTACAAACGGAATGACAACCTTAGTATACCCCATAGATTTCTTCTAGGATATAAAAAGGTAGAAATCTGGATAACATTCTCGGAAATATCAGGTAGTACGACCTTTTGTAAGTATCATTAAGGAATAAAACATTAAAACTCCGCCTACACTTGATATCACCTTTTTATACCCTAGATGAAATCTATAGGGGTATATCAAGTTTGTCATTCCGTTTGTAACACCTCGAAACAATGATGGTAGAGCAAAATGAATTGGACACTCACGCATAATATTAAAAGTTATTTTGATTTTTGCATGTCCGTCCGTCCGTCCGTCTGTCTGTGCGCACGATAACTCGAGAACGCGTTCACCTAGAAAGCTGAAATTTTGTACACGGACATTAAAAAAAAAGTAAAATTAAGTTCGAAAATGAGACAAATCGGGCAACTCCTTCGTGGGGTTGCCATACAAAAATCTCGTTTTCCACGATATATTTGGACACTACCTGAGAACACGTCGACATAGAAAGCTGAAATTTGGTACACTGTGTTTTCATACTAATAGCAAATAAAATTTCAAAAATGGGCTAAATCGGGCAACCCCTTCTTGGTGTTGCCATATAATAATTTTGGTTTTTTACATATACTTTGAAAACGATCAGTCCTAGACATTTTTATTGTACCAAAAACTTCTTCAGAATAAGATATCCTATAAAATTGGTTATAATCATTTTTTCTGTCCGACGAGCCGTTCTAGAAATATATGCGAGAAACCTGTGGAAAAAAATCAAAATTGCTCAAATGGGTGACCATACGAAATTTCATACGTGCATTCATCTAGGGTATCATAAGAATTGGTCTTAGACCAATTCTAGCTTTTTCACTTGTTTCAGCATTAATTCGTTGGAAACCTGTTGACCTGAACATCGTTTTTCTGCAAAAGGGGCAAAATGTGGAAAAACTGTACCTGGTTTCTGAAAGAGGGGTAAGTTGCGACCAATTTAGTATATTTAACTTAGAAGGATCTGGAAGGACTCATTTGGAATCTCAAGCAAAACTTCAAAAACTATAAAAATGTCACATTCTTAAATATACATATGTCATTGAAAACATAACGGTATAAGATCTTTTTTTCTTTTGATAACAGTTAAACGTATATAGAAGGAGCTTACAAAAATATATTATACTTTTACACTATAACACAAATGGTGGGTATTGCAGCTTCCTAAAAAATTCAATAAATTTTATGAATTTCGTACTCATAAATGTTTATGTGATTTTTCTCTTTAATATCTTTGTTCAATTCAACTTAAAAATTTCTTTTAAATCGGATTTAAGTACCTACTCCAGAGTTTTTACCATAAGAAACACCAGTCAAAGTATAGAAAATATAAAATTCACAAATAAGCAATAAAGTGCACTTTTTGGCTCCAATGAACCACTGTGGAGCGTAGTGAAACCTGTACATAGTTTTAATTTGTAAAAATATCAACGCCGTTAAAACCACACATTAAAACGATTTACCCGGTATTATATTACTCTCTGTAGTGTATCTGAAATTATCCAATTTTATATCTATAAAATTAAGCCGACCCCCAAGTAACAATTTAAATTCTATTTAAATTGACCCAGGTCTTATAATTGTTTTATTACGGTTTTGAATTTGCTAAATAGTTTTATGGTGATTGTAAGTCATGCCAATTGGTCTTCTAGATCAATTTATTTTATTGTGATGTTTTAAAAACAGCCTGGAGAGTAGTAAAGCATTTAAGTCCATTTGTACTTATAGAAGGACGGAAGGCTACTTTAAATCCAATTTAAGGTACAATTTGGTCTAGAGAGCTACTGGGCTGTGTAGGCATTCATCATAAAACTATTATATGCAGAGGTTTTAAGAATGCATTTCAAAATTCTTTCACAAAACCATTTTAAGATTAAGAGGCTCAGTCGAATTCCCTATAAACCTAGTACGTTTTTCAATTTTCTTCTTCATGTGACATGCAAGAATATTGTATTCCATTCTAGGTCTGATATAAGACTTGTTGCGCTAGATTTAACGGGCTGAAATATTTCTTACACCTTTTAAAAAAATCCAAGATATTTCTATGCTTCTTTGGCAACAGAGAAGATGTGATCTGTCTAGCTTAAATTACTGGTAATATTAATGGCAACAATGCTTAGTGACGGCGAATCGGAAAATAAAGCTCCAGAAAAAAGAAACGGAAGTGGTTAAATGATGATCTTGCTTTAAAGAGATGAGACAGCTTTGGAATGATTATAAAATAGATTAATAAATGATTAGACGTCAAGAAGAAATCGACAAGTCGAAATAAGTTTCATCGCGGATACATATAAAACTAAATAGATTTATGCAAGAACAAATATCATTATTTGAGTATCAATAGACTTAGAACGGTTTTAACTGCGATCAAATAGATTTGAAAACGAGCGACGGTTTTATTAGCAACTAAATTAAAGTCAAACAAATTTATTTTGCATTTATAAGTTAAAAAGACTATTTTTAATATAAAAATTATGCGAAATGTATGGATTTAAATTAATAAAATATATTACTTTGCTTCGTACGAACAATGCATATAGGTAATATAAGCCTTGTAAATAGTATAAAAGCACGGTAAAGGTTCGATTTCAAATACATATACAAACATACATATATGTATATACAAGTATCATAATGAACTAAATTTTATAATGGGTTTATACAAAACTAAATCGTTTTATTTAATAGCAAATGGCATTATGTATATCAGTTCAGCTAGGAGCACTCAGAAAGATTTTACTTAAAACCAAATGGATTTACAATAGAATGAATTGTTTTAATCGCAGCCATGCTAAGACCAAACGGTTTTATTACGGTCGTAGAAGTAGCAAATAGGCTTTAATGTGAAATCGCCATTTTATACTTAAAATGCATTATTCTTAAATTAATTATTTTCAGGAATTTAAGACGTTTCAGAACTAGGAGATATCATTTTCAAACTTTTTTTTTCAATTCCGAACGTATTTACAATAATATCAAAATTGAATACAGTTTAAATAAAAAAACTTATTTTACAAATATTTCTAAACTTTTTCTAATTTTAATTATTTCTGAGGCACGTTATTATTTTTCGAGCTATCCTATGTGATATAATCAGTGAATTTTCAATCGCCGTAAAATTTGCTACATTAAATTGGTAAAACTGCACTTAAATATCTTATATTTACACATATAAAACAAAATTTTATTAAATTAGTATAATTTGGAGTCTGTTTGGTTCTATTAAGGTAATTATGTAATCATGGATTTAAAGATCACTTTTAATTTGAAGTTTGAAGGCTAAAAGGTTTGCAGAAATAGTATTTCCAATGCCTTTTTATCTTAAAAAAGGATTGAGGAGTAGTTTTATGATGGTTTGGATAACGTTATGCGGATAGGTTGATGAGTTCAAATTAAGCTTTTAGTTTTATTGAAGATTTTATAGAGGACTGCAAGTCATTGCAAAGAGTAATCCAGATAAGATCAATAAAGCTTTATATAGTTTTAAAAATAGGCCCTCACAGCTTATTGTAGCGTGGGCCCTTTTAGTTTTATAAGAGGTTTTTTATGGTCATATTATTGTTGGGCTGACTATATAGCTTTATTACAAGTTTTATGAAACAGTGTAAACAACGTTATGTAGGCTATGTTAAAACTAAAATTGTTACTTGTATGTACATACTTAGTTTTGAATCTGCCACTAAATTTCTTTTCAGATCAAGTCTCATCAAGTATCCTATTGTACTCGTCAGGCTATTCAACTTAGAGGCACGACTGAACAAAAAAAAAGAATCTGAAACTTACCTACCTCTTTACTCTCGAATTAGTCGTAGCGTGTGACTCACTAATTTTATGAACGACAGGCTACAATTGAAACTCAAAAAGAAAGTGGAGGTTTTTTGACAACATTGTCGCCAAAGATATAGCTGGTCTTAGTTTAATGGAGTTTACATAGTTCTACTTTAGGCCTTGAGAAAAACACACAGCTGAAAAAGTAGCTTTCCTTCGGATTATTTTTTATGTTATATTTATTTCGACATCCATGAACATACGTATGTATGTACATATACATACATATACACGGAATCATTGGACAAAGCCAATTTGTTTGCAGCTAAGTTTGCTGCGAATTCTTTCTTACCACCTTCTTCGTAAACTCTGCTTTTTTCACCGACATACAACTACAGTAAAAGACCGTTGCATTTTCGCATAAGGAAGATTTTCAAATTGCTCGCAAGTCTTAATGTATCTAAAGCTGCTAGGCCTGATGGTATTTCGCCCCTGGCGCACAAGTGCTGCGCTTCTTCTTTAGCTAAATCTCTTCGCAAACTATTTCACCTATCCTATTCAACAGGATTCTTTCCTTCCGCATGGAAACTTGCACATGGTCAGCTAATAGCAAAAAAAAAGGAGAGGCAATTACCCTTACTTCGATTCTTTCGAAGGTTTTCGAAATATTCATCAACATCCAATTGATGCAATATCTAGAAACTAATCATTAGCGATCACCAATACGGCTTTCGTGCTGACCGCTCTAATGGAGATTTACTAACATTCCTTACAGAGTGTTCTGCCCAATGAGAACACTCAAAAGAAAATATCAATAATGATGTGGACTGTAAATAATAACGCCGGGGAATATTTTATATTCAGTGGTTTATTGGACGCACGTAAAACTTAAGTACAAAATTACAACTATAACTAAAATTAACAGAATTCAATTTCACGACACTTAAGAACTAAACTTCAATATATTTAATAAAGTTGCTTACTCACTACACAATAATAATTTTAATTTCAATACAATACTGTCAAAGTTGAGACAACTTTGACCAATGGAATTATATATGTATATATATATAAATATATTAATCAATATGAACTATAATATATGATTAATCAAAAAATGTACTCACCAGTATAAACCTATGGAATCGACTTTATGGCGTTGGTAATTAAATAATTAGTGATTATCTTGTTCTAGTCGTTCCGCGGAACAAGATACTTTACTTCAGTCGAGACCCAAAGCAAAGTTGTATTAGTAGTGTTTATTCTAGTCGGTACCCATAATAAATATCTTTATCTCAGTCGAGACCCAAGATAAAGGTTTGAGATTAGTGAGTGTTATTCTAGTCGCTACCCGGAATAACTATCTTTATCTCAGTCGAGATCCAAGATAAAGATTTGAGTTAGTCTGTGTTATTCTACTCGCTATCCAGAATAACTATCTTTATCTCAGTCGCTACCCAAGATAAAGGTATTAAGTTATTAAAATCTATTCCAGTCGAGACCCAGAATATGTATATTTATCTCAGTCGGTACCCAAGATAAAATTGTTATGTTAGTAGAATTTATTTCAGTCGAGACCCAGAATAAATATCTTTATCTCAGTCGTTACCCAAGATAAAGTTATTATGTTAAGATTTATTCCAGTCGAGACCCAGAATAAATCGCTTTATCTCAGTCGTTACCCAAGATAAAATTAATTTGTTAATAATTATATTTTATTACACTAGCCAAGTTGAATTCCAAATGATGCGCAATCTATGAAAGCTGTATACTAAAAGAGAAAGATTCAAGTTGGCCTGCGACTTATATTGCCTCTGAATTGCGCACGGCTCCAACAAATTATTTTACATTGCCCACAGTAACCAAAGTACGTTGACCTTAGCAGCTGTGCGTAGGTAGCAACAGAAAAGTCCGTTGACCTTAGCAGCTGTGCGTAGGTCAGAAGAGTACATTGACCCTAGCAGCTGTGCAACGCAACTGGAATTTTGAGCATTTTTTGTTGCCGTTCCTAATATTTCCTAGCTAAAGTTATTAAGATTATAATTATACAATAAGTTACCTATTAAAATATTACTAATTTGCTATTTTAAAGATACATTTAAATGTACAGATGACTTAATCTAATTCCATTTGATTCGCGCACTGTTATCGAAGACAAGTTACTTTCCTCTTATTGGATTGTGTCCCGGATTTGTTTGTGTGGAATGTATCCATGAGGTGTTGATTTTTATCTCCACTAAAAACTGCCTTATCGATGTGCTTGTAGGTAGGTATACATCGTTTCGTTCCCAACCTATTTTCAATGATTAGAAAAAATTGGAATTAGAAACTTTTAAACTATTTTACTTCCAGGTGGCTATTTAATGTTGGTTTGAACACAGAGCATTGGAATAGATATCTCCATAATTTTGGCGAATCTGAAATCATTGTATTAGATGTCTTGAAGGCCTTCGATAGAGTCTGGCATCCTGCTGTTTTAGCTTAACTTCAGGCATTAGGTCTAGACCCTCTTTTCTAAAAATGGATTGCAAGTTTTCTCTCCCGCCGTTCAATTCAAGTTATATTGGACGGAGTTACTTCGGACCGTTTTATAATTTATGCCGGTGTACCCCAAGATTGTGTGCTCTCTCCTACTCTCTTCCTTATTTTTATTAATGATCTACTAGCTCTCACCACACCTACGCAATAGAGGTCCAGCGGCAGTAAATCAAGCATGTCCAGTGCTGCCGTGGGCGTGGTGCGCAGACACCCAGTTATTCCCATACAAGCAGCCCTCTGGATTTTTAACAGCATCTCCAGGTTACATTTCCTCGTCAGTGCCGTCCACCAGACCGTGGAGCCTTAGCAGAGAATGCGCCAAATATCTCTTGTACGTGTAGAAGGCCACACCGACCTTCTTCACGCTTTCCTCTAGATTAACCTTCCAGCTTAGCTTGGAATCGAGTATGATTCCCACATACTTTGCTTCACTGGAGAGAGTAAGATCCTCTCCACCCAGCATTGGAAGTCTGAAACTTTGTACCCGCCTCCTTCTTGTGAAAAGAACCAGCTTCGTCTTCGAGGGGTTTACCCTCAATCCACTAATATTGGCCCAGATATCCAGCTCAAGCAGCGCCTTTCACTAATAGTAGAGAGAAATCTTCCAGTTACCAGGATGCATATGTCATCCACATAGGCAACTGCCTTAAATTCCTCTCTCTCTAATTTGATGAGGATTTCAGCCATTACCAGTAGCCCACCTGTGGTGTACCTCTATAGGCTGCTCTTCTCACAATAACGTCACCTGAGCAGGAGCTAATCTTTCTACTGAGGAGCATTGAGTTGATCCAGTCACATAGACCCTTATCAATTCCCACCTTCTCAGTCCATTATATATAACCTAAAAAAAAACGAAAACGATGGCCTTACAACAACACTCGCTTGGGACAGAGCGAATCGAGTCTTGTTCCAAAACGCAAATGTTGTCTGTTATCACTTAAACGTACTCCAACTCCCACTCAACCCATTTCCGTCGCTAGAGAAGATATCTCGATCTCGCCATCCCTTAACATCTTAGACATTGAAATATCCAACAAAGTCCAAAAGAAGGCCTTCCAGCTTATTGGCAATGACATATCAATAGCAACTATTGATTCCCTAGAGCACCGGCGGCGTAATGTCGGCTGTCTATCTGTTTATATCGCTATTGCTCTGACGAAATCTCTAGCCTGATTCCTTATAGAATTCTTCCTATGCGCACCACACGAGCTGTAACCCGAGCTCATCCTCACACCCTTTAAGTCAAATTTGGCTGTGACCGTGAAATGTCGCGAATCCTTCATTAGCAGGACAATACGAATGTGGAACAGTTTGCCATCATATGTTTTCCCCCTTAGTTATGGGCCGCAAAAATTCAAACGCAATGTACACCGTCACCTCCGTGACTCAACCCAATAATCCCCAATTCCCTACCCCTTCTTCCTTTCCTGCCAAGGCTGTGCTACGGCATCATAGGGTATCCTCTGAGCTTTGGCATCATTAAAAAAATATATATGTATATATATACTGGACGACTAACTGATCGATAAGAAATTGCTTGTAATAAAAACTTCTGCAAATTTTTTCTTCAATATTGTTACGTACAATAGAAAGAGACAACTGGTGACATCTACGGGCAATGGAGAGTAAACGACTTCAGGTTCGGAGAATCGATTATGGAATCGACAGGAAGGTTCAGGAATAAGAATGAATAGAACAGTCAAGAAGGTTTTAGAATAGAACACTCCAGAATAATCCGGAGAGTTTCTAGGGTATAAACATAACAGTTGTCACCGCCAAGAAAAGAGTCTTGTCTTAGACGTTGCAGTGTTAACAAGCGAAAGTAATAAACAGGTGAAAGTGTGTAATTAGATTGCGATAATTGAAAGTACAGTGTTAGCGATAATTAGAGTTGAGTTGATCAATTGAGGAATTGTGAATTTTATATGATTGAAGTGAAATAAAGAACTTGTATATTATTATTTAATATTGTGTTTTAAATAACGAACTAAAGGCTTAAATTTAAAAATGACCCTTCTGTATACTCATATACAACCATCTTTTAGTTTTTGCACCTATTCTTTAGCATAACCTTTTATCAGAAGGAAGATGCCGGGCGATTCATAAATTATTAAGTGCAAATCTTTAACCTTCTCCCTTTTCAATTTTTATACCTTAGATGAAATCTATAGGGTATACTAAGTTTGTCATTCCGTTTGTAACGCACAGAAATAATGATGGTAGAGCAAAATGGATTGGACACCCCCGCTAAAAATTAAAAGTTATTTTGATTTCTGCATGTCCGTCTGTCCGTCCGTCCGTCCGTCCGTCCGTGCGCACGATAACGTAAAATTAAGTTCGAAAATGAGACAAATCGGGCAACTCCTTCGTGGGGTTGCCATACAAAAATTTCGTTTTCCACGATATATTTGGACACTACCTGAGAACACGTCGACATGACATAGAATGCTGAAATTTGGTACATTATGTTTTTATAATAATAGCAAATAAATATTCAAAAATGAACTAAATCGGGCAACCCCTTCTTGGTGTTGCCATATAAAATTTTTGGTTTTTTACATATACTTTGAAAACCATCAGTCCTAGACATTTTTATTGTACTAAAAACTTCTTCAGAATAAGAAATCCTATAAAATTGGTTATAATCATTTTTTCTGTCCGACGAGCCGTTCTAGAAATATATGCAAAATACGAAATTTCATACGTGCATTGGTCTAGGGTATCATAGGAATTGGTCTTAGACCAATTCTAGCTTTTTCACTTGTTTTTTATAATTGCGAATCCAGCTGCGAAAGATTAACCACACACTTGCTGCGTTTCTTTTCATGATCAGAATGAATTTTTTCCATGCATGCCGTTCTTTTTGTCGGGCCGAACGATTTAGTTTCAATCTGTCATCGCTTTTTTCGGACTCCGAATGATTCGGAATGTACCTGAGTTTTTCTCGGATTCAAGCAGAAAGATTATAATTTATATTCGTGAATGTGTTATTTATAATTTGGCCGAGGTGGTAAAAGTTGAGTTTAAAATAACTTTGTTGGAAAATGGCTTTGTTTTTCATAAACAGCAATTTTTACGAATTTATGCTTGCTTTTATCAAATGGAAGAAATGTCAAACACTTCAAATGGTTCTGTTTTGTTTCTTTTCTATGAACACAGAACTAAATTATGACATCGTTCTGTCAATTCATACAGATTCATTCAGAACTAGAAAAGGAACGAATCAAATGATTTGTATGTACATATATGTGGGATCGAGGTTTCTCCATTTATGTTAAATGAATGTAAGCCATAAATCGATTAAGGTACTGGTGGCCCAGTTGGTACGGGGACAGATTAACCAAAATATCAAGATTAAGATTCTAATCTTAAGCACCAGTGATCAAATATTTTTTTCCGACTTTAATAATATGGGGGACGTTTATGCTTGGAACAGAATGCATCGCAGCCACTTCGCACAAATGCGGTGATGAAGTGTCAAAATCATTGCCACCAACATGGTGAAGACAATGGCCATTGGTGACTGCGTCAAGATGAAATTTCAACTTTGTTAACTGTAGCTACGTTCATTCTGTTCCAAGGGCTAATCTCAAATGTCCGGACATAGTCCGCTCAGAGCCCTTTTGGAGGAGCATCCAGGTTTGTACTAATCACACATACATACAAATCCGGCTAGAGTTGCGATCACTGGTGACCTAAAAAATTTTCCGATTCCCACATGTAAGTATTATGATAATTTCCTTGGTCGATCTAGATCATTGGCTCTGAATGCTGGACATTTTTAAAGTCGGTTAGGAAAGTCGAAGGCAGCGAGTTGCCATACTTACTGTGATGGCTAATAAGCCGCTGTTTAAAACTATAACTATAAAAAGATGGCAGAGTATGCCGCTATTAGTGAGAGTTAAAAGCTTTTTGGTAAGTCTACTTATTATTACACTTATAAATAGTATACTATATATAGTCATTCGGTGCTCAAAAAGCTGGTTACCTGGAAAGTTTGGCGGGTATTTGGAAAATTGGTATTTTTATAGATTTCGACGTGCTCTTTTCAAATTTTCACTTTACCACCTCGTATCTTTACCGCTCGTGCCACCATATTGAAAATATGGCGCCCAAAAACTGTTTTTGAACAATATTGCCTTTCCAACTCATTTTACGATGAAAATAGATATATAATATATTAAACTAGAGAATATTTTCTTCATAACCTTTTTTTTAATGTATATTTTCAGCGTACGAGTACCGCAAACCAACACACAGCTACACCAATACGCGAATTACGTGTACGAAAAATATATCACTATGCGTTGAATAGCAGTCCTACTTCGGCCTATACGGTCTGTCGCAGGTCTATAAAGGGACACTCCACTTGGCCTTGGGGCCTCTTCAATATCTGCTAACAGAATTCAAATAATCTACCTGAATTATCGGTATGAGTGTATCGTTTTACAGTGGCGCTCGCTTGTGAGGAAGTGAAATGTTTAAATCGTGAAAATCTATTGTAAGGAAGTGAGGGGACTGAAGTGAAAGAAAAAAGATTGGAGACATTTCATAAGTAAAGTGTTAAAAGAAAGGACAACAACGGCAAACTTTTGGAGGCGCTGGATTCGATAGTGATTAACGATGTGTGTCATGCATTTCATTTACATTTGATTCCGTAATAGTTGTCGGTGAAGATGTAGATCTTCTTATTCTTTTGACGGCTCTATCTATGTATTCTCAAACTAAGAAAAGAAAAAAATTGCAACAAATATATTCAAGAAAAAGTATCATAGATAAAACAGCCGCGTTCAGTGGCTGTTATACAACATCAGTACTCTTCAATCAAGGAAAAATAAAATGTGTCAATGTAGGTAGAAACCCCAGATTTAACCGATCTTAGCTGGAAAACGCTTCCTCCTTGCATTATACGATTATATATATTATAAGTATGTCGTTATAGACATACATCCTTCACAAAATCAGCATATAAAAATAAATAATAATATTATAAATGTATATATTATGTATATTATGTACAAATATTAATATTACATCGCTATCACCGACAGAAGCACTAGTACGGCAACATTCGTTCCGAACCTATCAGCCGGTCCAGCAGTGGTATAGAGTTGAACAAAATGCATAGCGATGGGGATGGAAAAAAGCAAGAATGGGCTAATTCCTGTCACTACACTCAAGCCCCAGCTCCGGAAACCTTTTTTAAACTGATTTCTTGCGAATGCAAAAAGGGATGCAGAAAGGCTGAATTAAAGTGCTCCGTTATTTGCACGAATTATAATGGTATCTGTGATAATTTACAAAGTTCCACTACCAGATAGAAACTGAAGGGGAAGAAACGACTGTTCACGAGCAAACCTATGATGAAATCGAGGAAGAAGTTGATTACATCTATTAAATGGATTTATTACAAAATATTTAAAAATACGTCAACCGTTGACAATTACTTTTTCATAAGAATAAGTAGACAAGTCACAGTAAAATAATATCTGTGGATATTATCTTATATATTATATTATCTTATATATCACAATAAGGGAAAATACTGGAATTTTTGAATAAGCTAATAATTGTAGGAAATACACCTGGTTAAACTGTGTGTTCAGTACAAACAATTCCTATCCCCACTTTATTTTTCACTAAATTATATGGTGCGGGTAAAATATTTTTAGATATTCATAATGTACTTACAGAGACCTTTCCAATGAGTGTTCATATGATAATATATGTATGTACATACAGTTAATGAGTAAATAAAAATATTTATAAACCGATGTTGATGAAATTCGGAAAAAACCGCATAAACATATAAGCATATACAGGGGGAGGGTCACGGGGGTCATGACCCCTCCGAAAGCACTAGCTCACCTTTGCAGTAAATTGAATGGGACGCTGATCTGTAGTGAGTTGTAAAAGTTTAACAGGACCATTTTCGTATGGTATGGACACAATGTGCAGCTGACGCCGGCGATTGATTCTGGAGCTGCAACACACTTTTGCCATTTGCGGCGACAGCTAGCGCTGGGTTGGGCGTTTGTTTGTCTTCTTTTGAGTAGTAATAGTGAGTGGGTAATTATAGTCATCCGCTCATAGCTCTTTGTCTTTGAAACGTGTACGATTTCTTAGAATTTTCTTGTGTTTTATTACTCCTCTAGATGAAAAAGGACACAATTTCGAGATTTGAAAGTGTTATTGTTTCTAAGAAATTGGTCTGCGATCATAAATTTATTTTTACCTATCTCATTTTCCGACATAAAATCGATGACAGGATATCTTGGTGTGGAACTCGTAACAGAAGCACTCAAACTGACTTAATGAATCTTGATTTAGAGTTCTTCCAGTAGAATCCTAGTTCCATGCAATCATCAAAATATAGCCACCCATTGATTTTTCACAGCGACACTGATTGAAGCGTGAGTCGCTCAAAATTTTTACGTTCGTAGGGAAGCATTAAATTTTTCCGCATTTTACGGAAAAACTATAAAAATAAAATCCATTCGCTTTCCTCTGTGATAGTTGGCGTTACTTGGCTTATTAATTCAAGTAGTGTTGTTTAATTTAACTTCACGTTTACTTTTTATTTGTAGAAGAAGGATAAACTTGCTATATTAGTTAGTGATGGAGGTAGAAATATTAGCGAAAGTGTAAAGCGGAAGACTGATAAGACTATTGACAACTTTTTCCAGAAGAACGAAAGATCAGTTAAGTTTCCATCAGATGAAATAGTCAGTAAGATATCATGTACTTCTGCTCCATTCCTTTCGATGTGAATCAAGGTGCAAGCTCGTTCTCAGTCAATTACTTCACCCGTGACAGAATCGCTTGCGAAAGCAACTATTTCTACTAACTCTCCATGAAAAGGCGTATCGGTTATGAGTCCTTAACGTCCACCCTGAGATCGACATTGATGTGCATAATATTATCGATAGGTTTTCCAAATCAAACCGAAAATTGGATTTTATGATATATCGTAAATATGATTAAAAAAAATTTTAGTAGCGACTTCTTCCGACTTTTTCCTCCCCTTTGAACATTTTAGTTGTGGCCCCCCTAGACTACCAGTCTGGATACGCGCCTGTTTTGTCATGTGTTTCCAATTTTCCTGGTTTCTTTTAAATTTTTCCGAATTTTCCCGATTATTCTCCAATTTGTCTAATTTTTTTCCAGTTGTTCCAAATGCTTTTCAATTTTTCCGGCTTTTTCTTCCAATTGTTCCGAATGTTTTTCCAAATTTTCCGAATCATTTTATTACGAATTTTTTTCAAATTTTCTGGATTTTTTTTCAATTGTTCCGAAAAACAATTGTTACGAATGTTTTTCCACTTTATCCGAATTTGCTTCAATTTTTCCGAATAAGTTTCCAATTTTTCCGAATTTTTTCCAATTGTTCCGAATTTCGTTCAATAATTGCGATTTTTTCCAAGTTTTCTGGATTTTATTCGAATTGTTCCGAACGTTTTTTTCAATTATTACGATTTTTTTTCCAATTTTTCCGTATTTTTTCCAATTTTTTCAAAAAAAAAATTATAATTAATTAATTTATTCAAGCTTGATCAATATCAAAATTCCGCATCATTCTGTGCATGTCGTCATTGCATTCCAAGCGCAAAGCAAAATGATGTGATGAAGATTTTGCCAATTATTACCACTTATTTGCGATGTGTACGTTTTTCCAATTATTGGGATTTTTTTTAAATTTTCTCGAATTTTTTTAATTTTTAAACATTTTTACAATTTTTTATAATTTTTACGAATTTTTTTTCAATTTTTCCCGATTTTTTCCAATTTTTTTGATTTTTTTTCAATTATTTCAATTTTTTTCTAAAAAAAAAACAAAAAAAAAATTAATTAATTAATTAATTTATTGATACGGCTGTATGAATATGTGTGCCTCCCCCCGTTGACAATTTCTTCCTCCCACATTTCAATCATCCTTCAATCTTGATTCAATTTCAGAACGCCGAACAAATTTCTATCATATCAAATGAGCATATCGCCCTGTGAAAAATGATTAGTTTTTTTCCCAATTTTTTTCTAAAAAAAAAAAAAACAAAGAAAAATTGAGTAATTAATACGGCAGTTATATATACATATACCTTCCCACCTTGACAAATGTGGAAAGATTCTTCCCCACAGAATATCAGCCTTCAATTCCTAATGAAATGTCTAAAATTTATAAATTTATATGCATATCTCGTTCTTTGCATTTACACCGTCACCAAAATGATCTAATCAGAGCAGTTTGATGATGTCCATGAAACGAGATCCCAGAAGAGAAGAGACAAGTAAAGGCAAGTCATTTGGAGGATTAGTGCTTTATGGTCCATCACCTTCTCATCACAACACTGCAGGCATAGCTTTAACTCCGCCATTTAAAGCGAAATAATATGAAACTGTAGACATAGTAACAGCTGAGATGAAAAGAAGACTTGCAAATAATGAAGATCTACTAGATTCTTGATGAGTTGGACAAATTTTAACTCTGTTCAACATTTAAATATATAATTGTTGTGAGGAAATTAATGAGAAAAAAAAACAAATCTGTAATTGCAATTATTTTTCAGGTATTAAAATTCCTTTCAAAGAATAGGCTACTATTTTGAAAAGGTACTTGAATGAGTTGAATGGTCGAGAAGATCAGAGCGAAAAATAGTAGAAGGTCTATACCGACAAAGGAAATTCTTCAGAGATACGTACATATAAACTATTTGCATCAATCGCAACAGCTGGATGTAGTATACTGCTTCGTGCGAATCTACCTTTTCGACACTAACTGTTATCAATAAGCTTGAAAGAATGTCAATGGTACACGAGATGATGGCAGGTTTGGTATTTCTTGGATTTGAACGGAAAATAACAGACCAAATAGGTATTGATGAAGTGCTACGAAAATTCCACAATATGATAAATCGAAGACTTCAATTATATTGAATATATTTACCACGTTATGTTTCTTGTTTGCTCCATTTGTAATAAAATAAGGGTTCTAGAAACTTTTTTTTCAAAACGATGTCCCTTCACCTGAAGCGATGTATCCCAATTGCACCGAAAATGCCCGCCCTACTTCAAAGTTTTGATGCCCTACCTTAAATTTGGTTTTAGCTACTGGCTCTGAACTCTGAAGAGATTAAGTGGGAGTGGGAGAAAGTCATGCTGGATTCTCTGATGTTTTTGCGAAAAATGATAATTTTATTTGAGAGAATTTTACATTCCCTTTCAGCACCTTGGTCAAAGCGAAATTTATATTTTTCTTAAAAAAGTTAGGTAGGTGACCCGAAGTACATTATTATGAATAGTTTGATAGGATTTTGAGGGATTCAATAAGATTTGGTCGTTTGGCGTAGTCCTATTCTATGTTCTCTCGATTTTTGTTTTCAACTCGTTGTTTCAATCGCACTACAATAATGCACAGCCAAGTTCTTTTCCCCATTCGTGCAAAAGACGAAAGTATATAACATTATTGGAACTTGCTACGCCATGCAAATTCCATGCAGCAAGGTCTAAAACTCGTCGGAACTACATAATGTGTCCTTGGGAGTCTCATGCTAATCTCTCGCCTCAGTTAAGGAATTTAAGAAACTTCTTTTATTTTCCCCAAAATTCTTTTTTCCAAGAACTACGCAGTAGTTATTTATCTGGTTTATTGCTACACCAGCTTACCTCCGGATTCTGCTGACACATCAAAGCTGATGGCCTTATCGCGGATAACGTGGAAGGAATTTCTATCTTTGACGTTTCGGTCGGTTCTGAAGACGATGAACTCGCAAAGCGAAACGAAGGAGAACGCACTAATTTTCGTAATTAGAGCATTAGGGCTACTGGGGAAACAAAATAAAACAAAAAAATCGCCACTTAATCTACCTCATGATAATGTGGAAATGAGTTTTTTCGCCAGTTCCCACGTTGGAGTAGATTTTGTGGCGCTTGTACGCTGAAACTATTTATCTTACAAAAAAAAAAAAATATTAGTACATGAATTTTAGGAAATTTTCTATAGTTTAATTTATCTATTTGCATCGTAAAATGAGTCCGAAAGGAGACATTGTCAAAAAACTTGTTTTGGGGAGCCCTTTTTTCAATATAGCGGCGCGAGCGACAAATATACGAGGTGGCAAAGTAAAAATTCGAAAAGAGCACGACGAAATCTGTAAAAATACAAATTTTCAAAACTCCCGGAAAACTTTCCAAGTAAAACTATCAAATGACCTACTACTAAGCGATCACAAAATTTCTTAGTGATTCATATAATTTTTGTTTGGCAAAGCGATGACCTCAGGCAAAGATATTTTTACAACTTTATTTATGCTTGCACAATTTGTGCGCGTTGCAAATTTTTGTTTAGGTCAAGCGTTCTTCTGTGTTTTTATTTCTTGTTTCTTTCTATTCTTGTTTACTTTTATTATCTGTGGTCATGCTTTACAATTAATGATTCATTTAACTCTTAGAATTCACGTTTTACCGCCTTTCCATCACCAAAATTTAAGTCTTTGTAGTGCAGAAAAAAAACACTCAATAGAAAAGTGGACTCCGATCTTAAGAACTGCGATTTGTCATCTAAAACCCCCATTTAAACATTACCATGTCCCTATCCGACACGCTGTGGTGTTTTCTTTGAGGTGGTCTATCGCACCACTTGCTTGAAGTGAGGTAAACAAAAAACTCCATCGTGTTTATGCTGAATAAAATTAGTTTCCCTGTACTTAAGGGCACCGATATATGATTAGTTTTCCCGTCCAGCTTACCGTCTTGGGTTTTTGTCGTCGCCGTAATTACACGACATAGTTTTTCTCGATTATTGTGTGAATACAAGTCAGTGCTGTCGTTTTAGTAACTCCTCAGAGCAGAGGGGTACGTGGCTGGTTGAGCAGTTGTTGGAAAGTTCATAAGCTCTACATACTTCTCTTTTTTATATCAGATTTAAAAAATGCAAGGCTTTTGATTTACAATAGACATTCTGTACCCAAATGTAACCATTTGTATGTTTTTCTCATGTTTTCTTGGCTTTTTTGCTGGATGGTGTAAAAAACGAAACGTATAAAGGGCTGCTATACCTGTAACACAGACAAGAAATACCCAGATATCCACGGCTGTACTAACAAAGTGATTTGTGAGAAGAGCTCGTACCAAACCTCAATAACTCACTGATCTCGGCTAAATATATCATGGGTACGAACCAATTTAAAAATGTTTTCAATATAAGCAAGAATTCCATTTTTTCTTTAAATTTCAATCGCCCATATTTCTTCAGAATTCGTGTGCAACATTTTTATGGATGCAGAGCAGATAGCTATACATTTTTTCTTAGGAATTTGCTGAAAGAGTACGCCTTTTAAATTAAAGGGCGCGTTCGCTTTAGTTAAGTAAATGTACTTACGTATACGTCTATTGTAGTTCAGCCTAATGCCTCGACTTCTTAGACATTCATAGGAAGTTTTTCTTTAGAATTTTTATGGTCGACATTGGCCAGAAAACAGAAAAAGAATTTTTATTCACCATTGATGCCGATAGCAGTTATGTTCAGATACAATACTTTCATTCTGTGTGTCGGCCTCACTGACTTATAACAATGGACTGAGCGTATTGCCATTTTCCTATAGGAAAGAATGGCACAAGTTTTACAGTTTTCTTTTTCGCCCTATGGTAGAGTTGGAGCTACCAACACAAAATATTCTTATTAAACGTTTTCTTATGCGATTTGATGTTTTTATGTTGGCTGCAGATGCAATCACGGCAGAAAGAATAAGGTAAAGATAGTGTTTACCATGCTCCGTCACTCTTGCCCATACGCAGGATTCAGTTAATAATAACTTTTGAAAATTAAAGTCGGAATCAGTTTAATTCCTTCTAAGCGATTAAAATATCACTTGGACACAAGAAAATATATTTTTTTATTATAATTCGTTTTTCGGGTGTAAAATTTCATCTGATTGGTTGAGTTTTACAAGTTTTTTATGTAGTAAACGTTTTAAAGGGTGCTCTAACGGTGATATACAGAAACACAATATTTGTGCCACATGAAATAGCAAATCGCTTAGTCCATTGTTATAAGTCAGTGGTCGGACTCCAATAATGCAAAAACTTCCACGAAATTTCTAAGAAAAAATTGAGGTTTTCATTAATTGGCAACCACATTTTTATATATATTTTTTTTCGGTTTAACTAAATATGCAGAAAAAATATATTTTACACTAGCTGCCTGATATAAAAGTAACAAGGTAAGTAGGTTTCATCTGAGGTAAAATGTCACTAGTTGTCAAATTTCCAAGGAAATGTATGGAAATTTGTTTTTTTTTCACATTTTGCAACTTTTATGCACAATTGAGCACTGGTCACACCGGGAGCGGGGCGGCACCGTGCGGTAGCAGGCGGCAAAGTAGAGTGTTCACACAGGGAATGGCGGATTTTATCTAGTTCCGATGAAGAAGTTCTGTAATTAGTAGCTTTTTTTAAAGAAAAACAGATAAAAGTGATGAGGTTCGATTACGAATACTTTAGAATGCAGAAATACTCATTTGACGAATTGTGCGGACTTATTTCGAATGAAAAAGAAGATTGTGTTTTTGAGTAATCTCCAAAATCGCCACTCCGCGCCACTCCCGGTGTGACTTATAGATTTCATTTTGCAAGAACAATCGCGCAGCGGAAAGTGAAAACTGCTGCGCCGCACCACACTGGTGTGTCACCTACTCTAAAAGATTTCCTTTGCTTAACTTCTATTAAATGTGCACTTAAAAACTCGACTATGTTTATGTGCTTGAGATTTCTTAACAGCTGTAAACATTTTGACAACTGAGAGGAACCTACCTTGTTACTCTTTATACCTATGCACTAGCTGTGTTCTTTTGTGCACCTTGTTCTAGAACTCCCATATACTGGAGAGAACAAATTTTTCTGTCGATTGAAGCGAACTATTTGTACTGTTCGCTTCATTTATAAATCTTCTATGAAAATTTATGTTATGAGGCGTTCTGTTGTGGGATTGCCATACAAAAATTTCGTTTTCCACTATATATTCGGACACTGCCTGAGAACGCGTTGACATAGAGAGCTGAAATTTGGTATATGGTGTTTTAGTAATAGCAAAAAAGTTTCAAAAATGAACTAAATCGGGCAACCCCTCCTTGGTGTTGCCCTATAAAAATTTAGGATTTTTACGTATACTGTAAAAACGATAAGTCCTATACGGTTTTAATGTACTGAAAAGTTCTTCAGAATACGAAATCCTATAAGATTGGTTCTAATCATTTTTCTCTCCGTCGAACCGTTCTAGAAATATATACGAAAAACCACTTCAAAAATCAAACTTGATCAGATAAGTGACCATACGTAATGACATACGGGCATTCATCTAGCTAGGGTATCATAAGAATTGGTCTTAGACCAATTCTAGCTTTTTTACTTGTTGTTTTTTTTTATTGATTTTTTTTCATATTATTAAGCCAAACTCAGGAGATACCTACCCTATGATGCAAAGCACTGCATGGTAGGAAGCAGATAGGGAAATGAATTAGGGAAGGTTTATTTTATTGTATTGATTTAAAATATGGAAATATCAACTTTGTTGGCATGATTTCGAAACGCAAGGGAGGAGGGGACAACACTTTGAGGTATTGCAAGCGATTCTATACTAAATTTTAAATAACCATCATAGACTATATCGTTCAGAAGGTATATAGGGTGATTCATTAAAAAAATCAAAAAAAAAATCTTCAACCCCCGCAATTGCCCAACTGCACTTACAGCAATTTTTGCTTATCTCACTTAGGCCTATATCTATATATCCCGTAAACTTTAATCTTAAAATATGTATGATTAATGTACATATGTATACATTTTTCCCATACGATGAATAAACTTAAGCCCGCGAACAGAATGATATTTTCTCTTGTCTCGCATTTTTTTAGCTAGCATTGATTCAGGGGACTACAAAATTTGCTTTTCCTTTTAACGAAATGGCAGCGATTTCAATTAATTAGGTTATGTAATAATGTAAACAGTATAACGAAATCTGATTAAGAGAGGTTTCGTGCGACAGTAATTTGCTTTTGAACTTATTGGTAACATGCCGATTTTTTATAGCTAGCTGCTACTTACCTACATTCATTGCTTCGCCACGCTGTAGGTAGTAAAGCGAATAATAGCTTTACAATTACTCGTTGACTGCATGACTGCGCACAATGTTCTGCTACTTAAAAACATTTCTGACAATGCTCGCACTTAAGTTTGGAATCTCGTGTTCGTTCAGAAATTTTTGTTAATTTCTTTCGACACGAAAAGTGCTCGCCAAACAATTCACAGTTCCATTCCATACAGCAGCAACAGTATATTTGTATTGTTTTGTAACAGACTAAAGAACTGAGCTGATCTGGGCCGGGGTAGACTGTAGACACTAGACAGAACAAAATCCAGATATCGCATGCTCAGATTCGGGCTCGCTAGTTAAAGAGAGCGACAACATATTTAGTATGAGTGTGCTCGCCGAGAAGTTCAGAGTGCACCATGGCTTTTGTTAAAACTGAAGAAAAAATCGGATGGAAAGATGAGAATGTAATTAAATTAATTAATGAATTCCGTTATCATAGGGTTTTGTGGGATGTATCCAACATAAATTACAGAAACAGAGCAGCTAAAGATCTGGCTTATGAGGAGATCGCAGAAACCCTGGGCATAAACACAACAGAAATTATCAGAAAAATTAAAGTAATTCAAGCTCAGTTCAGAAGAGAACGCCTGAAAGCAGCTGCCAAGAAAAAGTCTGGCATGGGTAACGAGCAAATATTTCAATCATCGTGGTTCGCGTTTAAGCACTTAAAGTTTTTGCTTGATAATAATAAAAAATATGCTGTAAGTATATTTATTTATTTTTTATGTTAAAATTTTTTTTTACAATCAAAGGCATTTTTTCATTTCTAGGCGAAATTCGATGAGAGCAATGAATATATCGAGGAAAAATTGGAAATACCTGACAATAGTGAAATCCAAGAAGCTGCTAGTGTTGTTTTTGAGTCGCCAATTGAATCTCCCGCTCCGGATCCCCCTGTGTACTTTCCGCAGAATGTAGACATTAGAGATGAGTGCTCTGTATTTGGAGAATATGTTGCATATAAACTGCGAAACTTAGATTTAATATCTCGAACTGTAATAGAATATAAAATCAACTCTCTTTTGTACAAAGCTGAATTAAAGAGGCTAACTGGCTCAACGCGAAATGAAGTAGAAACACGTGCGCAATCAATTAAAAACGAGAGACCCACACCTGATTCCGAAAATGAATATTATGAATGAACAACTAACTCTGTTTTCAATTATGTATATACATATTTTGTACAAAATTTATTATTATCTATCTTATCTAGGTATAAAAAAAAATGCAAATAAATTGTTTAAATTCTGCACTCATTTTTAATGTTATATATGGTGTCCCGTATTAGGATGGCCATATGGTAGGAGGAGATATGTCTAGATGAAAAATCAAAAAGAAATGTAAAAAAAGGTTATTTTAAAATTTATTACCTCAAAATATCTTTAATAAGTAACACTTAGGCTCTTAAGATATAAATTGCAATTTTACTAATGTTGATTTCGATGGGACCGAGCCAGTGCTGCACTCTTTCTGTCAGTGGAACACTGAAGTCCATCGAGGATACTTCTACTGTCATACCTATTAGTTGTATTTTTTTTGTCATACCTGTTAGTTGTATTACATATAGGAAAATGTCAAACTTAAAATTTATTATAAAAATAACCCAATTAAAAACTTTTAATTCATTTTACTTGAAAGTTTCACAAATATGTAGTCAAAGATTCATAGATTCAAACAGACTATAATTCCACAATCTTTTTACATGAGTTTTAGATGTCTTTGATATAAAAATGGCCGACTAATGATATGTCTGGCTTATCTTTGGTTGTTAAAGTAAGGGCTAATTCGTTTTACAACCAGTTTGACTAATTATTGACCATATGGTCTAAACAAGATTTAATTTCTTGTGTATGCTTGCTCCCGGCATATATTCTCACTGTTGCCTCCAATGAGCATAAAACTTAACCCAACACTTATACACTAAATAACTAAGTCCTCCAGGGCCAGGGGGCCAATACATTTAAAGTATCACAAAGTTAATTGGCCCTGTTTGCCTTGTGTTTAAATTACCCCTTATTAGAAGAATTTCTACGTGATATATCACAATAATTCTTAAAGTAATACATATGAAGGGAGGTTTATTATACTAAATTTCACAGGATAGGCAAGATTTATTTCGTTCTAATATGTGAAAGTAATACCTATAATTTTTTCACCCTTATTATCGTTGACACTTTAAATGACACAAAAATTGTATTATGATTGTCGTTTAAAGTGACATTTGTCGAAAACATAGAACTTTGGACGTATTACTGTAGTCGTATTAACTGGACAAATGTCGATATAAGTGATAAGTAAGTGACAATTTCACTCAATTGGTTTTTGTAAGTGACAGATGTTAGATGTAAGGAAAAGGAAAATGCAAGCGGAAAAAGATAAGTTTTATGGTGGCTTTTTAAGTTGTTAATTAAAACATAGAATTCAATAGTTTTTTATAAATTAAATTGTCTTTTTCTTGCATTTTTAGTGTAAAAATTACAACAACAAAACCATTTAAGATTTTATGGTGAAGAATCCTTTTATAGCTAAAGGACTGAAATACACAGAATACATCACGTTTATAATTTTTTTCTTTTAAACACTTTCTAAAATAACAACAATACAACGAAATAAGACAAATCTCACTTTACCCACTTATACATACTCACTTTATACATACAGTAGACCAGCTTAGAACAAACTACTGAAAAGTGAATTTTAGAATTTTAATTACAAAAAAAAGGGGGGTCGGGGGACCCCAACAGAAGTAAAACTTCAAGTGTTGTGTTATTTCACTCACTTTGTATTGAAAAGAGAGAGTGAGAGATTTAAATATCTACGTAGTAATATTATAAAGTTTATTTAAAAAGAGTTAAGCTAAAACTAAAGTAAATTTCTTTTTTAAAGAATTGGAAATTATTTAATATAAAAATAAGAAAAAACCTTTCACAGCAATTAAAATACATTTATAAATTTGCAGGTACAAATAAAAAGAATTTAAACTATTTTTTTTTAATCAATTTAATAGACTTTTTTTTTACAAAAACACATTATTACAAAAACACTTTATAAAAGAAAATACCTATATAATATAAAAGTGTTCTTGGTTATTCATAATCACATTCAACTATTGATAGTGTTGATTCTTTACGTGTATTTTCTATAAAAGTTAGAATAGGTTTGTGGTAGGAATAATAGGAAACAAATATAAATTATAATTAAATTAATTTTATCAATAAATCTCGTGAATACTGCATGAATAGTTGTACCACCTCTAGTTGTAGATTCATTAGGGTCGTTAAGCATAGTTAAATTCAAATTATCTTTTAAAAATTTCACTAATGGTAACGAGGCATCTGTGGCGAAATATGTGTTATAATCTCCGCTCAACACTACAATTGAATTATAATAAATTCTGCCGAAACATTTTCTGTAAATTTCTGAATGCTTATTGCTTAATTAGCGTCTATTCTCATAAAAATTATTAGCCAGCCGCCCCCAAGCTATGTATACAAATTCTGAAGAACATGTAGGGAAGGCCACAAATTTTTCTTAGAAATTAGCTGGAAATTTTTTCCATAGAATTGTTATGCATTATTGGAAGACGAGAACGGGTGCTCGAGCCATTAAAAATTTTTAAGTGCGTAGACTCTTTAGATGAGCAAAAAAGGAGAGTGAACGCCGTGAAGAGGGGGAAGGCCCAGGTTTTTATCAGTCATTTCCCCTCTCGCGGCAGTTCACAGCCCAACATAAGAAGTTTTACTTCAAAAACCTCAAAATTTCTCCCATAAGAGGGATATGGAAGTAAATTACCCCGTTCACATGAAGCGGACTGGAGTGGATTAGCGTACTTCGGAGTGAGATAATTCGCCATGTGAACACCCTCCGGACTGGAATTACCTACACCGGTGTTAATTCGGAAGTGGAGTGGAATTAATCACATGTGAACACTTGAGTGGATCGAAGTGGATTTACGTTGGGATATTTTTCGGTATACTACTTTCATTTTTCGCTGCGAACACCTTCGTGCTTTCATACAATATTTTAGAAATTGTAAAATTATACTTCTTTCCATGATCCGTCTTTCTTCTTCTTCTTCTACTTTTGTGATGAGTTGCGAGTCTTTGAGCCTTTCAGTAAGGCTGGAGAAGCGCTCCTCTGGCAGAACCCTATGGAGTATAGCAGCCAGCAAACGAATTTATTGTACAGTTGAATGATCGTATTTTATTTGATGACTGTTGTTAGTTTGCTTCTATGGTACGAGCTGATTAACTTATTTTCTTGAGAGTCCTGATTGGGTGTTTATTATCGTTTCTTAAAAGCGAGCTTCTTTGTCACTTCTTGAGACAATGTGCAATCTTTGACTGATGGCTGCGGGCGGCTTAAGTGTTAATAACTGGGAGGGAGAAAGGAGAGGGAAGTGTTTCCAAGCAAAGCAATGAATGCTAGTACCATACTGAGTTTGAGGGGCACCTTGGGCCTGATTACATTTGCAGAAGACCTGCGGCTGAAGCTAATTTTTAAGTTCATTCAGTGAGTCCTGATTGATAGGAAACAAGATTTTCTCTAGTGTGGCAGCTCTGTGGATCTGTCTGAAATTGATTCTTAGGGAATTGAATCGGGTGCACTCAATTATGCTGTGCTCAATAGTGTTTGGAGTGTTGCAATCCAAACAATTTACCAAATCTAAAGCTTCGGGTTCATTGGGCACCTCTGTCTAGTGAGCATCCTCAGCGTGCTTACATAAAACTGGGCCGATTTAGCAGCTGTTCTGGAATGGGAGTCGAGAGTGAGCCTTGATGTGAAACATTTACCAATGAACCTCAGCTCCTTTTGAGCAACTATTCTTTTTCCTCTAAAACAGATGTAAGTTCCTGTGCCGCATTTGCAGTATAAAGGAATCATTGTTAGCTTATCTGTTTTAATGTGTAGATTTAGTGAGGCGGCTGCCTCCGCAAAGCTGACCAGTGAACCTGACAGACTGGCTAGCGCTTCATCAAGGGATCTAGCTGACGCAATCAACAGAAAGTCGTCAGCAAACTGTACTATCTTGACATCACTGGTAGATACTGAGTGGAGACTGCTGGTGTGGATATTGAAAAGAGTTGGGCTAAGAGCGCTACCCTGCGGAATTCCATCATTAATTTCAAGCTTCGCAGAGTTCAGATGCAACAACCTGCGCGATAAAAAGTTCAGAATCCAACATATGTATTTACTGGGATGTTGAGTTCAAATAAAATGGTCTGAAGTTTGATCAGGGAGACTGATTCATACGCAGAGGCAATGTCCATTGATAGTATCACAGTTTTCAGGTTACTAGCTTTATTCACTGCAATCACATTGAGAATTTTGTTGATGCATTCAACGACCTCCCTTTCGTGTATGTAAAGGAGTACTCCGGGATTAAGCTGTTTTCCTTGAGAAAGGAGTTCACCCTATTTATGACAATGTCGTTTATGCATTTGACTGTAATCTGTATGTGAGCTATTGGCCTAAAGGCTGCTAGAGAATTACCTAGCTTGCCTGTTTTCCTAATCGGTATAATGTTGATCGATCTGAGATCATCAGGGATTATTCCAGACACCCATAGTTCATTCAGGGATTCCAGCAGCGACTCTAGAGCAGATCTGTTTAATAACTTGAAGGCCATAAAGGGTATGCCATCCAAGCCAGAGGCTGAGAAGTTTGATTTATGTCTGGGGACATTGGTGAGCTCTTCTAGTTGAAGAGGGCTCGGAGAGGACTGAAAAACTGGTTGATTTGAGTGGGCAGGACTACGATTAGATTGACTGACATTTGTGGGTCTCAAGAATTCAAGGAAGTCAAGTGACCTGGAAACATTCCACCTCTGAAACACTTCACTACCTTGGTTTTTGGAGGCCAAGTTGCGAAAGATTTTGAAGAATTGTCTCGAGTCAGTCATCTCCAAGTTTTCCATGAAACTTGAGGAGTGACAGACTTTAGCACTCTTGATGGTTTTCTTTAGCAGTTTAGAGACAGCTGCATATTTGTTAATCAGAGTAAGGGACGTGTTCCTGGCACACTTCGCAAAAGTTTCCATTTTTATATTGAAGAGTTGTATTTCTTGGTTCCACCAAGGTTTTGGCGCAAATTTACTGTGAGGTGCTTTGAATGTGTGTCTATCTAGGATGGCCTTGATATCTTGTTTGATGTTGCTAGAGCCATTAATATTCTTGAGCTCATTCTTGATTTTTTCGCAATTGCGGAAGGTCTTCTGAGATGGGAGCCGGGGACTGGTGACGGATCGATGGTTAACTAACACCGGGAGGTGATGTGAATTCCCGATTTGGTGCTGTAGCACACTTAGCTCACTAAGTACAGCTGGCATTGAGGTGAAAACCAGGTCCAAGGTGGATCCCGAGTTCATTCTGTCTAGATTATATATCTGTATATCTAAAGATGGACTAGCATACACAGAGGCAACAATAATATTCGAGGTAGCGCTAGAAATATTTACTATGACACAGTCTAGTCTTGTGTCACCATATCCATCATGCCTATCGTTTCTGATTAGATTGAAGTTTTTTAACGAGGCATATTCGCCATGCTTAAGCCAAGTTTCGTTAAGAGACATTATATCAACATGTTGGGTGTCTAGGAACAGTTCTAGACAAGCCTTATTAGCATTGAAGCTTTGTATATTATATTGTAGTAGTAACATGAGCCGAAGTGTGGGTGGGGGTGAATATAAGTTTGAGAAAGAGTTAGATGCTGTTTTTCTAGACTGTTATGTGTTATTTAAGGATGCTTGACTGGAGTGAGTTGATGAGTTTTTAATACTGTTAAGATCGTTATTGATATTGTATTGGTCGTTTTTTTTTAAGTTCAGTAACAAAGTGGAGAATAGAGTGTGGTGTAACACGACCTTTCATCTCCTTTGAAACCCAGGTAAAGAACTTTTCTAGATTAGTGGTTTTGCTGGACTGGGGCATAGACCCCGTCCACACACTGCTATCATATTGCTGTTGGAATCCTGCGTGGAAATTTGTCTGTTGAACAGAGGGAGAGTGTGATAGAGCTCTCTTCGCGACCTTGGCATATGGAGACTGAGTCATAGTTCTATTTGAATCAATGACGGAATTTCTCAACTTAGGAGACTTTACATACAAGTGCTTAGTAGGGCAAATCTGTTCTCGTCAAGAGAGTTGTTAGGTTTTGCAAGCCTACTGGCTTCATTTCTCTAGATACTCTTTATTGACATAACTCTGAGTATCGTTCTTTCCCGTTCTCTAGCGGGGCACTCTTGATAAGAGGGTTTAAAGTTACCTTTGCAGTTTACACAGTGAGGGGGTTTTATACACCTCTCCTCACTGTTGCACTCATCACTGCTGCAACCTGGACACAACACTTTCGATTTGCATTGAAGTGAGATGTGACCCCACCTGTAGCACTTTTGGCATTGTCTGGGCGACGGAATATAGTAGTCAACCTCACGTCTTGCACCATAAACAGATACTTTACTGGGTAAGTTAGAGCTTTCAAAAGTTAGTTTGACAACAGTAGTAGGTTCGGCGTGTCGGACCTTCAGTTTTTCTTGTGAAACGTAGTACATGAGTTATCCTAATGGGAGACTCAATATTCTGTAACAACTCATCCTCAGAGATGTCTTTGGGGACACTTCGAATAATGTCTTGCTTCCTAATGTATGAGGCTGGGATGTAGCATTTGAGGTTATATCTGGATAGGTCCATGGCAGCTGCCTTGTTGGCAGCCTTACCAGTGGGGAAAAACACTTTAACAGCGTTAAAGGAATTTTGGGACACTTCAGAGAACTTTGGACAGGAGTGTCTTTTGAGCAGGACGCCTATGTAAATGTCACTCAGCTTGGTAGGTTGAGTTTCTGTGGACTGATTTTCTCGTTGAATCAGGACCCAGTATGGACCCTTATCTACCTTCAAGAAACGAATTTACTCGTTTATGACAGAATTGGACAAGCTAGTACCTGAGTTGACTCCGGCCAAGTTATGTTGCCCCTTTTGAACTGGGCTAGCACTTGGGACACTTGATATTGTGGACACTGATTTCAAAGTTGAAATTTGTATATTGATAGCATCAGGAAAGTCTGAAAGTGATGTACTTTCTGACAAATTCATTGATGGTACCCTATTAACTGTTGATTTCATGACTTGAGCAAAAGAACTTATTGGAATGTTATTTTGAGAGCTGCAATCATTAGGTGTATTGGTCTGCAAGCGCACTTGGTCCAGAGTAGCCTGATTTGCCATCTCATCATCAAGGACGAGGTCTGAGTTACTAATTAGCTGATTAGCTGATTAGTCTGTTTGGTATTGGAACCCAAAATGATTGCAGAGGTTTCTGAATGTGAATGTCCTTTAACATTTTTGTTCTTATTCTTAGTTTTTTTTTAAATTTCCATCTATGCAAACTTTACGAGGCGTCTTACTGACAATAGCGGAGATTTTAGCAGGATGAACACCATCCAGCATGGTTCCCAAACTACTGTCACCAATGGGAGAATTGCCGGCGGGAATGGACTTTCCCAGATCCATCCCCGCGCGATCAGCCTCATTCGACTCCACCCTGCCTTTCCTCTACCTTAAACACAGTAAAAAAGCAACAGGGTGAGAAAAACTAACCTATCTCGAAGTATTTTGTATATGAATCCTTTGGGCGTCTCACTGAGTCGAATACGTTTTCTAAATCTATACCCAAGCCGACTGTACACCTCTTACTCCTGAGATTGTGAGTCGCTTCGTTGGTCAGAAGTAAGGTGGCCTGTTTCGTGGAATGGCCTCTTTTGAAAACGAATTGGTTGTTTGGTATGGTATTTTTCTCCTCACAAATGCTTTCCAGTTTTTCCGCCAGAGCTTTTTCACACAATTTCCCAATGTTGGACAACAAAGAGATCAGCCTAAAAACCACTTATTTCTTTCGAGTTTCCCTCTTTTGTGCTATTACACTTTCTATGCTGGAGGGAGATGTCGAATGCGAGCTTTATTATTAGAATAAGATGAAAAATATGAAAAATTCTATTTCTCACCCACTGAAATAACGCTGCTGTTCTATACAAAAATAGTTCTTCTGGTTGAAGATGGAAAGCCGAATGCATATTATTGCATTCATTATAATGCAACTAATGGGGTACAGATTGTTTGGACAAGTTGAATGGCACCTCTAGAGAAACGAACCGTTAGAAATTGAGAGTTGGCCAAAGTATAAAAGTAATCCCTTAGGATTGTCTACGCCAGTTATCTTTAGAATTAGTACGGTCCCAGCTGGAAGACAGCCTCACTATGACAACTTCTTTGCGAGTGAATATACGGTATGGAATCAGGATGATCTTGAAGAAAGACTTACTCGCTAATTGTGAAAGACAATACCTAAAATTTGTAAAAGAGCCAAGGATAAAAAAACAATACGCATTGGCCCATCTTGTAAACGCTCAATGTGCGACGAAGATAAGGCGTACATGTGCGTTGAGTGCGGGCGAAAATTGAAAAACAAACATATTTCTACTCTACTTTCCTATATTTTCATATTAAATTATCATAATAAAAAGTAATTTCTGTGTGACAAATATTATTGCTTCATTTATATTGATTCTTCATGCGACATAAAGACTATTTGTTTCGACATTTTTGGCGCACAATGGCGCACTTTTTGAAACGCACAATGTTGGAATGATTTTTTTATTAAAATATTAAGTTTGAAGGATAGGTTCTTATAATTTTTGTTTTTTATCGCAATCTATTCTGAATAAGAGGTACGATTTTCCGAAAAAAAAAATGTTTTTTCCTTCTCTTAACTTCGCCGATATTTTACAATATTTAAACAATTAATTTTAATTAAAAAGACTAAAAATCTCCTTCCGGGAACCCTAAGCAATACCTAAATATTTTGTTTAGAATTTTAGAACTAATTATTGAAGTTTGAGAGCACTTTTTGAAAGCTGGGGTCACACTGACCCCGTGTGACCGTAATGCGATTCTATTGAAGTGTGACCTATTAGGGTTAAGAAAAAGTTCAGAATTGATGCGGATCTTGGGAATGTAGGACTGTTGGGTGACAATAAGTCTAAAGAAAGGTACGGACCATTGTAAAACCAGTTGTATATTGTGGTTCCGTTTCTATTTATTGACACGTCTCCCCATCTTGTATTTCGGGCGTTAATATCACGCCCTATGATCACCGCATCGAAGCTGTTTGATAACGCATACAGTCTATCCAGTTCTCTAGAAAGTTTTGCATCAGAATTAGACGAAATATAAATGCTCCCTATCAGGAGTTTCATCAAATTTGCGTCGCTGTAGAAAGAAATGCATACAAGGCAGGTTGAGAGCGAGTCGCTTTGGAACGAAATGTAAGCAAATTTTAACTTGTTGTCTAAAATCACAGCAGTTTCCCTACCACTGCCACTACATATGATATTTATCCATTTATCCTGGATTTGTATTTTTTGTTCAGTCTGGTTTCAGACAGGAGGCAGAATTGAATTTTGTGTTACTTAAGCAAATATGTAAGTGCCGTTCTTTTGTCGTGTGCTATCAGTGAATTGATATTCAGTGCAAGATTTTTAGTGTTTGAGTCACTCATTTAGTAACTATCGAGGCTACAAATTCTAGGTAGGCAAACATCCAATCTTCTTTGTTTTGCAAATTAACGTAATTCGGCCAGAATTGTGTGATTCGGGCTGTGACGTCCCTAAAAGGGATATTGAACAGGTTTAAAGATTCGCTCAGAAAATTGTTCAAAGCTCCACCTGCAACTTTCTGCACTCCTGAGCCAGATCTTAGGGTATCAGCGAAGGAGACATTCGGATTCATAAAGCTATTAATAGAGTTGTTTACTGTTGTTCTTCTTATGTTGGCTAGCTGTCTAGCGTTTTGTTTGAGATTGTCTCTTTTCTCCTTAAACTTTATGTACTCAGGTCAGCACGCAAAGCTGGCTGGGTGACCTGAAGCCCCACAGTTGCCGCATTTCGGGGATTGTTTTGTTACGTTGTTCTCGTTTGCCCTGATTCAGATTTCAGAATTGTGTTCCTCGCCACAAACTACACATCTGTTTGGATGGATATGCACAGTACTCACCATTATGTCCGAATCTTTGATCTGGCTATATTACGTTGTCTCTTTTCCAGATAATAGACTGGTGTAAAATATATCTGATGGATGTAAGAGTTCAAAAGTTTTTCCCCTGCTTCTATTTAAACTGTAAAAATGTTTGTGTTTATCTCTAATTCCCTCGTTCTGGCCGAACTGAAAATCGATACCTTAGATATTTTGCTGTTAGGAGCTTTTTCTTTTAGGGCAGTAGAGATTTCCTCGATAGGAGTTTCACTCTCTAATCCTGTGACTAAGATGGAATTTTTTTTAACCTTTGGGAGTAAATGAGAAGGTTTCGACCCGCGTTTTGAGATATAGCACCATTAAAAGACTATAGACATTCACGTCATTGACGAAGACCCTTGTTCTTCTGTATCATACGTTGGTGAATTTATATTCAATATTTTGTACTTTACACTCTGAAGCTGTCGCCTCAATAACTTCAACTAAAAGATCAGTTTTTATACCAAAAACAAAGATAGGGGGGGGGGGGCAGAAAGGCATGGCTCTAACTGATGCTGTTTGATTAGCTAAGCTACCTTCTTAGACGCTGACGGTTGTGTATCTGTATTGATTTTTATTTATATAGATTAAAAGCGACAAATAAAGCAAGAAAAATAATTCCCAGAACTCGTGATTATTGGGGATAATAACAGAAGGAGAACAAGGATTATATGTCGACGAGATGGGGCTACCCGACATGTATAATATGGACTGACTACGTTCACAGAAATGCACTAAAAAAAGGTCGGCTCACTTCTATATTGCTGACTCTTTCGGTTTAAGCACCAAGTACCAACTGTAAACAAGAAAGAAATAAGTGCGTCCGTCGAAATAAATGTTTTTAAATTAATTATTTAGGGTTATTACTGATAACATTGTTTTACCAAAGGTAATACCTATAATTAATCGCTTTTCAAGCTGCGGGCTCATTTTTTTCAATGTTGGCACCGGCGTAAGAACTTTTTTGGACATACGCAATTGAGCCCACATGAAATAGAAAGTTAAGCAGTCTATATTATATATGTCAGTGAGGTTACCAGTGAGCTCCGAATATAGAAACTAAGTATATGATACTATATTTCCTCCATTTTTGACAAAAATTTTATAATTAATTTTCTTGATTTTGTGAATAAATATTCGATATACAGGGTGTCCCGTAAGTGCCGTAATATCCGAAGGCTATGGATGGGTCATGCTTAAACGAGCAAAAAGTGGGTGGGGGGGGGGGGATCCTAACGGTTTCCGAGATAATGGGAGTTGAAGATATTTCGGTATGTTTTTATAGATCACCCTGTAACTTCTGAACGTTATAAACTTTGATGATGACTTACCCTTTTGTAAATAGATAATCCTTGGACCTTTCCAATGGTCTATTTTTAAGATTTTGGAATTTTTAGTAATTTTTTTTTTATTTAACTACTATTTTTATCAAAAGCACGTCATCAATACTAATTTTTCATAAAACGAAAATCCCTAATTTGGATGGCATGTGCACAGGGAACACTGATAGACACGTTGATATCTTATGTTGGATTTAAAATACATACGTTGATGTTAAGTGCAATAAGCTTTATATGATAACACTAAATGATAAGCACTTAGTAAAGTTTTTACTACCTAATGAAATCTTTAATCGCAGTAGTTTTACGATCAAACGTTTTATTACGGCCTTACAAGTAGCAATTGAGTTGATACAAATTCACTATCTTATGAGTAAAATGCATTATTTTTAAAATCAATATCTTTAGCAATTTATGGCGTTTAATTATCATTTTTGTTTTTTTTTAACTCTGAGTGTATCTCAAAATATCTGCAAGATTAAATGTAATTTAAACAAAAATTTGTATTTTACATATATTTCACAATTTGCGCATCATATTCACCCGCATAAATAATATTTAATTTAAGTTAAACATTTAATTAATTTATTATAAAGTAGAACCTATATAAGTCTATAAAAGTAATAATGACTTTTATCAAACTGCTGAGCACATCCTTTGCTATTTATCTCAAATATCTAGAAAAAGCATTTCCATTACCAGAGGATGTTTGTAAAAAACCTCAAGTTTAAATGGGCACCTTAGTCTCTGTCTTGTCTGCATCCCTTATATTGATAATAATAATTATTATTATTACTATGACTTAGAGCTATTTTTATTTTAATAATTCAAGTGACAAGATTCTCATTTTTATCATAACCTAGATGATGAAATGATATGTTCTACTAAGTTTGTCATTCCATTTATAACACATAGGAATAATGTTTGTAGAGCAAAATGGATTGAACAAAACAGCCAAGCATAATATTAAAAGTTATTTCCGAATTTGTCGGGTAACTCTTTCGTGGGGTTGCCATACAAAAATTTCGTTTTTCATTGCCTGAGAATGCGTCAACGTGGAGAGCTGAAATTTTGTACACGGCGTTTTTATAAAAATAGTAAATATAATTTATAAAATGGACTAAATCGGGCAACCTCTTCTCATTGTTGCCATAGATAAATTTAAGATTTTTACGTATGCTGTGAAAACGATCAGATCTAGATGTTTTTATTGTACTGACAAGTTCTTTAGAATATGAAATCCTATAAAATTTTTGGTGTCCGACAAACCGATCTAGAAATATATGCGAACAATCACTGTTAAGATCAAAGTTGCACAGATGGGTGACCATACGAAATAACATACAGGAATTCATCTATTCTATCCCGAACTATACGAATGTGGCTTACAATCTGCGAAAGTTTAAGATGACACACCAGCAATCTCTCTTTATGTCCTTTCTTCCATGCTGTAGTAAGTTCGCTTTTGCCTCTATATACAGGTATGTATATGGCTATAGAGCCGCAATTATTCTATCTTACGCCGAATACCTGGCTCTTTTCGCCAATAGATCTTTAACTATTTTTCACCGGCTATAATCGCCAATTGGGGTTTATTCCATTTGCTTCATAGAGCAGCTCGGAATATAAAATTAAATGGACGACTATATTTTTCTTGTATATTCGAATTTAATTTATACAAAATTTTCCCATGAATTACGAAACAAAAATTGTCCACTCAGAACAAAGTTTACCAACCGATAAATAAAGAAAGCATCTTGCATAATAAATTACAAATTCTTACTACGGTCACTTCAAATGGGTTAATCAGGCAAACGCGTGAATCCATTTGTTGTGACACTCAAGTGTAGTCACAGCAGGTGTTGAGATGCATTTCTACGCACTTGCATTTCAGTATATTTGTACTTATGAAATCTTGATTTGTCTTTATTTATTTATGGGGCAAAGAAGTATATTACAGCTAAGTTTCTTTCTTAATTTTGTTTAATGTAGGCAAAGAAATATTTTTGTAAACAGTCTCGAAATTTATTTTACTTGTTCTGATTAAATTTTGGTTAGAGTTACTTACAACAATTTATGCATGTATGTATGTATGTTACAATGCTGTGCTTTGAATTATAGGGTATCCTCCGAGCTTGGCTTAGTAATATTAAAAAAAAAAACAAGTACAAAAGCTAGAATTTGCCTAAGACCAATTCTTATGATACCTAGATGAATGCCTAGATGAAATTTCGTATTGTCCTCCCTTATGCAAGTTTGATTTTTGAAATGGATTTTCGCATATATTTGTAGAATGGTTTGTCGGACAGAAAAAATGATTATGAACAATTTTATTGGATTTCGTATTCTGAAGAAGTTTTTAGTACAACAAAAATGTCTTGGACTGACCGTTTTCACAGTATACGTAAAAAACATAAATTTTTATATGGCAACACCAAGAAGAGGTTACACGATTTAGTCCATGTTTGAAATTTTATTTGCTAGTGCACTGAAAACACCATGTACCAAATTTCAGCTCACTATATTGACACGTTCTCAAGCAGTGTCTAAATATATAGTGGAAAACGAAATTTTTGTATGGCAGCCCTACGAAGGAGTTGACCGATTTGTCTCTATTTCGAACTTAATTTTACTCTTTTTTAAAGTCCATGTACTAAATTTCAGCTTTCTAAGTATACGCGTTCTCGAGTTATCGTGCGCACAGACAGACGCACGGACAGACAGACGGACATACAAAAATCAAAATAACTTTTAATGTTATGCGTGGGTGTCCAATCCATTTTGCTCTACCATCATTAATTCGAGGTGTTACAAACGTAATGACAAACTTAACATACCCTATAGGTTTTATCTAGCGTATAAAATTCCGGCTACCATAAACTCTAACTAAAATGCTGCATGGCGACGTTCATACAAATATACTCCCACTACATATACAACGAAGTAAATTAATCTTTTTAATTTACCACAATTGCCATTATAGACCGGGAAATGATGACAGAAAGATCCAAGTGATTTGTTACAAGTATGGCGACCCTTAAAGGGTCGAATTAGGTGATTTAAGAAACCAAAATCATAATTTTAGGGCTGTCCGGCGTGGCGTAATTACAGGCTAATTAATTAAACTTGTCGAAAAAATTACGGTATTTGTTATACAAAAACTCTTACATTTTTTTGTAGTCCATGAAAATAAACATGGCGAAAGCGCAATACCTTTCACGAGGATCACAATGCTATACTTTAACGACGGTTCCAAATAGCCGCCATACTGCTGCAAAGACGTAGATTTTTTAATTATGCAAAACGATTTGTTATAGTATGTCAATACTTGTGTATAGTGAACAGTGTCTTTTATATGCATGCCAGTGTCTATTGAATAATACATTTAGAGCCATATTCATTAAGCCACTTAATTGAATTTTAATTTAATTTGTGTTTTAGTATTCCCGTTAGAGAGGGTTGGGGCCGACTTGAATTAAAATTAAAATTATATATGCATTACTATAACATAAAATAACGCAAATTAAATTTTAATTTAATTTTAAGTGTGCCCTAACCCTCTTTTACAGGAGTACTAAAACAGAAATTAAATTAAATTCCAATTAAATGGCTTGGTGATTACGGCCCTTAGGAAATTAAAATCCATAAAAAACGTCAGGCAAAAAGTCGTTAGAGATTCTCTTTAAAGAAAACATATATTCAGTCCTCTGTTTTCTCAGTACATATAGTTATGATAAATTCGATGATCCTAAAATTCCGCTATACATATCAATGCATTATGTGTTGTCGTCTGCCCGTCTCGCCTACTAATCTATCTTATTCTATAACAAGAATAAAGCTAGAATTGCTCTAAGACCAATTTTTATGATACCCTAGACCATTATTAGTAAGATTTACGAAAATTGTATCAAGCAAAGATTATTAGAATATCTAAACGCGAATAATATCCTAGCACCAAACCAATACGGATTTAAAGCGGGCACTAGCACTTCAGACGCTCTTTATGACATCACTAAATATATAAGCCATGCCACTGATAACAATGAATGTGCTGTTGCGATATTCTTAGATCTGAAGAAAGCGTTTGACACCGTAAACCATAAACTTCTGATTCAGAAGTTACGGAAAGTTGGCATTCGTAGTAAAACCCTGGATCTATTAAATTCTTATCTTGAGAACAGAACACAGCGTGTTAAAATAGACAATTCTATTAGTGAACGGTGTACCGCAAGGCACGACATTGGGTCCACTGCTATACCTAATTTATATAAATGATTTGTGTAAGTTAAAAGATAGTGAATTTGATGGTAATTTAGTTGCTTTCGCCGATGATACTGTACTGATTTTCAAAGCAAAAAGTTGGACAGAAGTAATGTTTTTAGCAAATAAGTGGCTTGAAAAGATTTATGATTGGTTGTGTAATATTAACCTGGCCTTAAACTTAAATAAAACATATTATATGACTTTCGGTAACAAACGAAATTATAATATACGGCAACATAGGGTCCTACTAAATAACTTCCAGATAAACCACACTAATGAGATTAAATACTTAGGGCTAATTATAGATAGTGATCTAAAATGAAAAAAACACATTTTACACGTATGCAATAGAATACGGAAAACCACATATAAATTTCTTATGTTGCGCAACATTCTAGATAGGGATACATTGAAATCAGTTTATTACGCTATTATCCGGTCACTCATCCAGTATGGTATAATAGCATGGGGAGCTACATATACAAGTACTTTAACTCCTTTAATCAACTTGCAAAGAAAAGTAATCAAGATATGCCTAAAAAAACAAAATATCACTCAACAGCTAAAGCATTTTCTGATTTCAATGTAATGAACATTCGCCAAATCCATATGGTCACGTTACTTAAATTCATATATAGGAATGTTGAAAGTTTCCCAATCCGTATTCCTAATTACATTACTCGAAACCAGTTAACCATCCCCTTTAAATGTAACTAGGTGTAACAAATCACTAACCCAAAGCCATGCAAGTGTACTAGGGCCAAAATTGTTTAATAAAATACCAGCACAGGTTAAGTTGAATTTGAATATTGTTAATTATAAACTAACTCTCAAACACTTCGTTCGTGAAAACTCTAATTTGTTGAATAGAATTTCGAACTAAACACGATCATTAAATAATAAAATACTTTTATTGAAATAATACCTGGCATATTATACACATAAGTTAAAAAAAACTTTCACTGAAGTTAAGTAGATATGATGTATGTAGATAAGTACGTTATAATAAAACAATATAGATATCTACAATATTCTGTGCAGGTCTGATATTTTTTTTTATTATATATTATATCTGTATTTCTTTTTTAAGCATAATAAATAATATTCTCTCTCTCAGGTCTTCAACCCGCGGGCCTCCGGCTAATTTCTTGCGGCCCCCAGAAGCTAAAGAAAATATTGTATCGCGCCGCGCCCGCGAACGATACTTCGAGGACGCTAGCGCCACCTAGTTAGAAGAGATCCACTCTGTGAGTGCCCGAGATGGCGTTGCAAGTCTATTGAATCTTTCTAATGATTCCAGAAATTAGCACTAATAGAGGGACCTACTAGCCCAGTCTCCTAGCTGGTCGAAAATTCGAGAAATTCAAAGTTGGCGCGCTCGGCCTATATAAAGCCGGCATCACACGGTAGCGGCCAAACCGCCACGGAAACAGCTTAGTGTTGCGCGCGAAGCTGTAATAACCAACAAAAACAAAGCAAACATAAAAGTTTTTATTCAATATATGTAACAAAAGAAGACAAAAAAAAAGACAATTGTGAAATCAAGGCCAAAATAAAAAGCCTGAGTGTTAAATCTACCCTGCCACAAATCCTAACAAGGAAGTTAGGACCACACATTAAGGACAATATATTTTAAATGCGCAAGAAAGTCTCTGATCTGATTTGATTGGTAGCGGCCAGTCCTAATTCCAAGAGCGAACGTAGCGATACAAGCGCAAGAGTACGAACTAGCAGAAGTGTTGCCTATGCGATAAGTGATTTTAGTGAGTTGAGTATAGTTTGTTTTGGCGGGTGTAAGGCGGATAAACTGTATTGTGGCGTAGTGGCGTACAGTCGCGCAAGTTTAGTGTTGTCGTGGACATTTTTATCGGAGGATTAAACTCGTTTCTTCTACCTTGACATTAAAAATGGCTTTTACATAGGGTAAAGAACGAAAAGTTAGTGAAGAAAACCGCATATTTCAAGAAAAGTGGACTGACATGTACTTCTCTGTTAGTGTTAATCAAAAACCCGTCTGTTTGGTGTATCAAGAATCGCTTTCAGCCTTGAAAGAATACATCTTAGAAAGACATTACGATAGAAAGCATGCCACAAAGTTTGAGACATTCAAAGGACAATTACGGCAAGATATAAAGTGAGAGCTCTATAAAGTCAGCTTCAACGACAGCAACATAGCTTTCAAAAGCAGAACATTGAAAATGAAGCAAGCGTGAAGGTTAGCTACATATATACGAAAAAAAAGCATTGAAATCAAAAAATTTTACTGATGGTGAATTTATCAAGGAATGTATGGATGCCGCCGCTGAAGTATTGTGCCCGTCTCAAAAACAACTTTTTTCTAAAGTTAGTTTGTCCGGTGTTACTGTTGCCAGAAGAATGGAAGAGTTAGCGGCAGACATTGAAAATTCACTAAAAGAACGTGCATCGAAATTCGTATACTATTCTGAAGCGCTCGACGAAAGCACAGATTTAACGGATACTGCTCAATTAGCTATATTTATTCGGGGCATTGATAATAATTTTGTCATCACTGAAGAGATGGCTGCCCTTTTTCCAATGAAAGGAACTACAAAAGGATGTAATATTTATGAGTGTTTGATGAAAATACTGAGACTATATAATTTAGAATTGACAAAGCTTTCTGCAGTTGTAACAGACGGTGCACCATCCATGGTAGAAAAAATGAAGGGCTCGTGGGTTTGAAGAAAAAACAGCAGAAAGATCTTCCTTTGATGCAATACCATTGTATCGTTCACCAACAAAATCTTTGTGAAAAGTCCACAAATATTGATGAGGTAATGAAAGTGGTCGTAAAAACTGTGAACTTCATTAAATCACACGGCCTCAACCACAGAAAATTTAAAAAGTTTTTACACGAAATTAATGCCGAGTATGGTGATGTGACATATTTTTCTGATATTCGTTGGCTGAGCAAAAGAAAAATGCTAAAACGCGTTTTTGAGCTCAAGAAGGAAATCGCCTTCAATCAGTTCCTCAATTTAGTGACCCCGACTGGCTGCGCGACTTCGGATTTCTCACGGATATCACGCTCCACCTCAATGACTTGAACACCAAACTACAAGGAAAAGAAAATCTCATCAACAACCTACTTGACACTGTGAAGGCATTTGAGTTTAAACTGGATCTATGGAAAAATCAGTTGTTGAAAAAATAGTTTACGCACTTTCCTAAACTGAAGAGTTGCGAATGTACAGATGTGGATAAATATGTCGCAGCAGTAGATTTACTCAAAAAGGAGTTCCAATCAAAGTTTTCTTACCTCAGATATAATGAAAATTACATCAATATATTTGCCCGACCATTCAGTGTATCCGTTGAAGACATGCTAGAAAATTGTGAGATGGACCTTATCGATTTACAGTGTAATTCGGAACTGAAAGACAAGTTCGACATGGGACTTCTTGATTTTTATGCAAAATATGTCGATCAAAACTCGTTTCCCAAAATCCGAAAACATGCCCAGAAAATGATCTGTTTGGGAGCACATATGTGTGCAAGCAGCTGTTTTCTTGTATGAAGAATGTGAATTCTAAAACAAGGTCGGGATCTACAGATGCCCATCTGGAAGGCAGTCTGCGGGTTGCAACTACAAAAATAAAACCAAATATCGACAGACTCGTCAAAAATAAACAATGTCAAAAATCGCACTGATTGATTGAACTTTTTAACCGATAAAGATTATTGCACTTTGAAATTATGTTTTTTATTTTATTGATGTGGTGGTAAAGTGACGTGGAGCATTGTAGCCCTTCGAACAATGTGAAATCGATTTTTGGCCCTTGCACTAAAAAAGGAGGACCCATGCCCTAGATAAATACTCGCATGAAATTTCGTATGGTCACCCATTTGAGCAATTTTGATTTTTTGCATTGGTTTCTAGCATATATTTCTAGAACGGCTCGTCGGACAGAAAAAATGATTATAACCAATTTTATAGGATTTCTTATTCTGAAGAAGCTTTTAGTACAATAAAAATGTTTAGGACTGATCGTTTTCATAGTATACGTAAAAATCCAAAAAATTTATATGGCAACACCAAGGAGGGGTTGCCCGATTTAGTCCATTTTTGAAACTTTTTTTGCTATTACTAAAACACCATATAACAAATTTCAGCTGTCTATGTCAACGCGTTCTCAGGCAGTATCCAAATATATAGTGGAAAACGAAATTTTTGTAAGGCAACCCCAAGAAGGAGCTGCCCGATGTGTTACATTTTCGAACTTAATTTTGCTTTTTTTTTTAAAGACCGTGTACAAAATTTCATCTCTCTAAGTATACGTGCTCTTGAGTAATCGTGCGCACAGACAAACAAACAGAAAAACGGACAGACGGACGGACATGCAAAAATCAAAATAACTTTTAATATTGTGCTTTGGTGTCCAATCCATATTCCTCTACCATCATTATTTGTGTGCGTTACAAACGGAATGACAAACTTAGTATACCCTATAGATTTCATCTAGGGTATAAAAAGTAAGAGATGAATGAAGCCATCCCACCAGTGTTGCCACTCGAAATCTTTTTAGCGTAGCCCGAAAGTGGTTTGAGTAGCCACATGTGAGAAAATTATATTTAAAACTTAAAATTTTATATAAATTTAGCCCCATAGAGTAAGTAACTGAAAATTTGCTTTAAACCAATTATTTTTTATCTGTATAAAAATTGTTCACAAATATTTCAGGCGGGTCCAAATTTGTAAAGTTAGTTTTTTGTTTGATATACTGTTTAAGTACAATAGAATTATTAATCTCATCGTAAGATAAAAATATCGTTTAGCACTTAAGCTGTTTTGGGTCAGTGCTAATAAATTTAAAAGGTAAAATCATTTATTCAATGTGGACATTTACCTAAACATATAATGGAAGAATTAAATTTTTTTATTATATTAAATGAGCCCTGAAATGTAAGGAACTTTTAAATCGCTATCGGTTATGTCTCACGAGTTTAGCCACCATAAATAATGACAATACACTTACCCTGCCAGAGTGCTGAGACGTGAGAATTAAAATAAATAAAAGTTATTTAAAATATTTTAGCCACGTAGTGAAAAATTTTCCAGCGCAACCAAAACATTGAGTTGTGAATTCATGGCTTCTGCGTTCACTACATATCTACTTTTATACTTAATGGGGAAACGAAGGAATCTTGCAGAAAATTCGAAGCGCAGATTCATGTTATCTCATTTAATTTGGTGTTGTGTTGTGAATGTGAATCAGAAACGAATCATCAAGCCAAAGAGAAGTGAAGCTGAGGGCCTGTCCGGATCCACCAAGTCTTCGTCTTCGTCTTGTTATTACAGCTAGCGACGTAACTTCGGGTCAAGCTCTATCCGAATCCATGTCTATGCCACCGAGCTTTGCTACTTTGTATAAAAGTTTTGACATCTGGTTAGCTTGATCACCGAGCCAAGGTTCGAGTTGACTTATAAATAGACAACGTATTGTGAGGTTATGTTTGTTTGCTGTCTGTGAAATCAAGCTAAGCCAACGAACTAATTCGGACAGGTTAGCTTCGTCTTCGTCTAACTGTTATAATAGCTGAGCTTGCTGTGTTTCTGTATATCACCGTTAGAGCACACTTTAAAACGTTTACTACATAAAAAACATGTAAAACTCAACCAATCAGATGAAATTTTACTCCTGTTACAAGTCAGTGGTTCGTGTCATAGCCCTAAAGAATACTTCACAAGCCATGAAACAGACTCCATCCCTACCACATGCGAGTCCTTACATTCTCAAATATCTAAAGTGTTCTTATCTAAAACTGGCAAAATTCTGATTTGAATAGCTCCTCCGCCCTAAGCTACTATTCATACAGAAAAATGGTGTTCTGATAATCTTAAGCTTGCTTTCTTATTTTCCGAACCGTAATAAAATGTTCATACCTTTCATCACAAAATTATTTAAAACAAGTGAAAAAGCTAGAATTGGTCTAAGACCAATTCTTATGATACCCTAGATGAATGCACGTATGAAATTTCGTATGGTCACCCATTTGAGCAATGTTGATTTTTTGCATTGGTTTCTGGCATATATTTCTAGAACGGCTCGTCGGACAGAAAAAATGATTATTACCAATTTTATAGGATTTCTTATTCTGAAGAAGTTTTTAGTACAATAAAAATGTTTTGGACTGATCGTTTTCAAAGTATACGTAAAAAACCTAAATTTTTATATGGCAACACCAAGAAGGAGTTGCCCGATTTAGTCCATTTTTCACATTTTATTTGGTAATGTAGTAAAAACATCATGTACGAAATTTCAGCTCTCTACGTCGACGCGTTCTGAGGCAGTGTCCAAATATATAGCGGAAAACGAAATTTTTATATGGCAACCCCACGAAGGAGTTGCCCGATTTGTCTCATTTTCGAACTTAATTTTACTTTTTTTTTTAAAGTGCGTATACAAAATTTCAGCTCTCTAAGTATACGCGTTCGCGAGTAATCGTGCGCACGGACGGACGGACGGACATGCAAAAATCAAAATAACTTTTAATATTATGAATGGGTGTTCAATCCATTTTGCTCTACCATCATTATTTCGAGGTGTTACAAACGGAATGACAAACTTAGTATACCCTGTAGATTTCATCTAGGGTATAAAAATTTATCTTAACGAAATGACTACGATTCCTCAAACAAAAACTCTCAGCTGATCATCATTGTATACGCCACTGTGCCGTCGTGGCATGCCGTTGCTGATGAAATCATGTAGCTGCCTACAGATTCGGACTTCGGCTTCACATACACACATGCAATTATCACTCAGCTGAGAGGTATTGAGCGTAAAATGGTAAGGTCACTTTGTAATCAAAACTATTTTATTATTTTGTTAAGTAAGGTATGTAGGAAGTGTAGCCATTGCGAAGGTAAGAAACCAAGCTTTAAATTACTACCAGACTATTTTCCTGTATGGATAGTAGTTTAGTCACTACAGCATATACATATAAAGTCAATGTTTGGCACTTTTCCATAAGTATCAATCATTTTAGAAAATGGACTCCACAACGCATACATATAGATTTCTGTTTCATGGCTTGGGGTATTCTCGAGGGTTTTGTTCGTGTACTATAGGGCCTTGGGTGCATTAGTTCACGATTCCGTTTAACTTTAGTTGCATCCTTGCATAGTTTGTTAGTTTCTTATTGCTATGTTATTGCATTTTTATTGCCTAGACCGTTGGTACCAGATGTGATGAGAGGGAAGTACACATAAACTTTTTTAAAGAAAATTTTGCCATTATCGACAGTATTTCAGGACTCTACCTTTGGAAATGCCTCATTTATTGTTTTTATTATTTCAAGTGCGATAAAGTAAAAATAGTAGAGTAGAAAAGTAATAGTAACATTATTTATTTAAACAAATCCTAAAATCTCCAAAACCAACTATAAATCTGCGATTTAGTGACTTAAAGACAAAGTTTATTGCAAACGATTGACTGGCAAACCCAAAAATATAAATTCAAATTCAAATTTTTTCAAGAAACATTGCACAATTAAGATTTAAGGATCTTTCCAATTTGTACAAGATAGAGTTAGAATATTAAAATAAACAGTATAATTCATATAAAGATATTATATAATAAGAGAGATAGAAGAAGTAAAAACAGAAAAGAAGGATGAAGAAGATATGATACTATAAAAAATAGAACGCTAAGACTTATTACTAACTACTTAAAGTAAGAAATACAAATATTCTACGACTTATAGAGGATAGTGTGCCGGCCTGTATAGAGCTTCTGATTTGAGAGGGTAACTGGTTTCATGATTTACTGACATGGCTGAAAAGCAGGCGCTTTGTTATTAAGAATTGAGACCTAGGTAAAATTAGTTGCAATGTTCTATTAGATCTAGAAAAGTTAAGAAGTACAAGGATTTATCTAGGTTTTTATATTTTATAATTCCTACCAAAAGAACTAGCATACGAAAGTTCAAATAGGTTAGCAAATCCGACCCCAAGATTGAGCATCTATATGGTGATACATGATCGTATCTACGAAGGCCATGTACATATCTGATTATAGAGTTGAAAGCAATGCTAAGTTTCCTTGTATTATTATAGTCTAGTTTGCCAAAAAATTCACAGCCATAGGTTATTACAGGTACTAGTAGAGCACGAACAAGAAGTAATTTGGTGGGCATTGGGAAATAGCTGGATGTCCACAATGTACGAAGTCCACCATAAACGTTTCTGATAACAGAAATAATGTGGTAATCCCAGATGAATGTGCTATTAAATATAACCCCAAGACTCTTAACGGAGTCGACAAAAGGAATAATTGTATTATTATTAGTCACAGGTGAATATCCATCTGTGTTTAATTTTCCCCTATATATAATCATGCTTTTAGATTTAATTGGATTGAGTTACGATTGGAGATGTACAATTGTACATCATCTGCATAGAGATGTAAATCACAAAACTTAACTTGACGGAAAATGCTCGTTGTGGTAATAAGAAATCATAAGAAAACTATTCGGATGCCAATCGTAAAGGCTTAAACACAACGCCCGACGAATATTGCAGTAATAAAAACAATTTTTTCTAGGAACGTTTCATAGAAATCGGCAGTGCCGTCGGCCATCGACCACTATTTTGAATTAAACCAGTTTTGACGACCAGATGAGCGGACGGCCGACGACTATTACAGTTATACACAGAATTTTCCCTAGGAACGTTTTATGGAACGTATATTGCATAGGAGTTCGTCGGTCGCTCTATCATCGCAATTGTGTTTAAGCCTTAATGTTTGCTGGGTTATTTATTAAGCGTGTCATTACAGCGAGCTTGTTTTAAACTGGTTGTGATAGAAGATAGAAGATCAGGGGCGAACGATGTTTTTCACGCATTTTGAGCTATATCTTTATAACCAAGTAACCCAAAATTTTGAGAAAAAAGTTTATGAATCCTTGAGTGTAACCCTTTCAAATGATACCTCACACCATACAAAAAAAAATTCTTTTGGTGGGCCGAACCGAACTCACCTCTATAGCAAATTAAAAAAAACAAGCTATTTCATAATCTTTGACCGTCAAATTCGTACACTGGTCCATTTTCTTTTTCACGGTGGGACCGATTTTATTGGCAGGGGTGTCACAATTATCTTAATTTCAAATTTCATTTTCGCTTTAATATTTATATTACACGTTCAACAAATTCCAAATACATTTGAAATATTTTTTTGTTATTGGAAGCTAGTCTCCTATTACATCTAATATTCCTTAAACTCGATTTTTAATAAAATAAAATTTTTTGTTTTCCCATACCTAAAAGTAGGTATAGGACAGAGAAAATATTACAAATGTTGTATTGTAAGCTACTTCTATTCTATACTAGTTAAAGTTTCCCGCTCTTAGAACGGAACTCTCTCTTAAGTTTATGAAGTTGTTTTTATTCTTTTTAATTTTTTTAAATATATTTTAATATTTTTTTATTTTATTTTAAATTCTTTGTTTTTATTTTTACTTTTTTTATTTTATATCTTATTTATTTTTTATTTTTTAAATATATTTTTCATTGAAAAAATCATGCTAGGATTTTTAAGTTGGATACCTATATCGATGGTCTAGTCTAGTTCAATACTTAAACAAGTCCGAATATTTGGTTTGAAGTTAAGTATTACAATAATTAAAATACAATATTCTCTATTCGAATCTAAATTTGACAAAGGCTGCCTTACTAATGAAAACAGGATACAAATCCTATTCCAGTACAGAACTGAAGTTTTTGAAAAAAAAACCATTTATGTACAACTTAAATGTCAATTATCTCGAAACAGTTAATTTTTTTTGTTCCAGTATTGAACTAGACCAAGGCTTCTTAAACCTTTTTCTTTCATGACACCATTTATGATTGTGCTTTTTTGTCCCTACCCAAAAAATATAAAATAAAGATACATAAATATTTTGTGATGATTTATTGATTAGGTAACAATATACGTATGTAAATACATAAAAAAAATATGGTTTTAGAATTTGTACAAAAATATAAAATAAAAAATTTCACAAAATGTTGTAAAATTGTATTTAATAAACCCACAAGATTTCGCTAAGCGCCCCATTTCGGGTCGAAACCCATAGTTTACGAAGCCCTGAACTAAATCATCGCAGAAGTAGACACATATTTTCTGCAAATATAGACCTCACCAATCTCATTTCCTCCAACTATACCTACATACATAAAATGTAAGGCAAAGTATAACTGATGCAATTTATTCTAGATTGACAAAACCTAATGCACTTTGACGATATCTTAATCTCGTGTTCAAATCTTTATGCCAACATATTATAGTATAAAAGCATGCAATCAACTCATTCAAATTCACTTTAAAAGACCGCAACAAATTTAAGAGTCCTTTTATTAGGATAACCCATAAGTGAAGGACTCTGCCGGAAAACTGAGTTCATGAAGGAAAAAAGATAATAATTTCAGATCCCATGTGGAAGCGAATCAAATCAACCACAAAATTAGTTGTTCCTGGTGCACCAACAATAGAAGGTTTTTTCTCAGATCGTCACTTTTGATAAGAAACCTGATACTTGAGTTGCAGGAGAGTATATACCTAAGCCGCAAAGCAGATATACTCATGAATGACAGACGGGTCGTCATCGTATTGGCAAAATATGTTTGGACAACAAATTACAATTGTAACAGATACCCTATTTGAATTTACCGCTAAAGCCATTTCCTAATCATTCAGAGATCAGAGACGGTAGTTCCTTTCATGCAAAGGATAAGAGGGTCAGCTTAAACGGAGGCAGATAGGATGCAACCATTTTGTACCAGTTTAAGGATAAATATGTATCGTGTAGTTGACTACGCCCAAATTAAATGCATGACTTCATTTTTGGGATGATCCTCAATGAGAAGGGATGGACGCTCAAAGTAATTCGCTATTAACGATTTGTTGAGTAGGTTACGGGTATTGGTATTAGTTGATTTCTTCATTTCATATATAAATAAGGAACAGAAATTGCTTGCAACTTTAGTTACGTTTTTATTGTGGGCTATGATGGAGTGCTGCCGTGACCAGGATAATGATGAAAAATGTAATGAAAATATAATTAGTAAGCCTAGTGACTTTAGTATTGATCATATTCTAAATAGGGCTGGAAAGTCTTTTTGTGGAAAAAATGTGGACTTGTGTCAAAGCTATAGTTTCAGTGCATATAATTTTCAAGATCAGATAAAAGTGCAAAATAATATTGTGCCTATGTTTGATTGGTTGCAGTATACACGATATCGACCTCCAAAGCTTCCTAGTAAGTCTCGTTTAAAATTAATATTAGGGTAATAATTATTATTAGCAAAAAAATAAATATAAAACTCTTTGCGAATAAAAACGGTCGTATCGTTTTTTTTATTAAACTCGCAACGACCACGTGAAATAATGATAACAAGAATATATACATATACATAGGTTAAGATATGTACTATATTTATCATTTAGTAAAGTTCAGTGGCTTTAATTATCCACATAGAGTCTTAGTCTCCTCTACAGTATCATTACTCCATACTCTCCATTCATTACGGTCTATGGAAAATGCTGGTTGAGCCCGTAAGATATTATAGAGTTTCTAATAATTCTTTATTCGACAATTTGTCATTTACATTTTGCCCTCCAACTCCAAGATGTAATGTGTAATGCTATTATCCTTTAGCTAGGACCCGCACCTTTTCATATCATGTCGTATCATACATATGTAAGTCTCATGAAATTTTATTTATGCACTTCCCAGTAGCTGCTTCAAATACAGCACGGTAATCGAATTCCTAATGACAATCGTAACGGGTAGCGGACAGTCCTCATTTGAATAGAAATCAAGACATCGAAGTTCACAAATAGCTGTGAATGGTCGTGATCAAGAAGAGGCATTTTCTGCAACCCCCGCCAATACTTGGATGACGGACAATATTACCGTAGTGTTGTTCGTCCTGGCAATATATTTTTCCGGAGCTGGAGCTATTGGCACACCATCCAAATAAAGCGAAGTAGAAGAATCATATTTGGGTTCCATATCCAATGGGGGAATACAGGAACTGCGTAAGTAAGATGCCTTCCTTCGTCAATGGGGGGGGGGGGGGGGGGACAATTTTATGAATTACCTAGCCGAAGCAAATTTAGTTTCTCCTACTTACATCTGCATATATTTAAAGTTATATATATTATTTAATTAAGTTAAGATGACACTCAAAGTTCCAATCATTCACTTCTAGACCTTTGCATCATATCTAGTTAAAGTCAGTAGTCATCTTTACTGCTATTTATATAATATCAGCATCAGAAACCTACGTACCAAATCGAAAAACTTTACAATAGTTCATCTGAGTGCATCTAAAGGGTTGTAAGAACACACCAAGGATGAATTCTATACCTGAATGAATGATCGCATTCCCAAAATCCTAGCGAAAGTATTGTTGATTTATGTATAATATGAACTGTCAAAACGGCCTGGGTAACATCAACTTTGAATATATACAGGGTGTTTCCCACTAGAAGGTCAATAGAGCAGGAGCTGATAGTATCTACTCACCTAGACAAAAAAAAATTGTATGGCAGGGCGGGAGGCCATATCAACCGTTTAGGAGTTACAGGGTGATTAAGAAAAAAAGCTAGTTGTTCACAAATCACCCTGTATATTGAAAAGTACAGGGCGTACGGTCACAGTTAAGGGCTCATTGTATGCATGGCCTTTCTAACGACTGCTCAACCAGCCCCGTACCCATTTCCCCTCAAGAAATATGGTTGTCTAAACTGAAAATTTCGCATTTTCTTACCTTTTTGATGGTTGATATCCCCCCCCCCCCCCCTGCCATTTAATTTTTTGTTTGACTAGGTGAGACTATCATCTCCCGCTTTATTGACCTCCTAGTGGGAAACACCCTGTAATACAAGAGATGAGGATTAATATCAAGAGCAATAGTGCACCCATGAGAGTACGTGCTTTAATGTATGTAAATAAAATTGTCTTAGAGAACTGCTGGTTAATGGCTGTCTAGTGGTAAAGCTTCAGGTATAGAGAATTGCTGAAAGTTCACTTAACCAATTATATCAACTGGACGATTCCAGTTCTGCAGAATAGTAAATGCTGTCGGGAGTCATTGTAAGATCCGCTGGTATGATGCATACTTCCCATGATTCTAACTAACCATTAAAGTTGTATTCGACAACAACGCAGGCGACTATTAATGGGATTAATTATTCGTCTCCCAATTTCCAATTTTTTCAATTTTTTTTTTAAATTTTTCCAATTTTTTTTTTGCAATTTTCCCGACTTTTTTTCTCATTTTTAAGAAATTTTTTGCAATTTTTCCATTTGTTATTTTTTTCTATAAGAGTGGAAGAATAATCTGTGGGGGAAGACCTGCAACGGGGGAGGTATCTGGCAAAAAACATTGCGGGGTGCCACTTGCGGCGCCCCAACCAAATCTTCTTTTTTTGGCTATTATTATTGTGTCGTATTCAAAAATGAATTAGACACTGGACTAGATGACAAAATGTAGATACGATTTTGTACCGAATTTCATCAATATCGGGTTATATGTCCCAATATATGGGCTAATGTCTAATTTGTTGCAATTAAACTATATAATAAAGTTTATTGTTACACTTTGGCCCCTCTCTGATGGGTCGGTATGACATTGACACGATAAACGTGCAGCATGCGGAGGTACTGTCGCCATCGTGTATTTTAATCAGTACCCACTCACGGGTCTGCACTGCGCGGCATTGCGACATGCCTTGTTATTTATTTATTTATTTCGCTAAATGCTAGCTACAATGGTCCCAGGACACAATACTTAAATTAAGCTAACGTTCAGAGCAATTATTGAGGATTTTTCTTAATTGAGTCTTATTAATGTTAAAATCTATCGAATGAAAATTCAAATTCAAATTACAGCACATTCTAGTCATAGGCTCAAAGTGTCCATAGTTGGTTCGATGAGAACACAAATAAATGAAGTCATTAGATCTCAAGTGTCGAGATCGTGAATTGAAATTAATTTTCTGAAGCATCAAAGGCATGTCGATGTCACCCTTCACAAGTTGAAATATAAAGCTAATGTCACAATTTTTTCTACGAGTCTCAAGAGTAGGAAGGTGTATTAAATTTAATCTTTCGTTATAAGGAGGAAGATGAAGTCTATCCCTCCATTCAAGACCTCTTAGAGCAAAAAGTAAGAATCTCCTCTGCACGCTCTCAATACGATCGGAGTAATTTTTGTAAGAGGGAGACCAGACAGGACTGGCATATTCCAAAATGGGTCTAACAAGAGTGGTAAAAAGAAGTTTAGTAATGTAGATATCATCTAATTCTTTTGCCCAACGCTTTACAAAGCCTAACATTGAATTTGCCCTATTAACGATGCGATCTATGTGAAAGTTAAAGGTGAGTTTCGAGTCAAACAATATCCCCAAGTCACATATTTTGTCAGTAGAGAAGCTGCATTTACCGAGTTAAGAAGTGAATTTTGTCGTGAAATCAACAAAATGTCTGCTGATTTAGTCCATAACATGTAGGACCGTGAGGCAGCTCTATGCGGTACGACATCGACGGGATAAATTTCGTACCGATACTATGTCGTACCGATACTATGTCGCTACCGCATCGATCCATCAAGGAACGGCCTTTATGACAATCCAAACAAGCAACAATTAGCCAAATATTCAAGAATTATGCGTTGATCATTCATTCACGGTCATTTTTTAACTCGTACCCGGGAAAGCTTAACTACAGAAGAAATTTTCTAAATAATAACTTTCAAAGCAGTAGAGCCTTATAGCCGGACGAAATATCTTGAGAATCAACAGGAACGTTAGCTATAGGAATCCTTGGAATATCCAGAGAATTACATAGTTCACATAGTGAAGGAAGAAAATCTGGAAGAACTGAGCGACGGCGACGCGATATGTATTCTAAGAGAGGGAAAAAAATTTGTTTGCAGTTTCAGCTAATATTTACCAGACATTTTTTTTAGAAATTTCCGAACTTAAAACGGCTTTCTTTAAAGAAAATAGCGGCACTGACACGGTAGCATCAACTGAGTGAACTGAGCCGGGAAGTGTTATTTATTTTGATCTATATTATGTTCTCTCTAAATGGACTTGATAGCCAAGAAATTTTTTTTACAATCTGTGAACTACAACCAACTTGAATCTATTATGGTTGGGCAATCATTTCATAGATGTCGTGGTGGGCTAATTAGCATTATGATGCTGAACGGAAATTAAGATCCGACTTTTGCAACCAGAAATTATTAAAATAGTTAAAGATAGTAATAATTATAAAACAAAATATATAGAACAAGGGAATTCCATAATAAATGGAATGAAATTTAAAGGGGTTGAAATTCAAATAAACTTAATACAAAGTTTATATAGCACGGTAGCTTTAAAGATTTCTTTTTACCTTTCCATGATTTAATACCAAGCTAATATGTTCTTGTTGAATACATTAGTTAAGATATGCGATTGATTGAAGTTCTTAAGTCGTTAATTCGCCACTTTTCATATCAGTCGAATCGAAATTACCAATTGGGTATTGGGCTTACCTTATACCAGCGAATATCAACTCTTACATACGCTCAAGCAAATCAAACGACGGTACTGTCCAGTCGTATGATTTGCATTGGCGTGTGTAGCACAAGTTTGAACTTGAGTTGAGAATGAGGTTTGGCATGAATGAAATCGGACGAAACTATTGCGTATAAACAAACGTGACGACTTTGCTGTAGAAATGAATTAAAGTTTGATTAAAATTCATTGCGAGTGGAACCCTGACTTATAATAATAAACTGAACGATTTGCTATTTCATGTGGCACAAATATTGTGTTTCTGTATATCACCGTTAGAGAACCTTTTAAACGTTTACTACATAAAAAACATATAAAACTCAACCAATCAGATGAAATTTTATACCCGAAAATGGAATTTAATTAAAAAAATATATTTTCTTGTGCCCAAGTGATATTTTAAGTGATTTATAAGGAATTAAACTCATTCCGACTTTAATTTTCAAAAGTTATTTTTACCTGAATCCTCCGTATGGGCAAGAGACGGGGCATGGTATCTTTACCTTATTCTTTCTGCGGTGATTGCATCTGCATCCAACATAAAAACATCAAATGGCATAAGAAAACGTTCAGTAAGCAATATTTTGTGTTGGTAGCTCCAACTCTGGCATAGGGGGACAGAGAAAATTGTAAAGCTTGTACCATTCTTTCCGATAGGAAAATGGCAATACGCTCAGTCCATTGTTATAAATCAGTGGATTTCCCTAGTTTATAATCCGATTTATATTTGCAAGCACTCACCGAATATTTCATTTCTGTTTTTTTTTTAAATTGTTATAAGGGTTTTAACAAGCACTAGTCGTACTATAAAACTTTGAACAAAATAAACTTCAAATATATATAGTTTTAAAAAAAAAACTGATTCCGTACTTTTGTTAAATTTCGCAAAAGAATTTTAAATTAAGTAAACCTGTACACAAAACAAAAGCACATTTGACAATCAAGCTCCAGTTTTGACAATAATGCTCCCCAGCATCTTACTTACTCCTATTTATGATGCCCTGCTCTTGAAAAATTACGCTTATGTACACGAATTCACTTATTCCTGTTTGTTATATATTCTAAGCTACACACGCTCATGCAAATCAAACGACTGGGCCATGCAAAAGTCGCAAGATTTGTTTGAACGTGTGTAGCGGCCTTTATACAGATTTTAGTTTTCTAGAACAATTCGTCAGGTTTGCTTGTACGCTATAGTTTCGCTCGATTTCATTCATTTCAGACTACAGTCTCAACTCAAGCTCCGAGTTTCGCTACCACGCTCATGCATGACATGCTTCAGCCTTTAGAAGAATTCAACGAATAGAGTAATAGACCCTTGAAGGCTTGTGCTAGAATAATATCTATCACAGCCACGGTTCATTATTATACCCTAGATGAAGTCTATAGGGGTGTACTAAGTTTGTCATTCCGTTTGTAACGCACAGAAATAATGATGGTAGAGCAAAATGGATATTAAAAGTTATTTTGATTTTTGCATGCCCGTCTGTCTGTGCGCACGATAACTCGAGAACGCGTATACTTAGAGAGCTGAAATTTTGTACACTGACTTTAAAAAAAAAAGTAAAATGAAATTCGAAAGTGAGACAAATCAGGCAACTCCTTCGTGGGGTTGCCATATAAAACTTTCGTTTTCCACTATATATTTGGACACTGCCTGAGACCGCATCGATATAGAGAGCTGAAATTTAGTACATGTTGTTCTCATTGTACTAGCAAATAAAATTTCAAAAATGAAATAAATCGGGCAACCCGTTCTTGATGTTGCCATATAAAAATTTAAGTTTTTTTACATATACTGTGAAAACGATCAGTCCTAAACATTTTTATTGTACAAAAACTTCTTCAGAATACGAAATCCTATAAAATTGCTTATAATCATTTTTTCTGTCCGACGAACCGTTCTAGAAATATATGCGAAAAACCACTTCAAAAATCAGACTGGCATTGATCGGTGACCATACTAAATTTAATACGGGCATTCATCTAGAGTATCATAAGAATTAGTCTTAGACCAATTCTAGCTTTTTTATTTGTTGGTATTGAAATTGCCTGCAAGATGATTTCGGAAGAAGGGTATTTAACTAGCAAATGATCAATGTTATTAGAAATATTTCCATGAATGTTTATCTTGTCATCATATTTGAGTTGCAATAAAGGAAGCAGTAATAAATTTTTTACCTGTGAGATTTTTAATTTAATCCAGATACATGGAAGCTACGTTCTTTATTCAGTGACTTGAACTGGTTCAGATTAATGTATAAAAAGAATGATAAATATATAAGAAAGTCAAATCTACGTAAAACATACTCTAGAATGATAGCTGCATGAAACTCAGGTTCAATTATTGTTGTGGTTTTATGTGTAAATAACTAAATCAGGTCAGGTCAGTGAATATATTCAGCGGTTACTATTTAACTCTGCATTAGTGGTAAAAGTTTCTGTTATAAAATTAAAGGTACCACCCACTTATCTTATCCTAAACAAAAAGAACGCATTTACATTTATGTAAAGAGTGCCTTTATACCTTGAGTGTTTGAAACAATTTCCTCTTATAGTATTTCATGCACTCAAATTAGAATTTGCTACCAACAATTTATTTCTGCAGGTTGAACGAATCGCAAAAGACGACTTATGGTTGAGGAATATCTTTGCTACGGACATTGAAATTGCCCTCAAGTAAGATTTCAGGACTAGAGAAATATCATGAAAACTTTTTAGTGGAAAGTTTCAAAAGCTAATACTGTATCTACATATACTTCAAACATATTTTATGATGGGGTTGAAGAGTTTAAATGTAAATCAGACATAATTTAATTCTGGACAGCAAAAGGCGTACTACTTTTTATAAAAGCTGTGTTCTTTTGTGTCCACAGAACAGAACAGAACAAAAGATACACAGAAGAATGCCCCATATATTTTCAATAGTTCAGTTCAATCGACAGAAAAATGTGTTCTCTGCAGTATATGGGAGTTCTAGAACAAGGTACACAAAAGAACACAGCTATAAATTATAATCCACTTTGCCAAACATTCTCAAATAAAATTTACTTTTATTCGAAATCAACAATATTATGAAATCCAATATAAATATGTGATTCACAAAGAAAATTTCATTTTTCCAAATTGACATGAATTTCCATGTTAAAGGACATGCAATATTTCGAATTTTCTCCACTATTTTAAACTTCAGGATTTTATATTTATCAAACTCAGAATTTTGATTCCTCTATTTTCATTACTACAACTTCATACCCAAGTTACTGAGAGCTTCTATTTCATGGCTTGTTTTGTGCATTCCGGGAAATATCTACGATCAGCCACTCTTAGACATTCAATTTTCCATTTTGATGTCACCTTATCGGGATCCTACCCATAGATGAATGCTCAATTCAGGGGAAAATACGTTATAACCAGCTACAAGAGTTAATAAACCTTACTAGGCCTCCCAATGTTTTGCCTCCTGTTACTTCAGCTAAAATTCAGCTTATTTCAGTTTGCGTGGTTGCGTACTCAGAATGCGTTTATCCTACAACCGAAAAGTTATATGTTTTTACTGTGCAAAATCGTTCTCCAGTTATAGTAATCATCGTGTTTACTGGCATAGATATCACTTCTTTACAAATGTTGAAAGGGACCAGTGTTTTTCAGCACCGGTATACAAGTGTAGCGATTTTAATTGTTAATATAAAGCCGATTTAGTTTTAAACAAATTTGTAATCATGTAGTTCGTCATCTTATTTTTCAGAAAATATTTACCAAAAAACTCTTCGAGTGAGTAAAAAATTGCATTTACTTTTTGGTGTGAATTTACTACAATATTACGAGGTAACTAATTTCCTATTATTTTATTAGTAAATGTACACTCAATATTTTTAGAGATAGCAGAGTTAGTTAAGAATCTTGTATCAAAATCAAGCCGTGGGGCAGGGTAATCTGTATACAGTCTAAAAGCAATGGGTTGATGGAAGGAGAGGGATTGAGGATATTTCAATATCTTTCGACAATAGACTGCGTTGATGGCAATGTAGTAACAGACCCCCAAGTTCCTCCCCGAACCTTTAGTAGAGTCAATACATTGATAACCATTGGAAGCGACCGGGAGGGAAGTAAGGGATTTGTTACCCCAGCCATCTCTATATTTACAGATGGATCGAACATGCGCGTATCTAGGTAGAGGCACGAGTGGGTACGGCCCACCCCAGTGACCCCGAAAGGGCACCGGTGCCCTCTCCAGAAAATGACGATCCAACATTTTTAAATTCCAATTAATCGATTAATTATATTTAAGTTTCAACCAAGCAAGCATGAGGACATCTGTAGTTGGTTCCAAATTTGTAAAAAGTGATTTTGTAATGAAGCGCCACTCAATAAGCGGCATTCATTACTCATAATAAACCCCAAACATACATCTATTAAAGCGCCATCAAATTAATAAAACGCATCAATACTACAGTTTTACATATGTACAGATATTCTCATACGAGTATCTCTTACATTTTTTCCAAGTCATTCATTCTTTTAAGAATTCTCAAATTACAAAACATCTTCTTTTCGAGACAAATTCCCAATATGTATCTAAAGCTTAGTTTACACTTAGTCACTTGAATCGGGATTTTTATGAGGTAAAGTATATTCGATAAATCGCGATACAACAAATTGAATTCTCTCGCCATTAAACCTTGATGTTTATTAAGGATGTGGCTATTTATACATACAGTATGTATACGCAATAGGTGAACGGGGGGTACAGATCAGTGACACACACGTCACCCCGCACACGTAGCCTTACACACACAACAAACATCCGATGGCGGATACACTAATCCGCACGCGTGCGGGGGGGGGGGGGGGGTTCACTGATCTGTACCCCCCTCACCTATTGCGTATACATACTGTATGTATAAATAGCCACATCCTTAATAAACATCAACGTTTAATGGCGAGGGAATTCAATTGTAACGCAAATTTACTAATAGGAACCAGTCAGTTATAGATTTAACTAAGAGCTGCGCGAGAATTCAGCCACAACCAGAATTAACTAAATATTCTTTAGTTAATACTAGTTCTAACAAAACGCTCTCGTTAATTCTAGTTTTAACTGTGTTATATTAGTTAAAACTAGAATTACCGAGAGCGCTTTGTTAGAACTAGAATTTCCTAGTAAAATCGGCTTTTGACGGATTTCGTGTTTTGACTGTAACATATACAAGTCGAAAATGTGGCGATACAACTGCCGATAAAAGTGCCGATACCAAATCTAGATACTTGTATCTAAGTGTAAACGTACCTTAACAACACTTTACTTTCTCCATTTCGACCGACTGATAATAAATCCAACAGAATTATTGTCAACACAACAGTTTTCCATTTTTAGCATAATGCGACAACGTACTACATCCCAGCAAACATGGCGAAACGCAGAAGATTCACTTTCTTATTAGCTGGACGATAAAATATCTTGCGGATGATAATCATATTCGTATTGCATTATTAACTTCCAACGGGAGAAACTGTTACCCCGAAGGCAAAACATTTTGAAGAAACGAATGCGTATCTTCTACGCGATACGTTAAAGTAATTTGCCAATATCCCTTCCTGGCGAGTTATTTTCATATCTTGAATAAGAAACGTATTCGTTTCTTCAAGATGATTCGCTTTCTTATCGTCTAAGCAAATCGTTCAACAATCGTCGAAATAAATCCTTGTAGTAACGGGATTAAGGAGATATTTCTTTAAAGTAGGTATATATTTATTTAATTAAATTTTTTTTTAATATGAATTGGTGGAATTAAAATCACTAGTGAACTCACAAATTAATTACTGTCATGGAGTTTAATGACACGTTCTTCCAAATGATAAACTCGTGTATCATAGAGATGACAAATAAGCGAAACTATTGTCTTCTTGCTTCACATTTAAAATCAGAAAACAACACTGTTTGTAATTTCATCTTCTTTTCGTCTACGCAAGACAAGGAAGAAATCATTGCACAGTATTTGCTTTAATTTCGAGTAGAAGATATTTTGGCAATATCATCCACATATCGTCCGGAAGATTTTTCATCCAAATGTTTGCTGGGATTGTTTACGTAAAAACAAACCCCTCAACAGGAACCGATTCTGGCCATGTAGTGGCACTGGGCTGTCCCTGACCTACCATACAGCCAGTGTAAGCTTGTTTTAACAATAAGTGAATAAGCATGCGCAATATGCCTAGTGTTTGACCTGTAAATTGGGCTCTGTATATTATTCTTCGTTCTTTTTATTTTCGCTCGTTTTGCTCATATATAGAAAATACTATGCGCAATATGTATGATGTTTCACCGATACTAGTTATTGGTCATGCTAGCCTGCGTTTAATTTTCTTAAGTCTAGGGGTAAATGTTCAATTTCGTTTGTATAAGCGAAATAGACTATTTCCAATATTCAATCAATATATATATAAATCGGAAGTCGTACCCAAAATTATACTCTTATGTTAATTTATAAATTTTCGCCCTTTTACTAAATCTTGCTGGATCATCGATCGATGATCCTAAGTAAAAATCTGGTGCGTCTCTGTAACTTAGGCAGTGGTTTTTAAAACTAAATCACAAACGAACCAAGAGACCCCCGATCCACGGGAAGGTCTCTTGTTCTCCTAATAAAGAACTAAAAGGAAAATTAAGTAGTAACTAAACAAATGTTAAGTCAATAAGTCAAAAATAAAAACCGTAATAAGAAAAACTTGAGTTCTGAGTTTAGAAAGTCAAAATGTAAAGAAAGAAATCTTTAATCGGGGCTGGTGAATCTCTTGCATAAAAGCACTCCCAGTCCTTGCTGTAATCGGAAAATGTAACCTCAGAGCAGCTTTAACAACTGAAAAAAATTAGCAGAGGCCTTAAAAAAGCACTCAGAATCCTCGCCTCGATTTGAATGCAGCCAAATGTATGTGTCCTATCCTCAAACTCTTACATTTGGAGATATTCATTAACAACTTACGAAACAGCAAGAAGAAGAAAGTGTTTAAAACATAGAATACTTGGCTAAACTTTTTCATGTAATACTGACACTTGTTTATCAGTGTTACTTTTGAGAAGGCACCAGGAGGATTCATCTTCTACAAATAGAGGTAATTTCTTGAAAATTCCTCAATTTTCTTGTAAATATGATGACCAATTTCTTAAATTCATCAGTAATTATAAAAAAATCTTAAAAATACAGCCTTTGAAAAACAGGCTTAAATTAAAAAAATACGAGATGAATACTGAAAATTTGAGAAAAAATATTAAAGAAGAGTATAAACTTTCTAAAGCGGTAATATTACTCCGCCGAATGTGAGAGAAGTTTTTCTGCTACATATGAGGTGAATAAAAACGTGGCTTAGAAGCACAATGCTTCAAAAACGATTCTCTCACTTAACATAGAGAATGCCATTGGTAAAAAAAAATTACAGCTGAAAAGATTTTCCTACAGAAATAAAAAGTATATCCTAAGAATAGAATTGCTTAAATGTAGTCTACTTTTCGTTATTCTAGAAAAAGTTTTATTTTAAATGTTTCAAATTGGATAATTTTTAGTAGGTATTATGTTGACTTCATGTAAAATGTTCTTCAAGTCAGTTTCGTTGTATAAGCGATAATTTTCTTATAATAAGAAGAATTTTTCTCAATACCAGAAGTGTTTCTACGTATACATATATATTAATTAAATTTGGCTTCTGTTAGATCTTCGGTTTAATTGCCGTTCAAAGGAGTTTTCTTCTTTCTCTAAAAGTTTTCTCACTCCAGTAGAAATCGTAATGCTAGTAGATTGAAAAAAAACACATTTATCTTGTATTCGAATTAAATGAAATCCAGTCAAATGTATAGGCGATATTTATTAAAGAATCAACCCTTGCTCGAAATCTAACAACGGTAATTAATAAAATAGTTTGATTGATGTAAGGAAACTTGGCGTTAACGCTGATTAACGCTTTAGAAACTTTTACACATATTTGAAAAACAATACTTGATTGAAGAATATTCTTTTTCAATTTTTCTGTCAAGCTGGCCCCTACTAGGCCCAGCCCACAACAAAACCCTAGCTACGCCCATGGGGTCGAAGACAAGTACAGATACAGGAGGGGGTGCTCCAGTAACTGGCACTGGAACGAGTCCTACAGATCGCCTGGCAAATGTAGTATTTTTAGGCAGAATTGGTGGCGATTCACCAAAAGTTATACAGAGTCAGATTTATACATCAGGATATATACTAATAGTGTTGTGGTAAAATCAAAGCTAATGCAGCTATACAAAGACAGCCTAGAAGAAATTTCCTTACAGCACAAGGTGACCCTATGCTGGATGCCTGGTCATAGAAATATCGATAGAAATGAGATAGCGGATGAGCTAGCAAAAAGGGATCCAAAACGGATAGCTCAGATGTAATATCGTACGTGAGAATCTCGATTGGAGCTCTAAATGGCGACATCACCAACGAAAGCTACGTTAAAGCTAATCATCGGTGGGTCAGTCTTGCGAGGCAATTATGACCTGTGCACCAAAGTTAACTCAACAATAAGCTAAGAAGCAGGCGAAATTTCCGACTGTTTTACATTTAAAATGCACACGGCTGGAAAAGGAAAGATATAAGAAAAAGAAATAACAAAAAAATCAAACTCTCTATAAAACTTTTATGATTAAAGACAAAAAATATGAAATCGCAGATTACATGCAACGAAACCGATTGGCAAATGATTCATTTTCGTAAATAAATGAAAAGGAGGGGGTTTCAGATTTTACGTTCATAAAATGTTCCCACGCTTTTATGAAAACAGGTTTTTCTGAAATATTTAGAAAGTTGGTTCCAAAGTTGTTGCTGTAATCCAATGATATTTGAAAAGCACGTGCTTTTGTTCGCTTGTTCGTTTTGTTGTGAAGAGATTAAGTGGGTGTAAATTATGCTGGATTCTCTGATATTTTTGGGAAAAATAAGAATTTTATTTGACAGAAATTTTACATCTTTGTTGTGCACAAGAGGGAAAAAAACAATGGGCTCATTAAGAACAGCAGAGCCGACACAAAAAAAAATGTGTACGGGTGTTAACCAAAGTAAACCTAATAAGAAGATAGGACACAGCCGAACAAAATTGGAAATTCTGCTTGTTTTCTAGAAAGAAACAAATAATGTCATGTACATACTTTCGTTTTTTGCAGGAATCGGGGGAAAAGAACTTGGTTATGCAGTTAAGAACGTAGGATTACTCGAATGATAGAATCTTCTTAAATATCTCCAAAATTCCTTCAAACTATTCATAATAACGTACATCGGGTCACACTACCTCAATTTTGTATGAAAAGGATAAATTTGGCTTTGGCCAAGGTGCTGGAGATGTAAAATTTCTGTCAAATAAAATTCTCATTTTTACCAATCACTTAATCTCTTCAGAGCAAAACGAATGTAAACATAAGCACGTGCGTTCAATTTCATAGGATTACAGCAACAACTTTGGAGCCAACTCTCTTAATATTTCAGAAAAACATGTTTTCAAAAAAGCGCGGGAGAATTTTATATGAGAATAAAAACTGAAAACTTAGCAGCCCCTTCTCATTTCTTTACAAAAATGAATCATTTGCCATTCTGTTTCGTTGCATGTAATCTGCGATTTCATATTTTTTGTCTTTATTCGGAAAAGTTTTAAAGAGAGTTTGATTTTTTTTGTTATATTTCTTCTTCTTTCTTTCTAGCTGTGTACATTTTAAATGTAAAACAGTCAGAAATCTCGCCTGTGTCCTATCTTCTTATTAGGTTATCTTTGGTGTTAACAGACCATTGTGCCTAGATAGCCATGCTAGGAGGCTGCGGGTCTAAGGTTAACCGATGGAAAATTTTTAAGACTAAAAGTCTGAAATTCATTGAAAACACTTTCAATAAATTTGCAAATTGCATTAAAGTGCAGAAAAATTTAACTTTTCGATTCTGCGATTGAAGAAGTCTCATCAGTTTGGTTATCTCTTTCGCCTACCATAGAAAACGATTTCTGTTGTAGCTGTAAAGCTTCCGAGGAAATCGAATCTAAGTGAAGCACACTAAGTCTTCCTAAGTGGCACCTCTCTAACCTAACCTAAAATTTACAATCCTAATGCGTAGATGTTTGTATATTTCAAAGCATACATAAAGTAGATCTGTGTATTACCGAATCGAAGAAATGGAACACAGTTGTAGAACACATAGCTGGAAATACATAGTAGACGGAGAACAATTGTAGATTTCTCTGAAGCTTGAGGTCAATATGTGGTCCATTGAAAGTAACTACCACCCCGTTGTAGCTAGATAAGACGAAGTAAGGATTTCCAAAGTTATAATTTACATTACTTGCGGGATAGTATCAAAAGATTGCTATTTATAGAAAAATTCAGCCAAAATACTATATTAAATAGAAGGAACATTTTCTCAACGTTCTATCAAGACCGATGAAAATATAGAATCCAGAAAACTCAATAATGAGAACATAAAACTATTTCAAATTAATGTTCTGGCACATTCCAGAACAGAAATAATAACCGCAAATAAAATCGATGACTAATGACCAAACTGCAGAATAGAAAACAACTCATCGGAGTTCCTAAATGCGGATCATACCATATCCTCCTAACCATTCTAACTGAATCCACATTAAACAGGGAGATCAGTTTGTGAGGTGCGAGAGGATTAGATAAAGAGCTGCCGATTTTGTCTTATATTCCTCGAGAAATTAAAGTACTAGGAAGTAAGTATTAAGAAACTCCGAGTATAAATACAATTGTTTTCAATCAAATTCTTCGAAATCTATATCTTTAAGTTAGCCTTATGAAACGCACATCGTGATATAGTTAGTAGGAACAATTTTTCTTAAGGCACTTTCACATCAAAAACAAGAATCGAAAAATTTAAACCGAAAAACTCAATTTGGTCCACTTTAAAACAAGAGTTTTGCTGCAATGATTAATAAAATCCAGCGAAATCGGATAAACTAAGAATTTTACCGAGAAAATAGCTATATTTATAATAACCTTTTCGGCCGAAAAATCTAATCCTTTGCACCAAAAAACTGATACCCTTTATCATCCTTGGCGATTTGCAGTTTTTACACTTCTCACGTTTTCCCTAACTCCCCAAGTATGTTAGGAATTGCGATTGCAGAGCTAGGGAGTTTTGAATGGACAAAACGAAAATTCTCATCTTCCAAGCTCCCCTACTCTCTGTGTTAGAAAATCCGGCCCGAGGGAAGAACTTAGCCGTTGCGTTTATACGGAACATCTCTTCCAATCGAGAAAGGACGATGACACAATTTTCTTTGCGGTTGGTTTAAAACATTCTGGATGATTTTAACAATTTTTTTTCTTCTTGGAAATAGCTTTGGTTTTTATTGGACTTAAATGTTTCTTCTCATATGTACAATCAATTCATGACTTGAGATATTGTAATCTCATCCAACTCATATGTATATAAAATCTCACCCTATATTTGAAGCATAAGATTTTTTTTATTTTATCTGCTTTAACCCAGGAATAAATAAATTTCCATACTTATATCATTAAAAGCTGTTATTATTATTTTTTTCTTCTAAGACATATATTTGATGGGAAAATGTCGATGCAGTTTCCTCGGTAGATACAGTAGCACTGTCAAAAGATACTTCCTCTTCTAAGATCCTGGAGAAACTAATGTACTGGCAAATTCAGGAATACTTGTGCGTAAACAATCTAATCAGCTCGTGTCAGTCAGGCTTTCGCTCGCATCACAGCTGCGAAACAGCTTTACTCAAGGTAACTACTGACATTCGCAACTCTCTTGATAACGATATGATATCCATCTTGGTTTTATTAGATTTCTCTAAAGCATTTGATAGTGTTTGTCACAAGAGGCTCTCGATGAAATTGTCTTCGCGATTTGGTTTCTCCCACTCTGCCATTCTTTTAATTATACATTTTCTGTTCGGTAGATCCCAACGTGTCATATTGAATAATGGTCATTCCTCAGATATTTTGCCCCTTCCTGTGGTGTGCCCCAGGGGTCTATTCTTGGCCCCTTATTATTCAGTTTATACATAAATGACCTCCCGGAGGTGACACATGATGTGAAAGTTCACCTATATGCAGATGATGTCTAGCTTTATTTGAGTCGTCCCATAGGTCTTATTGAAGATTGTGTAAGCCGCATTAACTGTGACCTCCAACGAATTTACTGCTGGTCAATCGACAATGTTCTTAGTCTTAACCCTAGTAAATTCCAGTGCATTGCATTCTATCCGCGACAAATCGATCTGTCTGCATTGCCAGAAATTCTACTTAATGGCATCAATATCCCATACGTTAGTAGGACTCGAAATCTTGGAGTGTACCTTAATTGCTGGATGAGCTGCTGTGATCACATAAGTGGCATACTATCTAATATCTATGCTGGCCTTCGTCGTCTTTGGTTATATGCTAGTATCATGCCACTAAGCTTACGTATGACTTTGGTCAAACAACTCTTGCTCCCTCATTTCACTAATGGATGCCTTATTTTCCCAGCCTCAGATTCTGTGTGCTCTAGAAAACTTAAAGTGGCATTCAATGATTGTATTAGGTTTATTTACGGGCTGCGCAGATATGATCACGTATCCTATTACAGTCTCTCATTGCTGGGCTGTTCTCTAGAGACATATTTGAAACGTAGGAACCTGGTTTTTCTTTATAGGATACTGCATTTGGGCCAGCCTCCTTATCTAGCTGATTTTCTGCAACCGTTACATTCCACCAGGGGTCGCAAATTACTGCTGGAGCGTTGTCGTACTACTAATCTCACTGGTTCTTATTTTGTTTGGGTTATTCGCCTCTGTAACAGTTTACCCTCCCGGGTTCAATTCGCGGGCTCTGTCGGCACTTTCAGGCGACTTCTTCTCAATTGTGCGATTTAGCTGCTCTCCATTTAAGCCCGAGATCTGTATTCATTCATTTGCATGTAATTTTTCTTAATTTTTCTTAGTTTTTCTTACTTTCTTGTAATTCATATAGTCTTTCATAAGTTTTTCTTCCTTTTTTAGGCACATATTTTGTTTCTTATTTTTTCAACTTTTCTTAATGTTATTATATTTAACTTTGCACTCTTCATATATACACATTTTTTTCTTTTAGTTTAGTTCTAATTATTTTAAGGTTGTCTATAAGTATTCTATCCCCGTTATTACACCTTATTTTTTATATAGGATACTATTAAAAGATTTTAATCTTATTGTATCTGGGCCGTAATAAAGAATAATTGAATTGAATTGAATTGAATATGACAAATCTAAATTTAGTGCTGTGTAATTATTTTATAAAAGAATTTATCTAAAACACCAAAGGTATTCTTTAATTTAATTAAATCTAGGATTACTATTTCGTAAAATTTAGAATTAAAATTCAAATCACAACTCACAAAACTGCAGCAAGGCAAATCAAAACTTATCAGATAATGGGTAAATAACGTCCAACTCTTCTTGCTCTAAATAAAATTTGACCAAAGGAATTATTCTAAATGCAGAAATATATTTGCGACGTTTATACAAATTAATTATCCCAAATGCAAATCCATATAAGTTTTCTACGTTCATATAAAATAATTGCTGAGGGAAATTTTGGAAAACTTTTATATGAAATTTTTGAATATACCCTAAAGTGAGGCCCCTTAAAGTTTTTGGGGTATACGAAAAAGAAAAAAAATATGTGAGTAGTACAAGCCTGATAAAGGAGATACGTTTGACAATCGTTGTCGCGTAGTTGTCGCGCAGTCCACAGACCATACCACGGGTGCATGCAGAAAGCTCAAGATCAGCAGTAGGTTTATTTACTTCTACGCGTTCATTGAACAGCCGTACAGAAAAATCTGTCATTATACAACCGTTGTGCACCGACATGGATCGATACCAATACATATTTATAGCACTTAGATCATTTTATACTGCTTAATCCGTGGTTATCAATGAATACTCCCATTTTAAAAATATACTATTTCTTTCTAGGACCGCTTCGAGCAGGACCAATTAAAAGAACCCCAGGACGATTGCCTCGCGTTCCATTTACACCGGCACAATTAACAGCTTTAGAAAGTGCATACAAAGCATCAACTTATTTAAGTTCTGAAGACGCAAATAAATTAGCAATGCAATTAAATTTAAGCAATATTCGGGTGAGTACAAGATGGCGTATTTCATTCACCCACTCCGAATTATACTAAACTTGCAATAATCTTCCGCTGAGAATAGTACAGTAATACAGAATAGTAACAGATTCCAAAATACATTTTGTCTAATTTTTTTTAATATGACATGTTCTGGTGGTTCTGTAGAGTGTGTACATGAAAAAGGCCATATATTTAAAGCTATGCAAAAATTTGTTTACTAAAGTTTTCATATATAGGTAAAAATATGGTTCCAAAATAGACGAGCAAGAGAAAGAAGGGAAAAACGTGATAAAGGTGAAGATTGTGCCATTCAACCGTCATTTTCAGATAGTGATATTTCATCACCATAGTAAAAATTTTTGTAAATATTTAATTTTAGTGTATTTAAATATTCTAAATAAATTTGTTTAAGAATGGAGCTTCGTTCACATTGTGACCTTATACTAACATTCCCATGTCCATCAATCAATTTCTTATACCTTTCGCACTCCCGGTTATTGTTAGGTGACTAAGCAAATCCTATAATAAATAATGTAAAGGTGCGTGTCCACTACACAGTTTTCCTTACAAAAGTTTTCTGGAATTAAAAGTTTCTTTATCAACGTACTTTCAATGTATAGAAAATATCTACGAGAAAACTTTTTACAGAAAGAATAATTTTTATTGAAGCAACTCTCTGCGCAAGAGTATTCCTATTGTAAAGATTTTTAACAAGATTTTCCAGTAAAGCGCTTATCGTGGCCGGGTGTAGAAGCCCAGCGGGAAATAGAAGCGCTCAAAGACGAATGCAAGAGCGCTTCCCCACCGTTTCCTTGTCCAGATCATTTTAACGTGAGCATATCCGCAGAGGGAAGCGCTCGGTTCTAAATTCTTGGAAAGCATAGCGCTCGTAGGGTGGTACTCTTGGAGCGCTTCTAATACAGAGGGAATCAAGATAAGGGCTTTATTATTAATTTCAGTTTTATTCTGAATGAGCTCCGTTTTATTATAAATTAAATTAAATTTCAAATAACCGCACACTTCAACTGACTAACTACTACAGAATGAAAATTCTGCTGTGATTTCAGATGCATATGAATCATCCTTTCACAACAAAAAACGAATGAGCATAAACTCAGAGAAAAGATTTGCTTCCGCAAAGATTCCTTTGGCTATGGTATGAGAGCGCTTCGGAAAAGATATTTTCTGACTATGGTGTGGAAGCGTTTTTTTTTAAAAGCGTTTGACATATTTCCCGCTGGAAGTTGACCCTCAAGACCGCTTTGTAGATGCAGCAATAGCTGCTTAGTTATTATTGGGAGGTGAAGAGACTAATGTGAAACAAGAAAGAAAAACCTGGGTGAAAACTGTTTTTCTCAAATAGAAAAAAGGAGGTGCTGCTTTGTCAGTGCTAATGAGAAAATTATGAAACGAAGAAGTTAGTATTATAAAAATAATTTCATGCGACGCATATCTCCAACTGACTTTCTCTTTTATAAAATATTACCGTCCATAAAAACAAGATTCACATGAGAACTGCAATCTCACCTGAAGAACGTTTCGCATTAACATTGAGATTTTTGGCCACAGATAAGAAAAACACTAAACTTCCAAGTTACATATATATGGAAATGCGTAATATTTATATTACTTTCTTTTCTTTATGTGATGGTTTTTTTTCATTTCTCAACTCTCTTACGGCTTATGTGGTCCCCAAGTCAGTTCCGAACTTCGGAATGCAAAAAACTACGTGGCAAAGATAAACTTTTCCAAGTCCGTTTAAAAAGACGAAACTCGGTCGAAATGAAAATAAACTGGCCGATTCTATGTGTAGAGAGTTTTGCTATGAAAATTCATAGCGAAATATTTTCATATGAAACGCCCTCTTTTTGCAATGAAATGTTTTTTTTTCAAAGATTTTTCGTTTGCATAAAGAGTTTTTTCCACTCAATTCTCGAGCTGCAGACTTAGCAGCAAACTGAGTCAATTTCAGATTGACTTATTTCGCTATGGGTTTTTCATAGCAAAACTCTCTATGAAATGCTAGTCCCGCATGGGGGTAATCTTGCTAGACATTTAAGTATATACGTAGTATTTCACCTCATATAATTCACACTTAAAAAATATTTTAAGTTTATATATGAGGTTAGCTTGGCTGTTTGCTTTGGCGTATCCGGCAGGCAGGCACCAAGTCGTACTGACGATTATATGGTTCCTGCTTATATGAAACGTCCTCTTTTTGCAATGAAATTTCTCTTTCAAAGATTTTTCGTTTGCATAGAGTTTTTTTCACTCGATTCTATGTTTGTCTACAAACAAGAATTCTTGACAAGGAATTTTTCGCAGATCATAATCATTGCCCTGATGAAATATCGATTGGCATATAGACTTGTCGATTGATTTCTTCATCGCGTACATCCTTTCACCCAGCTTTTACCCTTCAAAATACCTTCGGCCATACAGTAAAATTTCGTGATATTTTTTTAAACCGAACTATGCGAATTATTATTATACCATTATACCATCTTCCGTCTTTCTTCGGACTTACAACTTCCGAAGATTCAAGAGTGACATGCATCAGCACATCCGCCACTCTCCTCTACTCTTAATCCTTTGTTATGATAGCAGGTGAGTGAGTGGCTTGGACGTGAAGTCCAAACTATCAGCAGAAGCTGATAGCTCACTCGGTGAAAAGCGTTAAGTACAGGGCGCTACGCTAGTTCGCCTCAACTAATGGCGGATAGTGCGGGGTGAGTTCCACAAAAACCAGCCGCTGTCATACACCATGTCCAAAAAGAAATTCGTGCCTGTCAACAATGCAGCACACATCCGGTCCTGAAGAGACCCTTACACCACTTACCTAGTAGTAGTGTGAGGACATAGATGGAATGTCTCCATTGCCATTCCCCGACTTTCCTTCGACATTGCCGACACTTGCATGCAATGTCTGTATGAAAACATGAAAAGCGGAGTGGAGGGGCGGACATCAGTCAACCATTACTCCAAGAGGGGGCTCCGGGAGACTGAGAGGAGAAGAAAAAATGTACGGGTTCCTCATAAACAGTTTACTCAATGTTTACTCTAGCCCTACACATCAAGCTAATTTTGTCCCTCTAAAGACTGATTTTGAGAGATTCAATAAAAAAATGAAAACTTATAGTAGGTATACTAACGCTAAACAAAACAAGTATCATCGACCGTAACATTGCCACCTTTTCTTTAACCACAGTCGTTATTTAGCCTGTTTTCCTCTTTAGTATTTTACTAATTATAAAACTTTTGCCGTTAACAATAACTAATATCTCTTTTAATAACCTTACATTTTAATACATAGTTTCAATAGGTTTAAGTACGCAGAAAAATCGAGGAAAAAATTATGGACAATTTGTTTTTCTTTCCTTTTTTTCTTTATACTTAGTTAATTGGTAAAAACAGCTCTAACATGAGAAGCCTGAGAAGGCTGCGAACATTCTAGCACTAGGTTGAATAATAGCATTAATTATAAAGTATATAGTCCTATCATGGGCTTCTTTGTAATGAGAAAAAACAGATTGTAGTTGGTGTCCCCTGGGCCCGCCAGTTGTGTGCCTCTCTGTCCCTCCTGAAATTAAACAGAGGAGTGAATACGCTAGGATACTCAGTGAGGAACAATATAAATAAGCAAGAGATACAAGAACACACATATACTCCAAAACCATCTTAAGTGGCTCGAACGCTTACAACCTTCCCCACGAAAAATGCAATGCCTTCGCGGAATATTTCCAATCCACTTTCAAAGACAACTCATCTCTACGCGATGCAAATTTTAGTACCACTGCAGACTCGACCGTTGATGACTTCACTGCACAGGCAGTGGGATCCTCCGCCACAATCTTTAATTCCACAAACACGTCCTTAAATGCGGATGATTTAAGCATCTTTTCAAATCCTGCTCACGTTTTCGCCCTAATCAGGACTATCAGAAGTAAAAAGTCCGCCGGCCCTGATAACATTTCAAACAAAGTTATCAAAAACCTCCCACCTGTCGCCATAGAATTTCTGACAATTATCTTCAATAATTCTTACTTTCCTGATGTCTGAAAAACCGCACGCATAGTTCCAATTCCCATAAAAGGAAACTCGAAAAACCTTAATGAGTTCCGCCCTATCTCTCTTCTGTCCAACCTGGGCAAACTTTTCGAGAAAATAGTCCGCCAACACATAGAAAATACCTGCCTCGACCTAAATATCAGGCAAAATACCCAATTCGGCTTCAAGCCCCAGCACTCCACTTTTCACGCTTTGCTCAAATTCCTCTCTGATTCTACAAACGCCCTCAACAAAAGGGAGCAGACAGTAGGCTTCTTCCTTGATGTAGAGAAAGCGTTTGACTCAGTCTGGACAAACGGGCTAATATTCAAAAATATAAACCTCGAGTTCCTGCCTTATCTCACCCGGGTTATACATAGCTTTCTGTCATCCCGGAATTTCTACATAGAAATTGAGAATGTCAAATCTCAGGCAATATCAGTCAGTGCTGGTGTCCCCCAAGGTTCGGTCCTCGGACCAACTCTCTTCAATCTTTTCACCTATGACCAGCCTGCCAACGACTCAAATTCCACCACACTACTTTATGCTGATGACTCCCTTACGTACGCCCACTCCATGTCATCCAATTTCGCTGCAACGAAAGTGGAGCGGCATGTCCTCAAACTTGACGAGCTCTACAAAAAATGGGGCATCAAAATCAACCTTAACAAATTTGAAGTGATTTGCATCCGAAACCCCTCAACAAGGGGAAGACCCAATCTCGCCACACGAGCCAACAACATAGAAATTGAAGTCAATAACGAAAAGCTCCAGCCTTCAAAGAACGCCAAATATCTTGGTGTCTCTTTCAATAATTTGTTGAAATTCAACAACCACGCCAAGCTAACCATGAGGAAAGCAAACTACGCTTACTCCCTACTCAACCCTATTATCAGAAGGAGAAACGGTCTCCCGAAAGATACAAAGCTGCTCATATATAAACAGCTCATCCGCCCAATCATATGCTATTGCTTCCCCATCTGGCACACCATTTCACCATCCTATATGAAGCAAATTAGCGCCCTCGAAAGAAAGATCCTAAGGGCTTGTACAGGAGTGTATAGAAAACCTGACGACGGACACTACTTTCCCAACACCTTTTTGTATGACAGTGCAAACATCACTCCAATCGAGGACTATCTCCTTTCTCTCGCGGTCAAACAACTTGAGAAGATCTCTCAACATCCTAACCCCCTCATTAGCCAGCTTTCAACGCAACTTCAAGTTGAAAACCACCACTACTTATCACCTCTCCACCTAATCAACTCGGAAACGAGAAACATTTATTACCTGGGCGAAAGATTTACTTTCTTCACTAGTGCAGGAAGCCACCATCGTGGATAGGACAACATCCAGGCATCTCGATCATCGTGGGATTTATCAACGCTGGACCATTCTGGACGTTTGGGATATTTCTCACCATGTTGGAAGAAACGCCGGTCTCCCACTTACAACAAGTTAGAGAAATCTCTAACATTCCACAACTTCCCACTACCATCCAACTTCCCTATTCCTCTAAATTCCAAAATTATCAAATAACAGACAAGAACACAGCTTGCCGTCGCGCAACAGGCTGTTATAATTTCGACATCGTGTAACCTTAAGTTAATATAAATTCGAACAATTAAAGTGCAACGTGAATCAAAGACAAAAGTGAATTCTAGGCCAAAATTAAAGCCTGTACGTAAACATTTTCAAATATCCCGGGATATCGGTTCGGTTTAAAATTTCGACATAATTCGTTAAAATTCGTTAATCGCGTGTGAAGTACACTTGACTTGACTTGAAAACACACATATACAACCAGGGAACTGGCATGGATACGGGAGAGCAAACAATGCCGATGAAATGCTAAGACACATGCGCACTCTGGCAAACGAGTAGCCAAGCAAACGTAGTGCAAACAAACATGCACGAATATGAACGATACGGGTACGAAACGAACGGACACCCTACCCCGAATCCACCAAACTTCTCTCATCCTTCCCCAGCACCTCCTCTCAGCGGTAAAAAATACTACCAACAAGCAATCAAACGCAACTATAAGCAACTACTAGCTACAGGCAAATACTTACCATGTTTACATGCAAGGTTGAACCCTGGTTCAACTCGGGTTCAACTTCATGTATACGCGGTTCGAGTTGAAATTGGATCGACTCGACTGCTCGACTTGACCACGCTTGGCTGGCGTAGTCGAGTCGAAATGGTGTCCTATAAACGCGGATTGAGTAGTGGAGTTGGCAGCTTACAGTTGGGATATATTTTATTCATTCTTAACTCGAAAGTTTTGGTATGTTGTGTATTTATTGTGAGTTTATTTTGTTTATTTAAACAAAGTTTATAACTTTTATAACTTCACCACAAAAAATACCATAAATAATATTATTTTTAACTGTCACTTCAACTATAGTTGGGCCCATTCTCTACTCATTATCTCAACCCTGCCTGCTCAAAAACACGAGTCGAAAACTCAACTCTATCTCGACTCGATCTTTCAATTCTGCATGTAAACATGGTAACTAATTACAAGCAAATATTACAACCACCTACGTCAAACCTCACCTAATTTTCCAACACAGGCCCCATCGTCCTGTCACCTCCGTTCTCCTAGAATTCTCAACGACTACTCCCGTACTGTCACCGGCCTCGAGAGTGTACTAGGGGTAATGTAGCCTACTAGAGTTCATTTCAACTCAGTTATACCAAAGAACATCTAACAGAAAGAACACCCATCTCATATATTGAAAAGTTTTATATGGCGGGTCGTTCCATTACGACCCGCTCTCACAAATTGTATGAAAACTCTCTGCTTGTTAACGATCCGCCACCCACCAGTGTTGATATTACGACCCGCTTTCACAAATTTGACGTAAACTCTGCTTTGAATGACGGCCCGCCGCAGTCACCAGTGTTGAGTGGCGGCTGGCGGGTCGTCATCGTCAATGCACCAGCACAGCACCAGAGCCTAAGCTCCGGGTCCGGATCACGCCCATGCATTGCATTGCGTGTTCTTTTTGCTTCTTTTACCTATTCTCTAAGAAACCGGTTCCATCAAGCCTACTTTGTTTGAGAAAATTTTTATTTACATTGCATTTCAGCAACAGAACAGAGGCAGAATAGTAAGATGAGCGGATGGGATAGGAATTGGTGGGCGACAAGCAGTCTAGTCACAATCACTGTCAGTTGCATTGATTCGTGTACTTGGGCTAAATATTTTCATGAATATAGGTAGCCAAAATATGCTGTGCAAAAGTGCATGGCTGCTGGCGTCTGAGTGTGTACAGCTGTGGGGTGGTGGAGTACAGAGAGGACACAGCAAAATTCTCTCAGTCTCAAATATTTGCTTCTTCCCATCTGTTACCTCCCGACCGCATCACCAAATAACTATACAACTTGTGCATTTTAGAGGCCAGATGAAGCTTCTTGTTAAGTTGGTTGTTCCAAAGAACATATAACCATAGTACTCCATCCTTTATAAAAGGGGAGAACGGAGTCTGGACAACCACAAACGAGGAGCTGTTAAATGTACTTCTTGACGCCCACTTTCCGGGCAGCGGGGAGATAGGTCCGTCTGTGTCGAGTTCTTCAGAACGGCTTCTACAGGATGGAAAGGAGGAGGTGATCAGCTCTATAATTAGTGAAAAAGCGACGAAATGGGCGGTCCATTCTTTTAATCCCCTTAAGGCGTCTGGGGTTGATGGACTAAGACCCATTATGCTTCAGAAGGCACTAAGGTACACAATACAATGGCCGATTTATAAGAGCTGCTTGAGGCTCTGTTTCTTGCCCAGGGCCTGGCAGGAAGTGAGGATAATCTTTATTCCAAAGGCAGGCAAAACAGGCCATATCGAGGCAAAAGACTTTAGACCTATCAGCCTCTCCTCCTTTATGCTTAAGGTCTTGGAGAGATTGATAGAGGTGCATATAAGGAATGTTTGGCAGGGCGGCAGTGGTAGTCAGTATGCCTATACAAAAGGGAAATCGGTAGAGTCGGCATTACATGTAGTGGTGTCTGTTGTTGAGAAGTCCCTACAGTATAGGGACTCTATCTATATCTAGGTGCTTTCCTTGATATTGAGGGGGCTTTCAATAACGTGAAGACGGAGGCTATATTTCATGGGCTGAGAAGGGTGGGTGTTGATAAGTGTCTATGTGACTAGATCAACTCAATGCTTCTCAGTAGAAAGATCAGCTCCTGCTCAGGTGACGCTACTGTCAGAAGAGCAGTCTATAGAGGTACACCGCAGGGGGGGGGGGGGGGTGCTATCACCACTCCTGTGGCTACTGGTAAACTGGTAATGGATGAAATCCTCATCAAGTTAGAGAGAGAGGGCTTTAAGGTAGTTGCCTACGCGGATGACATATGAATCCTGGTAACTGGCAAATTTCTCTCTACTATTAGCGAAAGGCTCGAGTGCGCGCTGGTTAAGCTGGATAGCTGGGCCAATAATAGTGGTTTGAGGGTGAACCCCTAGAAGACGAAGCCAATCCTTTTTACAAGAAGGAGGCGGGTGCCAGTGTGGCCTTCTACACGTGCAAGAGAATATTTGGCGGAAACTGGGGATTAAAACCCAGGGTGGTACACTGGATGTACAAAGCCATAGTTCGGCCCATCCTCTGCTACGGCTCTACGGTCTGGTGGACGGCACTGACGAGGAACTGTAACCTTGATGTGCTGTCAAAAATCCAGAGAGCTGCTTGTATGGGTATAACTGGGTGTCTGTGCACCACGCCCACGGCGGCATTGGAGGTCATGTTTGACCTATTGCCGCTGGACCTTTATTGTAAGGGTGTGGCGGCAACTAGTACTGTCAGGCTGAGAGCGGGCGGCTGGTGGACGGAGAGGGGTTTTGGGCACTCCAATATACTCCAGAAGGTAGACTGTAGGGACTGCAGGGTAGAAACAGACTATTAAGTACCAATCCTGGCTTTTGGTGGAGGTATCAATGCAACGATACCCACCAGAAGTGATTGGGAGGGGAATGAGGTGGTCGTTTCATCCGATATTTCTATATTTACGGATGGCTCCAAGACGAGTGCGGGCACAGGGGCTGGAGTGTAGTCTAGAGATCTCCAGTGGCACGAGTCTTATAGACTGCCTGACAAATGCAGTGTTTTTCAGGCAGAGCTCACAGCGATTTATCAGGCGGCAACATTTGTATCCATGTGCAGAGAGCCCGCACGGCACATCTGCATATATACTGATAGCCAGGCAGCCATCAGGGCGCTGGATGCTGGGCTGGTAAAATCAAAATTTGTGCAGTTATGCAAAACCAGGCTTGAGGAATTGACTGTAAGGCACAAGGTGACCCTAAGCTGGGTACCTAGCCATAAGGATATCTCAGGCAACGAGATGGCTGAAGAGTTGGCCAAAAAGGGCTCCGAATTGGATAGCTCCGCAGCTGTAGCTTACGTAGGATCCCAATCGGAGCCTTAAAAGAGGAAATCATCAGGGACGTCTATCTAAAGGCAGGCCTCCGCTGGACCAGCAGGGATACCTGTCGTATTGCGAGGAAATTGTGGCCTGCATATGACAGGAAAAGGATAAGGGAACTGCTTAATAGCAGCAGAGCAAATACCAGGAATCTAGTAGGGGTCATGACGGGTCACTGGGCCATAGGGGACCATGCTAGAAGACTGGGAATAGCGGCGAACGATTTCTGCAGGAGTTGTTGGGACTCGCAGGAAATTGAATCCGTGCTTTGCGAATGCCGAGGTAGGCTACTAGGTAGCTACTTCTTTTCAAGTCTGGGGGAGCTTCAAAGCATAAAGTTCAGAGACATCCTGAGTTTTCTGAGTGAGGCAGGATGGATCTAGGTTAAAGATCTTGGATATATCCTGAGTTTCCCATAGAAAGCAGGATAAATCCGCGGCTTGAAGTGTTATTCCATGAGGTCTAGGGGCACAATGAACCCGTTGGAGGTCTCAGTGAGGCTGGCTGGTTGTCTAGCGGCACCCCTCTTACCTAACCTAACCTAACCTAACCTAAACCAAAATTATCAATGGATAAAGCAGTCATAATTTGTGGCTAATATAATTAATTTTTATTTTTTGCATTATACCTTATCGTAGTAAGTAGATAAAATATATAATTTATGTCGCCAAATTTTTATAATTTTTTGGTGAATCTGACTGCATTTATGATGGTCAATAAATATATGACTGCCTTGTAAATATAACCCTAACTAATTTAGCATTTCAAAGACAAGAGAGCTTGTTTTCCAAATGTTTAATGCACGGCGAGAGGCTAGATTCGTCTTCGCTAACTATTATAATAGCTGAGCTTGTTGCGTTACGTCACCAGCTGTAATAATAAGACCAAGATTTGGATTCGGACAGACGCTGAACTGCGATTGCTTGGGCCTACTGGTTGGTTGATAACATAGGAATTACGACACATACGACACCTTCTGAGAAGAGCAGACATTACTGATTACTGCGAACTGGCATATCTATATAATTTATAATCAATGGTAACAGGTAATATTTATTAAGGTAATTTAATTTCTTATACGAATTACCACAAAGTCCCCAGAATGTTTTTCGTAAACATATATAATTTTCTTTAACGAATATATCAAAATATAGAAAAAACAACAGACTTTTATAAAGATTAACAAGATCACCCGATTTTTGAACGGATATATTAAAGTATAGGAAATTAGAACATGAGAAACGTACTCACATGATATGTAGTCTCTCTAAGGAGCCCCCTGGAGGCCGTTGTATTTGTTCATGGAAAAACTGTATTACTTCATAGTTATTTGTGTTTAAAGAAAAAGATTATTTTGCTTCGATTTTCTGGTTTTTTGCTTATTTACGCTCCCCTTGTATCTATTGTTCATTTCTATTTCGTATGTATATATTCTCAACAAACTCAATTTGCTACGTTATCATAGTGGTATGCATTTGTCTAGACTTACGTTCGCTTTATTCTTATCTTGCCTTTACAACCAAACTGTGTCTTTTCTCTTTTTTTGTCCATTTAGTTACGCTAAAGCTAGCAGAATTTATGAGAAAAATATCTAAATTTAGTAGCTTTCAATGTGTAATTGAACCTAACGAAATAAAAGAGATGAGTGAATGGCAATGTGATCTTTATAAAATTCTATGAAGCTAATAAAATTCTATTGTATTACACTCGGCACAGTTTAGTCTAAAACTAGCACAATAATCATAATTAAATCTATGCTAAATTTTGTATGAAAATTTAGCAAGCTAAAACATATTGGCGAAAATTTATCCTGAATTTTAGCGAGAGCGGTACTAAGGTCAACGCGCTAAATTTGGCTTTTGGGTTTTGATTAGAGATGGCACCACCAATAAGCCTCCAAAAAATTTATCTTGAATTTATCCGCCCGGGCCATTATTTAGCGCGCTAAAAATATTTATTCTCAGAGTTCTGAGATTTGATAAATTTATTGACCGGATTTTTATAGGTAACGTAGTTTTGTACGTCTTTGCTGTAAGTACGCATGAATTGGATTTCTCTCGTGGCCGTATTTTCAATATCATTGTTAATTTTTTAATTTTTTTTTTTTTTATTGTATATATGGTATTATACATATTATTTTAATATTTTTAATATTTCCAAATAATTTTAACTACCTTAGAAATATTATGACCGCGCGTTGTATTTCCGTTGCAAAATTCTTCCTCTTCTTGTTTTTAATATATCTTTTCTCCGAGTCTCCGCTGTCATATTTTAGCTGCTAAAGAACGGCCCGATATTGGAGACGCGCTAAAATTTAATTTAGCGCGGTCCTTAGTACTAGACTTAACGAACTAAAAGTTATGAGTGACTGGCAATTTGATCTTTATAAAATTTTATGAAGCTAATGAAATACTATTGCCACTAGTATTTCGCTCGGCACAGTTTTCCTTTCCACTGTTTTGACAAGGAACATATATATTTCTTTCTATTTGATAGAGCTAGGTTTGTAAGTTCTGATCCTCGAAGCAAGTTATTCTGATCCAACTAATCAGCTGAGGCTCACAGCAGTCGTGATGATGAAAGGCTGAACTACAATACACGGTGTCCAATATATTTGAATACAAAAAGATATTGAGATATAAGAACAAGTATTTAATATTTTGCATAGATTTTTATTGAAATTTAATGATACATGAATAGTTAAAAACCTACAATAAATTTTTTTTGATAATTCTTCCTCTTCCTTTTTTACTAATACTTATCTCTTTTCGAAAGAGTTACAGGCGGCATGAACGTTTTTCATGGGCATTTCCTCCTAAATTTTAGAGATAATTTGTTTAAACTGCTCTAAACGATTGATTTTTCGGTCCGTGAGTTGCTACTTGGAGGCCATTCATCCTTCGGTAAAAAGTCGGTAAAGTTATCAGCACACCACCTCTGAATTATATTCGCGGTGTGCGAAAGCGCTCCGTCTTGTTGAAAGCGGTAATAATCATCTCCAAATAACTTTTTGCAGCTTGGAAGGACAACTGCTTCAAGAACGTGCTTCTGGTATAATATTCGGCGTTGACCTTCACACCGTTTTCAATCAAAACAAGGAGAAGGTTGCTTCTTCTACAAAAACCGCCCCAAACCATGACTGAGGATGAATTTTGATATCTGGCCACATAAAGCTCATTTTCGGAAATGTCCTCCATCCTGACTGCCAACACATGATCATTCTTTGGATTGTATGGTTGCTCGAGAATGAATAGTTTTTCATCGGAAAACACGAACTCATCACTACCGTGCCAAGCAAGTATGGTTTCACCTCTTTCAGCTCTGTTTTCCTTGGAAGAGGCTGAAACTCCATGAATTTTCTATTTTTTGTAAAAGGTTTGCTCCTAGATCCTTGCTGAGTATTAATTATGCTGAATACTTTAAGATTCCCAATTTCGCAGCTATTTTTCTCAACGAACGATCTTTTTTTCTACGAATCTGCTCTCTAACTATCTTAATGCGTTGCCTATTACGCGCAGTGCGTGGACGTCCGCTTCTCTTACGATCCTTAACAGAGGATGATTCCTTATACCGTTTGATTGCTTTATATATAAAGTCCCGTTTTATCTCTACCTTACGTAGCAGTGGCGGATCCCCCCAAATTTGAAGAAAAAATATTTAATTAATTGAGTTGTTTGAAAAAATATATTTTTTATTTATATAATTCAACTTAAAAAAAAAAATTTTATTCCAAAACTTAAAAAAATAAAAATTTATTTCAATGAATGCTATTGTATGCATGTGATGTATGTGTATAGGTCTTTCTCGGAATTTGAGTTTCGGACCTCAGCTTTGGGTGATCCAAGAGAAACACTTCCCAAGCCACGAAACAGACTCCCTCACTACCACATCAGAGCCCTAACCTAACTTGGTCCTAACTCCTGTTATATTTCGGGGCTTACCTTAGCCGAAGGCAATCACTCTACGCCGTTTCAGGAAGCTATGATTAAGACAACTCGCACACTTTTATTTTATTTATATATATTTTTTTTTACTTTTGCTTTCACAAACTTCCTCTTATGGTTATTTTCACAAAACGTTTATTTTTTTTTCTTATCGCAACTTCTATTTTCTCTGTTTACAATTAAGTGCCAAACACAATTCCGCCGTTCCGATTCAATTCGATTCGATTCAATTCGATCCGTTACGTGAATGAGCACAATTGTTCCGTTCAAACTTGCCATCAGTTTTAAATTTCTCATTGAAATTTTTCCAGATTTTGTCTTTTCTTTTTACATCCATGTAAAATTTGTTGCCTTTGTCATAAAGCTCTTCATAATTTTTAATTTCTTCAATAAAAACTTCTTCATCCATCTTTAGTTATACACAAACATTGTACAGGTAATTTGTCTAGGTTATGTCATCCGTAAAAGTTGAAATTTGCTCAACTTCTCCGTTTCGATCCATTTCGGCGAATGTGTCCAATTACACGTACGTCTCATATAAGCAAATTTGACATTTGTACGTATCGGATCGAAACGGTGCAATTGTGTTTCCCACTTTAAAGTGCCAAACAAAATTCCGCCGTTCCGATTCAATTCGATCCGTTACGTGAATGAGCACAATTGTTCCGTTCAAACTTGCCATCAGTTTTAAATTTCTCATTGAAATTTTTCCAGATTTTGTCTTTTCTTTTTACATCCATGTAAAATTCGTTGCCTTTGTCATAAAGCTCTTCATAATTTTTAATTTCTTCAATAAAAACTTCTTCATCCATCTTTAGTTATACACAAACATTGTACAGGTAATTTTTCTAGGTTATGTCATCCGTAAAAGTTGAAATTTGCTCAACTTCTCCGTTTCGATTCGATCCGTTTCGATCCATTTCGGCGAATGTGTCCAATTACACGTACGTCTCATATAAGCAAATTTGACATTTGTACTATCGCATCGAAACGGTGCAATTGTGTTTCCCACTTTAGTGTTCAGCCTACCGCGGCGGACGATGGTTGAAAGGAAGTTTGATATTTTCATAAATATCAAACCATCGTCTTGCTATCGTGCATACATTGTTGCACCCACAATGTATGCCGCTCGCGACAATTTGCTGAAAGGAGGCTTTTCGGTGAAGACTTGATCGTTTAAATCTTCACCGAGTAAATTTTATGCGCCCGATATGTATGTGTATATGTACCCAGCGGGAAATGGAATCATACTATCACCCAAACCAGATGCCTTCCTTGGAAGTTGTGATGCATCCCGCTTCATTGGACACCTTGTAGGACTTTTGTACAGGCATGTCCTAGGGAGGAAGCAGTTAAAGCTTTTTCTTGTGCTTCCCCCTAGCTTCATTGGAAGGAATGGGTATGCATGCCTCCTCAGTGGACTCTCTGCGAGCGAAAACAAATCTGCGTGCACTTGGTTTCACAAACAAATCACGAATGAACTTGAAAACATGCGTTTAACCTTCCACCAAGCTTCTTCCGGGATCAATCTGGAACGGATCAAAAATTGTTCGGCTTTTTCATGTTTTGCACTAAGGTTTTACTGCTTTAGCAAAACAAAAATGAGCTTGAAAAGTGCATTGCACCTTCCACCAAGCTTCTTACGGGATTAATGTGGAATGGAACGACAATTTTTCGGCTTTTTCATATATTTGCACTATTAGTTTAATTGCTTCCACAAACCTTCACGTGAAAGGCCTGACCAGATTTCCCGCTGGGTACATACATATCGTATTTTCGACAAATCTTACTGAAGGTATTTGCAGCGTTCTTATGTAAAACCACTGACATTTAAAATATGGACTGACTACGTCCATAGAAATACACTGCAGAAAGTGGACTCATTTCTATATAGCGTTCTCTTTCGGTCTAAGCACCAACTACTAATTCGCACGTCACATAGAAATGTGACCTAACTCAAAATTTTTCGTTTTTGAGTTAATTACACCATGAAATTGGCATATTTCTATCTGATTGTTTTTGCCGCTAGATAGCAATAGTGTTATTTTTCTGTTATACTTAAGAACAGAGATATTCTTCATAGAACAGTGTGTCAGTGTCACTTTTTGAGTTGTAACGATCTTCATTACAAACGTAAATATGTTTTCGACATTTTAACAGTATTATTTTAAATTGTGTCACTTTTCCACAAAACAGCATTTATTTCTTACAAATTTTATTTTGAGTTATGACATTTTTCCACAAAGTTCAAAGTACGGAAGTTAATTCTTAAAAATCGTATTTTGAGTTGTGCCACTTAAAAAAAAACTTGTAAAAATATTTATTTCGCAACAAAGAAAAGCGACACAACTTAAGAGCATGCGGGATTAGCAGCTAACCTCGACAACTGCGGTAACAAAAACTTAAAAATTCTTTTATATAAATCTTCAGAAATAAATTTACTAACAAATTTAAGAATTCAGACTATTTTTAGCAAACAATTACTACGTTAAGCTAGAATTAATTCTATGTACAGCTTTTCGTTTTTTCGCTCTCCTGAAAAGTTGCATTTTTTGAGTTGGGTCACTTTTCTATGTAACGTGCGAACTGAGAAAGGGCTGTAAACAATAAATAAATAAGTGGGTTTGTCGAAATAAATGTTTTTAAATTAATTATTTGGGTTAATAGAAATTCGAGAGGTTTCACTTTTCAACTTTCCGCCAATGGATTTTTCAATGTTGGCACCGTCGTATGAACTATTTTTGACACAAAAAATTGTACCCGCATGAAATAACATATCGAGCAGTCCATATTATATATGCCAGTGTGTAAAACTGAGAAAAGTTTGGCTTGAATGACTCCTGCAGTTTGCACCCTATTGTATTAAAAAAATTAGTTTTTGTAAAAAAAAGTATACTAAACAATGACACATCATCCACACCGCTTAATGCGGATTTCCTAGTTCTAAGTACTGCAATACTGCGGTGGTTGACTTACGGCGTTGGATGTTTTTTTTTTGCTCCATTTAATTTGTAATATGACCCCCCCCCCCCCTAATTTCAATGCTAGATCCGCGCCTGTTCGTAGGTCCTGAAAAATTTTACAAGGTTTCATTCCTTTCATAAATTTTTTAACAATTACTTCACGCATGAAATCCATCGCACTCCGCTGTCTAAATAAGACTGATACAAAATGCATTTTTTTTATTTTAGCATGTGAACTACTAAAGTTTTTGTATCGAATGTGTATCAGCCCATGGTACACGTAGTTTATACACGGTTGATACACGTTCTTGAGGCAGCAAAGAAAGTTTATCATTTCAATTTGTTCTATACGCACACAAACCGAGTACACGCAACATATGTAATAAAACACTCGTGTATCATCCGAGTCTAACCCTCTGCTCTAAATTGAGGTATACAGGAAGATGTTCTAAAATAGTGCTAAGAAAACCAGTTTTTAGTACTGTGTATCGCATGTGTATCATCGTGTGTCACCGGACTAAGGGACTTTTGTTTTGTGAAACTAAAGGAACGAAACATTTTTGTTTCATATTTAAACAGTAAATCACTTTTGTATTCGAATTTATAGGACACCGTGTAGAAGTAAATAACTTTACCAAATTGAACGACACTGAGGTTTACTTACAAAAAATTTATATTTTTAGCCTAAATATATATCACATTCCGTAAGAGTTATTATCTTGATTTTTAATGTTTTCAATTTTAAGAAGTGGTAAAAGTGAAAAAATTAACTAATGGAAGTTGATTTAATCGAAGATTTGTGCTTTCTATTAATTCGCAGTACCATTTTTATTCCATATTAATTTTTGCATTGCACTTTTAGGGCCGTATTCACCAAGCCATTTAATTGAAATTTATTTTAATTTCTGTTTTAGTACTCCCGTTAGAGAAGGTTAGGGCTCACTTAAATTAAAATTAAAGTTATCTATGCGTTATTATAACATAAAATAACCCAAATTAAATTTTAATTTAATTTTAAGTGTGCCCTAACCCTCTCTTACAGGAGTACTAAAACAGAAATTAACTTATGCCATACTTTCCTACAGGAAAATGACAATACGCTCAGTCCATTGCTATAAGTCAATGAGTAAGTAGCACATATGATATGTACCATACTGCATCTTGTAGTACGCTGCGATCATAACATGTTTCTCCATCCTTGCATCATAGCGTATCCACTTAGCTTTACATCATAAGCTGAGCTTGGCTTCCTTACGTTTCTACATAGAAAACTCTGTAGTGGACCGACCCATACCTTAAGCAATATGATATGCTTTTGGCGGAAGGCCTGGAAACCATTGGACTGAAATAAAGAATATACTTATGAGTCGTTAATTGGTAACAGATCTCAGAGAAGACGAAATTAATATTTTGATGAAAACTACTTTCTCAGCATATTCGAGCAATCCAGTAGTTTTTTTGGGGCAGGCGGACGAAAGACCCCAAATACGTAGGGTTTGGCGCGTAACCTTAGAGGAGATGCTTAAAACTGAGAGGACCATGACGAGCTGGCGGATTCTAAGTCACGACACGACCTTTGAATGGTAGTCAGTGCACTTCCCAACTGAGCTACCGAGGCTACAAAAATCTAGCATTACTCCATTGAGATCTTAACCTAACTAGGCCAGTCAATAAAGACAATCAATTCACCTTAATTTAAAAAGTTTTCAAACTTTGATAGAATGTTGGGTGAGGTAAATAATAATGTTTAATTTTGCAACCATCACGCACCGAAGTCCAAAACATACGCAAAATTAAAAAAAAAAAAGATTTTATAATTTCCATTTTTTTATACCCTAGATGAAATCTAAAGGGTATACTAAGTTTCTCATTCCGTTTGTAACACCTAGAAATAATGCTAGTAGAGAAAAATGGGTTAGACACCCACGCATAATATTAAAAGTTATTTTGATTTTTGATTATCCGTCTGCCCATTCGTCCTCACGATAACTCGAGAACGCGTTCACTTAGGGAGCTGCGATTTTGAACACGAGCACTTTTGTAAAAAAAATGTGAATTTGAGTTCGAAAATGGGACGAATCGGGAAACTCCTTCATAGGGTTGCCATACAAAAATTTTGTTTTTCACTTCTATATTGGAACACTTCCACAGCTGGAGACGAGGGCGAGACCAATAGAGCTTCGGGGGTGAATATAAGTACAATAATCAATATTTTGATACAGTCGTGATACAGAATAAAGTGCAATGTTAACTATGACGTGAGGTTGTGTGAGTTTCTCTCATCTTTCCTTTTCCCTGGGTCTCTCTCCCAGTTTCCACAGGTAGTCAAAAAGGGACATCACAAACTATCTGCCACGATGTCATGGAGGGCCGGGGACGGCTAAAGGGATCCTACCATCCGATCCCTAGGATGCTCTTCGGGTACGTGATGTGTGCGGTCCCTTCAGGGCCAGTGTATGACTTTTGGTTTTTTTTTGTCTCCGCTTCGGAACAGGCACGATTTTTTTTCATGGTAGCGTGTCAACGGCAGGTTCTTCGTAGTACCCACCCCACACTCTCCGCCCATAGCTGAGGCAAGGTAGCGTGCCGCCCTGCACCTTCAACATTGTCACGAAATGAGCTGCCAGCTCAGACTGGCAGACAGGACTTTACGTCCTCCTGCACTCACTCACTCATTCAACTTCCATAACAAATGGCGCCTAAATTGGGGCCACCCAGGTTAGATTATGGTGGTCTGAAAGTTAATTTCACTGACGACTGAGACTTCGACGATTCTGAATTCTGGCTAGAAGCTAGTGTCCGGACCCAGAGTCTCATATCTAGTGGAGGTCGCTGAAGACTTGTGGTCTAACCATCGTTGCTTTCGATTGATAAAATGTTTCCAGACTTCTCAATTTGTGTCATTCCAGGTTCAGACCTTCTTCCAACGTCTGTAAGTTTTTCTAGTTAAATATATATATATATATCGCGATTTAGAGTTTCGGTTTTTTTTCATCTTTCCCTCTGGCCTTCAGCCATGGAAATGGTGGGTGGCCTTACTCATGTTTTTGAGTCCAGTTCTCACGGAAGCCTGTCTCTCTAGACTCCAATCGAGGAGTCAACAACAGTAACACCAACAGTGCTGGACAAAATCCGAGATCTATGGCACCAGTAGCTTTGCCTCGACCACCTCCGGCTCAAGAGCCCCTAGAAATTTTGAGCAAGCCTAACGTCAATCTACTTATCAGGAGTACAGACGCTCGTCAAGCCCGATTAAGGGATTGTGATTAATTTACAGCGGTGCACACCTGTCGGTGGAAGATTTTATTTTTCGTGTAGAGGCATTTACAAATACCACCTTGTATGGCGTACGCGACGAAAAAGTAGATATTCGTCCGATTTTTGCGTCGGGTGTGGTGGTAATCTAACACTCCCTATATTACCTGTCAACGCGTGTTACACGTTTGAAATTTTCAATCTGACTCTAACTTTAATATTGCAGGACTTTTGAAAAAATGTTATGGAAGTTATAAAAACTTCCTTTTCTGGCAATTTTGTGCATGTTCCGGACCTCGACGATGGTTGCAAAACATTCGATCAAAATTTGAAAACTTGGAAATTAATTGTCTCTATTCACTGGGCCAAGCGTAACCTTAGCCTTTTTACGTCAGAAAATACTTTTGTCCAACCAGCTTGCATGAAGAAAGGAAATACTAATGAAATTTTCGAATTGTATTTAAAATAGTTTTTATTACCATTGTTTTAAAACATACATACATACATGCATAATTGGATCTGAGTCTTTCTGTATACATAATTTCTTTCAGAAAATATTATTGTTACACACAGATGAACAAAATTTTTCTGGAATATGGTAGCACCTAAATTATAATATTGCTGAATTAAATTGGTGTTTTGTGCGCAATTCTTTATCCAAACGTGGATTAAATATTAAGTACAAGCGTTTTTTTCTCTTAAATAAATTTAAAAAAAATCTAATTTTGATAGAATCACTTACAGTTTCTGTTTCTTATAATTTTAAGTACCTTTATAGTTTCTTCTTGCTAAAAATGAGTGGTTTTTTCTAAGTGTTACTGTGTTTATTTTTTACTAAACATTTTTCAAAACTTGGACATAGATATTCTTAAATAGAAATTTGAGCTGAACATTGAACAGGATAACCTAAATAGAGGTTCCAACTTTCGTTTAATTATGTTTTATTATTATTGTTATTATCAATCAATGAAATACCAAGACAATTTTGTTGATAAGAGTAACAAATAATGCTTGTACCAGAATAAACTTTTACATATTTAGCCAAAACTTTCAATGCTTGCCTCACAAATAAATATATTTCAATGATCTAATTAGTTCTAATTACACAAACACTGTTAAGATTTAAGAAATGTTATCAAAAGATGAATAAGTGAAAACTGCAATTTTTAAATTAATTAATGTTTAAATATAGCTAAAAATAAATATATCACAAAGCTCTGAAGAATTATAAAGTATGCTGAAGTTGGAAGTGTGCGATGTGAAGATTACTTTAAAATATAAAGGAATTTATAATTGTCTGAGAGATTTTATAAATAAAATATATTTTGTGGAGAATATAGCAAAGTAATTCCGTATGCAATTCATGACCGCGAAGACGAGCCGAGATTACTAGATATCACTTTATATTGCTTGCTATTTCTCCTGCTCTAATTAAAAGCTGGTATATTTTTAAAAAAGGATCTGTGCTTTTCCAGGTTAGTATGAAAGAATTTAAGTAATAAGACATTCATAATATGTCATGATATACAAGGTATTAGCTTTACCGAACTTGGTTCTCCTAGTAGAATGAAACAATAACATTGATTTTTTCTTTGCAAACCTCCGATTTACGCCAAAGCGTAACCTTTAGGGAATCTCGAAAAATTGTAAAAAAAAATAAGCTTTGAAAGATTATTTTCTTCAAAGCTTTTTATTCACAGTTAATCGTAGGTCGCCAGCTAAATTCTTAACTACAGAAAACGGAGTAAATAAGCAACAAACCTCAACCATTCAGGTCCCATATTAATCAAGGTTTGCTGCTTCTTAGAATATATAATTAATGTCGAAAATACTTACAATAATAGGTTGCAATTCAAGCTACTGGACATTGTTTTTCTCAAAATAAATTAAAGTTATTAAAACCATTTTTTCCAGTTTTTCCCAAACACGTTGTACGCACGTTTCTCGTTATTAAAATATTAAAGGTTTGTGAAAGTTAGGTGCTAAGCAAAATTGTAGCATTTTCTAGTTTCAAATTTTTTTTAACTTTGTTTCCGATTTTTCAAGATTTCCGTTTGTTTGTTTAGTGTCAGTGCGTAGAGCACGCTACAAAATGTCAAACTGGTTTCGGAGAAAAATGAAAAAAAACAAAATCAAGGCGAGGAATGAAAATTCTAAAAGTCCAACGAGACTGAAGAAGCCAGCCTCTTATCAATCGGATGACTATATTATGGATATATGTATGTATATTTTGTATTATAAATAATATTGATTTTTATGTTTAATTGGTTTTATAAAAAACATTTTCTTCATCATGACAAGGATGATATAATGATTTTTTGTCAGTATAAAGAAAACCTACGATCGATTTTTTCAGAGCGAACACAGCAGCTTATTAAATTTTACCACAAATAAATAAACCCAGATGTTCACAAATACATATTTCTGGGCTATAAAAGTAGTACATTTAATTGCAGGAATTATAAAATTAAAAAGGAATTATGATTGGTTTTTACAAATATTGGCTTTTGTAATTATATGAATGCCGTTCCGCGTTTTCCTCTAGACCAACTATTCGAATGGCACAAATATCAATCCTCTAAATGTACGAATTCTTATGTTTTCGTGCAGACAGACGGAAAGTACAACGCTAATATATACGGTATAAAAAATTGTGAACAACTGCACAAATTCTCCGCTTATGTCGATTTCGATGGGACCATTTCAGTGTTGCACTTTTTCTGGCAGCGGAGAACTGGTAGCACTGAAGTCCATCGAACATATTTCTGTCATATTCCTTGTATTTGTGGGCACACGTATTATATACACGGAACTGTCAAACGTAATAAATGCTCTTTATTCATATATAGAAAGAAATTTCTTTTTAAACTTTATGCAAAGAATCAAAATAAAATCTTTTAATTCATGTAACTCTAAAATTTCACAAATAATCGCGACAGTACACTTTGACAGAGCAGATGAGAATTCAACTTGAATATGTTTTTGTAACACCGACAAAATATCCAGTGCAAAGTAGTTGAAGTCAGTGCAAACCTCGTGTTGCACTTCTGCTATAAAAATTGTCCCATCGAACATTTTCAGTGTTGCACTGCTGGAAAAAGTGCAATACTAGTGTTGTACTGAAGTCCCAACGAAATCGACATTAATTGAAATTTTTTATGGATTTGCATTGATAGAAATTTTTCTGATTTAAAAATTAAGATCCACTGAAACGCATGGTTTGGACATCTGGGATTACTATCTGTAATTTTATGCAAGCAATTGTTAAAGGTCAACTGCTCCGTTTGCTGCAACCGACTGAATTTTTGGCCGCGACCATACTTCGAAATAATTACTAGGATTAATTTGTTCTCCTTAAAATTAATACAGCTTTATTTTCTGGTTCAAGCCTTATTATAAGTATTTATAGAAAAATAAATAGGTTTGTGAGCTTCTTGTCCTTTTTTACAAAGCGAATTTAAAAATTTGGAACATACATTTATAATATATCATTAATTAGCACAATTGCAATAAATCACAATAACACTATATACATCAATACTTGAATAAATTTTAACTTTTTGGGGATTTATTTAAAATTATATTTAGTTTTTACATATACTACTAGTGAACAGTGATGATCGATTCACGACCCTTACCCACACCGACCCATCGCACAGGTATAGCTAGTTGCTCCTCAATGAATCTGACATAATCTTGTGCATTTTTTGGTAATTCCGTAAATTCTCGAATATTTTCTGTACAAGTTTTCCAGCCGGGCAACGTTGTATACTCAACTTCAATATGGGCTAGCTCAGATATTGTTCCCGGAAAGTGGTCAAGATTCTTTCCGTTCGATTTATAGCTACATATATTATAAAAATTGTAAGTTAGCAATATTTCATGAAATATTGTTAAACAAAACTTAATTACCCAACGGCAACTTTAATTTCAGGGAGGTCATCCAAAATATCCAATTTTGTTAAAGCTATTGAAGTATAACCATTTACTAAAGAAGTATATCTCAATAGAGGAATATCAAGCCAACCGCAACGACGTTTTCTCTTCGTGGTAACTCCAATCTCAAAGCCTCGTGTTTGTAAGAGATCACCAATTTCCTAAAACAATTTACCCATTAACAAAAGTTTAATAATGTAAAGATTCTACAATATACATTAGTTTGTTCGGTGGGAAAGGGTCCATCGCCTACTCTCGTTGTGTACGCCTTAACCACTCCGATAACTTCACCTATTGATTGCGGTGGAAGACCTAATCCAGTGAGAACACCGCCTATACTACAGTTACTGCTAGTGACGTAAGGATATGTTCCAAAATCAATGTCCAACATAGCAGCATTAGCACCTTCGACCAAAACCTTCTTCCCTTGTCTTAAGGCAGTATGTAGGAAGCATATAGTGTCTTTAACATAAGGCCGAATCTTTGCAACATATTCTTTGTATCTAGAAAAAAAACAAGTTAATAAATAAATTTACCGTAATAATATACACAAAACAAAACCATACATAATAAGGCTCCTGACCTTAAGATCTTACCTAGATAGCTCTGATTCAACATCCACGTTAATCCCTGGAAAAAGCCTCTGATAGGTGGAAACGATTGATAAAAATCTACACAAATGCAATTTTATATTACACGCAACTAATTAAATTTTATAATTAATACTTTTCTTGAAATAAGTTAAAATCTCCTAGCAATTCACCAACACGAATACCATTTCTGGTAGCTTTACTTGAATACGCTGGTCCAATACCTTTTTTAGTTGTGCCCAATGATTTCCCACCCTTCTCAGCCTCTTGCATACCATCAACCTGTTGATGAAAATCAAAAACCAAATGTGCTCGATCGGAAATAATCAATCTATTTTGCAATTCATGCAATCCCTTGGCTTCATTTTTGGCCAACTCTTCAAATAATCCCGGCAGATGTATGACAACGCCATTACCTGAAAAAAAAATAAAAAAATTATATTATCGATTAAAATGGGCACGCATCGTTTCCTGAAATAGTCACTAACTCAACAACATTCAATAACACCCATACAAAACTATAATAAGGAAAATATTTTAAATTATTTAGCTTAATGAAAGCGCATCAATTATTCTAACATTGACTTTGACCCAGAAAGACTTTCGCTTGTATTTTATTCATGGACACGAGCATTAAGACGATTTATTTTTAAAAAGTTAATTTTACAAAGTAGTACCATGATGTACTAGCAAGAAATTGAATCTATTTTTTGTTTAGTGATTTAAATTGGGCTCGGGGACAATTTTTAAACATTTAGAACTCGCAAGTAATAACTTATTGGCTGACTTTAATTGAGTTGCATTTCAGCTATAACTATGCAATAGCTGTTTCTTGTATAAACAGTCATAGCTTTATTATAAACAAGATACTTTCATTGCTGACAGGGAAAATTAACTTTATTACTTATTTACAAACTTTGTTTGTTGGTTTCAGGGTGATACCACAAGCATAGCACGCGATGCTGCTAAAGTTTTTTCGGAGTATTTTAGTATTGTACACGTGCGCGTTTTATACTTAGAAATTTATCAATAACAAAGCTATAATTTTATTGCTGCGTTTACACATTTAATTGGAATCTATGTATGATAAAACTTTGATTAATACTACGTACTACATAATACGAATAAAATCAATTAACAAAAAAAATGTTCACTTTGTATTCTTAGATAACAGCCTTTAAAATTGCAGCGTAAATAACAAATAATTTTGTGATTTTTTGGCATTTTGGAAAAAAAAACAATTTCTCTAGAGCACAAAATTTTCAGCAGACGTATAACGTAGTTCAATAAATTAATCTATGCTTTTGATGTTCCGGGTATGTACTCGTATCAGACTCATGGAGGAATATAATCCTTCTGGATAGGTGATATGAAAACATTATTGGAAAAACAACAATAGTCATCATAGAACTTTACATCTCTAACTAGCTTGCTGTATGTGGTACATACTTACTTCAATCATAAGTATAAACAAGCTCACCTGAATTTCACCGGACAAAGGAATTCGAGCAAAGATAGCTTACGACGATGACAGTCGCACGTGGAGAAACATTTTATAGGACTCTGCAGCCTCAGAGCTATAGATATTAAAGTGAACAATACTTTGTTTTGGTTAAATTAAGACTACATAATATTATAATTTATAATAGAAAATGGTGTAATCTAGATGCTAGAAGATCTTGATATACATCCAAGTATGCAATGTAACTAAGAACTCAATATTAAGAGTGGAGAATAACGGAAATTACGAGCCAAGGGGTCAAAAATAATGTATCAGCGATGATGAATTAGATAGACCGCATTAAGACTCTTTAAAAGATAAAACTACTCCCTTAACAACGCTAAAAAATTCACTATGAATATTGAATATATCCAGCTTCACGGGGAAGTCAAGGGTGAAGTTCTGCACGATACAAAATCACACAGCAGTGAAGTTTAATCAGAAGCGAAAATCACGACAGGCGACGACTGTATCAAATAAGTAACGAATTAGCGGGAAAGCATCCTTAAGGCGGGTTTCACAGATGTAGCTTTAAATGTGGCTTAAACTTACTTTAACTCTTTTATAAAAGTTGTACAAGTGATGAATAAAACATTTAAAATTTTATAATACAAGATATGATGTATTGGGCTACGATTATGACGTAGTAAAAAGTTTATTGGTCCTATGCCACTAACGTATGGCTCTCGTATGGTAGACCAAAACAGAGGAAAGTTGTAAAAACTACATAAACTTCTTTCTTGTATCACATCAGCCCTAGGACTAATGTTCGACTTACCGCCTCTACAACTTTTCATTGAACAGGATGCTAATCTTAGTGCTAAATTACTAATTACCAGTTCCAGGAAACTTGGGGCCATCAAAAATTCTTGGAGTTTCAAAATGACTCAATAGCCTTCAAATTAACAGACTCATGCCCAAGACTCTATGATTTGAGCGCCACTTTGAAGTGGTCAGAGAAGACCGCTAAAGCGGATCACTCATCTTGTACAAAACCGATTTAAGAATGCCCAAGGCATTGAGATCTTATCCAACTGGTTTTCAAGCAGAGATGCACACTATAGAAACATGCATTAGAATCAATCTACAAAGAGGCTATCGTACGCAAACATATATACAGGGTGTTTCATAATTGATGCACCTAGCTCAAGGGTTTGATAGCTGAGGTGGAGACAAGCAAAAAATTATAATGTAAGGGGGGGATAAGACTCGTCGTTTCGGCGGTAGGGGGGTTTAAGATTTTTAGTACTACTTCCACTTTACACCCTGTAACTATCTTGATATACACCCTATCAAGGTGGGAATCATCTCAGATGAAAGCAAACCGCTTATGCTTTCCAATGAATGCCAAATCAGCCTTCCTATCACCTTCGGTCGGAAGTAGTAAGACGTCAAAATCAAAAAATTGGTAAAAAATTTCTAATTTTTTCAAATTTTAATGATTTTCCCGCCAAAATGCCTGATAACTATATAGTTTTATTACAAGATTTAGAAACCCCGGAATGTTATCACCTGAATTTTGGCGAGCAGCAACAGTTCTGAAGTCGCGACTAGTTTTATTTCTATTAGAAAAATCCAGGATAAATGTGTACATTATAAGGAATAGGACGTCCAGATAATTGACTAGATGACATAAAGTTTGTTTCCAATAGTATTATCATATTTTTCATCTCATTATTACTCTTAAAAGTTTAATTCTTTAGAAAAGCATAGCAATTATAGATTGTAGAAGCGATTGATACAAATATGCCAATTCTATATATAAATATGAAAATTTGTATAATTATTTGCGTTATTAGAGCGTGGTTTCACTTACATTTACAAACAACTACACATAAGATGTAAAATTTTTCAAGTCATCTCAATTCGAGCTTTTCATAAATCTGAATATATTTCCTGAACCATTTAAGTAGATGATAAGTTATTACGGCGCATACATATAGATATCCCTAGAGATCAGAAAATTTTTGTACGTTTTGTATTTTCGCTCCGATATGGGGCAATTATATGAACTTTTGGTCACGTAAAGATGTTGTAGAATTTTTATTTCGTCCTTTCACTATCCTGGAGCCCTTCTTGACTAAGGGTGAATAGGTCCGCTCCTCCACTACAATTTCAAGTCAGTCAATCACTGGGACATTGCAAAATATTTCCCGCAATGTCATTACCCACCCCACCAACTCTTCCGCAATAACCGAGGTGCTAGCGTGTCGCCCTGCACTTGCAACACTGTTCACGGAGTGAGCTGTCATCTATGATGAGAGACTGGACTTCACGTCCAAGCATACTCACCCGTATGCAACCATAACAAATAGTACTTGACTTCAAGTATAAAATATATTATATACAGTTTGAAAAATTAATAACTGCTCATTTAGGATAAACGGTATATGAATGAACCCAGTAATAAAGTGTAGTTCTGATCAAAGAACTAGTTAGGTTCCTGCTATTGACTATATACATCCTCCAGATTTTCCAGCTTAGATACTTTAAAGGTAATACCACAATCAGATTACAACGTCTGAAATAATAAGCAAAAACTCAAAACGTGGGAATTATTCTGTTAAGCTTATGTATGGTGCGTGTTTTCAACATGTATGATAGTAGTATGATAGTACTCACCTACCCAAAAAAATTGTATTGCTGGAAGGAGGGGCATCTCAACCGTTTCAGAATTACAAGATGATTAAAAAAAAACACAAAACAAAAAACCCTGTATCTTAAAAAGTATATGGTGTACGACTTTCCAACGACTGTTCAACCAGCCCCGTACTCCTCTCCTCTTCGGAGATATGAAAATGGATTTTGACTTTGACCTCGTTTTTTTTTTCTAAAATCTGATTAATATAACTTTTTTTTATAAAAACTGTAAACTGTGGACTCTCCTCTTTAATTTGGCATATTACACCTATGTCCCAACTGTATCCATTAAACAATTATTAGTCATAACCTATTCAGGTCATACCGAAACTAGACGATATTTTTTTAAATTACGTGTTTTCATTGTTTTTTTTTTTATTTAACCTCTATTATTTTTGCAAAAAGGTCGCTAGCATAACTTTTTTTTATAAAAACTGTAAACTGTAGACTCTCCTCTTTAAGTTGACCTATACACCCAATGTGCTATCTGAAGCCCTTTAAGAGTTATTAGCTCTAAACCTATTCTCAAACCTCTTTTCAACGATAATTTATTCCCTTAGCACGTCATTTAAAAAAATATCGTCTAATTTCGGTGTGACCTGAACAGGTTATAACTTAATAACTATTTAACGGCTACAGTTAACACACAGGGTGTAATAGGTCAACTTAAAGATGAGAGTCTACAGTTTTCATAAAATAAAGTTATATTAAATTAAAAAAAAAAAAAAAAAAAAAAAAAAAAAAATCGGAAATTTTTAGTTTAGACAACTATGGGGTTGCTTGAACAGTCGTTGGAAAGGCCATGAAGTTCTGCATACAGAGCTCTTAACTGTGACCGTACGCCTTGTAGTTTTTTCTGCATACAGAGCTCTTAACTGTGACCGTACGCCTTGTAGTTTTTAAAATACAGGGTGTTTTGTGAAAAACTAGCTTGTTTTCTTAATCACCCTGTAACTCCTAAACGGTTGATATTTCCCCCCCCCCCCCCCCATACAATTGTTGGTACGTCTGGGTGAGTACTATCACCTCCTGCTCTATTGACCTCCTAGTGGGAACAACCCTGTATCATAAATACGCTTTCATAAAAATGGCTACCCATATCTTAATACGCGATGGGGTAGGAATCACTTTCCATAAGCGAAATGCAATTAAAAGTATTTGACTCAATCTAGTTTAATATTGTATGACTAAATATAAAATTAATCGGAACCGTTTTATCGAACAAAAAAAAAACCTACAACCTGTTATTATCAACCTATCAGCCTACCCAAAAATATTTAAAATAATTCTTTGGCTACCTTGTAATAAAGATGGTAGGTAGCATTTAGTGAACTAAGTAAAAAATTATATGCACTATTCCTTTTCTACAGCCTTCTGTTCGCTTGACTAGTCTATAATTAATTTCATACTTACCAATAACAGATATGCACTTTTCATTGACAACACCACTGGGAAGGAGGTGAAAGTCAAACTCTGTTCCGTTAGCAACAACAGTATGCCCGGCATTATTTCCGCCCTGTAATAAATAGAAATATTAGTAAGAAAATCACAAACAAGCCAAGTGATTTAGATATGCAAGATAGAATATATTTTCTTAATGAGATTTTATCATAAAATTACCACTCGACAAATTAAAGCTTAAACCACATATTCGTTAACAATATTATCAAATTCTCTACTTTTTTTATCAGATTAATTAAACAGAGTAGAAAAGAAAATATTTATTAAAATTGCCATCAAAATCTAGACCAGCTAAGTACATATTTCCGAAGATGCCAGCCAACATAGACTATGTTTGAATTGGGAGCATGTAGATCAAAATTTATATTACCAGCGGAAGAAAGCATAGTCGAAAACTGGCAAAGAAATATACTTCAGGTGGCAATATATGGTATTAGCTTCGTCCGCCATGAGCTGATATTTCTCTACTTATCTTTGAAATAAAACATGCCTTCCCGAGAAGAATTAAGATTGCAATCAATCGAACACTCGGAAGAGCAGGTCGCCTATATCTGGCTTTTGTTTTTGTGAAATGACCTTCGACGCAGTAGTACTCGACACTTTACATTTGGAAAGCGCTACATCAACTCGGAGCTGCTCCAAAGAAAAACGAGTCGATAAAGGCTATTTTGATCAACTGAAATTGTGGAGTTCTTCACAATGATAGACTATTCGAAAGTTTTAATACAATTCTGGAGTTTTTCCACTTTTGACGCTTCTATTGTTTACAGTGAATAGCGATGTTCTCAAAAACTCAACAACAACACGCACGACATACAATGGGTATTGATTGTCGCGTTTGCCAAGTTGGATAACGCTAATGATATCTGCTTCCTTGATCACTGATAATAGAATCTTGATAGAAAATCTCTTAGCCGAAAATAAGCCTTTTTTTTATTAATTAATTTATTTATTTATTTAATTATTGGATATTCACGAGAAAAATTAGATCTGGAAAGATATTATCAATAATTATTGAATTGCATTTATGTACATTTCAATAATTGTTCACGCAACAGTCAATGGTTCTATTATCGAAAAAAAAACTTTGGAATAACATACTTGTGAAAAAGACAGCTCACCGAACCGAATCTAGTTTCTTTTTTTTTGTTACAGTTTTGAATCTTCTTAAACTTCTTACTCCCATTAAATGGTTTGGAGCTGTGAACGCCAAATCGAATCTTTTTTAAATTAGTATTCTGTAATAGATACATATAATAAAAGAAAATGATAACAAGGCTTTTCTTAGGGCCTGTTCCAAACTATTGTTTGTTGTCAATTTAAAGTTTATTGCTAGTTTGATAACATCGCGTCGTGGTAAGGAGACAATTTTTATTACCCATTCATTCACTATAGTGAAATCTGCGTTTTGCCTACTCTTGACACCACAAATTAAAGTAAATTAAAACAGAATTATTTTTTTACAATATTTATGTTTAGTTGAAAATAATACGATAAATATTATAAAATAGGCATGATACACTATCAAGAAGATTAGAAATAAATTGGCAGTGTGTCTTATAATTGGACGAATTTTCAATCATTTAGTTTAAAATTTTGCTGTACATACATAGGATGTATAATTTAAATAGACAGATGCTTTTACCTCTTGTATTGCTTAATTTTTATCTAGCGTATTAAGTCACAGTTGATTTTAGCTGGCGTTAACCAGTATAACATTAGTTAGCTCAGACGTAAGAGAAGTCTTCCAGAAAGTGGAAGATCCCGGCTTCAAAAACCGGAAGAGGCCTAAGTCGCTTTAGACTATAACATGTGGATCACACCATATGAATTGATTGATCGTCTCACCGATTTAGACCCGCTTTACAATTACGACTTCTCAGTCGTCTTCAGGATCCCATACACGACGAACATGTTGCCCAACTTGGTGTATCACACATGAAAGCTTTTTCTCCACACACTTGTCAGTATTGTCCAACATCAGAACAGAAACACATATCAGGAGCTACTAGAACTGTTAAAACCTAGTATCGAATTCGTTTCATATTTCATTTTGCTGCCTGACTGCTTGTCGCCACCAATTCCCATCCCATCCGCTCATCTTAGTATTCTCCCTCTGTTCTACTGCAATGCAATGTAAATTAAAATTCTCTCACACAAAGTAATTCTTGATGCCTGAGGAAGAGGTAAAAGAAGCAAAGAGAACACGCAATGCAATGAATGGGCATGATGCGGTGCAAACCCGCCACACGCCGCCGTGGTGAATGCCGGGTCGTCAAAAAGCAGAGAATTGTCGTACAATTTGTGAGAGCGGATCGTAATATTACCACAGGTGACTGGGTGAGGAGTGGAGGGTCGTCAAAAAGCAGAATTTTCGTAAAATTTGTGAGAGCGAGTCATAATATTATGACCCGCCATATAAAATTTTTCAATGTTACGAGATGCGTATTCTTTCTGTTAGATGTTCTTTGGTTAAATTTTACTTTGCCCGAACTCGATACTAGGCTTAAATGTTATCTTTACTTCAATAGAGCTCATTCAACAATGATGAATGCGTGACAAACATCGCCCTACACGGTACATACTGATGGTCACGCCGTCAAACAGGCACACACACGGTCAAATCTGCGTGACAACACGCACGTGATCACAGTTACCAACAATGAGGGCAACCTCTTCATTGAATTATGTAGTTCTTATCAACTAGTTATTAGTGAGATTGTCTTCGAACCACTGATATAATAAGGACTGCTTAACTTTCTATTTCATGTGGGCTCAATTGCTCATACCAAAAAAAGTTCTTACGCCAGTGCCAACATTGAAAAAAAATCATTGGCGGGAAGTTGAAAAAAGAGAGCTCAGCTCGAAAAGCGATTATAATAAAACCTTTCGAATTTCTGTTGCGTATCTAATGAATACATTGCCTTTGGTAAAACAATTTTATCAGTAATAATCCAAAATAATTAATTCAAAATCATTTATTTCGACGGACCTATTTATTTATTTGTTGTTTACAGTTCTCTCTCAGTTTGGTAATTGGTGCTTAGACCGATAGTCAGCAATATAAAAGTGAGCCCACTTTTTGCAGTGCATTAGCGTAGTCAGTCCATATTATACATTCAGTGCTTCGAATATAAGAAGATACACATACAATTTTGGGTATAATAATTGATGATTAATTGAATGATTTATTATATTAGTTCATATAACGATGTTCTGTGTCGAAATTCGGGTGGATCAACTGATACATATTTCGCACGAGTTCCATTGAATTCTACAAAGCTGCGCAAGTCAAAAACTGTGAAAGAGGATGCCTTTACCAGCACAAACTGTACAGATCCTCTGAACACGCCGGACAATATGTGACAACTGATTAGGGTAGATTCAGTAACGAAATCAACTTTTATTATATAAAGGGGTTTTGTTTGCTGCGCCAACTATAATCACTAACTAATATCATAGATGGCACAAGAAATAAATGTCGCATGCAGTACCAAAAAAGTATACAAAATTTATATTGCGGAATGGACCACAACATTTGAAATGATGTATATGTACGTCGAGTGATTCTTATTTTTTCGTATCTGAAGTGTTGAGGAAGTCGATCACATGCATACAAAACTGCTATTATAAAAACATATGCTTTCGGCACGCTCTAAAACGTGTTATGGTCCATTCCAGAAAGCACTGCCCATTTCACAATCTGTATACTCTGCTCTAGTATGCTATGCGATATCTAGTTCTTGTGCCATCTATGCTAATATGTACTAATTGTAGCAGGCAGATGAGAGCTTAATGGCAGATCGCTTTACAGGGAAAGTGTGGAGTTCACTTTCCTTGGTCGAGTATAATTCTATGGAAGTACAGTCACCTAAAGAAAGTAGATTTCAGCATATATATAAAAACCTAGATGTCCAGAGCTAATATATTCCATCACATCTTTGTTTCGTAATTAACCAGTATGAATTCATATTGACAGCATATTTATTCTACTCAAAAATCGATTTCTTCTCTTATGCATTACGTCTGAAAATCTGAGTTTGCATTTCTGTAAGTTTTATCAGACAGCAAAACGAAAGTAAGCAAAACCTAACGTATACAGAATCTTAGTTTTTTTTCTGAACGCACGCATGTTTGATAACCCACGATCATCGGTAGATTCAACAGAATTCGGAAGTGCCTATATCATCTATCAGAAGAAGTTCGTTATCATTTATTTCAAGTACCTACCAATCTTATGCGAGAGCTTTAACCAATTTATTAGAAAATCTATTAAGTTCCATTTAAAAGAAATGATGAGGGACCAGGGTAAAGAGATTTGAATTCCGAATAATGATATCTGTAAATGATTGTTTATTTATAATTAATAAATAAAATGAAGACTCCAAGAAAACTAAGTTGCTAAGTGGTTCAAAAAATATTTCAAGAGAAATAAGTTTGCACAATTTATTTTGCAGAAGTTTTTCATCCAGGCGAAGAAGTCTGCTTATTCAAAACATTTACCTATGAATCACACCCACTCTCTTTTTGTTTGATAAATAATATAGAATGAAGGAGTTATATAATGATGCTACAACCCGTGACTTGTAAATAATTTTAAAAATTCTTGAAATACATACATCGATATATAGCAGTGTAAAATTGTATTCCAACAATACGGAGAAAAGTTTTTGTGGATGTTCTATTTCTGTCGTCCTTAAACAACAAAGCATTTTGAAAACTTGTTCATTGCAAATAGTACATGAGTTATATGACCTTACCTTATAATCTATCTAGCTAGAATAATAAATAAAAAATTTTGTTGGATTTGACTGTTTAGAAAATAATGGAGAAAATGCTTAACTCTACTTGCGGCCGTAAAAAAATTAGAAATTGTTAGCACACGAGCGAAAATTTATTACCTGACCTTGAATTTATCAAAATTAAGTGAAACATGTGACTATTCTCTGAGATAACACGTATAAGTTATGTAAACAGACGTCCATAAAGATTTTTTCGGGCGTTGGGACAGAGCTCTGATGGATCTTGCCTCTGCATTACTGGACTAAGCGGACATGACATAATATTCAAGGATAGAACATTGAACAGGGCAAAATTAAACTCACCTGGCATCTACAGACAACGTCAACATCGCTGGCCAACATATCGACAACTTTTCCTTTGCCCTCATCACCCCATTGGGCACCTAAAACCACTGACACTTTTGCTTTGTACATATTAAATCGCTTTTCTCTTAGAGCCTCGTAATGACTTCCATTCACTAAATTATCTGACATATCCGACAAACTAAAGCAAATTCTAAATAATTAAAAAAACTATCAAATGTTTAATTCCACCGAAAATAAAACTTGTGGAAAGACTAAACGCGTATACTACTACGAAATCCTCACACCTCGTAGAATTACCGAAAGGACTGAAACTGAATCACTGAACAGAAATAAGAAAAAACGGCGAGAACTCCAAATGTCAACTTGATGGGAGGAAAGATGAATGATGAATTTTTCGCGCATGGCATTTCAGGGAAAAACGTGTTCCCGGCTTTCGTGTTTTATTTACAGCGGATGTTATTTCAGTTTTCGAACATAACATAACGGCCCATTGGGCCGGCGTACACCTTGTAGCATACTGCACTCCCAGGCTGACTCTCATCAGCAACAAACGCAGCTTGTTCGACGGACTATTCACAATAGTACTATGTTTCCATGCGGAGTTCAATCCGGATTGAATCCGAATTAGTGCTCATGGAGACGAGAATTTAGTTGAGTTTCCTTGAAACAAAGTCGAAAAAGGTGACTAGCGGGCCGGTCAGCAGGCGACATCCACAGTCTTCTTGCCTTGTCTTACTGCAGGAGTTTTTCATACAAAAGTTGCATGTATTTTGTTCAAACGCTATAATTTCCATAAACTTGTTCTACATGCTATTTTTTTTTAATTATTAAGCTAGAGTCGCACACGACGCTAGCCTCGCGTCCGAAATTCCTATCGAACTCGACCTTTGCGGTATGCTAAAGCCAAGGAATTCGATCAAGGAATTTTTCCACTTATTTCTTAAAGTAAAATTGACATTAGGTCAAGGAATTTTTGATAATTTGTATTTGTCAATTGTGTGATATTTCTGACAATAAAGAAAGTGAAGAAATGGATAATTCCCAATGAAAAATGAAGATACACGTAAGACAATTTTTATTCGTCCATTTGTCATTTTAAAATTGATTCACCTCTTGCAAAATCGCCGTTCCTTCCATAAATTTTTCAAATATTCCACCAAGGTCAAAATTCCTTACAGAAATATTGCCATAAATTGATTTTTCGAAAAACAACGACCTCCTTTTGTCAATCGACAAGTAGAGTTTTTCTGTTCGAATTACTTTTCTCTAGCATACTGCGTGTGCGTATTCGGGTGTAACACCGCCGATTATTCGAGTGTAGCACCACAGGCGTTTTGACGTACACCATTTCTAGCAGTACAGGTCAATGGAACAATTTTGGTGTAACACTTCTGCTAGAAAACGTGTTCAATGGAAATCGGTATAAGCCTAAAATGTAGAATCCTATACCGAAGGACCAACACGAGCTTAAACGGGTATATTCTATTGAACTGTCAAAGCGACGCAACGCCTGGCGCGTTCATTGGGTTTTTACTATAAAGCGGCCCACAGACAATCTGTGTTGGCATACAACCGTTGTATGGTGTTTGGGCCAATTGTACGAAGCATCCAGCGATCGCAAGCTCGGTTGGATGGTTGGATTTAACCGCCGTTGTATATGCGACCGTTGTATAGTGTGTGCGCTTGTTGTTCAACCGTTGATCCGATTTCATTATCTGTGAAATTTTTATTGTAATTGCATTGAAAAAACAAACCAACATGGTGTCTATTATAAGTATAAGGACTTCTGGGAAGAGTTTATTGATATATTATTAATTTTCAAATTTATAATCATAGCTGAAAAACAAATGCACATTTTGTTATACTCAGTATGAAGTTCAAGTTCAAGTTTGATTTATTCAGTCAAATTTATAAAATACACATTTTTTCTTTTTTTTTTAAATCTTAAACCTAATTCCGCACAGAGGTACGTCTGTATCTGCCTGACTTGCTGATATGCCTGGCTTTACAATTATGGGATTATATAATAGGTTGGAGATTCGACTATTACTAGTTCAAGTATTATGATTATGATTATAACATTGGGGATTAGTGTAAAGAGTATACTTGCTCCCGGTATACAGAAAATACTTGTCTAAATGACACTAAAAATACCTTAAAACTAAATAACATTTGTAACCAGAACCATTTAGGCCCAATACTTTGGTAAAAGTATCTAAACGGGTGTGAATTACCCTTACAAATGCTTGTTTCGGTTAAATATTGTATTGGCTATGGGTACATACGACTGTAGAGATCTATTAACTGGGTGTTTTTTTTATCACATTATTATCACTTTGGTTTACACAAGGCGGAAACTAGTTCCCTAGTACATGAGGTACAATGTTATCCTCTGTCATATACTCAGTATGAAAAGTTACACAAGACTGACAGCTGAAGAAATCGGTCCAACCGTTGTATCGTGTGTGGACTACCATACAACTGTTGTTCAACCAAAGAATAACTAAATAAAAGAAAGGACACAGAACAGTGTTCCGATTGTTTTCCATTTAAATGTACACGGCGAGAAAAAGAAGGAAGGAAGAGAAAAAAATAAAAGAAAAGTCAAACACTTTGAATATTTTACGAATAAGACACAAAATGTGAATGCGAAGATTACATGCAACGAAATGGAATGGCAAATGATTTATTTTCGTAAATAAGAGAGAATGGGCAGAGTTTTCTGATTTTACGCTCATAAAATGCTCCCGCTCTTTTATGAAAACACGAATTTCAGGAATTGTCCCAATGTTCTTCGCGGAATTCCAATGTTTGTTAGTGTAATCCTATGATATGTGAACAGCACTCTTTCTGTTTACATTTGTTTTGCTGAAGTGGGGGAATCTCTTCCTGGATTCTGGGAATTTTATTTGACAGAAATTTTACATCTCCTTCTAGTGCGTTGTTCATTGCGAAATTTATATTTTTCTTGCAAAATGGAGGTAGGGTTACCCAATGTACATTATTATGAATAGTTCGAAATAATTTTGAAGGTATTCAAGAAGATTTTATCATTCGGGTAATCCTATGTTTTCTCAATTTTTGTTTTGAACTCGTTGTCTTAGGACGTTTGCCAAACGGGCTAAATGCTGGCTAAATCTTTTACTTTTCCATTTAGTAAATTTTCGAGCTTGCTAATTCTTCTTCTTCACATTCGTCTAATTATTTGACAAGTGCGGTTTATTTGAAAGATTTTTAGAAGTATTTATTTGTAAAATGAACAAATAAAAGAAAATAATATTACGGCCATAGCTTCCTTGTTTATTTCCTGTAAATCCAACTTAAATGCCACACAATTGCTTTGCTTTTGAAATAAAAGTGACAGCTGAGCAATTGGCTAAATTCCACTTTGGTTTGGCACAGCCATGCAATTAGCTGGCTAAATTTCCAATGCAAACTGGAATTTAGCCAGCTTTTAGCCCGTTTGGCAAACGTCCTTAGTCGCACTACAATAATGCATACCCAAGTTCTTTTCCCCCATTCATGCAAAAGACAAAAGTATATGAGATTACCTCTTTCAGTCTAAAAAACACGACAAATTTACAATTTTGTTCGCCTCTGTCTCTACTTATATGTATTTATACTTTGGTTCAACAGCCGTTGGACCAACAGTCATATCGTGTGGGCCGCTTAACGCGGGAAACACAGTGATAACTTTTCCAACCTCGATCTAAGTACAACTTTAAGAACCTCAAGCTGGAGAGCTCTGCCAATATTTATTACTCACAATCACTGACATGTATAACATGTCATAGACCGCTGACACTGCTGAAATAACTCACATTATCATGGGATCATTTTTCTAGAGTTCTCTCTTTTTGGTTTAAGTACTGTATTCTGGTGAACTTCAAATAAGACGTTCTATGCGAAATCCACCATAGTTTAGTTTCAGCTCAGTAGATTTTCCAAATGAATATATAGAATAGAAATAGAGGGCAATACAAAAGTTGTAATTTTTCTTTGTCCCCCATAGCCATGATACAAAGTTTAACAAGTATGGCCGGAAAATTTCTCAATTGGTTGCTTGTCTCCTTTGGAAACAATTGTCAGAAATTTGTTCGTCTCAATTTCAATCGTCCTTATCACAGTGGAAAAAAATCTTTGCTTTCCCACTAGCACATAATTACTTTTCTCGAAATGATTTAAACGAAGAAATATTAAATATTTTAATATATTCAAAACGTATTTCAGTCAATAAAATACGAAAAATTGAAAACAATTTGGTTGGAAATAACTTTAGTCACCTCATGACGTAGCAACACAAAAACTTCCTCTCGAGTCGACCATACCTTGTTATTTTTGTATCATGCCCACTGACTGAGCGATTTGCTATTTCATGTGCACAAAAAATATTGTGTTTCTGTATATCACCGTTGGAGCACCCTCTAAAGCGATTACATAAAAAACATGTAAAACTCAACTAATCAGATGAAATCTTACATCCGAAAATCGAATTAAATTAAAAAAATATATTTTCTTGTGTTCAAGTGATATTTTAATCGCTTATAAGGAATTAAACTCATTCCGACTTTAATTTTCAAAAGCTATTCGTAACTGAATCCTGCTTATGGGCAAGAGAGACGGAGCATGGTAAACATTGAATAAATAACTAATAAGGAAACGGCATATCAGGTGAAAACGTAAGCATCTCGGCGAAATGTATTAGTGTGCTCTGTTTGTATTAGTTTCGTCATGGCAATAGTGAAACCGTGAAATTTTGAAGGGGGACATTTTTTATAATCCAAATTGCTATGTAAAATACACAAATTTTTGGCGCCCCCTTATCTTCAGAAAATATTCCGTGTCGTTGCTAATTTAAGTGACTTGTCAAGCGAATTTTCAAATAAGTGACCAGCCCTCTTGTCATTTCTCCCCCCGCTCCCTGGATTTGACTGTTATTGAATTGCCTACTCACGTACACTGTATTCGCACGATACCCCGCTTCCTTATTAGTTATTTATTCAATGATGGTAAACACTATCGTTACCTTATTCCTTCTGAGGTGATTGCAACTGCAGCCAACATAAAAACATCAAATGCCATAAGCAAACGTTCCAGAATGCAATATTTTGTGTTGGTAGCTCCAACTCTGCCATAGGGCGAAAGAGAGAACTATAAAACTTGTGCCATGCTTTCCTATAGGAAAATGACAATACGCCCAGTACATTGCTATATGTCAGTGATCATGCCCCATAACTACTTACTTTTAGCGTAACCACCGGAATATAATACAAACCATGAAGTCGCCGAAGGTACAGATACTCGTCATGGAGGAAAAACTAAAATTTTGTTTTAAACACTGAAAATTTTCTCGGGTCACTATAAGTGAATTACACAAACAAAACTATTAATAATTTGGTATCAATTATTCATACACTTACACATTTTTCAGCGGCACTCTGAATCCGTTCGATTGAACGGGGGCCTCCAGAGCGAACATGTTTGTTCAAACGTAAACGACGTATAATACCCTAGATGAATGCCCGTATGTAATTTCTAGTTTCGTATGGTTACCTCTGGAAGTTTGATTGTTGAAATGGTTTTTCGCATATATTTCTAGAACGGCTCGTCTGGCAATAAAAATGATTATGACCAATTTCATAGGATTTCATATTCTGAAGAACTTTTCATTACAATGAAAACGTCTATGGCTGATGATTTCCACAGTATACGTAAAAAAACTACATTTTTCTATGGCAGCACCTAGAAGGGGTTGCCCGATTAGTCAATTTTTGAAATTATATTTTTGCTTATTCTATGAAAAGTGAAATGCGCGTGCAGTATGCGATATGGACCACCCATAGGAATGAATTAAAGTTTGAACAAAATTCTTTACGAGTGGAGGCAAAAGTTAATATCTGATTTTGTCTAGTTCAATTCTATAGCAAAGTCATAAGTTTTGCTTGTACGCAATAGTTTCGGCCGATTTCACTCATGCTCTTTCAACTCAAGTTCTGACATTCGCTACACACGCTCATGTAAATCAAATAACTGGACCATTCAAAGTCCAAAACCATCGAGAATACTTCACAAGATATTAAACAGACTGCCTTACTACACAGAGTCCTAACATTCTAAAATATTTGAATAGCTCCTCCGCCCTAAACTATTATTCATACAGAAAAATGGTGCTCTGATAATCTTAAGCTTGCTTTATTATCTCCCGAACCGAAATAAATTTTTTATACCTTTCCTAACAATTTATTTTAAAATATTTATCTGAACCAAATGACTATGATTCCTCCAACAAAAACTCTCAGCTGAGTAATCATTGTAATGTCGCTGTGCCGTTATGGCATGCCGTAGGCTGATGATATCGAATGTAGCTGCCTATAGGTTCGGACTCTGGCTGCACATACACACCCAGGTGAGAGTTATTGTGCGTAAAATGGTAAGGTTAATTTGTAATCAAAACCATTTTATTATTTTGTTAATTAAGGTATATAGTAAATGTAGCCTTTGGGAAGGAACCAAACTTTAAAATACTAGAAGACTATTTTCCTGTATGGATAGTAGTTTAGGCTCCACAGCACAGCATATGTCAATGTCAATGTTTGGCATTTTTCCACAAGTATCCATATAGAACATTTTAGAGAACGGACTCCCAACGCACACATATAGATTTCTGTTTCATGGCTTGGGAAGTATTCTCGAGAGTTTTGATAAGTCGCAAGATTTGCTTGAGCGTGGGTAGCGGCCTTTAAGAGTCGGGTCGAAAATCAGCCCAAGGTGTTATCACAGTATATATAGTGTTGTTTTCGTGTGGAATGGCTGCATATGCATATACCCCTTCTTTACGTAAACGTATATTTTCTTAACAAATGCTTCTTTTATTAAAGAAGAAACGACTTAATTTGGTGCATTCGCATACTTCAGTCTCAAAAATTTCAGCCAATCTTCAAACACTAGAAAATTAAAATCGTTAAAATAATGCCAGGCAAAAAGACGTTAGAGATTCTCTTCTAAGAAAACATACATTCAGTCCGCTGTTTTCTCAGTACATAATTATGAAAAATTCAATGATCCCATTAACTCGCTACATCATACATTTTCCATAGTCGCCTGTCCGTCTCGCTTCTGCGTTCATTATATACTTTATACACAATGGTGATAAGAATCTGTTAAGGTGCCGTTGGTGTGTAGGGAGGTAGACTCTAACATTGAGGTGGCGGTCTGATCGGCAACTGATTGTGTTTTCCAGGTGTGCCAGTCTTTTTATGTAAATTTACCCATGACAACAAATTTATAAAGATACTGTCGATTGAAAGATGCTAATTAGCAGCAAAATGGATGTATTAGATAAAGAACTGCGCCTAACTCCGGTCTATCGATTTCCATAAAATTTCTAAAAAAAGAAATAACCGAAATTAATGAATACTTGTTGAATGTTGCTTATACAATGCTCCTTTTATTTTCAACCACTCCTATATTCGCCTGATTCAACTCTCTGGGACTAGTTCCTGTAAAAATATTGCCCTTCAAAAAAAGTTTTCTATCTCCATACTTAGCATCTTTATTAAGATTGAGAAAAAATGTGAAGCCTGAAAAATCACTACCTTGGGAGATCGTAGAGTACAACTAAATGTGTTTTACAATGCGGTCTGAAAAAAAATATATTACTGAATTTTAGGTATGGATTGCGTTGTCTCATCACAAATGGGTCATATTTCAGCAACTGAAGTTTTCAAATGTAAACATAATAGAACTTAAAAGTTTAAAAAAAATTTCATGTTAATTTATAAAAATGTAATTATAAAATTATAAAAATGTAGATTTAAAATATTTATTCACCTTACTTATAATAGATTATAATTTTGACTTTGGTTTTTCCTTCAATGAATCTCTTAAAACGCGTCGTAAGATTTTACCGCTTGCATTTTTTGGTATAGTCTCAACAAATTGAACACCACCCCGTAATCGCTTGGCAGGTGATGCTTTGTCGGCGACAAAATCCATCACACACTTTGCAGTAAGATTTGAACTTTTTTGCTTTACAATAAAAGCGAACGGTAACTCCCCGCATTCTTCATCTGGAAGCCCGACGACAGCTGCATCTTTGATATCTGGGTGTGTAAGTAACAGCGCTTCAATTTCAGCTGGAGGTACTTGGAATGCTTTATACTTTATGAGTTCTTTGATGCGATCAACTATAAAAAATTCAAAATCTTTGTCATAATATCCGATATCACCGGAATGTAGCCACCCGTCTTTGTCTATTAAACTGTGTGTAGATTTCTCATCTCCGACATATCCCTTCATTACGCAATCACCTTTAAAACACAGTTCTCCATGTTCATTTGGTCCTAAAGCTTCACCTGTTTCAACGTCAATTACTTTTGCATATGTTCCAGGTTTAAGGGAACCTACACTCCCTGGCTTACAAAATTCATCTGCTTGAACTAGCACACTTAATGTAGTCTCACTTAGTCCATACCCCTGACGAATAATTGGGAGACCAATTCTAAATTGGCGTAAACTAAGTTATTTGAGAAATTTACAAAAATGAAAATAGCAACCTTTTTTTCACAGCTTCTTCAGTTTCTTTTCTTAGTGGAGCTGCTCCGCAAAATAGAGCCAAAAGCGAACTTAAATCGTATTTGTCAACCATTGGATGCTTAGCTAAGAAAAGCATCAAAGGAGGGACCATGAACGCCGCAGACACTTTGTATTTCTAAGATATTAAAGGATTATTTGAAAACATTCTTATTCAACAAATACCTGAATGGAACTCAGAAATAGATGTTCTTCAAATTTCGGAAGAAAAACCATTTTAAATCCTAAGCAGCTCATTGCTATCATTGTCAGACATCCAAAAGAATGAAACCACGGAATAACGCTAATTACAGATATATCTTCCAAGAACAATTTACCAGCACTGTAATTAATATAAATTTTTAGACGAAAATATTTTATGATGAGAGAGATAAAAACTTACTGTTGTTGGTCAATAGCACTCATGATATTTTTTTGTGTAATTTGAACGCCTTTAGGTAAACCTGTAGTCCCAGAGGAGCACAAAATAATTGCAACATTTTCAAAAACATTAGCTGGTTTTGGTATATAACTTCTTGGCACCTTCATATTGGGATTGCTTATCAATTTTGAGTAGGAGTCAACGTTTCTACACGTGCTTTGACTAGCGAATACAAAAGCATGCTTTATGAAAGGGTTCTTTTCAATTAATTTTGAAGCTTTTTCAATAACCGCCGGTGATACAAAAAGAACCTTTGGTCGAGATAAATTCAAAGCGTGATGGAGTTCACCTATAATGAAATTAGTAAGAGAAACATATAGAATAAAATATAATACATTAGTAATATAATCGAGTAAAGACAATGCATCACATATCAGCGAAAATTAGAGGTAGAAAAACAAAAGAACTAATTACTAGCAATTATATAATTTTAATTGTCTTTATCTGAATATTCAAGGAGTTACTAACAATTTCGATGAATTGGAACAAATCATTAGGGAAAACAACTTCTATGTAATATGCCTTACTGTAACACATCTGACGAAAAATGTAAAATCAGATGACATTTTCATAGAAGGTAATGATATCATAAGATGTGATAGCAATACAACTAACACAGGATGAATTGCAATATTTCTCAAAACTGAATTAAACAATAAAGTCATGTATAATATAAATATAAGCAATCAAATTTGGTGGTGAACATTCAACATTTCATATATGATATGAACTTAGTTGACGATAGCGGTTGTATACAAATCACCAAGCTCTTGAAAAAAATAGTTTTGTGAGTTCTATAAAGAATGGATTGACATATTGTCTAACTCGCAAAATGAAATATTAATTTTAGGTGATTTTAATATTAATTGGTTTGTCCAGCACACATACAGGAATTTAATAAATGAGATTTGTTTAAATAATGCGTGCAAGCAAATAATTTGTGAGCCATCAGTAAGATCTAAAAATAGATTTTATCAAAAGTACGACTTCCAGGATATTCAAAGATAAAAGATTAAATCCTTATTCTCGATGTCCTTTTCTGCATATATTTTTAAGATGCTATTTTTCGTAGATAACTTGAAATCCTATCGTTTCAATGAGCCATATTTCACTGTCCTATCATGAATAGAAAAATGTATATGCCGTTTTGAAAAATCGTGTTTCGAGAAAAACACGTTTTAAGTTTTGAAATGACATGAAAAAATCGACTGTTTAAAGCCAAAAATTTCTTTCAGTTATAAAACTTTTTACCAATATTCTAGAATGTTCAAAGAATTTTTTAAGCCAATAAAAAAAAATCTGAAATATATTCTTAAATTAATGAACAAAAAAAGAGATTTTAACTTGTTAAATGCAAATATGATACTTGATTGCATAGAAGAGTTAGGACCGACAATAGTTGACAATATAAATGAATCGCTAACAACAGGGATATTTCCTGAAAGCTGGAATCAATCTATTGTGGTTCCAGTTGAAAAAATAAAAGAAACAAAAAGATGTGAATTCTTTAGACCAGTACATATGTTAGCAACTCATGAAATGATAATGGGAAAGGTTGTACAGATACAATTACAAAAATATATTGAACTTAATTCGATAATTGCTGATTGTCAATTTGGGTTCCGTCCTGGACACTCTTGTGAAACGACCATAAATCTAATAATATCAAGGTGGAAGGAAGGGAAAGATAAAAAAAGTTATTATATCTCTATTTTTAGATTAAACAAGTAAAAAAGCTAGAATTGGTCTAAGACCAATTCTTATGATACCCTAGATGAATGCCCGTATTAAATTTCGTATGGTCACCGAACTATTCAAGTTTGATTTTGAAGTTGTTTTTCGCATATATTTCTAGAAGGGTTTGTCGCACAGAAAAAATGATTATAATCAATTTTATAGGATTTCGTATTCTGCAGAGGTTTTTAGTACAATAAAAATGTCTTGGACTTATCGTTTTCAAAGTATACGTAAAAAACCTACATTTTTATATGGCAACACCAAGAAGGAGTTGCCCGATTTAGTCCATTTCAGACATTTTAATTGCTAATGTAGTAAAAACATCATGTACGAAATTTCAGCTCTCTACGTCGACGTGTTCTCAGGCAGTGTCCAAATATATAGCGGAAAACGAAATTTTTAATGGCAACCCTACGAAGGAGTTGCCCGATTTGTCTCATTTTCGAACTTAATTTTACTTTTTTCTTTTAAAGTCCATGTACAAAATTTCAGCTCTCTAAGTATACGCGCTCTCGAGTTATCGTGCGCACGGACGGACGGACGGACAGACGGACATGCAAAAATCAAAATAACTATTAATATTATGAATGGATGTCCAATCCATTTTGCTCTACCATCATTATTTCGAGGTGTTACAAACGGAATGACAAACTTAGTATACCCCTTAGATTTCATCTAGGGTATAAAAAGAGCATTTGAGACTGTGGATAGGAAAATTTTACTAGAAAAATTAGACAAATATGGAATACGAGGAATAGAAAAGAAATGCGGAAATAACTATAAATCAAGGAGTTCCTCAAGGCACAATGTTGGCCGCGATATTGTTCCTATTATATAAGTTAACACCAGCAACATAAACTTTCTCACGAAACATCAAGGAACATGAAACCAACAACAAAGATAATTTCCAGTTAACACCAGCAACATAAACTTTCTCACGAAACATCAAGAAACATGAAACCAACAACAGAGATAACTTCCAGTAATTTCCTGGACTCGGCAAACATCAAGAACGATTCCCACAGAGAAAACTGCAACCTAATCAAAATAGCTAGTGAAGATTTTAGACTTTAGAAAAAGCTCAGTTGTAATCTAGCCGTCGTGAAATAAAAAGTTCGTTTAATTTTTGTTTTTTTCTTACAAGTGAAAAATATTTTCTTAAATGGCGCCCGAGCAGGGACCGTTGGGTAGTTAAGTAAAAGTTCAGTGATTTCAATCAAGGTTTAAATCGATACCACAAAGCGAAAGTGTGTAATCGTTCAGTGATTTCAATCAAGGTTAAATCGAGACCACAAAGTGCAAGTGCGCAACCAATCATCACTTAAGAAAATTTCTGTGAAATCAGGAAAATTACTTACTACAACAGTGACAAGTAAAAGGATTAAAGCCCCTCGAAGTCTGCGCAACTAAGGAACTAGGAAAAGAGGCCCCGTAGTATCCAACACCAGGAAAAACGGAGCTGCCATATAGAAGAATCAAGAACAACCAGGCCGGATTTAAAATATTTGCCAGCAGCCGCCTAATTCGTTGGAATGAAGTACCACGAGCGGTCCCACCTAGGACAAGGCATCTGAGTACCCATATCATGCTGTTACAACTCCAGATGGTAACCACACGTCTGCTAATTTTAGTGTAAGTCTATCAATTCCTTTATTTAATTAATTAGAAAAATATCGATAAATGAAAAGTCTACTTTAGAGACTTGAACTGTCGAAAAAGAAATTACAAAGAAAATTTAATTTTTTGTTGTTTGATTTAAATAGAATAAATTACAAGCGGAAATAAAATCTATAATTGAAAGAAAGTGAAAAAAAATCAATCGAAATTTCTCCTTTAATTTAAATAAATTTCATTATAAGCAAATCAAGTGAAATTGCATAGGAAAGGTGTAAAGAATTAAAATTAAAAATTCTATCGTAATTTTAATTAATCTAATTTTGTTTCATCAAATCCGTGTTTCTTACGAATTTCAAATCTAACGGTAAAAGAAATTATTTAATTAATGTCAAAGAAAATATTCGCAGTGATTTTATTAAACCTGAATATTAACTAGGTGCGATCATTCATGCGCAAAGCGGCAGTGCAATTATTCTTTACTAAGTTCCATTAAAGCACTGTCTCCGTTTTAGGTCTATCATTAAACTTTAGTGAAACCAAGCTATAAGAAAAAACCCATTAGGTATTGAGCATATTTGATTACGAAAACAAAGAAAAATGGTGAATAACGACAATATTTTAAAGCCATCCCTACTTAATGCAAACCCTAACTCCAACACTAGTTCTATCCCTTCAGGTAGTTCTGATTCCAAAGACACTTTCGACGTAAACCAATTAAAACATATAATTTCCGAAATAATTAGAAGCGAAAACCAGCAAATCCTCCACCAATTTACTCACACCGATTCAGACCTTAATCATGACACAGATCAAATCATTGACCCCAAACATCTTTCTAACTTACACGACATGGATAGAATACCAGACGTCGTAAAAAGTTTACGGGAGTTTTCCGGCATGTTTTGTGCACGTAGTGATAGGAGTATAGAACAGACTGCAGGAGACAAGTTTATACAAGGTTTGAATTATATTATATAATTATATATTATTACTAGGGGGAGCCCGGCGATAATATAGATACCTAGATGGGTGGGGTGGGGTTGGGTGGTTAGAGATAAAGCAGAGTTTTCACAAGCGAAGTTACTGGGGACTCCCAACCCAAGTAACCTCGTTTTCAGTCCCTCACCTCCTCTTCACATACCCACCAGTTAACTTGCGCCAGTACGAAAACGAGTTCCACTTATTTCAACTTTTTAGCGAAGTGGAAACTGGGAAATAATCAAATTGAGTACATTTTATGCAACTGGTACATTTTTTGATTTAAGTAGTCTTTAATAACATCAGCTGGTGTGGAACTTGTAAAATGTCAACACATTTGTGTTTGCGCTTTTATACGAAGGGAGTGATTTTTATTTTTCAGAAAGAAATTTCGTAAATTTAAAAGATAATTATGTAAGCAAAAATATTATTCCTCAGCAATCAATATGCCAGGAACGTACTCACACTTTCTTTTTTCTTAGAATTTTTTCTCCGAAATTGCCCTTAATTACATTGCTGCACAATTTATGACCTTTTCAATATGTAATTTTTCACTTGAAACCATTTTCTCTAAAAAATAAATACCTTCACATTTCACAAGTTCCATGCCAGATGATATTCTAAATGACTACACACATCCAAACGTGTACCAATTGCAGAAAATACACTCAATTTTACTATTTCTCAGGTTCCACTTCGCTAAAAAGTTGAAGTGAGTGAAACTCGTTTTCGTACTGGCGAGGAGGTAAGGGGACTGAAAACGAGGTTACTTGGGACAGAAACTTCGCTTGTGAAAACCAAAATATAAATAAGTATAAGTAGAGACAGAGGCGAAGAAAATAGGAAATTTTTCGTGTTTTTTAGAATGAAACAAGTAATTTCATATACTTTCGTCTTTTGCATGAATGGGGGAAAAGAACTTGGCTATACACTATTGTAGTGCAACCGAGACAACGAGCTAAAACCAAAAATCGAGAGAACGTAGGATTACCCGAACGACAAAATCTTATTGAATTCCTCAAAATCCTATCAAACTATTCATAATAATGTACTTCGGGCCACACTACCTCCCATTTTTAAGAAAAAGATAAATTTCGGTTTGGCCCAGATGCTGAAAGGAGATGTAAAGTTCCTCTCAATTCTCATTTTTCCCGAAAATATCAGAGAATCCAGCATGAGTTCTCCCACTTATTCTCTTCATAGCAAAACGAATGTAAGCAGAAAAACGTGCTGTTCAAATATCATGGGATTACACCAACAAACATTAGAATTCCTGCGAAAAACATTGGGACAACTCCGCCCATTCTCTCTTATTTACGAAAAAATTGGGAAAACTCCACCCATTCTCTCTTATTTACGAAAATAAATCATTTGCAACTCCGTTTCGTTGCATGTAATCTTCGCTTTCACATTTTTTGTCTTATTCGTAAAAATTTCAGAGGGTTTGACTTTTTTTTGATTTTTTTCTCTTTTTTCCTTCCTTTTCTCGCCGTGTGTATTTAAATGGAAAACAATCGGAACACTCTTCTGTGTCCTTTCTTTTAGTTATTTATTCTTTGGTGAAAACCATGCTTTAGGGTAACTTTATTGCCGGCAATTAGGGATAGTTGTTTGAATGAAGAATTCCTCATTTTTACCTTTTTCCCAAAAGCAAGAATAACCTTGTAATCTGAGTGAGATGTGAGGTCTAGGAAAGGAGCATTAGCTGGGTATGGGCAATTCACTGTGTAAGGGCACGGCCACGGACTGACGTGAATTTAGTCTGGGTCTCGATCATTTTTATCAAATAATAACTAAACATCATACCACTGTGAAAAGAAAAAAGTGAGCATTATAACATGGCAAAGCAAATTTAACAGTTCCTAATGCCGGTTTGTTTGGTTACAATTGAATTGTGCATTAAATTATAAGGGGCAACGCGTTAAAAATTTGTTTATTTTACATAGCAATTTGGATTATAAAAAATTTCCCCTTTCAAAACGTCACGATTTCATTACTGCAACCAATACAAACACAGCACACTAATGCAATTTGCAGAGTGGCTTAGGTTTTCACCCGACATGCCGTTTCTTTATTAGTTATTTATTCAATGGTCCCAGTACTGCTATATTGTATTGGTAAATGGAAGGAAATGTATATAAAGATTGCCCACTTAAACTCTGTCCAAAATTTTTAATTATTTAATTTTTTTCGCAGATCTTTCATTGGAGATCGAATTTCATTATCCCCTATATCCTTGCTGGTTCGAAACCATTTTATTGAGTTTTTAGACCTTTTCTACGGTTGCTTGTGTTTTTTATAGCCAATATCGTTTGATTGTCCGTGTTCGGGAATATTAAGCGGATTGTTCTCTTTTTCAACAAAATCAATATTTTTGCTTTTGAGCCTTTCCAGTCTTCCTCGCGATTGGGATGGTGCCAATTTAGGCCAAAATGTTATAGGTCCCTCATGAGCTCTCAAAAATAGAAGCAGGTGCTTGCTAAAGCGACCTTAATATAAATGTCAGTATTAACAATTTGTGGCCCTTATAAAAAACGGAACGATTTTTTTACCGCACTCATAGATTGTTTGCCATACAAGCTCCTTAGCACAAGACTTGGATCTAAATAGTATTTTGCTCTCGCAGTACATTATTAAATTGATGGCCAGAAAGGGCATTGAAATCAAACTTGAGGTACGTCTCATCGTCCAAACCCAGATATAATTTTGTTCCATAAGCTTGTTTCTGTACAGCTTCTGTGATCGTTTTTTGCTTTTTTCTTCCTGCTTAGCGTTTCATCTTGAAACTTTTGACTTCCGTTAAGTTTTCACGCCATTCTTTCTTTAATTTTTTGCAGTAAAAAATGGCAAAAAACCTGCCTTTATTGCAAAATGACGTGTTTATTGGCAACCACTTTCTGATCACAAGAGCCTTTGGGATGACCGGATCTTCCTCCAGTTGTTGACGATGGTTTGAGTTTAATTTAATTTAGTGAAGTTTTAGATTGCTAAACAAGCTAAAAGTATTAAAACACCGGAAATAAATAAGTGCTGTGTACCTTTTCTCGTCCTGCATAAACCTGTGTGCATCAATGTCATAATTTAGTTCAGCGGCCACAGAAAAGACAAGTAGAACGATTTCAAATTGATGTTTATTAAAAACAATGGCATTTCCCAATAATTTGTAAAGAAAAGAACATGTGGCGATCAGAAAGAAAATGGCATTAAAAGAAAACGACAAAGGAATGGGTTATATTGACTTAATCAGTACTTTAGTAAATGGGTGACGTCAAACTCACAAGTGAATTCAATGAATATTTCATGCAAAGTACAGAACAGATAAATAAATGTTTTTAAATTAATCATTTAGTGTTATTACTGATAAAAATGTTTTACCAAAGGCAATATATTCATCAGATATGCAGCCAAAATTCGAACTGTTTTATCAAAATTACTTATCGATCACTTTTTCCACTTCCCACAATTGTTTTTTTTTTTAGTGGAAAAAGCACTTCAACAAGAGTCGAGAGCTCACCGCACATTTCTAAAACTAATACATAAACCAATAACGTTTTTTGAGAATTTTTCTTCCCATTCGGAAATTAAAAGCTTTTTAGCAATAATTATGTAGCGAGAAGAATTGTCGTGTCGGTATTGCCTTTTACTCTGCATTTAGAAACTTTATTACTTCAATCTGTGGAAACATTAACTTTCCAATTTATAAAGAAATTTCGAGCACCTTAATTCTTGCGGTGTGAATCACAGGTCAATACCACCGCGAAATGGGTGCCACTTAATTCCAATATTTGGATAGGCTTGTAGTTAATATGTTATATTGGTTGGTTAAAGAAAGAGATTTGAAGTTGTAAAGGCATTGCGACAACTGAGATGGCAAATTGGCCAATACCGATGAGTAAATTTAAGAGTCCGTGGAGTTGTATGACCACAAACTCATCAAAGTCTGCCATGCTATGCTTAGCTATCGCTGGGCATTCGCACAACATAAAGCAGTCTCATCATGCTCCAGATAGTTGGCAAGTAGGATCAGATCCCACGCAAATAGTAACGAGATGCTTCCTCATTAGAGTGTCCGGTAATCAAACCGAGTAAGAGCTTTACACCCGTCCTATTGTACTTCAGCTGCAGCCTTGCCCTTTCCGTAGACATAGACATAATTAGTCATAAAACGCTTGGCTTGGTTCAGCTCCGCGGCTCCTCCCGTACATACTGTGGCTCTCTGATACGCGCTCCCGAATGATACTCTTTGCTGCACAGAGTTAACATACATAAACTCTTGGCCGACCAGAAGTGCAACTGCGCCTTGTCTAGCAAATTCATCAGCTTTTTCTCCAAATACATATATTACTCAGCTGCAGTACCATCATCAAAATTCATTACATACGTTATGTTTTAATTCAGTCACTAACGTAAATTCAGGCTACTTGACGTAAATGCAAAAGCTACAATCTACTTGATAGAAAAAAACATGCAATTAAAAAACCGGAATATTATTTGCATACTTTCTCGAACCATCGTGAATTGTTAATTCTGATTAGACACCGTGGAACCACTATAAAAAAAACTGCTATCTAATCATTTGCTATCTGCATTAAAGCTCACATTAGCATTTTTAGTTTTAATTAATCTTCTTGAAGCATCCGAAATTTCAGATATCATTCATGTGTGACTATGACTATGTTTATGCCAACTTTGTTTGGAAACTTTTTCTTATAGTTTTATTATAATCTTCCCAAATCAAATTAAATCTTATATTTATTGTTAACTTACGTTCACTATATGTCACGTTATAAGGTGCAAGCGTAGCATTTAAGAAGAATGCTGCAAATGCAGTCACCACAAACTCGATTCTATTTTCACTACATATTCCCAGAACATCGCCTTCTGTAACTTTTAAATTTTCGAGACACAATGTTAAGCGATTGATCTTTTCAAGTAGCTCATTTCCAGAAAAACCTTGACCTGTTACTGCTTCAATCTATAAAATAGCAGCCTTTAATAATATTATTATTTCATTTTTCAAGTAACATACCAAAATTTCTTTATTTCCAATTGCCTCAAATTGTTTTCGAACAAATTCACCAAATGATTTGCTACCACTCGTAACACTTGATGATACCACTCCACCAAATAAAACATTATCTTTTATCGAGACCATACTTTTTACCGCTTTATTAATAAAGGTGCTACATAAAGCACTCAGCAACTGAAAGCTAGGCAGAACCTGAACACAGAATGACTTCCAACTTTGAAATCAAACTCTACTTTACTGGGTACAAATGGTGTTATCTGTTATCTTATTAACTTGGCTAATCATGTAATCAGTGAGTTCAAAACAATGTGCTCTACTTTTTAATAAATTCTGCAGGAATAACATTCCCAACAGTAAACATTACATGATTTCTCTTCTATTTAAAATTCTATCACATTATGTGGTAACATATGAATAATAAATAAATGTTATATTTATACATTGCTCATGTTTATACGTTAAGCATTTTTCGGGTTTTTTAAGACGAGAGAATTTACTTGAGTTCAAAAGTTATAAGCCAAACTCCAATCTGTGAAGAATGTGAATGACACGATGGGTGACAGCTGACGTGACGTACAGTAGGTGAGAAACAGAATGTGAAGCTGGCGGCGCTCATAGCTGACGCTGTCGCGCGAACTGCTAAGGTATCCACGATTTCTTATGATAGCTATAACCCACACGCGGAAGTTTTTAGGTAGTTTTCATAGGTGAGAGGTTTCGGGGATAGGAAAGATTTCGTGCTACAAACTTTCGATCGGGAGTACCGTTTGAAATATAATGAATGCGACACGAAAGTGTCGACGCCAATTGGCGTCGTTGCTCGTCGCAGACGTAATACAATGAATGCGACATTGCGTCGTCATTTCAAGACAGTTGAGTTGGGTTTTGCTTTTTTGTAATGTCTACGGAATTGTTCTTACAATTTTTAAGAACTAGTATAAGTTGCATTAAAGCTTCTATGCAGGCCAGATTTAAAAGAAATGTACGTGAAATATACCAACACACGAACTGTCAAACTTAAACTTAAGCGGACCACAGACGATACAACTGTTGGTTCTGTGTTGGCATACAACCGTTGTACGAAGCATCCAACGATCGCAAGCTCGGTTGGATGGTTGGATGTGCATGCAGGTAAACCGCTGTTGTATATGCGAGCGTTGTATGGTGTGTGGGCTTGTTGTTCAACCGTTGATCCAATTTCATTATCTGTGAAGTTTTTTATTGTAATTGCGTTGTAAAAAACAAACCAAAATGGTGTTAATTAAGTATAAGGACTTCTGGGAAGAGTATATTGATATATTATTAATTTTCAAAGACATAATCACAGCTGAAAAGCAAATGCACATTTTTTTTTTTTGACAACCGATGACATTATTTCGGAAGAAATTATTGCTGAAGAAATCGATTCAACAGTTGTATCGTGTGTGAACTACCATACAACTGTTGGTCCAACGGTTGGTCAACAACCGTTGGACCAACAGTTGTATCGTGTGTGGGCCGCTTTACTTACTTAACGACAATTTTTTAAATTTGCTCTACTTTTTAACAACGACAATATCACGTCGCAGCATTTGCTATGCCCTCTAATGTCGTAACATATATATTCGAAAATTATTTTGGCGGCGACAAATGCGTGTCGCAGTCATTGTATTTCAGCCCTAAGAGCGGTATGCTAGAGCCAAGGAATTCGATCAAGAAATTTTTGACAATTTGGATTTGATAATTGTGACAATAAAGAAGTAATAAAGAAAGTGATGAAATGGATAATTTCGAATGAAAAATGAATATAAACGTAAAACAATTTTCTTCCTTCAATTTTTCAATTATTCGACATACTTCAAAATTCCTAAACAGAAATAAGTGCATCGGTACTTATTTTTTCAAGAAATATTGACATAAATGGATTTTTCGACAAGAATGACATCTTGTCAATCGAGAAGTAGAGTTCTTCTGTTCGAATTTATTCTTGTCTCTAGCTACTTCAAGGAATCGGCAAAGAAAAATATTCCTTGAGCATTCCATGACTTTTTTTTACATAGTTTTTGTATAGAAACAAAAATTCCTTGGCATACCGGCACCGACACATTAAAATGCCTTAAGGTGCCGGGTACAGCATGCAGGAAGAGCTCACTCTCACTGCTTTTTGTATACTCGTCATGGAGGAAAAACTAAAATTTCATCTTAAACGGGTCCTAAAGCCCAAAACGCCAAAACTGTCGCTCCCACACAGAGCTGGGCAATACTTAAGTAAAAAAAGACTTACTACTTAAAGTACATTTGCGTTACTTAAGACTTATTACTCAATACTTTTGAAATGCCCCTCCTTAGTACTTGAACATAAGTACTTGGTCCTATTTACTTGTACTTAAGACTTAGTTTAGTAGTACTTAAGTATCAAAATTATTACTTAAGTATTTCTGAGTCTATTAAGTACCTACAAATATCGTAAGAACAAAATACGTAAGAGCTCGTTTTGACAAAAGCAATTGTGCCCACGTGAAATAGAAAACTAAGCAGTCCATATTATATACGTCAGTGGACATAACCAGGTTAAGCAAGCAATGCCTCGCACCAATATAAAATCAACGATGCCTCGACCAGATGTAGGGAGGCCTCAATTTTTTCTTAGAAATTTACTGGAAATTTTTTCCTTAGAATTGTTATGCATTATGGGGGGGCGATAATGGGTGCTTGGGTGGACCTCTAATAGTTCAGTGTAACAATGAGAGATGAAAGTTTTACTCTACTTGCAGCACCGTTATATAAGTAGTAGCCACAGGGTTACTGTATATATTATAGTTTTCAAAAGGTATTTATTTATTAATATCTATTAACTGAACTCGATAAACTTCATTATATTACTGCCAACGTATAAAGATTCTAAAAAAGTACTTTAAAAAATACTTCAAAAAGTATTCAGTACTTGTTCTAGACTTAGTTACAAGTACTTTTCATACATGCGGTACTTGTACTTACGCTGAAGTACTCAGGCCTTCGGTACTTGTACTTGTACTTAAGTACTTTTTCTTAGATACTTGCCCAGCTCTGCTCCCACAGCAAAATGAAGTTAAAACAAATTTCAGCCAAATATGTTTTCTTTCTAATAGTTTTTAAAGAAAATAGCATGTATAACAAATTTATGGAAATTATATCGTTTGAACAAAATACAAACAACTTTTATATGAAAAACTCCTTCAGTAAGACAAGGCAAGACGACTGTGGATGTCGCCAGCTGACCGGCCCGCTGCTCTCTTTTTTCGACGTTGTTCATGGCTTGTATCTTGCGGGGGTTACGGTAGCATGTAATTTTCCCTCCTCCGAATGGCCTATCGAGCACTTTGTCGCATATTGCACGTGCTTGTCGCTTTTTGGCGATGAAAGTCAGTCGGTGGGAGAAAAATTTCCTCCTAGTGTATATCATCATCAACACCTAGGCACCCATAAACGAAAATAGAAGCATACTACAGCGTGTAAGCCCCAACTTGAGACATCATTTAAAAGTACTAAATTATAAAAAGTAGAAAAAGTAGCAGATCACTACTATTATAGTAGGGAGGCAACGCTGCTTATGTTTTGTTATTTATGTCAGTATACCGGTCCGTAGATTTTCACAAGAGCGTCAACTGTCAATAGTGAGATGATTTTCATGAAACTAATAAGAAATATCTGTATCCCCTATTATTTTCCTGTATTAAGTCATACCCGGCATCATATTGCAGCACTTTATGTAACTGGTGATAAAGCAAAAGAGAACTTTGCAGTTCTAAAACCTTATATGGACTTTCTGAATGATCTTACTGAAACAGCTCTAAAAGATCGTATAAGCTGGAGAAATACTAATTTTGATTTTAAAGAAATTATTAGAAAGTATGAAGTATTTGAAAATACAAAGCGGGAAATCTTACGGCTTGAATCTCGTAGGCAAGCTATTGTTAAAATTCTGCAAGAGTCTAAAGCACAGGTGGGTACATCCAAGCAAAAAATTACATATTCGCATTTGGATGCTTGGTACTACGATTTCTGTTAGCTGAAAATACAAAGCTTTTATTCAGTGAAAATAAAGAAAAATAAATATTGCATGTCATTCATTTGACGGTCCCGAAACCCTGACTTATCAACATTTCGATTACAAATACTTCAGTAAATGTAAAACATCACATACCTACCCTGATAACACAAAAGTACTGAAAATATACTGTGAGGCCGGAACGGACGGCTTCTATTCTAACTCTAGTGAAAAAATTCAGGGGTAAACAGCAGTGACATGTAGGTATAATATGGACTGACTAAGTTCATACAAATACACCACTCGGCTCACTTCTATATAGCAGTCATTTTCGGTTTGTTTTTTGGTGACAGATTTCCGAAAATTTGAGAAAAATGTTTCATGAGCTTGGCGAACTGCCCTGGGACGCGTTCATGAAGTCGGCTGCAGCCAATCATAGCTATCTCGCAGCCAGGCATAGCTACGTGTAGCTGCCCCTGACTTTATGAACGAATTTAGCCATTGCCAGCGCCAGAAATGTCATCATTGGAGTATGAGTTACATTTCATGTAAATATACAAAAAACAATTTATTACCTGCTTCGTCTATTAAATCAATAAATGGCTCCCCACGCTCATTCATATAAATGGTTACATTAGCCATTATTACAATAATATTTGTTTTCTTTTCTGTAATTTAAAAATAACAACAAACAAAAATGTCAAACGTAATGCGTTTGTGTTAGTTAGCTATGCTGGGTACACTGACTTATAACAATGGACTGAGCGATTTGCTATTTAATGTGGCACAAAAAATATTCTGTTTCTGTATATCACCGATAGAGCACCTTTTAAAACGATTACATAAAAAACATGTAAAACTCAACTAATAAGATGAAATCTTACATCCGAAAATCGAATTAAATTAAAAAAATATATTTTCTTGTGCCCAAGTGATATTTTAATCGCTTATAAGGAATTAAACTCATTTCGACTTTAATTTTCAAAAGTTATTCTTAACTGAATCTTGCTTATGGGCAAGAGAGACGGAGCATGGTAAACACTATCCTTACCTTATTCCTTCTGAGGTGATTGCAACTGTAGCCAACATAAACACATCAAATGGCATGACCAAACGTTCCAGAATGCAATATTTTGTGTTGGTAGCTCCAACTCTGCCATAGGGCGAAAGAGAGAACTATAAAACTTGTGCCATGCTTTCCTATAGGAAAATGACAATACGCTCAGTCCATTGTTATAAGTCAGTGGCTGGGTAGCACTCTCACGTCGGTCTCGGCTGCAGTCGACTATGAGACCGGCTACTATGATTTTTCCGAACACCAGGGACTGTCATTTAGCCAAGTCAAAAAACTGGCTATTACATTTCCGAACGACGATAGCCACATCTGCAGCTACCATAGCCGGCTGCAGCCTACTTTATGAACGTGCTCCTGCTCTGCTGTGTGCTGCTTTGAACTTTTTTCGACTTCATTAAAAAACCCTATTGACTGGCTTATTATCTTAATCAAAATGGGCTTACTAATTCGTAGTTGTCTACTATTCAACAATAAACATCAATTTATTTGAGTACGCTGGGCACATCATAGAAAGTTAGATGGTACATTATCATAGTACCATGTTATTGTAATCCCTTTTATTAGTCATTTTTTCACAAATGATTTTCAGTGCTTGAATATCACCATGTCTAAACTTAAATCGACTTTCCTTTCTACCAAATTTTTTAACTGCAATACTATTATTTATATCTTGTGTACTTTTAACAAAATATTCGTAATCTCATTGCCAAATTTAATATCATTTTTTACACTATCACACACTATTTAATAAATGCTTTATCTATTCTATTCCAATCTATCATTTATCCCTCCAATTACTAACTCTTTGAACATTTTCCACATGACTACTTGATCTCCCATCTTATTCTTCTTATAATAGAACACAAAAAGTAATTTTCTAAGCAAAAGTCCTGATAACTAGCATCCAAATGTGTACGTACTTATTTACTATCACTTTTGGATTTATGTTACATAAATTGCCTTTCAAATAGAGCGAAGACGACATAAATGCATTGAAAAGAGAAGGAAGAACACTAAGAGACCAGCTGAAATTATTAAAAAAAGAATTTTATACAATTGAGGATGACTTCATTAAAAAGTTTCTTGAACTGCCAAATTATCTCCACGAGAAAACTCCACAAGAATATGCTAAATTACTTTATAGAAAAGAAAACCCTGAAATTGTTGACCAAATGAAAAATTGCATAAACCATCTGGAACGTAAGGATTTGATTAATTTCACCAGCGAAACTTCATACTATTTGTTGAATGAGGCTGCTCATTTTGATTGGGAATTTCCGTATAATTGCGTTAAATATTTTCTTAGCAAAAATTTCATACAAACCGTAAATCCAGATTTTTGTAGAAGTGTACTGGTTGAAGCTGCCTTAATTGATAAATCTACATTACATGAAGTGATTGAAGAAGTGGATCAATTTAAAATTAATGCACTGCACCTTATAGGTGGAGGTGATTTACTTGGATTTTTAGGGTATGTGACTAAATTATCATTATTTTCTTCTGCACTTCCATTAAGATTCATTACAACTGGTCGAAAGTATAATCAAATTAGAGATAAAGATAACGCACTCACAGGGCTTTATACAACTACTCAATCAAATGTCATCCAAACACTTATCGCTTGCGAAACAATAGAACAGGCTGATATTGAACTAGAAGCTGTATTAAATTTAGTTGTAGATATCTATAAGCAATTAGACGTAAATTTTCGTATTGAATTTCTACCTGCCCGACAATTGTTAATGGCAGAAAGTTTGCGAGCATCAATTCGAATTTATTCTCCCGTCTATGAACGTTACATAGAAGTTGGACATTTGAGTCACTATACAGATTTTATTTCTAAAAGACTACTTTTCAACATAAGAAAGCAAAAAGGATACTGTTTTCCAAGCATAGTAGGCGGAGCTATTGCAGATACTACAAAGATTATTGCATGCCTTTTGGAAAATGATAAGCAATTAAAAGCTCCTCGATACGAAATTTCCAAGGATTCTATATGTTGAGGATAAATATTTGTAATAAGTAATGCAATTTGCTTTTCGATTGAATTAATTCGGATAAAATTTTTTTTCCGCACTTCTTTTATAAAAAGCAATTATTTAGTAGAGAATAAATTAAGCATTAGATAACAAAATAGATTTTATGTATACAAATTTATATTATCGATATATAATTTTTAAACAAATTGGAATGTTTTACTTTATTCTTAATAAAACCTTGTTTCGCTATTATATTTTCAAGATATTAGTTATAGTTTAATAGTCGCTAGCAAACCCTTCTTTCGTTTTAAATTTTTTTTTAATTTTTGATATTGCAAGGAGTCACAAAATACCGGATACCACTTCGATTCCATTGGACAAGTCAGCCAATTCAAGATGGCGCTACATATATGGAAAATGGTACTGTTACATTTTTTTAACTACTGGTTGATTATGATTTATTTATTTCGTCATCATCGTCATTTAAGAAAGTTTAAAAGGAGCTGCACAGAGGGTGCGTAGCCTACGAGCCGATACAACTTTTGTGATCAAAAACCAATTTAAATTACTTTAATTAAGGCGATTAAGGCGTTAAATGGTTTTAAATTGGAAAATTTGTAAGCTTATCGCAGCCAGAGGAATTACATATATTTTGGAGACCAGCACGCCAAAGTAATGAGCATACAGCATACAATTGCAAACCAAACAGGTTTTAATTTAATAATGACGTATGACAATACGAAGAATGATATTTAGGAAAATGTTTCGCAAAGTACAGAAAAGCTAAATTTTCACAGAAGATATCAATAATTAGGCCTCTGTCTCTAAATTTAAGCTGTATTGTCTTTTATTGGAACTGCGCTATCTTCGATTTATAGAGGACATACATATCTTTGTTATCGATCGCTTAAATTGTACGTTTGTTGTCTTATATTGGCTACGTGTGCTATACTGTTGCACACAACTGTCTTCCTTATCATCAATATACAGGGTGTCTCGTAAGTGGTGTAGACGGTGCTTAGACGAGTAAAAAATTGTATACAAGAAAAAAGGCAATTCATTATCTTTTGGAAATGATCTTTTTCAGCCATCTTCACCGGGTGCAAAACACGGAAATTTGGTTACATTTTCGGTACAGGGTGTGATAGTTCATTTTAAGTTTATTTTAAAAGGTTTTGGGCTTCTTAAATCCAATATGAAAATAGATATTGATGACGTGTTTTTGATAAAAATAGTTAAATAAAAAAACGAGTAAAAATTCCGAAATTTAAACTTTGTTGAGACAACTTCAAAACGGAGCGAAGGAGGTAGGAAAAATTTATAGACCATTGGAAGGTCCAAGGATTATCTATCTACCAAAGTTTAAATCATCATCACTTGTAGAATTATCGTTGTACAATTGTAGAATGAATTCTACAAGTATTGCTTTGTGGTACGCACAATTTCTGCATTTGTAGTATATGTACATATATGTAGTATAGCTGTTGGAAGCTCTGTCTACAAAAAGTTGGTAAATATAATCAAATGAAGAGTTTTGAAAACGGCGATTCACGCATTCTTCCTTCGAATCCATTATATGCAAGCGTGTCTATATGGGTCCATCTAGCTGCATCCCGCCCATCGTGAGCCGGGAAAACGGTATATGAAGAAATTATATGTTAATTATGTGCGCGAAAACTAAGTACTTTTTTTAAATATTCAAAATGGGAAGTGTACCATGATGGTAAGCTGCACCCCGCCCTAGTATTAACTCTACCAACAAAGTTTTGATTCACACAGGATTTATGTGCTAATTATATGCTAATTCTCTGCCTGAAAAATGTTATACTCGAAAGTTTAAGGAGGTTTCTAACCAAAATGGGGTTGTAGGACGACTTCGTCCTCCATGTTGCTCTATTAAAAGTGCTACCAAAAAAATTTTGATTCACGCAGGATCTATGTGCTAATTATGTGCTAATTCTAAAAATTGTATACTCCAAATCAAAATGCGGGGTGCAGGGCGACACCATCTTCCACCTCGCCTTTGTTAAAATTCTGCCAAAAAAAGTTTTGATTCTCTCAAGATTTATGTGCTAATTGTTATCAAATCTTTAAGTAAACCTCATTTTCTGCTATCGACACGACAATTGTTTCTTGGAATCGAAAAAATAAGGAAATTATTATGTTCTTGAGAAAGACTATCTTGTTTACCTTTGTTAAAGATACGATTAAGCCTTTCAAATTTTAGTTTATTGGATCTGGGCTAGTATTTAATTTTCCCTGTCTTTGATTAGTAAAGAGTGGGGGCCCTTAAAGTTATACTATAATTATGGATTAAGATGGTATACATTTACGGTGGCGTGAATGGCAGTAAAGGAATATTATGGTCATTTTTCAAACAAAAGACGTCCGCATAGCAAATGAATATGCCCTCAACAAAGGTAAGGTAACCAACTGTACCCATCCTATATTTAAAGGGTATAGGCTTTACTTGCAAGAGACCTTCACTCTCGAATTAAGTTTTCTAATTTAATTTTAATCACCAGAGGAACAGTAAAGAAAGTTATATTTAATTTATAATTACTTTCGTTTTTGTTTGGTTATTTCCTTAATTACATTTTCACTTATACTGAGAGGGGAGTAAATGTAGCGTCCTACATAGTATTATTCATAGAATTATTAAATAGATATAATATAATAAAAAGTTTGGAAAAACTTTGAGAATTTAAATTGATCAGTAGCATAAATCGTAACACTGTAGGCAATAGAAATAAAAAATGTAACCACATTCACAGACATTGTGTAAGAATTGCAATAGAACACACATTAAAATCATAAGGTACCTTGCAATAAATAAATACTTTTCCTTGTCATCATCACCGTGTCAGATGACATTTCTACTAGGAAAATTTGAATTGATTTTTGTTATTTACAGGATTTTAAGTTGAATTTTAAATTAATTTTTTCTTCCGGGTGAGCAGGACGTTATGCACAAATCCTTACGCCTTTGCGTCTCAGAGTTTGATTTGAAACCCGAGCTTAAATTTGGAAAAAATATATGAAATAAATCGTACTAAAGTGATCGTGATTCTTATTTATGAACTCATCATGACAGTCATTAATATATTCGTTTATAAGCTCATCGTGACACTAATTATGTACTCATCGAAGTGCTCATCTATATTGTAAAATCACAAAAGAGAAGCAAAATATACATTTCTAAATAAGTGGAAGAGATGCAATATCTCATGTACACTATCTGTGAATAAGTAAATAAATGACTTTTTCCCGGTTTTGATTCAAACGTGGATGAATTTCATCGGGATGTTCATCCGATTACTCATGAGGAGCTCACTGATGAACTCATCATCATTTGTCTGAGTCGTACATGTAAGCTTGTAAATACAATCATAAAAAATTAAAAAAAGTACAATCCAAGTAAAAATAAAATAAAATTAATCAAAAAATAAAAGAATACCAAAAAACTTCGAAGAATAAAATTTATCTAAAAATTATTATTAATTTTTTTATTACAAATAAGTCCAGGAGAAAAACTGTAGATTTTAAGAATCTTGGTGAACAACACCAATAAGTCCACCTTCTAAACATCGACAACTATACCAGATATTTAGGAGAAGACATTTAAGATTTTTCGTTTCTCATCTCCTTCAATATTGCCATCCCGAATTCCGGACACCATATATGTATGTATGTACAAATACATCTTCTCTGGAACTGATTCCGAGATGGATTTTTGATTGTTGCTGGGGTGGACAATAGATCGGTATTTTTGTTTTGTAAATGGTCGTCTTTCCTTGATCTCGGAGCAAAATGTATGATTATCGCCGACAAGATTTTTATGTCATTTACCTAACAGAATCACAGGAATGGCTGAAACTTGAAAAAGAGACGAAAAGTGACAAGTAAGCCATCGGCAAAAGTAATACTTTTCAAAATAGTCAGTTTATCTATCTTTAAGCCTTTTGCACACATTTACAAACAGATTTTGGCATATATAACTTAACTGTTTACATGTATACATTCTTTTGGCTAATACGCTAATGAAACGGGATTCCGTTTTCTCTAAAAAAAAAAAGTGGAATGTAAACTAAGCATTTTTTGCTTGTATTTACGCAAAGTACTATGCTGATCAAATAAATATAGTAGAACGGTGGTTTTCTTTAGATGACACTACATCATGGGGAGGCATTTTTACAAACGGAATATGTATGTGTTTGGCCATTTATTACTTTCGATAATTTTGATATTTCTCATTGAATTCTCATTAAGAATTATTATTAGGGTTGTAAATACCAACCAGAATAATCCATATCCACGTGTAAAGTAGCCCAATTATTGTTCAACTTTACTTCAACTTGAAGTTGAGGCGATAAATTGATATAGGTGTAGGTGTGTTGAGCCCTCAATCTCTGGTTGAGAGTGAGGTTGAGCTGGTGTCGGAGATCAACTTTTTGCCAATCTGCCAATTTCAAGTTGAGCAACAGATTGATAAATTTGTGGGCAGCTTAATACACAAATACCAACCAAGATTACTCGAGATTTAATCCATCGTATTACACCGGTGTAATATATTATTCGACATTTGCGGATTTACTTTTATTTAATTTTTAACATTTAATGGGGACAACAATGATTTTTGTATGGAATATTTATCATGAGATAAGATGAGATAATAATGTTAATTTAAATGGACAAGATGGGAATAAAAACAGTGGACAAATTAAAGAAACCTAGAACTAAAGCTAAAAATTTTATATTACCAGGATTAGTAGGCATTGAGTAATAGATAACAGGAAAACTGCAGCTTTTTCGTCAGTCTCATAGTTGCTGGAAAAAATGTTTTTTGTGTTAACTTAAAAGTCAGCTCTTATTAATAAGTCCAACCCTTATAAAAATACTCGTGCGTCCATCTGTTTGAATATTATTCAGTTATCATAAGCAAGTTTGCATTAGGTTTAAATATAATTAAATTCGGTCGATCGACTGCTCGTTGATAAAGTTCTGGTACGGAACCCTGATTATCCGAATTATTATTTACTCTTGGAATGCAAATAAATTGAATTAGAACCACCTATGAATGTTGTAGACATATTACTTAAATCTCCATTACTTATCTACATTATAATGTTTTCTTCTTTAAATGATGTTCTTTGATACCTTATCGTGGACAACTTAAATTGAGAAATGTGCTATTACGCCGAATTGTTCTCACCTGAAGTGCTATTACGCCGATTGTTATATGTGGTGCTTTAAGTAAAACTCTCCCTTGTACTTAAAGTATCTACTGATATCTTTTACTAATTTGCGTAGATAATTTCTATAAAAATTTGTTTGATGTAAACTTACTCAATTTCTTTCTTTCGTATCTTATTCAATACAGAATATTATGGGTCATGACATATAATGTTCATATTACACTCGATTATGAAGTGTAGCATTATTCGTGCCCCTTGTTTGATTAATATGATTGCTTAACGCTTTGTTTACTTCTACACTACTTATTGGTGGTCTAATTCTCATGATTGAATTTCGCTGCAACATTTTCATTGATATACGATATTGACCTATTGGTATTTTATATATTATGACTAAGATTAGATTTTTAATGGATTAATCATGCATGTAGAATGTACTACTACTACTCTACACAGTAAATTTATTCGGGACGGGTTAAATGGCAAGAATCCTAAACGGAATTCCGTTTCATTGGTGTGCTAGCATTATTATGTAAACGTGTACTCAAAGTAAACTCAGTAAGTTCATTTTGTCGAAGTGACGTGCTTCAATAGTTGTTATACAACTATGCAGATTTTACAAGGCAGAAACAATTTAATTTGTTTTTTCATTTAAATTTTCTATTATCAAAGCCTAAGAAAATAATAAGTACAAAAAACTGTTATTGGTAAATAAGTTAAATTAAAATTATTAAAAGACTTACAATAAAGTTTCAGTTTCAATTTTCATTTTCATTCAATTCATTAACTGAGATTGATTTTATTAAAAGTTATTTGAGGGAACATAGGTGGTTTCCCATGTAGACCATCCGATTGCCAGACTTCAATATAATTATTTCTAGTTAGCACGATCAAGTGTTGATATGTTGAATATGTTAAGCTATAAAAATCACGGGGATACTTTAAAAACGATGATGCAATTATTCATAAAATTTACCTTAAAATGTCGGACTTATTATCAATTTCTCTGATATAAGCCAAGTTCCAACTTGACCAAAATTTTATGATACCATTTTCAAACCCAGTTACTATAACATTTACACCGGTTCCTTCTTTGACGTACGAATAACATGCTGAAACAATTTTTTCTAAAGATGTAATGCGTTCAATGTACTTTCCATTAATTGAATGTAATCTCATCATAGATTTTCCCGTAAGATTCATAGATACATTTACAAAACCATCAAAGCTATCTTCGGTCACTTCAAAGCATTCATCATCACGGCTTCCATTTCTTCCGAATATTTCCATTCCATGAACTGTTATGATATCACCAAGTGTTGGGCTTATTGCAACCAAACTGATTGGTAAATTTAATATTTCTGTAGGCTTTTTTATTGTTCTTACATAGCCAAAGCTATAATGATTAAAAATTAAAAACTTTAAAAAGACATATAAAAATATAAATTACTTATTGCTGTCCCAAATGATTCCTAGACCATCTCTACCCACCGATACAGCTATTTTAAATTCTGAGGATAATACTATCGATGTTACCTCATCCTGATGCCGAGTTAAGATTACTGGTGGTAACCATCTTAGAGAACCACATTCATAGACTCCATTACTATCAATTTCACTGTCATGCTCCTCAGATTTTTGCGTATGTTTACTTGGAATTATACGGAACGCTGAATTATATGATAATTTAATGTTGGCTGACGTGTGTCTGCTTTTATGATATTTATTAGATTTGTAGCACTGATAAACACTAATTCGTCCAGATTTATGACCAAACCAAAGTGAGTTTGAATTAAAATCGGATCCAGAACAAGTTATCTCGTCTAAAGGATTATTGAATAGAAGAGGTTTCGTGCGAGAATTGGTTTCGCTCAATGGTTGAAAACGAACTAATCGATCTTCATGATTCCATGATATTAAAAGGTAAATATCTGCTTCTGCACCTATACGAAATATTTGTAGTTTTTGCAACTAATTAAAACGTATTAATTTCAAACCTTGCATTACACAACACTTTTCAGGTAAGCCGTAAACTACATTTGTTTGACTAAATGATATAAGTGATGAAAATGCTATACCATTCAACATGTGGCGACAGTTCAATTCTGGATATGATAATTCTGGTGATCCGGTAAAGTTACCCCACCGCAAGCCGTCAACAGTTGAAAGTACTTTAAATTCACAAGAATTGTAAGGAAGTTGAGATGGTTGCTTAGATCCGGGATGGGGTACTTTTAGTAGCTGTTTTGGCATTTGCCCATAAGTTTTAACCATTGTTTCAATCGCTTTTCTTTCAATAGGATCTGATACCTCTGACACATGGAATTCGGCATATGTCTGAAAGTACAAAACAAATAAATTCACTTAACAATATATAAAAAAAAAATTGAAAATAAAGTAAATCCTATAGCTCGTTATAGAATTAATATTTTTCCTTTGGTCATTTCATTAAGAGATTTAACACATATAACCTATGAAAGAAAAAACTTCATAGACTTAGTATAAATAAATATAAGTTATTATCTTCTATTTTAATAGATTACTTACCGCTGGATGGAAAACATTAATAGCTTCTATAGCATGCGATCCAGTTTGTTTGTATCCAAAAATTAAATCAATCCAGTTGTGCAAATTATTTCTAACGATTTCTGATTCAAGAGCTTGGCGATGAATAAATACAAAAAGCCTGGGATTATTTAAGCACCAGCTTGGTAGAATTACATTATCAACAACTTCTCCAGATTGTCGTGCTCCAAAATTAAATCCTTCAAAATTCTCAAACATTTCAGGTAAACAGAAAAATTCGGGAATTAGTTCTTTCACATCTGTGGGACTATCTCTGCTTGCTAAGCGCCAAGTTGTATTCAAGCAATGAAATGTTCTGTCAGGCAAATCAAAGTTGTTATCTATAATGTACAAGATAAAAAAATATTAAGACGTTGAAAAAGTCTATAGATATCTCTTGTTACCTTGATAACGAAGAAAATAACTTGTAAACGGAGGAACTCGTACCAGGAAATGTAAGACTGTTCCAGAATTGGAATAATGTGAACTAAAGTGATATGGCTTTAAGAGCAATGTTCCCATATTGGTCATGGTATTGTTGATGTACTGCAAAAGGTTTGTGTAAATCTTTATTATTTAGATTAAAATGTTCAAACATTACCATGTAATTATTAATGTAATGCAATTCATTTTCTTTGTGCTGTACCGCAATTGGCTTCTCTAATTTTCTGAAGTTTTTTGGATTCATTAAATCCAAATGCTCCGAATTAAAATTAGAGAGAATCCATGGAAATACTGGATATTGCATTAAATCATTGTAAGTTCGCCCAGATATTTGATTGAGCGTTATTATATACTCCCAGTTGGTAAGTTGACCATCTCTCCACTGTTGGGTGATCAATAGTAATTTATTTTGATCCGGAAGCTGTACGATTTTATCTGTAAATATTTCCTTAATTGCTCTGAAGTCTTCTACACTTTTAAGGGCGAAAAATTTTGATTTATTTGATTCGAGAAATATCTCAAAAGCTTTTTCCTGATGTTGATAGCGTCTTAGCCAAATTTCAGTGATGGTTTTAATATCATATGATAAATAATAAAATTTGTATCGATATGTCGCTACAAAATATAACTTCTCATCTGTTATTAATAATTCACCATCAATTTCGCCATCCACTGGAAGATAAACAGCCGGAAAATTGTAAAGAACTTGAGCATTTTTTGAAAAGCTCAGATAGTGATCATGTCCAGTTAATAAATATTCAAAAGGTTTCATAGTTTTATTATCCGTTTCTGATGATTCTGCCATGATGAATCTTGATTCGAGATGTAAATGACAACGGCGCAACCGTACTCTGACTCTCGATGGGCCTTCTGTGTCATCCAGTTCCCAGGATCTTACAGTGAAAAGTAAATTAATCAAAATTGGGTATTTGAAAAATAAAAGTGATAAAGAAGTTTCAAAATACATAGGAAAATCGCTAAATGTAAAAGCTCTATATTCATATAAATTGTATTTTAAAAACTTTTAGGGCCACGTTATACGTTCAATTTTTAGCCGCTCGATGGAATGACGAAAACAAACGCTGTAGCAAGCTATCGAGCTATAGTACAACTTTGCTAAATCGTCAATAGATCGGACTTTAAAAATATTACAAGCTCTCTTACTGCTCAGAGTTTATTTTAAATTTGCTTCCGTGATTCTTATATTTAAAATGAAAACTGCGCTTATGTAATCGTCTTCCTATGCTCCTGATAATTCGAAAACAAGAGCAAGAAGTAACTTCATATTTTATAAAATAAGAACTTAAAATTGTTGAGCTTTTAATACACCAATATAAAATGAGAGTTCAGATGACGATGTTGTTGTTTCCAACTCTAAAATAATAACCGAAGGAGAAGCTCGTAGCTAGTCTATTTGCTTATAATGGGGGCAAAAATATTATATGGAATGAAGATATATTTCTAAATAACCGGTCAAGTGCGAGTCCGACTCGCGCCCGAAGGGCTCCGTACCATAGTACAAAATTTAACACTATGTACTTTTTATTTATTTTTTAAAATGAGAGTAGGCGTCATGTGAATGCTGTCATTTGAAAAAAAAGAAAAATGCCCAGTTATGATAATAATGAATGAGAATAAAACGAGAAAAAAAACGCCGAAAAAATCACGTTCCTTGTATGGGGGGCCCCCTTTAATTTTTAGTTATATTATATTTTTATTATTTTTAGTTATATCGCCAATAGAAATACACAGTCTGTGAAAATTTCAACTGTCTACCTATTACGGTTCATGAGATACAACCTGGTGACGGACGGACGGACAGCGAATTCTTAGTAATAGGGTTCCCGTTGTTACCCTTTGGGTATGGAACCCTGAAAAAGAATAGCAGAGAAAGCAATAAGCAAACAAAACGCATATATACAAAGAGAAATAATTTAACTTTTTAAACACACATAAACTATAAATAAACTATAAATTTATTTCCTCATTAATATTAATGAAGTTACGTACATAATATACTAGACGACACAAGAATTAGAGACCGCATGGTATACCAGAGCAGAGCATATACACTGTCAAATGGGTTAGGTGGCGCATTCCGGAATGGACTACAGCATATTTTAGAGCTTTCCAAGAGCAAATGTTACTTTAACCTTTAAAGACCTGATCACCGAGGCGGCAGCGCCTACAGCGGGCTCCGGTCCAAGGAAGGGGGAACCTTAGATTATATAGCAAAAAGGATAGGCTATACAGTGTAAAACTCGTGTACGTGTGATAAGCATTTTTTTTTGTACACACGAGGGGGGGGGGGGGAATGACAAGAGGGCTGGGTTATTTATTTGTTGTCAGTTCGAAATTGTTGACATGTCTGAAGTTCTTTGAATATAGTCCGGTATTTTTGTAGAAATTTTTCCTTAAAGAACTGATACAAAGTGATTAAATATACTTACTAATAGTGAGAAACAGTAGTGAAGTATTTGTGTAAGAGATTTTATATAATCGAGACTCCGGAGTCTTGAATTATGGTGAAGAAGTGCACTGTGTTGTGCTGCAGAAAGAACTGGAGTTATTGCCATAGGAAATCATTTTTCAGGCAAGTTTAATTGTTTCAATAATAAATTATAGTGTTACAAATAAATTAGAAGTAAAATAGTTTTAAAAATAAACAGCCGTGGCAATAAAATTGAACATTTCCAATGCCGGTTTGTTTGTTTACAATTGAATTGTCATTGTTAGTTGACGGAAGGTTTAGGGTTATTTATATGATGTTAGCCATACAAAGTCAACGACAAGAAATATTATCAGCAAATAAATGGGGCCCTACGAAATTTTTTAAAAATTCAAAAAATTATAAAATTATAAATTTAAAAATTTTGCAATATAATGAGACCTCTTCTATTGAATTTATTCAATACTTAATTAAGTTTCAACTAGGGCTGTTTATAATCGAAGCACCGAAGCTTCGAAAGGCTATTCGAGGGACGAAGCTTCGAAGCATCAACCTTCGAACGTAAGAAATTCGAAGCTTCGGAGCTACCATGCGACCGTGATTCAAAATTTGTAATGCTAATTTGACCCACTTCCCGTTGAACCATTAAGCTAAAACTTGGCACACTTATTGATCTTAAATGACAATATAATATTGCAATTATGGCCCGACTTGACTTAAAATCAATATCTTCGAATTGTCGAGATCGCGTATAACGAATATTTGGTCAAGTTGTATGAAAATATTTGTCATTTATTGCTCGATTTGTCTTATAATCGATATATGAGATTTATTGGATTGCAAATTTTACTAAAGGAAAATTAAGTTTTGCTTAAGTATTCGACCTCAGAGGATATGAAATCGTCTACGGCTTGGAAGTTGAGCCCTTCGAAGCAAGAACGGTTTACCAATGACCGAAGAATGATGGAGAATTCGAGAGAATTCAAATGTATGAAGTTTTCCACAATGTTGATAGCGCAGTTATTGATTCCCCGATATATAAACATTTGAGGCAATCCATGGGCACGTTAAACAGAATTAATACAAATTTAATTTAATTTTCCAAATTTACAATGTTTAATGGATAAATTTATTTGAAAAATAATTAAATTGGGCTCTAAAATTTAAAAACTCAATTCAAAAGTATTGTTTACATTCTTATTATACCCTGATAGAATCTGTTGGGTATTACGTGTTTCATTCAAAATTTGTAATCGGGGTGTAGGTCCTCTTCCGGCTTGTGAATAACTCTTCCGCTACTGGTTCCTGAAACGAAGTCAGGCAAGGCGATTTCATCTATGTGTTTCGCAATCGGAATGAGATCAACTTCGCATGGAATTACCTTATGTGTTTCCCTTGCTCAGAAATCTTCATTTTTAGATCCGCGATTTAAGGAACTTAGGGCGGAATTCTCAGATTATATAAAGAGCGCTATCAGGACACAAATAAAAGAAGAAACCATGCTCTCCTCTACAAACACTACCGAATTTTAGATCCCGTTTAAAAGTGCCCTGAATTTTCTTTTCAAGAAACCTCATGATGAACATGCACTTCCAACGCAAGCTTGCAACCCGAGCACTACCTCGTTGAGCCTCAAATTGAAATTAATATGGACCCTTTTCAGTAGTGGAAGTGTCGGGAATAGAAGCTCTCCTAGTTAGCACAGCCAGCAAAGAAGTACCTGTGTATTACCGCAACTTCTGTAGCGTCAGAAGGGGTATTTTCTACAGCGGGCGCTATATAGTATCCCAACAAGGTAACTGTTTGTCGTCGGAAAATATATTGGCAAATGTCCTTTAATTTCAAAATAGGGATTTCTGAAACAAACTATGAGTCCTTTCTTTTTGTGTTATTTTTTTTAATGTTAAGAGCTAATTTGTTGTTGTGTTCTTATCGATATATTTAACGACCAACATTTTTGTTATTGGACTTCATGAATTTTTATTCCCTCTAGTCATTTTTTAAATTATGCCTGATACGTATATCCTATTTTTACAACCTCCTTGCTGAAATACTTCCATGTTTTCGATATGCGTTCAATGTTTTGGTGATCTAATTTATTTTTATTCATATGAGTACAAATATACCTACCATGACCTGATGCAATACTAGTGGTTAGGGTCACGGCCTATTATTCCAAGACCCCCTCCCCCTTCATTCGTTTTAAAAAAAAATTATATATTGTACATGTTCTTCTGTCAAATTAAAAAATAAAAACTGTTTGGGTCAAATCTTGATACTATTCATATAACCAAGCAAAGGTTAAAACTTGCAAGTATTATAATTTGATCGTAATTATGAAATGAAGTTAAGATCAAACAAATGCGTAATCTGCAATCCCTAAAATCCCCCATATCGATTTTAGTCGAATCTGATCATAAGTGATAAAATTCGTCCACCATTTTTAACCCATCGTATTGATTTTATATAAAGTTCTAAAAGTGTATTTTCATCCAAGAATTGTAAATGTGACAAATTTTAGCTGAAAACAAGACAAAAAGAGTGTGAAATTAACGTTAAGAGCTTTAACACCGTCGCGTTTCAAATCATACATATAATAAAATATAGTTATATATTCTTATCATAACCAAAAGACATAGGTCTATTCTCCGAAAAGCCCTATAAACTATTCAAAAATTATTTCAAGTCACAATGACCTTCCCTTGTTTTCCATATCAAGGGCTATCTTCGCTGCCATTGCGATAGCGAAGACTTCAGTCTAGAAGACAGTAGTGTTCCTTCCAAATGAGTATTTCAACCCAATGGCAGGTTCAAGAAAGTAAACAACCGGACCAGCTCCCTTATTAGTGAGAGCCGTCGGTAAAATTTTTTAGAGCTAGCCGGGAAAGGCTCGACAAGGCAGTTCCCCTTAGTCCACGATTCCCTTTCAGGAAAACTCACAGAGAAGCGACGTCCAAAACAAAGCTCTGAAACCATCGCAACAAGTGGCATGTTGCTCGTTCCAGCCCAATTAACGCAATCTACACACAGCCTTTTTGGCATCTACCTGAATGGCAAGATCCAGGGGTGGCAGATTAAGTAGGACCTCAAGAGCAGCAGTAGCCGTAGATCACATGTACTCAAAATTTCCAGGCAGGCGAGCCTTTGCAGGCTCGCCAACTTCCGGAGTCGGACTCGCACAATCAGTACTCCGCACAAGAACTTTATCATCAAACAGTCGGTAGACTGAATTTAAGTATATTTAAATCAATAGCTTCATTAAGATCAGCTTTTACTTTTTACATTCATTTTTTATTGCACATCTCGATTGTTAGTGATTGTTGGCTTAATTTAAATATTTGTTGGATAATAGTTTTTTCTAAAATCTAAAAAGGAAATTCGTCATCAAGTTAGCCGGAAAATTATTATTTTTAATTTATAGCCAGCTCAATCAATGCGTAATCGTTTGTTGGACTCGTTTTTATTAATAAAATTGTTTGTTGGTCCCTCAATTCTTAGATAATTGCAAAAATAATATATCTAAGCGTTCCAAAATATTTCATATACATGTAGCGTGAGTGTCGATTGTTCTAGCTACACATGAAGCTGTAGCTGATATTAGGCAAATTTCTAATTTTGTACCTGAAGCTACAGTAACACCGACATGATAATGAAGTAAAAGTCATATGTTTCATGCATTGACAACTCACTGTCAAGGATATTGTTGAATTTTTATTATATTTATTTAAAAATTTTCATTGAAGAATTAAATACGGCACCTTACAAGCCACCCACCCACTTGGGTCTCTAAAAATTTACAGATAAATTCGTCGACACCAATCCAGGCTCCTCTACGATGTAATTTTGAGTAAAATTTTTGTTTCTGTATAATGTTTGTTTTTTTATTTGCCATAATATAGTTTGGATATGTAGTGATATATGCGTACGCGTACATACATATATAATATTTTGTCTCAAGGATTTCTGTCCATTTACAATATACCCAGGCTATAGAATTTTATTGTATTCACGGTTATGAAGAGTACTTACCTGATGTAAGCTATATATCTACCCTTAAAGTTGTCTTCGCTCATAACGTTTAGGGTTAAGAGTCAATTGTTAAAGGATAGTCATTCCTTTGAATGATTGTTACACACTCATTTTTCAAAAGAAAGACAACGGCATCGTCAATGTTGCATAATTTTATTACATGCCTTATGCAAGACAGTGCAGGCCAATTTAAGTAATCGAACCCTTATAAGCGTTTCATTAGACAAGCGAATAAAAGAATTCTTGTAATTGAGTTCTTTATATATATGGAAGTACTTTCCTAGTGATAAGAGTGGAATGACGAATCGGTACCACGATTTACCGAAATTAATAGAAGGAAACTATAGAAACCAAAAGGAAAACATTTTTAAATGCAGTAAGGAATGACAATGAAGTATAATAGGTCTTAGTCTTAAGCTATTTGAAAGAACTTCTCTTCCTTTATTTATTTTTTATTTTTTGTTTTTCCAATGTCATGTCGCACTAATGAATACTGGCGAGTGAGAGAACTGGAAAGCAGCTAAATCCTATAGATTGATCTGACCTCCTAACTTTTATTTTACACCAAATTGCAATTTGTTAAAATTATTAATATTATTCATTATTTCATTAATCTTTACAAATTTTTATATTCAATAAACATTAAAATAATGAAATAGGCCTCGACAAATTTGGGAAGAACGTAGGCCTATCATATACAGGTATTAACAGGTATCTATTTTGAAATTGACAAAAATAAGGCGATTTATGCCTATCAGTCATATAATTACGTTAATTTCTACTTAATTTGAGTGGTGGTGGTATTCTAGTATTCAATTATTTTTGAACTTGAGTAGAACACACTGTAAACAATTTCGCTGACAACTTCGGTACTAGAAGCTATTTCCAATAAGAAGAAAATGTAGTTTCTGATCTCTTGTGGTTTCTTCTGTATATATTAGTATACTGGGAAATGAGCTTTCAAACTGAAAAGTCTGAGGATGCAAACCTAACAGACAACTCTATCTTTGTTAAAAGCGAAAAAGATGGACGGTGTAGAATAGCTAGAGAGAAATTGAAGCTGAAATGCGCGAGGCCACTCTTAGCTATATATCATACAACGACCAAGCAATGGTTGAGTATACCAAGGCAAATGATCGTTAAGATGTAGATTGATGTTGATGATTTTTGGTATTTTTTTTCGTTGAGAAGGTTGCGATGCTATACATATATACTGCAAAGACATGCCATCAATAAATGCCAAGGGATGTGGCAACTCCAAGCAAGAACGAGAACGAAAAAGGCACCTGATATAGTCATGTCCTCTACAAAATCTTGCATTCATTAGTTATACAAAATTTTTCGACCCATAAAAAAAATAATCAAAATCAATTTGGATAATTCTTCCTGGATGGACATAAAATAAGTCACATTGGATGCTGGAATAGCAAGAAAGTTTAGTTTGGTCACTAATATCATATGAATTAACATTCAGTAGCAGAATAACTATTTCAAAAGAAACTTATGTAAGCCTCTAACAGTGTTCTTAGATAGTACAACTGACATGTATAACATGGACCGCTGACACTACTGAAATTGGGCGTATAGTTTTCTCTTTTTGGATTAACTACTTTATTCCGATGAACTTTAAATAATAAGTTCTATACGAAATCCACCATAGTCCAGTTTCATTCAGTACATTTTACAAATGAATATATAGAATAAAAATAGATGGCAATACAACATCTGTAATCTTTTCTCTGTCCCCCATACCTACTTTTAGAGATGGGCAAACAAAAATTGCTTAATTTTATTTCCTTAAAATCAATTTTAAGGAATATTTGATGTTAAATTTGTTGAACCTGTAATATGAATAATAAAGCTAAAATGAAATTTGCAATTAAGATAATTGTGATACCCCTATCAACAAAATCGGTCCCACGTGAAATAGAAAATGAAGCAGCCTATGTTATACATATCATTGGTTATATAATTTTGTATTCTATTTAAGGAATTATAATTTTCTTTACTTACTTAGGGTAATTCTTCTTATTGAACCACGGGGCACCTTCATGAGTCATTCGTTGTATCACAGAAATCCATTCATTGTATATGTAGTTTGCATCGTATTCTTTCATCTGATTCATAAGAACTTTTCGTTCTGCATTCTAAGAAATTTTTCAAAAAATAGCAATTAATCAAATAAATTTTCAAAACACATCTTTACCAGACAAACCTGTAATTCAGTAACAATTCTTGTTATAACCATAGAAGAATCAATGCAAGATTGAGCTAAAGATTCGTACTTATAAAGAGATTTCTCAACGGCTGATTTTAGTTTTACTAAACAATGTTCCCGATTTAAATCGTATTTATCCGGATCTATTTCTGCACGCAATGAGCTTTTAGTAATACTTAATCGCTTACATAATTTGAAAAGTGTAGACATTAGTTTTGTGTTAGATTCTTCTTGATGTTCTTCGAATAAGTGCAAAGCAAGCAATGATCTTATTATTTTCATATCACAAAGTATAGGGTGCGGAAAAATATCATTTCTGCATAAATTCCATAGTGAATCTATTATGAAAGCTTTTATTTCAGTTGGACGGCATGGCAAAAGCCCCCATATAATTAGGCTGCTACATTTCATATTTCCCGACAAGCCAAATAAGACTAGAAATTCGAAAAGTTTTATTTCAGGAGTCGTAGGTTTATAAGTTAACTCTGAGGACACAAGCAATTGTGCGCTTCTATCAATCAATAGCTCAAACCTAGTCTTTGATTCAGAAAGAGATAGATATGAGTCTGAAAGTTGCATATCTGAAATTTTCCAAATGATGTTGGAATATTACTTTGATGTATATAATCTATACTTACTTTTATATTTTGCTGGTGAGGTAGCAGATACATTTTTTGGCAGGAACAATTCTAAAGTATTCAGTAAAATATTTGCTTGAACTGATCGAAAACCTTTCATTAAGCTTAAAATATCACTTTCCTGATTAACTGATAATAAATTCAGCAGATCCCATAATACCTGCAAAAATCTTAAGTAAATAAAGGAATTATACAAAGATTTCCTGCTTACATTTATCTGACCATGAGACTTAACTGATTTCTCAGAAATAGTTAGTAATAAATCCGTAATAGTTTTTTCAACGTAGTTACTAATTGGTTTCAACTTCATATACAGCCGATATAGAGTTTTTATTGAAGTTTGTATTAATCCATTATCCAGAAAATATGCCCGTACGGAATTATCTCCTTTAAACAAATTTGTAACAATTTGGAAAGCATTTGCAACCAAACTAGGGTTCGATAAGGTTTGAGGCAAAAATGCAATTAGTACATTTAAACCATATTTTTTTGTAACAACTAAATCCTTTTGAAGTAAGTATTCGTCCAAAGTGTTATAAGTCCCTGTGATCCATTGCATGCATGCTTCCAGTAAGTTGGCATCCACTGGATTGAGTGATAGTTGATTTGCTAAATGATGCCAATAAAATTTCTTGCTAAATGTCTGCAATTCACTTATTGGTAAGCGATCACATAACGTAGCTAGGAGTTTTACCAATGAGCCTCTTACTCCACAGTTCTTGTGATTGGATAAGACTAGGAGAATTTCGATTTTAATGTAGTGGGTTGAAACCTGAAATGAAAAGCGCGGAAATTGTAGATTTCACAATTTTCATGGGTTATTTAAGATCTTTTGTGATTACTTCTAATATAACTTTATTATTTACATAAACTCAAGCTGTATTCCATATTTTAACAGTTCGTCATGATCGAGTTAGTAAAAACACAACTCCAAAAATTTCTATCGTCACAGTAAGCCGGGTACGATTTTTGGCAAAATTATTTTAATTTAAAATATAAATACTTAGACTCAATTAGCAGAAAATAAACTATTGTCATCGACCGATCCTGCTGTGGTTAAAAAAAAGCTACATGCTATATGCTATAAGCTAAATGAAGCTATTACCCCACTAATTTCACATATTTTTGATGTAGATGCTGCGATATTTGTTTTGCCTAGTAAAAATTCTATAAAAATCCTTAACTCACCCTTGCTAGTAAGAGAACCTTCTAGGCCTAGATCCATGGGCTTGCCTAACCATGATAGAAGATTTACATAAACGAGCATAACAAATAGTTCCCTTCAATTGACTGAACGAGATTCAATTCAATTTAATTTATTAAGCTGGGCTGGTATACAAGATTTAACAATCTTTTGTAAGACGCAAAAATATAGTTACAGTGAAAACAATGTTCAAATAGTTACTTATACTAAGCGTTAATATCAAATATTATTGAAAATAAAATCATATAGCAAAAACTAAATTCAAGTAGGATTATATTATGAAAAATATTGCTACCACAAATATACTCAAGCAAGTCATAAATAATTATATTATGTTAAAGACATTAGTCCAATCAAGAAAATTACTAATTAATTAGCAGCACTCTTGAAACCATTTAGATCTGAATTGAATATAGCAAGGTGTTTTCAAACGATAGTTCCCTTCAATTGACAGAACGAGATGTTTTCTTAAATATATCGGTGTTGTAAAGCAAGTACACAAGAGACCAAAGATATATATTATTTCATAAGCCAAAATAAAAAAAGCTAGAATTGGTCGAAGACCAATTCTTAAGATACCCTAGATGAATGCCCTTATGAAATTTCGTATGTCACACTTCTGTGCAAGTGTGATTTTTGAAGAGATTTTTCGCATATATTTCGAGAACGGTTTGTCGGACAGAAAAAATGGTTATAACTAATTTTATAGGATTTTGTATTCTGAAGAAGTACAATAAAAATGTCTTGTACAGATCGTTTTCACAGTATACGTATAAAACCTAAATTTTTATATGGCAACACCAAGAAGGAGTTGCCCGATTTGTCTCACTTCCTAAAGTCCGTTTACAAAAATTCAGCTCTCTAAGTATACGCGTTCTAAAGTTATCGTGCTAAACGTGAAAGATACTTAAGTGTCGGGAAAAGCTGCAGGAAAAACAAACATAGAAAAAAGTACAGAAAGTACATTCGATAGATTACAAAAACCAGCTTTAATTGCTTCAAATAAATTCCAATAAAACTACTTTGAGATAATTTGCTGACGAATTAGTAGTTAGGTAGGCCCCACTGACATGTATGTAAATAGACTGCTCGTTGAACCAAAAATGCATGAAAACAAATGGCACCACTTTCACATTCCTGTCTATTTCCGTGAGAGAATACTTTCCCACTGAACTGTAAAACGATTGGGAACCGGAACTTGCTTGAAGTTCAGCGGTATTTTCAGAACTGGCAACTTGGTAAACAAAACTTTCCTACCAAAACAGCCTTTTTAAAAACACTTCCTGAACTCATAATTAAAATTTAGCCATACAAATAGTTCCAAATACTTTTGTGGTAGAATCGGTAAATATCATTGACATGCAAATAAGTAAATTCCCAAATAATTTAAATATAGCGCCAGTTTACGACAGTTGGTAGCATTGACAGTGAGAGCATACTTTCTGAAATCAAAACTGGTGCCGCATGAAACAGGAGATCAGTCAGGCCCTGAAATTGTAGGAAATTAATAACAAGTGAAAAAGCTAGAATTGGTCTAAGACCAATTCTTATGATACCCTAGATGAATGCACGTATGAGATTTTGTATGGTCACCCATTTGAGCAATTTTAATTTTTTGCATTGGTTTCTCGCATATATTTCTAGAACCGCTCGTCTGACAGAAAAATGATACACACCAATTTTATAGGATTTCTTATTCTGAAGAAGTTTTTAGTACAATAAAAATGTCTAGGACTGATCGTTTTCAAAGTATATGTAAAAAACCTCAATTTTTATATGGCAACACCAAGAAGGGGTTGCCCGATTTAGTCCATTTTTAATATTTTATTTGCTATTGCTATGAAAACACAATGTACCAAATTTCAGCTTTCTGTGTCGACGTGTTCTCAGGTAGTGTCCAAATATATCATGGAAAACGGAATTTTCGTATGGCAACCTCACGAAGGAGTTGCCCGATTTGTCTCATTTTCGAACTTAATTTTACTTTTTTTTTTAATGTCCGTGTACAAAATTTCATCTTTCTAAGTGAACGCGTTCTCGAGTTATCGTGCGCACGGACGGACGGACGGACGGACGGACAGACGGACATGCAAAAATCAAAATAACTTTTAATTAATTTTATGTGGGGGTGTCCAATCCATTTTGCTCTACCACCATTATTTCTGTGCGTTACAAACGGAATGACAAACTTAGTATACCCTATAGATTTCATCTAGGGTATAAAAACAATAATGTGATTAGCCTGTATGTATGACATCAAGTTTAAAGCTGCTCCCCTACAATTGGTCGGCAGACGTCTCTGCTCTGCACCTGCTTGCTAATAAACGAACAGGCGTACAAAAATAATATAAATATTACGTTCAAGTCTTGGGTGCGTGCTTGTCCATTAATAGAGAGCGTTTTTATTTTGTTTTAATGAAAATCAGTGGAATTAAGAAGGAAAATAATGCGAACTGGTCAGAGGGAGAGACAAATTCCGACATATATTATTGTATTGAAGAACGTATTCCGTCCTTAATGGCTGGTAAAAAATTTAGAAATAATCGTATACAATGTTAAGAGACTTCCAACAAGTTTTATCAATGCCACTCGTTAATAGGGGGAGAAACAACCAACCACAGATACAAACAAGCAAACAAAGTACCTGCAAACAATTTCCAAGAATTATAAAACTGAGGTGCAATTTTTAAATATCTTTGAACAGTCTCTCAGTATATACAATAATACCGCATAATACAAACTGTATGCGGAGACCAGCGCGCGTGTGCAAATATTACACTTAACTACGCTAAATGCGGCTGTTTTATTTGTTGGGCGGCAAATTTACCAAACGATTTAGTTGAGAGAAGTATGGAATTTCTACAGCACCGCTGAATTGATGCCGCACGGTGCCGTTGCCGTCATGTGTACAATCAGCTGTTTTGTTGCTACATACTTTATACACACAAACAGCACTTAGCTCTATATTAATAACAAACCAAGGTCACTCCGACAGTTTTGGGAGGTTATTGCAGCCAAAATTTCGTCGAAAATGGGAATTAATGAGACTTTTCCCACAGATTATTATGCGGATTCACACAATTATTTTCTAGGTACCAAAAGTATTAAGAAATACACAAAAAGAAACAGTTCACGTAACTTTTGAAAACTAATTAATTTTTAATGATAGGAGAGATTTCTATAAAAGTACATTGACAAATTAAGATATTATATTGTTGAGAGGTATTAGTATAAAAGAAATGAAAGCATGTGCAGTTACAATTCAGGATGACCTAATTCAGTTCGAATTAAAATTTGTAACGAAGTTCCTACTATTCCTGCTAAAGATTACAAAATAAAATATAACGCTCCAATTTCTTTATGGTTAGTTAAAAATAATCTTTTTTTTCGATTAAATGGCTGAAGTTAAGCCAGCTATAATTTGCAACCGAAACTAATACCTTTGGCATAAATTAAAATATCATTGATAGTTCAATTTGTAGGGAGATACAAATTTAGTGACAATTTTTTTACGGCATGCCTGACATGCATACCATAAGAACCCGCAGCTTGTAAACTAGTATCAGCAACCAACACCATCTGCTCCATACGTGAAACTTATCGGAGCTTTATTGTATTTTTATTGCTTGAGAAATATTACAAGAATGATAAAAATTCCTGGTGGGAATAGGAAGATAAGTATCTCCATTTTGTTTTCCTTCTAATAAAGTTTCGATATCATTTTGTTGCGAGTATATCAGAAACAATTCTTCTCATAAAGGAGCAACAAATATATCTTATTTACATCAATGCAATTAATGTGCAATAACATAGCGTCACTTGAAAATTCCGTCCATAGATGTCAATATAGATGTCTTGCCCCTCGCCAAAAATTCTAATTTACAATTATGTCCCATTTTATTCAATGTTGTAATGCGTTACAAAATTATTGGTCCATGAGGATAAGGCACTGGGTAAACAGTTAATTTTGAAAGATATTGCTAAATGTTGAAGAATATTTGGTTGGGGTGGTGAATAGCAGCACTTATTGTTGAGTTGATAAGGTAGCCCCAGCCAGATGGCGAGAAATAATTTTTTTTGCTAAGTTTTTAGCCCAGTTTCTTGACGACTGGCTTATTATATTGAGAATATTCATTCAATTCAATTCAATTAATACTATTAGGAGGTTGTACAACAAGATAATACAATCTTTTCCGATACTAAACTAAAGAGGAAGAGCTATATCATACAAAAACGAAATTAAACGATAGCTATAAATAATTTAAAATTCAACATTAGAGCTCTAAGTCTAGAAGTCACGATGAAAAGCAAATATAGAGCAAAGTGAAGAAAAAAGAAATTAAATCGCATTCACATACATAGCAGAACTGCTGGAAACCAGACCCGAAAAACTACAATATCAACTATCAAGTGGTAAATACTGAAAAACTTTAAAACTCTTGCATGCTTGTCCTTTGAATAACCGCTGGAATTGAGTTCCAAATGCATACAGTTTGAACTAATTACGAGTTTTCATTGATGAAATATATATAACGCGGAATAGCAACTTTAAACTTACGTGAAGAATACATGAAGGTCAGTTCGTGACTGAGATAAGGTCCGTTGCATATTTATAAAGTCACTTAATATTTTAAAAAATATGAAACGGTAACATTTATTTGTACACTACGGTTTCTCTAAAATATCCTATGGTGCAAATGGCACAGAGTACAAATACGCAGTTATTCGCTATATATATTGCCGTTATCTGAACGAACAAAATTTGCTCTTGTTTCATATTTATAAGAGTTGTGATAAAACTGCAGAAGTAATAACAACACGGTAATTAAAAGCTAGATTTTTATTTGTTTTTTTTTTTAATCTAGTAACCTTACTCGTAATGCCACGTGGAAAAGTACTGAGTGAACAAAAAAGGGGTTTATTAATGCCCTTCATGGCGAGAACTATTTTTTGCGTTATTTGCGTTCTTCAGATTCGTACGGCACTCAAAAACGATCTGGGAGAAAAAGAAAGCTGCCAAACTGCACAAAGGAGAAATGTACGTGCACCTTCCAATGCGTCTATATTTCTTAATCAGCTCAGAGCCTTGGTAGACAATAAAATATCGCCTTCAACCGTTTGCAGAACTTTGAACTGTACGGATTTCATCCAATACGAAGAAAAGAAGGCCACAAAGAGGACAGGCTACAATTCGCAAGGAATAACGTCGCACAAAATTTGAATAAAATAGATGGATTTTTGTTGTAAATAAATTAGATTGTGTAAAAATATAATTTGTTTGCGGATGAGCATGGTATTTAAGGAGCAGCCAGACAAAGCATATCGAACATGTGAGATGTGGTCACATTTAACTTTCGAGCGCATGTAGAATTTAAACGAGGGAATTCTAAACTGTAAAATACTAAGCTTTGAAATAGGGTTGGAGTCAAATTTTACAAGCTTCATGCGCATATATCTGTGCATTACATCAGCAGACAACCACAAATCAAGGTAGTCCCGCGTAAATTTTAGCAACGGTACTATTTACTATGCAGAACCGAGTTTATGCGGTGGACACAATCTTCAATCAGACCTATAGGCCGACTGTGCATTACATCAGCAGACAACCACAAACCAAGGTAGTCCCGCGTAAATTTTAGCAACGGTACTATTTACTATGCAGAACCGAGTTTATGCGGTGGACACAATCTTCAATCAGACCTATAGGCCGATTAAAGTATAATTGAACATCATCGGCGTAAAGATGTATATTACTATACTTAATGTTTTCAGAGAGGTCGTTTATATAAAAGCCGAAAAGAAGGGGACCAAGTATGGAATCCTGCGGTATACCTCCGAGGACAATCGAAGTAAACTAGACCGGTGATCAACCACACTCACTTGTTGATATCTCTTAGTAAGAAAGTTGGAAAATAAAAGTACGACCGATGAAGCAAAATTGAAATGAGTGCAAAGTTTTAACAAAAAACTAGTGTGGTGCACGCTATCAAAAGCCTTGGAGAGTTAAGATAGACAATTAAGTTTTGTCCAGACATTTACAGGAATCAGTAGTCACTTTCAAAAGAGCAGTCTCGCAGCTGTGGGAAGGTCGAAAGCCTGACTGCCATCGGGTAAGAGATTGTTGGTGTCTAGGTACATATTCTTGTGAATACAGCAACTTCTCGAGAGCCTTGGGCAGAGAACATAAGATACTTATTGGTCTATAGTCATTTGGATTTTCGGGCGACATTAATTTTGCAATAGGTAATACATTGGCAATTTTCCATGATGCAGAAAACTCGCAGGTACAGAGACAAGCGTTGAAAATGTTAAGAATAGGAGAGAAAATCCACGGAAGAATAAGTTTAAGAAATTTAGGGGAAAATTTATCCGGGCCGATAGCTTCTGATTTTATTGAGTTAATAGCATACATGACTTCTTCAGAAGAGACGCAGCGAAAACCATCTGCCGATTTTTCGATGTCTGTAGGTAAAACATCGGGCACCGGGGCTGCATATTGCGAAGAGGAGAAATGTGCATTTAATATAATATTATATATATTATATAACAAGCGATAATATAATTCAGTGATATATGAATTGTTCTCTTTTATACTTACTTCGGCTACTGAAGTATCTGGCAATATCAATAGAAAATTCCTGAGTAGATGAAATAAACCCTCTTGTATTTTTATTATTCCTGGAAGCTCATAGAAATCTCGTTTCGAAATGAATTTGTATTTCCTAACTGGTGTACGTTTTGGCCCGTCTAAATCGAAGACTTCATCCGAGTGAATTATATCGTATTCCCCGGAGGTGATATATTCTTTTTCTCCAAGTGGATGTGCGTCTAAAATAAACTTACCTAAAAGTAATTTAAAATATTAAAAAATTCAATGAAATCTATATTTCTCTTTACGTTTCTTCTCGACATCACTGTCTGTGTTAGATTTTGATGTACTCCTTATCCTTTTACGGCTTATTTTCCCAATTCTATCCCTGTGGTGTTGCAATCCACTTAGCCCTATTTTTCTTTTGCTAGCTAGTGAATTACGCCATTTCAAACTATCTCTTGAACTGAATAAATTTAAAACATTTCTAGTTAGTTTTGTACAATCGGCTATGTCCTTCAAGTCTTCGAAATTATCTACTTGTAAAGCATTAACTGCTTTCATTTCCATCAATTTTTTTACATTATTTCCATTTTTCAATCCATGTTTTCGTATTTTTGGAGATTCATTTTTTTCTATTAATGTAGAACGACCAGATTCAACAGTATGAATACCTGCCGGAGCAGTTCTTTTTCGTTCCCGCATGATTTGTTTCATTTGTTTGGAGGGAAGGGGTAAGCTGATTTTTTTATGCTTTAAAGGAGGATCCGGATTGATCAAAAAATAGAACTTAGAGCGATCATGGGTTATAAAGCATTCACTAGGTCTCTGCAGCAATAGTAATAATTTCATAATTTCATCAAGAAGCGATGGTGAAGGTGGTGATCCAGCAAAAGTATTTAAAATGCTAACAAATGACTTAGCTGAATACTCAGAAATATGTACTGGAGTTGGAGATTCAATTATATACACTTTACACAAATTAAGTAATTCTCTAAGTAAGCCAGCTTGCATCAATTGGTGTATATTAAAATTCTGAAGAGGATGCTTTTCACGTACCAGAGCTCGAATGGATGATAAAAGTGTATCTAATATAGGAGATTCTTTTGAACCTGGCCGGTACCAATCTGAATATCTTCGTATTACGTTGACTATAAAATTTGGATGAATTATACATGCAATCGTGTTTTCCATAACTTGAACTAAATCATTCCGTTTAGAAATAACGGGTTGAGTGCATGCATTATTAACAATACTCTTGAGCAATGCAACATCTTTTGAACATCGTTCTGTTTTTATCACGTATCCAATTAAATCTAAATAGTCCTTTTTTACAAATTCCGTATATAAATCAGAATTACTTCGAGCAATGGATAGAAGAATATCAAGAACTAACGCTTGAATTATTGGATCTGAGCTTGTCTCAACAGCCTGAAAGAAACAAAATAGTAAGAGTTAGTAGTGATTTTTTTTATAAAGAATTAAATTTGTTTCTTCTAAAAATAAATAAACGCGTCGTTTTAGAGATCTTCATTAGATCCTCGAATGGTATTTTCTTATTGATAGTATACGTAATTCGTGGTATGCTCAAGATGGTTCAGGGGTGGGTCAAAAATATGTTTCAAATGGGCTTGAAGGCTTAAGTCACATCCTATATTGAATTAAAGCAGCGTTTCATTCGGTTAGGAGAGAGTCAGGGACCCGCAATCAGGGTTCCATATCAGAACAGCCGATCGACCGAAATTAAGTATATTTGGTGATAATATCAAAAGTTTAGCTTTAGAAACCTAGAGATTATCAGAGGAGGGGGGATGGGGGCGATGGCGGCGTTTTCTAATTTTTTCTCGTACTTTGAGGGGGCCCAACTCACCCCTATTAAAAATTTAAAAAAAAATTTAATAATCTTTGACTGTCAAATATATGCGCGTTATGAAGATCTAACATTCTACCAAATCTCAAATTCTTACATCACGTCGTTTTTTAGAAAAGTGTTTGTGACAGACAGACAGACGGACGTACGAGCGTTCTTATAAGGATTTCAAGTTTTCCTTTTTTTTGTACGGAATCCTAAAAACTAGACTTTCTCTAGCTTTCTCTCTCTTCTTATGTAGTAGCTGGATAAAGCTTAGCCCTCTATGCGTACTGTTAGTAGTTCACAGAAAATCGGAATTACATTGTCATTTTTATTTATATTTCATCAAATGCTGTATTTCACTATTCTTCCGTGAATCTTCTGGTTCAGTTTTCTCTCTCTCTCTCTACTCCAGGGCTCCTATTTCTAATTATTCATTTCCATTCATTACATTGATGAAATAATGATGGTACAAGAAAACGAATATTGTGGCAAGTTGAAAATGTAAAAAGAATGGAAAATATAGGTTACGAAAAACTGTGAAATGAATTAAATAAAGATAAAGAGGATTAATGCTACGATTGCGTTAGTGAAGAGAAGGATAAATGCCATGGGTAGTTGCTATCGGAGGGAATCACATAAAGTAAGGAGAATTGAGAAATGTTGTTCGTTGTCTGCTCTTTCTAGTTTTCTCTTCTGAACAAGACTTAATACCAACAGCACATAATATAACCTGAAGTTCAACCTCTCTTATTTTAGTGATTTTACTTTGAAATCTAAAAGAAAAGGCCCAATTCATGAGCAGTATCCTGCGCATTCTACGCTTTTTTGTGGTCAAAGTATCAAAGTATTCGAAGCCTAATATTCGGCTCATTGTTGCGTTAAATGTCGTGACCCGAGTTGTCAACCAAATTAAATTAACTTGAAATCTTGAATTTAGCCCAAAAAATCTTGAAAAATCTTGAGCATTAGTAATAGTAAATATCTTATAACCTTGTTGTATAATAATTTTATTTTTGGTGTAGGTTTAACAGTTTTTATTTTTAACACAAATTAACAAAAAAAAATATAGGAATCATTCTTCTATGGTTGAAGGTTAACAACACTGGTCGTGATAAATTAATTTCTCTTTATGTGGCTGATCATCTAATTTAACGACTAAACAGTGATACTTAATAGAACAGCGTGAGACTGTTGAAACCCTTTGAGGAAATAACAAAAATTACTAGTTCATACCTTCCCTGCATATTCGAGGATATACCGCATGTTGCTGCATTAAAAAAATACTTTGACAAAGATGAGACTAACCAAAGAAAACCTAATTGAAAACTGAATTGGAAAGTCGTTTCAACTCCTTCGGACAAGATCCAAATTACCTTATTGCAACATTTCTAGACCCAAGATTTAAGACATTTAGGAGCACTTGAAGCTGAAAGAGCCCGACAAAATATTTTATTAAAAGTATATAAAAATGTCTTGTGACGAGTCCATTTCCAATAAATAAAGGAAATGAAACTGAATCAAATGTCATTCGCGAAGCTGACAACACCTTTTGGGATTGTTTCATTGGCCAAACCTCAATTTGATATGGTTAGATTGTGTCAAGTTCCAGTAAACAAAATTTTAAGTCTGGTCGGCTAAGTTACTATGAGATTCACTTTAATCATTTCCAAATAAAAGAGCAGCAACAAAACCGAACGAGGTCACTACTGAAAAACCGGCGAAATCTTCCTTGTCCAGAAACAACCAACGTTACGTGTATAGGAGTAAATATGCAAATAGGTCTGTCGCGTACCCAGTTTTGGGACAATGCATTGCAATGAATTTGCACGAACTCACACATTTTCCGTTCGTTGATTTTCTCGTGCACACAAAAGGTCTGTTCGCGTACTAGCTTGAAAGTACAAACTTGTAAAACTTTTTGTAAGTTTTTACTCGAAGGCGTTCGCGTACTCGAAAATTGAGAGAGAAATTATTGACGTCACATTTCCCCTCCGTTCAAGTTATTACTTGATTTAACTCGAGAAAAATCGTCGAGTAAAAACTTCGAAAGTGTCAGTTTTGACAGATCGTCGCCAGTTTTCAGTTATTTTTAAAGTTTTTAGTTTTAAAAAAATGGAAAAACCTGTTACTCCTCCTCCAGTAATAGAATGTTCTCCAAGAACATTTCAACGTATTCAAAGTGGTAAATTAAATTTGTTTATTGTACTATATGCTAGGAAAATTTCACGTCGTTATTACAGATCCCGAATAATTGCAAGTTTTCACAAGTTTTTACTCGAAGCCGTTCGCGTACTTTGTGAGTGTCGCTCTCAATTTCTCTCTTTATCATACATTTTGACGTTTTTCATGATTTTACTTGAAAAAGTACGCGAAAAGACCTAATATTACGAGTTTTGCATACGTCACAGCTTCCCCTCTCGCATGAATTTACCCGAAGTTTTTAGTTACTGCACAATTCTTGGAAGGAAAATTGACAGCTGTCATAGGAAAAGTTCATTTTTGTATTTTTCTGAAAAGTTTTTAAAGCTCAATCAAAATGTCGAATGAAGATAGTTTAACTATTAAAAAAAATAAAAATAAAACAATACCCAATTCGCAAATGTTATTCCACATTTCTTCTTGTTTTTCACGAATTTGCATGAAAAGCGTTCGTTTACTTTTTCATGCATTTTTCATTCTTCCCCCACCACACGAGTAAGTTTTTACCCAGAAACTTTTTGCACGAGAAGTACGCGAACAGACCTAATATATTAACTGCGGATTAAAATTCACTAGTAATTTATTTTCATATGCCATTTAATCCGTGCTGCCATAGAACTAACATAATGCCCTCTCGCGAGACGCGGCATTGAGCACGTAAGACTTATGCATACGAGTATTATATATTATATTATGTTGTCTATTAGCACTAAACTAAGCATATGCAGTACATTGAGAATGGTTGCCAAATTGTAGGATGCGTGAAACCAATGTTGTGGCCCAGTCTGCTGGTACACGGAAGCAAGAGCATGGCAGGTGTACCGGTAGTAAAGTAGCAAGCAATAGCGGAACACATTACTTCGCACAGTAAGGTATCCGCTTATTGCTAAATAATGTGATGATTGTTTACATTACAGCGGCAGTGACTAAACATGCTACTTCGCATAGAGTACGGTCATTGCCCGTTTTGTTTACAACAGCACAGCTGCTTGCTATCAGTGACATTGGCTAGTAGTTTTCGTCATCGGTTGTAGAATATTACCGCATCATAATTACATTATCTTGAGGGTCATGTTCTACTTCCGATTTCCGTGTGCAAGTTTTCGAGGTGCGCAACTGAATGTGGTGTGGTCAGTTCGGGTTACAATTAAACAGCGATGGGTCGGAGCTAATAATTAGATTAAGTTAAAGTTAAAGTTAAGTTAGTGATATCAGTGAAGTAAATAAATGTAGTGAATTTGTTGAGAATGAAGTGTTTGATTACCTAGGGACACGACATTTGGCGCAGCCGGTGAAACTAAGGTAAGAAATGTGAAGATTTCTTACTGTGGTGTTTTTTGTTTTTGTATTGTTTTATTTATGAGTAAAAATTTTAAAACTTTTGGTATTTTTATTTTTGTTTTGAAAAAAATATCTGTTTAATTTAATTTACTTTTCAGGTTAAATTTAAGAAGTGTTATAATAAGTTTATTAAGTAGGATCTTTCAGCCTAAAGATGCTATTGTAATGCTGAGTGTGAGTTTTTGTGTTAATCGATAATAGTTATGGGTGTTTGGAATTTTTCTCGTGTGCTAGGTGAAAAATTTAAAATATAAGTAATTATTTCATCGGGGATTTTTTGTTTTGGGTTTTGTTTTGTTAGCGACGATTTTGCGCATATTTTTCGTATACATTATTATTCTAATCGTTGATCTTCATGTTTGTTTTGTGATGATTTTATATCCTCTTCATTGTTTTTGTGTTGCGAATGAATTATTAGTAAAATTTTCGTATACAGTAAATAATGTAAAATTAGTTGATAGGAAATGATAACTTTTGTTGTGTTAAAAATTGAGTTTTAAAGTAAGCCATACTTGGAAATATCTATAGCCACATCCAAGTAAATCTATTCTGTTTTTTTTCTATATGGAGAAAATGGATAAAAGTAGGAAAATTTTAACTTTATTGTAGTTTGTTTTGTTGGGTGAGATTATTATTTTGTTGTTGTTAAGCTTTTAAGTGGTCTAATCCTCCCTCGTTTTCAGGTATTAACAAATCAATTTTTTTTTATATATATTGCAGACAAATAAAGTGTTAAATTATTTGATATGAAGATAAAGCAAAAAGTGTATGAGTCAGTGAGTGGCGTATAATTGTGGAATTTTATGTGTGATTTTATATTATAAGAAACTAATAATTTTAAGACGTTTTTTCTATTTTCGTGAGCAATAAAGTTTTCAACACCACATTTTCATAGTGGCATTGATCGTAATCTGGGTATTCGGGGTATAATAATAATGTAAAAATCTATATATACATAAAATATATAATATTGATAATTGGGTAGTATCGTTTACGGTTCTCGTTATCAACATTTAAATTAGAGATCACGAGTGCCGGGATTGATCTTTGTTGAAGTGACGTGTCTAATGTTAATAAAGTCAAATGTATCGGTTGTCATAAGTATTTAATCTTGGGTGGCAGTTAGAAGTGATATTTAAGTGCATAGTGTCGAGATAGTAATAGCAGTGATCAGATAATCTCGGGTTCAGAGATCACAAATGTCATCAGGAAGGAGTAATGTACTGACAAGGGAGGAGCTAATTAAATTCGAGGCTTAGAAAAAAGTATTGAAGAGCAGAACGGAAAAATTAAATGAATGTCAAGTAAAGCGTTAAAAGATAAAGAAGCAATTGGAAGAAACGGAAGAGATTCCAGCGGAATTAGAGAAAGGACTTAACAGTTAGTCGATTACTGCCAGAAAAATTTCGTGACCAGGGGAGCATTAGTTGACAATAGAAACAAGCAGACAATAGAGACGAAGATCAACGGAGGCGGCCCGATAAAATACAATATGGCCGATGCACATGAAAAAATTATGGACATGGTGTCTAAATACGTACCAATGTTCTCTGCAAAGTTAGCGAAGGAAGTGCATCGATTTCTGAGTTGTTGTAAAGATCTATACGACCGGTTGGAAACCGCAGAGCAAGGCATCTTTATGAAGTGTGTGAAATATCGACTGACAGACGATGCTTACTATCTGATAAGCTGTGAAGAGCCAAAGGACATGGAAGCCTTACAAAAGTCAATCAAAGCCGCTTATATGCCACGGATATCGTTCAGCGAGCTACGGACAGAGTTGCTAGCATGTCGACAAAGGCCAGGAGAAGGGATCCGAGAGTTTGCGGACAAAATGAAGGAACTGTTGGATCAGATTAAAAGTGCTGTGAAGGATTACTGGCGGAGTTGGAAGCGGATGCGATAGCCACGTTTAAAGCTAGAGTATGGAATCAGGCTATTCGGACCCGCCTAACAGGACAAAAGTTTGATTCATTAAAGGCGGTGCAAGCAGAAGCTGAATTCTACGAAAAGGATGCGATAAGACTTCAACTCAGGGTACCAAACAATAAAGGTTTTTCACAGGAAGGAGGGAAAAGCGACTACTTTAACGGAGATGTACCTGCACCTCAGGAAAAACCTTTCTCTTCGTTAAAGCCGATTCACACAGAATCGTACAGAGGATATCCTAGAAACGCATATGGACACAGACTCAGCCATTGCTTCAAGTGCGGCCAGCAGGAACATTTCGCGAGAGAGTGTCACAAGCAACGCTTCTGTGCAGAATGCCAGCAATATGGGCACGAAACGTCCAACTGCCGAATACATCATGTCGTCAGAGTCGCAGACATTAAAGAAGGCATTGTTGGAAGAACCCATCCAGGAGGTGAAGGGCTTTACTGTCAATTTTGCCGAACACGGGATCACTATACAGCGAACTGCCTGAAGAAATACTTAGCAGAAAAGGCCAGTGAAAAATTAAATTCCCAGAATAAGTTTATCATCACGGTTCCATCGGATATAGCATTACAAGGTAAGTTAAGGCTTTTAATAGATACTGGATCTTCATGTAGCATAATTAAAGTTAATAGGATGAAGAAGAATACGCCCATACAGAAACATCAGAAAATTAGAATTGGAGGACTGTTCGGATCCGCTAGGAGCTCCATTGGCACTTGCGAGGCAAAATTGCAGATAGACAACAGCCAGCATGCCTGCAAATTTAACGCCATTAGTGATACGGACTCAATTCCAGCCGACGGTATACTCGGAATGGATTTTCTCGGTAGGAGAGCTATCATCGACTGCATAAATATGAAGCTGTGGATACAAGACGCCAGCAAAGGCATGGGAGAAAGTGATTCTTGTGAAAATTTCGCAGCTTGTGCACAAGTCGGACCCACAGCTTGGCTAAATAGCAGTCAAGGAAATCCATTTCCGGCCAGGATTGAGAAGAAGAAGGTCAACACGACAGAAAACATGGCATCAGGCGTTTATAACCGACAATCCGAATTAAAAAATACGTCACTTAATGTCGACAAAACTTCGCGACATGCAGATAAAAGAGTACTTATATTGGAGCCTATAACCGAGGAATTAAGCGTACGGTTGACCAGACAACACAGGTATAACGTACACAGCGGAAATAGTCGGAAGAATGGACGTGAATTCGTTAGAATTGCTAATGCAGAAGCTTATTTTATCAAAGACCCAAATTCTATGCATGGACAAGCGCAACCAGGTAAGCTTTCCGGACGACCTGGATGGGACCATAAGGGTAATTACAACTTTCATTTGCAACAACGGCGATCTCAGAGGATGCCACGTAGGGGTAAGTTAAAGTTACCAAAATATATTTATCAAACAGATACGGTAGCACCGATTCGTAATAGAACCGAGAGGAAAACTTTTACTTCAAACCGCAACGGTATGTACATGGTAAGTAACGGTTATGACCCAGGATTCGGGAGACTTAACCAAAGAAATTTCCAACAAATTCCCTCTAATTTCAGAAGAAATTTGATGAGCTGAGTTTGATGAGTCTGTGGCGAGAAAGAATATGGAAGGAGGTATAAACGTGACCCTGTATCTATTCCGTTGGACTTGGAACCAATCGGTGAGGTAAATTTATAGATAAAAACGTAAAAAAACTGAGAACTGGAACCAATCAGTAAGGTAAATTTATAGATAAAAACGTAAAAAAACTGAGAAAATATTACTTGACAAAATTATGAGCAAGATTGAAATAGAAAGATAAAAACAAAAGACTAAAGAAAATAAAGAGAAATATATAATGTTAAAAATTGAGATTTATGAAAAAAAAAGAAGAATTAGAAATTTAAGAAAAGTTTTTATAAAAAATATACACAATATATATATATATATAAATAATTATTAAAGAAAAGAAAAAATATAATATAAAAAAAAGGTGACAAAGTAAAAAAAAAACAGAGAGAAAGTTAAATTGGGGAAAAATATCTCATACGTGCAAAAAATTTTGTTAGAAATCATTCGAAAAAAAATATATGCAAAAAATTTTGTTAGAAATCATTCAAAAAAAAATATATAAGGCAGATTAAATAGGTTAGAAGAATATTCAGGTTTGAAAGTGTAAATGTAAAAAATATGTAATAAATGTGTACTAGTGTAAAAAATATATATATATATATATATAAATATATAATTATATACGTAAATAAGTACTAGATTGAAAAACTAATTGCAAGTAGAGAATATCAGCAGAGTAAAACAACCTCAATGTGTAAGCAGAATTGGCGATTCTATCAGTTCCAGAGCCACCAATTTGATCATCAGACCAATACTGTGCGTATGAAAATAAGGAGCTTTCATCGTCGACAATTTTCCTAATTACACACATTGACAAACTGTGAAGATTGATTTGAAAATAAGGAAAGTACTGAAGAAGTTTAAAAAACAAAAGAAAGTATAAAACTAAACATTGAATGGCTGAGAGAAAGGCATATCGCGCTCATCAGCCCTCAGATATACACAACTCTGAAGTGTCTGAGAGTTTAGAAGACGTTTAAGTAACGAAAAACATAGCGAATCAAATGGAAATCATTTGAATTATCTGCAAGGTCTCACTGTGTGTCAAAGATGAGGCTGAAAATAAGGGTGATATAACCTTCACAAATTTAAGACAGATAGTCGAATAAGTTAAAAAAAAAGTAAGCTACAAAAAACAAGTATCCTACGCAGTTTAAAAAAAAACGTTACAAGACTTTCAATGTAAATAGAGAAAGTGTATCTTTTTTATGTATGGGTGGACTCCCAATACATATAATTGGGAGAACTCCATCATGCATATTGAAATGGTACAAAAATAGAAGTCAAAGATCATCAGAGTGCACAAAGGCATGTGAAGACGTTCAGCACGGTTAAAGTAAACAATGAGCATTATATGTAAAAAGCGCAACAGCATAACCCGCCAGTTTACTTTACCCGGAATCTCCCTATTGGAGACACCTTCCAAAACTTCCGAAGAGAGCAGTCCCATAAGCGAATAGGACAGCAACTAAGGTCTATCTGTGGGATGGAATCATAGCCATTCACCAGTAGGCACTCGTACACACCTACAGTGAAGTAAATAAATGTAGTGAATTTGTTGAGAATGAAGTGTTTGATTACCTAGGGACACGACACCAACAGTCAGTCAGCTTATATTAGCAGATGATAGAATTATTCTTGAGCTACGTATTTACAAATTGGCTAAGACTAACTCCAAAGAATTGATTCGCTCCTTGGATATTATGCCCTGTCTCCTATTTTATGACAACAACATAATTTTAAAAGGATTTCACTATGTCCTGCTTAGTGCGATTATTTAATTGGCTAATAGTCATTATATTTGATTTAGATATTATACAAGGTTTGTATATTTATATACTAGTCATTTTTAGCTACAATTAAACAGTAAAAATGATATGAAGCTAAATTGGTCAAATCGGAAAAATTTGTCAGAAAGAACATATGCCGGTCGTGGCCCAATGTCTAACTAGAGACTAAAGGAATGCATGTGCTGATACAACGCTGCTCAAACTGACTCGAAATTCATGAGACGAAATATTAAATAGAATACAGTTTTTCGTTCAAAGCTAAAGAAATCATTTTCGGAAATGCTTAAAAATTCATTTGACGCTTTACCTTAGCGAAAAGAAGTAACAAACAAGAAAGACCTCCATTTAAAAAGACTGCCGTCTGAACTGTTGGAATTATATTTGGTCCAAGCTCTGCGCCAAACATTACTAATCCGTTAATGCAACCTTTGAAAAATCATTTAAAATTATTTAAGAAAACAAAAATTAAATTTACTAAGTAAAATACCTAATGTGGAACCATCGGTATCTTTTTCAAACCCAACAATATATCCTGGCTCATGTGCTGAATAACAAGCAATCAAGTTCTCTTTTAAGTGTCGTATGGATTCTCCAAAGTTAAGTATTTTCAAATTAAACGTTTTACTGAAGTTTAAGAGACCATAATTAGGAACATTATTTCCAGCCTAAGAATTATGTTGTTTATAAATTTTTTACCGTTCAATTTTAATCAAATCAAACTTACCTGACAATAAGTTAAATTTGTGCAATCAGGTCCAAGAGCAGTGAGATTTGCCAAGATACTCTTATTACTAATACACTTGTGAAAAAGCATTAAATTTGATAAACTATATGTTACAAAATTTTTCGAAGAAAATTGGCCAACACAAATCACTTGAAATTTATCAGAATTTGCTAAATGTAGTGCATTGCATGGCAGACTTATCACATACTGTCGTGTTCCATCTACAATCATAGTTATGTTTAAGGCTTTGGGCTGAGGATCAATAGCAAAACACAGATGCATCCATTTTTTTCTGGCAAGCCGAAAATAGCTTAAGTCAATTGAAGACTTTTCGAATGAGTCACCTGAGTTGCGAGTCGATGACGAAAACAGTTGAAATTGGCTTATACTATTGAGGATTGCCAATTTTGTACTTTGTAAGACATTTGTCATTTTTTCTTTTGTAGCTTGTGATTGAGTTTCTGCATTTAATAAAATATTTTCCTTGTTTGTGTCTTCTTCAGGAAGTTCAAGTGGCGGCTTATTGATTTTTTTTGAGCACTTTTTTCTTCGTCTCAACATACAAAAAGATTGCTGATTTGAACAGCTTTCCCTAGTAATTTTAGACTTTGCATGCGTTTTTATTTCCTTGCTGTGATCAATTTCTTCATTGGGCTTAGATGTTTCAAATGTTAACGATAATTCTTCATTTATATAAATACTTAATAAAATTTGATTAGATCCTACCGATATTAAGTGAATCTGAAAAAATATCAATTTGTGATAAATAATTTAAATGTGGTTGAGTATCGCTGAAAGTCTGTATATATAAATGTTTAACAAATTTTATTTGTACCTTATTAGAGTCATCCTCATTTAAATCTGTATTATTATTGTCGCATGCTGTGGAAACATTAAAAGATTTTATATGAATCCACGTAGACACAGTAAGTCCATCTTCGTGCCATAATTTATTGTGAACCAATGGAATAATTGAAGGAGATTCAGTAAATGGTGTTTCCAAATTATGAAATTTATGGTAGTTTCGCAACTGTTTAATTTGTTCAAAAATGATAGGATTACAGCTGTACTTAACGAACTCGTCTAAAAATTACGTGAGTTAAAATTAAATATACAATAAGTAACAGCACACACACCATTTTTAACAGGAAAAACTATCTCGGCGCTAGGTTGAACTCTTATGTTAGTTATGCAGAGGTGGCTCATATATCTTACAAGAACATCAAACGGAGCATTATCTGAACCTAGAATTTCAATGTATGCAGAAAGGCTCTCGGGAGAGTTTAAATCTGTTAGTAAGTCAAGAATTGACTGTTGAAAATCTACATATGTAAATAATAAAAAAAAATTTTTTCTACACTTCAAAATTTAAATCCTAAAATACCTCTGAGTTTTGAATTGTTACTCTTTAAAATTGGGGCAAAGCCTTTTAGTAAAAATAGACAGCCACCTAAAGATTCCCTTACCACATAGAGACGATTAGCTACTTGCGCTAAGCTGCTTGACCATTGCACAGGATCCTCAATACACTTCGCAGACAAAGCTATCAAAATTTCAATAATGATCTTGCATATGCCTTCATGAGCTATCAGAGATCTATAGCGAGATGAAGGTAAGTACGGATACCAAACTTCCTGAATATCATCGTTCATTTCTAACATTTCAGGAAGCTCTGCATCAGCCTGATATCCTTCGTCAGCAGTAATGTAGCATTCTTCAGTTTCATTTTCACTGAATTCGGTTTCGCTGTCAAGCTGACTGAAGCTCATTTTCGAAGAATAATAATCAGCATCGCTATCCAGAGATGTATTAATTGCAGCATTTTCTTCTCCTAATTCTTTATGAGGGATAATTATTGATGATGATTTGTTTCTGTGAGAAATGTTAGGACGTTGAGCGATCTCAGCAACCTTGAGAAGAGACTGTAAAGCTTGGATAATAACGCTTGGATTGGACTCATTCTCGGTTTTAGAATAAAGGAGAATAATTTCCTTTATTTTACTTAGAGATTGTGACATCAATGGACCTGAAATTAAGAAAGAAAGAAAGAAAGAAAAGTTAAAATTTTGGAATAGTCAAAAATTAATAATTGTTTTTGAATTATGTATTATATCTAACTTTGTTTATGTACCCTACATTAAGCTGATGCAGAATCGCATATAGAAGCCATCAGCAGATATTTTGTCAGTACTGGCTTGCTTATTGTGGAAAAAATCTCGCTCGAACCAAGATTTTCAGTCTCGTACCCATATGGGGTGGGACTCTTGTGTACGATAAATCACCTCAGCCGATATCGTATAACCTTCATCATCATCTTGCTCGTTTCATCCCATGAGGGACATGGGGCGGAGTCAGTTTCTCTTCAGCGGACTTTATTTTTCACAACAACTTTCAGTTCATTAAAAGATCTACCAGAAGTTGCTACTTCCGCTCTTATGGTTCTTCTTTAGGTGGTTTTGGGTCTACTGACTCTCCAGCCCTCATTGAAGATTCCAATCCAGGGATTCCTTAAAAATGTTGTTTCCTTCACGTCATAAAATTTGGCCAATAACTCAAATTCATTTTCTTCTTTAGAATTTTTTTCAACTCTATTCTGGCTCGAGAATCTCCACAGTTCTTCGTTTGACACTTGAATCATCCACCCAGTGCATTTTTTGCCTTTTTTAAGATTTATCTACAGGTCTGTATTTGGGTTACCTGAGAAATAGCTTCCCGAGATTGTTTATTTTATACTTCTGCTATACTGTTAATTTCGGTAATAACGCTATAGCGGCAACAGGAGTTCTCAGTATCCTTCACGCTATTGTTCTTGATGACGGATCAAGAGGTGTTGATTTTTTGCATTAAGCTTCAATTGTATGCTGCCATCATTTATTACAGAAAGAAATAAAAGTGGCCAAAGCAAATATCGTTGGCGTACTGCGGTATTCAATTTATTAAAACTTTCGTACAATCTACAATGTGATACGCAGAGTTCTGCATACAGAGTCCCTCCACAATGATGATTTCTTCGATACGCTCTTAAAAGGTTATGTTAAGAAGAATTGTTTCTGATATCTCTGCAGCTGCTCTTCATCACTTCTTAGCAACTTTTCATTTTCCACTCTTTATTTTATTCTTCTTTACTCGGAACTGTAATAGTGATTTGGTACAGCGCTCTGCTATTGCCACTGTTTACCGCGCTTTCTGATTTTGATAAAATATCTGCTATTCGCCTTTTTTTACGACGGAAGCTTGGTTTAACCACTCTGTGCAGCTGAAAGGATTCGTTTCGTAGTTTGAATATCGATTATATTTTTGTATCAATCTGTAAGTATTCTAAGCAATCCAGAATCTGACGCCGTGTTATATATTATGTATGTAGCATTTTCATTATTTAATGTATTTTGGGGAAATTTTTTTAACGAAATTCTTTATAGAAGTCCACACAAAGAAAGATTTTGGACAGGATAGATTAGGATAGATTCAGGTGCTGCATATTTCAACCTAGCTGGCTAAACCTGACTTGCGCACTGTTGAGTTGTCAAAAAGTGCTCCGTCAGAATTGCGGTGTGGTAAGAAACAAAACTGAAGGTTCCTCGAGTTTGAATCTTAGCTATAATTCAATGGCGGAACGAAGGTCAAAAAACCACTGAGAAGTGCACCGATATACTCAGTAGTACAGCTGACCTTGTCGATAGTCCTTAGTAGAGAGAATTAAATTTATATTTCAAGTTCGATTGAGGCCGTGAAAAATCATTAAATGGCATAAATACAACAAAGAGGATAATCCTTAAAATCAAAGGAAATTCCAATACTATATTAGAATGGCTTCCTTTTGAATAAGGATAGGCACATCCAGCAATACCAGCCCAAAATCTCATCAGACGGCCACAAATTAGCAAAGTTGCAAACCCGGCAGGAATCATTTCCTCTAACTCAAAAGATCTACTGAAACACGTAAAGGTTGTCTCCAATTTACTTTAATAATTCCAAAGTACAAAATTCTCCCGAAAAAGAGGGAAAATACTGTAATATGTAGTTTCCCTCTAGGTACTTTTCTGGAGACCTCCAGATAAAATTGAACATCTGAGTACAAGCTTTGCAGGGCTGTAAAAGGAATCCAGAGTACGTAATCGGCTGACGGACATGCAAAAATCAAAATAACATTTAATTTGATGTGTTAAAAACGACATGACAAATTTTGTATACCCTGTAGATTTCATCTAGGATATAATCAGTCAAAACTAAAAACATAAATACATGATATCCGAAGCAAGCGATCTAGAGTTCCTGAATCCAGCTCAAAGCTCTCATATCATCCTGACAGCAAGAGAGAGATGCTCCTATATAAGAAAAGATAAATCACGCATTGCTCGATATCATAATAGAAGAGAACGGACGATGAGCCAATGTTAGCAGTTATTCAATAAAGCTAAACGCATCCAAAAATTGGTTTATTACAAAATAACCTGGACCGAATACGACAAAGAGAAGAAAAACTAAACGCAAGGGGTAAAACCTGTCCAAATGAGAAAAATTCAACAGATTTCTATCAAAAAACCCATTTGAACGGAACCAAGATAAGATAGAAATTATACCAAAGACTTAGGCCGGGCGCACACCAATTCAGCAAACTTGTTTTAAGCAGAACATTTTCGCTTAGAGAAAAAGAGCTTTGTTTAAAGAATAAACATTCTGCTGGTTTTGAGAGCAAGGCATGCGCTCTAGACGGTATAAAAAAAGCGAAAAAAGAATGTGGGTGCATCCCATGATCAAAGTTTACCTAATAATAAGTTAAGAAGCTGTAGAGCAAAATGGGCAAATTTCTGGTGTTTTTTAGAATGAAACAAGTAATTTTATATACTTTCGTCTTTTGCATGAATGGGGGAAAAGAACTTGTCTATGCACTATTGTAGTGCAACTAAGACAACGAGTTAAAAACAAAAATCGAGAGAACGTAGGATTACCCGAACGACAAAATCTTATTAAATCCCTCAAAATCCTTTCAACCTAGTCATAATAATGTACTTCGGGCCACACTACCTCCCATTTTTAAGAAAAAGATAAATTTCGGTTTGGCCCAGATGCTGAAAGGAGATGTAAAATTCCTCTCAAATAAAATTCTCATTATTCCCGAAAATATCAGAGAATCCTGCATGAGTTCTCTCACTTAATCTCTTCATAGCAAAACGTATGTAAACAGAAACACATGCTGTTCAAATATCATAGGATTACAGCAACAACATGTGTTTAGACCTTTTACAACAACAACATGTGTCCTAACATTATCAATATTTCATGAAAACCGGTTTTCACAAAAGCGGGGGAGCAGTTTATGAGAGTAAAACGTGAAAACTCCGCCCCTTCTCATTTATTTATTTACGAAAATGAAACATTTGCCATTCTGTTTCGGTGCATGCAACTTGCGCTTTGACATTTTTTATCTTTATTCATAAAATTTTTAAAGAGAGTTTAATTTTTTTCGATTTTTTTTCTTTCTTTCTTTCTTCCTTTTCTTGCCGTGTGCATTTTAAATGTAAAACACTCGGATATCTCACCAGCTTCTTAACTTATTATTAGGTAAACTTTGCCATGATACAAAGATTAACAAGGGTATGGCCGAATTATATGTCAGTTGGTTGTTTGCCTCCTTTGGTGACAATGGTCAGAAAATTGTTCGTCTCAATTTCAATCGGCCATATCACAGTGAAAAAAATTTTCTATTTGTAAATTTCTTTGCTTTCCCACTAGCACATAATTACTTTTTCCGAAGTGATTTAAACGAAGAAACTAATCTTTTGTTAAATATTTTAATATATTCAAAACGTATTTCAGTCAATAAAATACGAAAAACTCAAAACAAATTCGCTGGAAATGACAATAGTCTCCTCATGACGTAGCAACACAAAAATTCATCTCGAGTCGGCCATATCTTCTTATCTTTGTATCATGCGTGCATCCTATTAACAAAAAAAGGGGAACAAAGGAAAATACTTTGAAAAATTTTATACATGAATTAAGAAGTGATGAAAGAAAATTTCACAATTTTACAACATTAAGTTTTGGCTCATGTGATTATGTTATAAATCTAATTAGTAATAAAATCTGAAAACTCGACCCAAACTATCGTCAGAGTATTTCTCCACAAGAACAAGAGTTTCTCACTGTCCACTTCCATAATATAATTGCATTTGCGTTAAACTAAACAGCGGAGGGTAGTGTTTTATCATCAAATAAAATAAAACCAACATGCTTAAACAAGGCCTACGATAATTTTGGATTTTGTTTAATTGTGTGCAATATATATCGCATTGGAAAAACATGTTTGAGTGCAATACAGCACATTTAAGCAAAAATGTTTCTGCTTAAAGCACTTAAAGCAATCTTTTGCCCGGCCTTAGATTGACGAAATATCGTTCCATGGTGTACGGAACTTTTTAAAGATCTCAGTACTACTTTCAGGTAGTCACACAATTATCTAGTTTATGAATTTTTGTTCAATTAGGCTTTTTTGGGAAATTATAAGATATAAAAATATTAATATTTCTGACGTTTTCTTGAAAACAAAAATGATATGTTTTAAAAGCTGTCAAATGAAACTATTATGCCATCTGTCACCTAGCATGGGAAATAGCATACAATGGTATCATAACCATGATACCTATACTAACTGTATATCGGTATTACATTGGAAATTGAGTACGTTTAGCCAGCAGCTACTTAGAACTAGTTTTACGTAAGTCGACTTACGTAGGACTATTCCGGCTGCCGTTTAGTCCACTCACTGACATATAATAAGAATGGACTGAGCCATCCAACTAATTCCTATAATTAAAAATGGCACAAATTTTTGCTAAAATCTATTTGTCTCTTTCAAGCTCAAAATGTACACTGAACTGTAACCAATTATGGAAACAGTACGGCTGTATTAGTTGGAATGCATTGGAATTGACATAAAATTTCAGACAAATATATTATTTTTATACGTCTATCTCTTACAAGCTCAAGGAAATTTGACAACAAATCTGCAGAGGAGCACATTTTTCAATAATATCACAAATGAGTTTTTGGGTTAATTAAAACAAGTTTAGCTTTCTTAATAATTTTAATTTAATGCAATACTATTTTATAACATCTTTAGTGTTTCCAATCGACAAATAATAATAAATTATGAATCGGTGGGCGATTGTACACAGCCTGTTCAATATTTGTGCCATTTTTGACACTGACATATAATAAGAATGGACTGAGCGTTCTTGCTTCAAAAATGGCACAAATATTGAACATACCGTGAAAACCCTTTATTTCGTACAATTGCACATCGATTCATAATTTATTATTATTTGTCGATTGGAAACACTAAAGATGTTCTAAAATAGTATAGCATTAAATTAAAATTATTTAGGAAATTAAACTTGTTTTAATGAACCCAAAAATTCATTTGTAATATTACTGAAAAATGTGCTGCTCTGCAGATTTATTGTCAAATTTCCTTGAGCTTGTAAGAGATAGACGTATAAAAACAATTTATTTGGCTGAATTTTTATGTAAATTCCAATGCATTCCAATTAATATAGCCGTGCTGTTTCCAAAATTGTTTACAGTTCAGTGTACATTTTGAGGTTGAAAGAGACAAATAGATTTTCGTTAAAATTTGTGCCATTTTTGACTATAGGAATTAGATACGATGGCCATTCCATGATCCATTCTTATTATATGTCAGTGTTATTATATGTCAGTGAGTCCACTCGTATAAAGCCACTGACATATAATGAGAATGGACTGAGCGTTCTTGCTTCAAAAATGGCGCAAATATTGAACAGGCTGTGAAAACCCTTTATTTCGTACAATTGCACACTGATTCATAATTTATTATTATTTTTCGATTGGAAACACTAAAAATGTTATAAAATAGTATTGCATTAAATTAAAATTATTTAGAAAGTTAAGCTTGTTTTAATTAACCCAAAAACTTATTTGTAATATTACTGAAAAATGTGCTCCTCTGCAGATTTGTTGTCAAATTTCCTTGAGCTTGTAAGAGATAGACGTATAAAAACAATATATTTGTCTGAATTTTTATGTCAATTCCAATGCATTCCAATTAATACAGCCGTACTGTTTCCAATATTGGTTACAGTTCAGTGTACATTTTGAGCTTGAAAGAGACAAATAGATTTTAGCAAAAATTTGTGCCATTTTTAACTATAGGAATTAGATAGGATGGCTCAGTCCATTCTTATTATATGTCAGTGTATAAAGCCTTGACAGTTGCCAAATTTGTCAGATTTGCCTACTTCTTCACGAGAAAAATGAGAAATAATACTTAATTTTGTGCACAAGGGAATAGAGCATAAGAAAAAAATTAAATTTTCCAAATTTCTAATATTTTTACCATCCATTACGGACGGAATACTTTCTTCAATAAGTCAAAAGTCTATAAAAGAATTTCTCTTTTCCTTCTTAATTTCACTCATTTCCATTAAAACAAAATAACAATTCTCTCTATGAATGAATATAACGCATTCAAGTTTGTAAACAATTCCTTATCTGAGGTTTAAGTCTACGTTTAATACTAAATTTGCAGGTCTATATGAACTATTAGTTTTTTAATAACTTTCATCAACTTACAGACCCCTGACTTAGAAAGTTTGTGTCTGAGCGCCTGAAAACCTGAGAAACCGTTCGTGTCGAAAGAGTTTTAGGGTAGTAAACGTGGATGGATTTACATGGGGTTTTTTTTAATTCGAATGCGTGAATGGGGAGCTTTCCGATGGGGTCAAATGTACTTACGTGTTGGTAGGTTCGAGATTCGAGAATCGATTTTAAAATAACTTTTGTAAATAAAAAGTAAAAAATAATTTTTTTCTTTCTCAGTGATATAAACAAGAAAAGTTTAATGCGAAATAAGAAATGCTACAACTCAGATTAAATCTTAAAAGTTTGGGCATCCATAATAATCACAATTGTCTAACTGTAAATCATGGCCAAACTTTTAAGATTTAATCTGAGTTGTAGCATTTCTTATTTTGCATTAAACTTTTCTTGTTTATATCACTGCGAAAGAAAAAAAATATTTTTTATTTTTTAGTCCATTTTATTTACAAAAGTTATTTATTTTAAAAGTTTTTTTAATATATTTTATTTATAAATCGAATTGAAAGTCAATTGTTGCATGTGCAGTGTTGTCATGCAAAAACTATATATCACAAAGAAAGGTGTAAAAACATTAAATATTTTTTCTTTCCCAAAGAATAGTTTTTGTCAGACGATTGGGTAAGAGCTTGTGGAAACCGTAACAAAATTAAAAATTAAATTTCCTACTTCTTGAGTTGAACTTGCTACATTTTTGCTTAAAACAATTAATAACAAATTATTCGCAATTTATTTAAGAAAATATAATTATTTGATTTGTACCAAGAATTTTGGTACAAATTGCAAATCTTATTGAACATTTTTTCCATATTTTTAAAAGAAACAGACGGCGATTTCACTGTATAATATATGTAGTAAACTGTTCTTAAATTTTCATTTTAAATAAAATTATGCGTACACTTTTCGAAACATCGCAGGAAAATACAATTTTCCGAGTATTCCCATACAAAATGCAATTTTTTGTCTCAATTCCACGTTAACAAAATTTGACATTTCTTAGTGCACAGACCTTGTATTCTGTAGACCGTGCCTAATATACCCAACAATTATCAGTACCCCATGTCCACCAAAAGCTTCCACTTAACCGGTCTATACAGGGTGTTTCCCCTTAGGAGGTCCATAGAGCGGGAGGTGACAGTACTCACCTAGACGAACCAAAAATTGTATGGCAGGGGGGGGGGGGCAATATCAACCGTTAAGGAGTTACAGGGTGATTCATAAAAAAAGCTAGGTTTTCACAAAACACCCTGTATATTAAAAACTACAGGGCGTATGGTCACAGTTAAGGGCTCACTGTATGCAGAACTTCATGGCCTTTCCAACGACAGCTCAACCAGCCCCGTACCCCTCTCTCCTGAGAAGTTATGAAGGTCTAAACTAAACATTTCGGATTTTCTTTCCTTTTTTTTACTTTGACCTCTATTATTTTTGCAAAAAGGTCGTTAACATAACTTTTTTTTATAAAAACTGTAAACTGTGGGCTCTCCCCTTTAAGTTGACTTATTACATCCTATGTGTTAACTGTAGCCGTTAAACAGTTATTAACTCATAACCTATTCAGGTCACACCGAAAAAAGACGATATTTTTTAAAATGACGTGCTAAGGGAACAAATTATCGTTGAGAATAGGTTTGAAAATAGGTTTGAGAATAGGTTTAGAGCTAATAACTCGTAAAGGGCTTCAGATAGCACATTGGGTGTAATAGGTCATATTAAAGAGGAGAGTCTACAGTTTACAGTTTTTATAAAAAAAAGTTATGTTAACGACCATTTTGCAAAAATAATAGAGGTCAAATTAAAAAAAAAGGAAAGAAAATCCGAAATTTTTAGTTTATACCTTCATAACTTCTGGGGGGAGAGGGGTACGGGGCTGGTTGAGCTGTCGTTGGAAAGGCCATGAAGTTCTGCATACAGTGAGCCCTTAACTGTGACCATACGCCCTGTAGTTTTTAATATACAGCGTGTTTTGTGAAAACCTAGCTTTTTTTATGAATCACCCTGTAACTCCTAAACGGTTGATATTGGCCCCCCCCTGCCATACAATTTTTGGTTCGTCTAGGTGAGTACTATCACCTCCCGCTCTATGGACCTCCTAAGGGGAAACACCCTGTATATGAGTCAATGAGTACGTTTAGACCGGAGCTATTTAGGACTAGTTTTACGTAAGTCGACTTTCGTAGGACTAATCCAGCTGCCGTTTAGTCCGATCGTATTAAAGGTTTGACAGTTGTCAAATTTGTCAGATCTGCCTACTGTTTCACGAGATAAATGAGAAATAATATTTTAATTTTGTGCATGCGGTGTACACAAGAGAATGAAGCATAAGAAACGAATTAAATTTTCTAAATTTCTAATTTTACGGACGGAATACTTTCTTCAATAAGTCAAAAGAATTTGTTGCTTCCTCTCCACTCATTTTCATTAAAACAAAATAACATATCGCATTCAAGTTTATAAACAATTCTTTATCTGAGGTTTATGTCTACGTTTAATACTAATTTTGTAGGTCAATACCGCATCAGATACCGGTTTAAAGTAGGACTAGTTTTTCGTAATACGGCATGTTTAGACCACTTCATATTAGTTCTACGTAAAACTAGTCCTAAATGGCACAGTCTAAACGGGCTCAATGTTTAAATTAAAGGGTCCCAATGACAATTCATTACTTATTGGTTTTTAAGTAGCAGACACATTAGTTTTTAACTCAGTCAATAATTTTATACATTAGATATCAATCAGCTATATATGTTTTAATATCTTTCTTTTAATATCCATACACAACACATAGGATAAAGTGAAAAGAAAGTAACAATCATATGATCCCATTTATAATATATAATGTGCATGCCAAATAGCTGCATAAATTCACAATTCAGTCGAACGATTGAAACATATTTTTGCTTTAAAACTCAATACAAAATTTCGTCTACGTTCAGGGAAATCTCGAATGATGATGCTATGATGTAATTCTCTTTTTACTAATAGTTAATAATTTCTTTAAGCTCTCTATTGTTTGACTTCATTGTCTAACTACATCACTAAAATCAATTTCTGCAGCAATGAGGTTGTTCATTGCTTCTTTGTTAGTTTGCTAAACAACTTTGTATATCATCGATTATAACAATTAACTATTGCTTACTCAATGTACCTAACGTTGTAAGATAGCGAAAGCTGAGGTTCTATTCTATTCTTAAAAAAACTGAGGTAAACCACAGATTTTTCCACATGGTTCACAAATATCAGTTACAGAATTAAGTACATACATACATATGTATATATATATATAACATAAGAGAATAATCAGAACAGAATATTGTGGTTCTGTTGATGTTTGGAGAGGTCGTGCTAATCATATACCACACAAACAATATAAAACGTGTCACACAATCATAAATCTCCGCAACTTGAATAGCACTGCTATTTCTTTCAACCCCATTTCATGCATATTGAATTTGAAGCTTGATATGCAAATTATGATATGTATCGTGCAATGTATTTGAAAAATATTTTAATTTCAGAATTTTAGATAAAGTCATGACTATTTTTTAGATGAACATAAGCAGATTATGGAACGGGTCTGATATATGTAGTTATATTTAAAAAAAAAATCCCTAATAATAATATCCATAAAAAAACATAATCCTTTGAAATATAATTCATATAAAAGTAACCCCTAATGCAAGAAAAGTAATCCCGAATATGAAATATTTAGAAAAATAATTTAAGTACATATTCATTATATTGATTTAGTTTTATGATTTTTTCGTGACTGTAATATGATCGCTTGCGAAGCAACGGTATATGCTCCAAGTAAAGAAGGAGAAGTCACCAAGACGGGGTTTACTACTAGCAGCAACTAAATGAAGGTTCTATTACAGTTATTACATAGTGCTTGACGAGATATATCTAGCGGAATAAGCAGTGGCGACAGAAGAATGCCGATTCAAATAACTAATAACCTGCAGAAAAGGATAATCGTTTCTTCACCCAACAAGGAGAAACCTTTACAATTACTTAAAAGTGACATATCCAGCATAAGAAAACTAACCTAAAGTAAAGCTGCAAGATATCCAACAGCAGACGGTTTCTGGAAACAAATACATAACACAAAAAAATTAAATAATTAAAAGAAAAAAAGCTGAACCACTTCAAAAACCTCTAGAAAGTGTACAATAACTTTTTTTTTATGTATAAATTTGGAATTTTTAAAGTTGCCGCCAAAATTAAAGATCTGTATATACTGTGCAAATCAATAACTAAAACAAATAACTACAATCCAACCTTGTTATTAAGAGTCAGCTAGAATTTTAAGGATTAGATTAGATTAGATTTGTGGAGGAGTGTGCAACCATTAGTTTCGCATTAACTGCGACCTAAGAGATCAATTTGCACGCTTTCTTGGTTCAGTCGAAGTTGACACTGAGATGAAATTTGTAATTAAATTAAAGCTTGAACTGCGAACAAACCCAGAAGGGCCAATTACTCCTTCCACTCAAGAATAAAATTATTTTTTAGTTCAAAAATAAAACTCAAAGGAGTATAGCAGGTCCAATTTGCGTCACTTATTATTACTAAATTTGGTTTTTCATACTTTTTGAATAGTAGAATACATTCATAATGTTTGATTAATTATTCGTTTTTTTTTATGATGTTGTAGGCCTTATCATTACGATTATGAGAGAACGAAGTAACGTGAAGCATTGATTTTTTGTTTTTGTTAGAAGTCAGAATATGAATTTAGGAATCGAGTTTGAATATGCACAAAATCGTAAAATTTTCCATATTTCAGGATAAAAATTTTAAATCTGCAAATATGAAGGAATTTATTTTATAAACCTAAAACTTGGTACACATACATGTATTAGAAGGGATGGGGCATACATGGCAGTCTTTAGCCAAGTGAGGGCACTGAGCACTTTGGGATATGATGGCCCCCTAACAGAAATTATTTTCTAAAATACTTTGGGTTAAGGACTAATAACGTAAAGTATGTTAAGATCAAACGCGCACTGGAGACTTTTAGTCACGAAACTGTTTTGTCACCACCGTCAATTCCATTAGGCTCTAATGTTAATGCGCCCATGAATTCACGTGACAGCAACGTGACTTTTTGGTTGCTCCGGCTAGCAACTTTGGGGGACGACGCTATCACCGCGCCTTCACGTTTATATGAATGTGCATGCACTGGTAACATTTTTGTCGCTGATTGATTGTTATTGTTTTGGGAGACGTTGTAGAGCTAGAAAAAAACTTACGCATTATTTTTAATGTCTGCTGCAACGATAGTGTGAAGGGAAAATGTAAATAATGAAGCATTAATACAAGAAGTACAAATAAGACCACCCCTATACAACAAAAACAAAAATTTTAAGGAATACTCTGATAGCAATTTGAAGATAAGATGTGGAGAAAAATATTCATGAAAGTGTTTATAGACCTTAAAGTTATAGCAAGTCTTTCTTCGGGTTCAATTGACGATCGCATCATAATGGTACTTTGATTGATAAGTTATAGCAGGTCTCAAGATCTGTAGTAAATCATCAAAGCTTTCATCACTCATATGGAAATATCCAGAGAAGAGGATCGCAATTCATCAAACATTAAGTGAAATTTTGCCTTAAGCATCCCTTCGCTCCAAAGAAGAGCCCAATAGCGTTGATATTTTCTATATGCTTGTGGGAAATACACATATAACATATTGATGAATGATGATATAAAACATAATGCCGTAGAAAATTCAGTGAGGACAGCGTACTGAAATTATTTTCATTCATGGCTATTAAAATTGCCGTTTCACATCTACGAAACTGACAGAAACGTCTTGGTAATTGGCAGGATGTTAGCAGTTTTCCAAGCATTGGGAAAGGTAGAACAGCTAAAACAAGTATGTATTCATGATATGAATCAAGGGAAGCGATAATTTTCTAAGGCGCAGTATTAGAAAATCAGGTCCTATATCTTCCGATTTAACTGAAGAAATCGCACAGATCTCAACTCCTCTAAATTAAAAATAATGAATGTTAATTTGTGGGACCCAAATAGCATGTCAGTTAGGAATGTTACCTATAGATGAGATATTTGTTATAATAGATGCGTTTAGGTTTTTATTCATTCCTCATTTAAATCATCAAAATTTCCATAGGATCTTAAATAAATTACAGATAAAGAATTCAGAACACCTTGTTAATCGAATGAATAATATAAAAGAAAACGTTTTTCTATAAAGCCTTTCAGAATTACGGCAGTTACCATGGTTTTATGGGTTCATCTGGAGGCTTGACGTTCGTGCCTTATGGCCTTGCTAGCCCCCCCCCCCCAACACTTTATCTGGCCCTGGCTAGTGTTACCTTTTTTCGTAACATAATTATCGAATCTAGCGGTACAAAGTGAAATATGAATGAATTCAAGTCAAGTACTACCTGTGGTCAATTATTCCGACATGGAAGTCCAGTAAAATTTCAGATAAAACAAAATTGCGACTTCAATATTAAACTATTATAAAGGGTTACAGACCAAACAGTTGATTACACCGACTCCTACAAATGCAGTGAGAGTCTCAAACGAAAAAGGATTAATTTAATGATTAAATTATAAAAAGTATTCTAATGTGGTGTTATAATCTTAAGGTTTAAATTTAATTTAATGAAAGAAATAAAATAAAATAATGTAAGCTCACCTTTATCCTGGCTGTATTCCATTATAAGTACAGTAAGAGTAAATTCAAAAAGGCGAATCAAAGATTTTTTGCAATTAACTGATTGCAACTCTTGTAATATTTCTTTTTTTTTAAGAAGCACTTCTTCATTGTCAACACTTTTTAAATCCGGACTTCTTTCTTTGCTTCTATCTTTTTGGTCACTACCAAATAAAAATGAGTAACTCGACGATAAAATCCAATTAATTGTTCGTAAACCGCTGGAAAGTATATCGTCTCCTTTATTTTTTTCACTTTGATTTATTATGTCGTAATATGATCCACTATTAAATTGATTACATTGATTTTTTATATCGAAAATAATATTAGTATCACTAGATTTGAGCTTCTCTAAAAATTCACTTTGCATGCTACTATCATCATCATTGGGATAAGATTTTGAGATAATTTCCACAAAACTAGCATGCGATGAAATATCGTCGGTTAAAATTTTATTTCTTTTTCTATAGAGCACTGTGTATGGTAAATTGATATTTTCTAAAGTACATTCACCGAAGTCGTTGACTGTATAAAGTCTCGCCACAGAATCTTGGACGGTTTCTTCCTCTGCACATTTTAACTTAGAAAACTTTTTGCCACCATCGCAAAATGGCAGTGCTTCATTTGTGGAATCACTAAAAGTGTTGGAGGTGGTAAACGTGAATATGCAACGATGATAAGTTAACTCTTGCTCGGGATCGGGACATTGATGCAGGTAAGATGTAAGCGTGTCGTGAACTAATTGAAAAAGGGCACAATCGATAGTAATATTTCTCAAGTCTGGTTCATTATTAATTTGTAAATTTGATACTGTTGGTTGATATTGCGCTTGAAAACAAGTTCTGAAGTGTTCGTTTGTCTTATATAATTCGAGAGTAAAATTCCAGAAGATTGATGCAAGATAGAATAGCTGATTAATTGACAAAGAGCTTGAATACGGCCAATAATTTTCTTGATAATTCTGATTATATGCGGCTTTTTCATTACTAATCAGAAGCATATTAGTTCTTTGCTTTACAGTGATGAATATTTCATTAATTTTTCGATTTATATCCTGAGTAACATTCAAATGCATTTCGATTAATTCGTCACTCAGATTAATCCGCTTACAGTCTTCATCATCTTTTGAATTAGATGCTTTCTCTATACCGATTCGTATTAAATCACAAGCCAGTCTAGTTAATTCTGGTATATATAAAATCTCTTTGATATATTTTAAATTTTCATCATTAAAAAACATTATTATCAGTCTTGCATCATTTAAATAATTGATAATTCCATTTAGGCATTCCAAAATAACATTTAGATTCCTTTCTGTTTTCTGTTTGAGTATTTCCTTGTAGAATATAGGCAGGATAATATCAAATAATATACTGGATAATATTGGAAATGTTAATAAATGTGAGATTTTTTGTAAATGTTTTAAAAATATTCGAATCTCAGACGGATCTGATATGCTTAGGAATTTTTCTTTATAAAATTCAAAAAACTTTTCATGAAAATCTTTTGTTCTCATTTTGGTTTCACAAATGACGCATCCGCTTTTCACAAATATCGTCCTTAAAATACGATTAAATATAAAATTGTATACAGCCTTCTGCATTTGAGTATTATATTTACTTTGAAACAATAAGTTTACAACATTTGAAGTATATGCACAGCAACATAATCCATTTTTCCGGAAGTGACTAATAACATTCTCTTGAAGTTGAATAGTTAATGTGTTCAGAATCTTTAATAAAATCTTTTCGAACAAACAAGGCAAATTACTCTGTTGACAATGAATTTGTTTAGATTTTGGCAATAATTGTTTTCTCTTAAATTTTCTCTTCATAATCCGTTGTTCCGCTTTTCGGTATTCAAAACATTTAATCGTATTTATAACAATGAGTAATATTTCAACAAATTTCTTTGAAAATTCATCATTTCGATATTGTTGCTCTGTTGATAATCTATTTATGAGACTGGTGATAGCATCAACATTTTCTTCATTGAAAATATTTAAAGTATCTTCAATCAAATCAAATTTATTTGAAAATGCAACTAACATATTAAGAAGTGATCCAAATGTCATGAAAATACACTCATAAATTGCCATTATTTGATATTTATTCATTTGTTGTTCTTCACTAAAGGTTTGAAGATAAATGAAAAGTTTTGCAAACATTCGTTTCAAATCAACCAATAAAATGTTTGTTCGCCGCAGAAATAAATTATTTAAGCATAAAGCAATTAACGATAACAATTTTAGTTGTATAACACTTCGATGCTGTTCTTCAAATGCATTTGAATATTGAATATTGCAAAGAGTATCAAGAGAAAATTTTAAAGACTCAAGTGTGGCAGAGTTTTCATTTAATGTACGTCCATTTTCATCTTTCACGAAACTTGCTAGCAAACCAATTAAAATCTCTGCAATTTCATCACTTGTCTTCCATTTGTTTTTAAAATTTTCGAATTCTAATAATTCATAGGATACAGAAATTGTGTCTATGTGATTCTCAACATTTTCCGTGCTGCTATTCAAGGTTGTTAATGTTTTACATTTTGTCGACAGTGATGTTAACAAATGTGGAAAAATTTCTTCTAAACGTCTATGACACGAAACATCGAGTAAATTAAAACTGTTCATAAATTCATCCACTGTAATTGGCTCTTTTGCATGGTAATAATTATTATCAATTTTATCCCAAGGAGTATTCGGAAATAAATTTATTAAAAGTATCACCAAGTTTCTGTTGGACGCTATAGTCTGAAATAAAATGAGAAAGTGTAGTTTGTATTATGGAAAATAAAAGTTTAACGTCATTTATGTCATTACGAATTTAGATTAAATAACTATAAGTGCGCGTAATAAAAGTAATACATTTAGTAAAAGAGGCTTTCTTCAATGAATCAATAATAATATAGTATCTTTTGTGGCATACCGATATCATGTCCTCCAAAACAGTAATAATAACTTGTAATTTGAATTGTTTAAATCAGGGCTGTTAGAAGACCAATCTTCGGTGCTTATAAAGTCGGGTAAATTGTTTTGAAGTCAGGTCTGGATGGTTTTTTACTTTATAAACGGATGAAACTTTGATGGATGGAGCTTTTGACAAGTGAACACGTTTAACAAGTGGCAATTCTTTATTTAGTAAAAATAAATAATTTCATTGTTGGCACATCGCTAAGTTTTTCTTTTAATGTTTTGCAGCATTCTGCAAGGCATTTAGTGGTAAAGTAACAAAAATAAACATTTTAAAAGTGCAAACCAAATCGGCGTGGCTTTACTTGAATTCTCCAAATGTTAGCAAGGAGTGCTTTTTCCTCTTCAACCTCGCACTCAGGAGACTACCGCCTGATTAGCTAATTATTCATATTTTCTAATAAAAACTTGAGAAAATCATTTCCAATCAGCAAGGCTTTTTTTGCCTATGTAAGTTATTCAGTCAAACTAAATTTCTCAACCTCTATCCTCAATTTAAGTTTTCTATTGGATCGATTGGTCTCTGTACTACTTATATCTTAAAAGCAGCTTTCCGCTCGAGTCTATTCTCGCACCCGTTGGGATGTTTGCACACACTACGGCAGAGCCGTGTCGATGCCGTTGCACGTATACAATCGGCTAATTTGTCTCTACATATTATATATACTGTTATACTGTTTATAAATTTTCAATGTTCACAATTCTTAATTATGTTAATAAGGGATTATATCGATTATCTTTCTAGCGACTATAACTTAAGGGGCTCATGAAGGGTATGAACTGTTCTCAAAATGCGATTTTTACAAATTACAAATATGTGCCGACCCATAAAAGTAACAACTTTGTATCAATGGCATCTTCTATTGGATTGGACATCACGCATAATATTAAAAGTTATTTTGATTTTTGCATGTCCGCCTGTCCGTCTGTTTGTCTCTCTGTCTGTCCGTCCGTCCATCCGCACGATAATTCGAGAACTCGAAAATTTAATTTCGAAAATAGAACAATTCGGGCAACTCCTTCGTAGGATTGCCATACAAAACTTTAGTTTTTCACTATATATTTGGACATTACCTTTTTATGGTCGAAGGCACACGAAGCAGCATGCTGCATAATGTGGCTTCACCCATATTGCGATTCCACACGGCGACGGTGGTGCGACATTGGGCACAACTGGGCCTTTTAACCAAGTTGGGTAGAAGGCTGGAAAAAAGATTGACAAGAAAAGAGTTTTTTGATTGAGAAAAGAAAAGTGTGATTTGCTTGAGAGGGAAGACGTGAGATTGAAGGTACAACTAAAAAAGTTACAAAGTAAAATACCTAAAAAGGTGAAAAAAAAATAGACGAATTGTATGCTATCTATTGGAGCAGAATCCCTAGAGCCTGATGGCAACGTAACATAGAAAACTGGAGACTTTTTTTTAAGATCCGAACGACACGTGTTGGACGGAAGACGATGATCTGCTGAAAGCGGAAAGCCTGTGCGGCTTAATACTCAACCTGACATTAGATTGTGTCTTTCTCACCCTGAAAAGAAGATACTGTAAAGACCATAATCTGACTTTGTTCTAGGCGCCAGTCTCAGCGGCGGCATAAATCAATGAAAAAAATCCCTTTTTATTTAATGGAAACAAGGACGCATCTTAGCTATCAACCTAAAAAATGTTCGCGTGTAATCATCCACATACCTATTTCCAAGTATATTTTTGAGCCGGCAGGACTTCTTGGGTCTATAAATTAGAATGGTCCTGCACATGGATGTCTAATAACCAGAGTCCTTCTGCATGATATGTCAAGTAACCAGAATTTGTTGCTGTACAATTATGTTAGTCAATTTTCTTATACATCTGAGTCAACTAGTATATTCATGCGAGGACACATTGCAGCTGATAGCCTGTGACGTGTTTCATCCTATAACGTATATACATTTCTATTGAAGACAGGGAGATGAGAGAGAATATTGTGTTCTCTGTACCGTACTTTCCTATACATTCGGACACAAATGGCGAAACGTGGTTTGTAATGATGTACCGCCCTCTAAACATTTGAGAGTATACACCTAAAGTGAAACGAAAACGTGAACTTTACGAACCGAGTTTTACTAATACACCCACGGCTCTATAGTACATGAACACTATAATCACAGCGTAACAAAAACGTACTGAAAACGTACCTCCCTCTAAGCATTTGAGAGTGTGCACAAAAAGTGAAACGAAAACGTATTGAAAACGTACTTCTGGATTTATTGACCTGTGTCATAGAACCTGACAGCAGGCAGCTGTGTTGTGCATGTTGTTTTGTTTGTGAATAACAAAACGCCGCGTTAATTTTTATTTTATTAAAACTTTGGAGTGTCAACAAATTTGAATTACTTATATTATTATTATTGAACTTTTGTCAGTTTACTAGACTATTTTGTAGTCTATCGATAATTCCAATTATCTATACCCTACTCGATGTACCTAAAACATTGTAACGTAGTGTAAGCTAAGGTTCCTTAATAAACGTGTTTTTGTTCTATTTTTGTGATGCTATTTTTATAAAATAAATTAAAATAGAAAAATCTGTTGTCCTCATGCAAAACGTTTCGTTAACTGAACGTAATTTTCATTCCGAAAACGTAACACTTTAGAGTACAGTTTGCGAACTACCACTACACTGACAGTCTACGCTTTTCAGTTTCACTTCTCTTTGGCCTGATGATTCGTTTCTGTTACGCATTCACAACACCAAAGCGTTTCTTTTGCGTACACTTCTATGCAAGCATGTTTACATTTTCGTTACGTTTTTGTTTCGCCTTGCTTGAAGAGCGTGTCCAAGAGCTATATAAAACTCAGCCGGATGTGGGTTTCTATGCGGATGCGTTTTTTTTTTGTATAATACGGTGACATTTAACGAGCTCAATAAACTTTTCTTCCATTTTTTATTCAACCAACTTTGATATTTTCCACGGCATTGTTATTTACTCATATTTTTAATCTATCAAGTCATAAATATGATTGCAATGAAATTATAAAACTAAACCCAAAATCATAATTTTGCCAAACGCACCCTAAACGTGCGACAAATTTCAATTTTCATTTAAGTTCGACGACAATGTCGAACGATGTCGTCAGCATTGTATTTTATACCATACACTGCCATGTTATTAGAACCAAATTGACGGCGTTTTTACTGCGTTTTTGTCCTGTCGCTCACTTTGTTTTTTAGCCTTTATGTATATACTTCCAAAACCAGTCAAGGACGACGCTCATCACGAGGTGATTTATGTGTTCAACTTTTGGCTATAGTTAAATTGGCACGTGTTCAGGGGCTGGATTCTGATAAAATTAAAATGGCAAACGACAATGACAAAATTACTTCGAAGGAATTCTGATTATTGGGTGACATGACATGTATCTTAAATTATAGCAGTGACAATTTGACAATTGGGCAGTGATTGAATATATTTTATATTTCTAACAACAAAGTAATGGAGCATATTTTATTCCGAAGGCGGATCCAAAGAAGGAGGCAGTACGTAAAATAATTGTTGAAATGTTATAACGAAAGTAATGTGTGCTTTTGCGGTTTGCTGCTAAAATTGAGTTTTCTTTAATAATACAATAACATATAATAATATAATAAATACAAATATTTACTATTTTTATACTTACTTGACATATTTGATATCACTTGTAACTATGACAATATACATATATATCCCTTGAATATGACAAAAGTTACAGCGGCAAGGGCTAAGTGACTTCGGTTGAAAAAATTGTTATGAAAAAAAGTCATATCACCCAGTTTTTTAGGAATCTGCGTTTCGAAAATAAGTCACATTTCAACGCTAAATGTTATTTTTTATGGATGAAGTCATGTTGTAAGAATCGCATTTTTGAAAAGAAAGTCATGACGTCATTGTAATTTTTTCTGATCAGAATCCAACCGCTGGAGGTGTAGCCAAAGCAGCTTGACGTTTTTTTGAGCTGGCTATAGCCAAAAGTTGAACACGGCCTATGTATTTCTTTAGTACATGCAAGGTGCCTGTTCAACGGCCATAGTCCCGTGCAAGGAATAGTTATCACGTGATTTTCTATATATATTGTTACGCGCCACAAAGTGATACAAGCGACATCTATTGGAAATGGAAACAACTTTAGGTTAGTGACATCCTAGAAAACTATGGGTTCGGAGAACGGAATATTCAGGAAGGTTCTAGAATAATTTGTAGAGTATAAATACGGCGCTACTCACATCAGACAGTGAAATGAACGAAGTAAACTATTAGGATTGTGATAATTAGAAGTACAGTACTAGAGATAACTATAAAGAGTTGGTTTGATAATTATTTGTGAATTTGTGAGAGTAAACGGTGAAGTTAAATAAAGAAAGAACTTTTGAATTATATCTGAAATATTGTGTTTTAAATAACGAACAAGACCACGCTCGTAACAATATTTTGACACTAAATACCAATTATCAGATTCTTCATATTTAATTTAACTAATTTCATTTTTTTTTCAACAGATTTCAGAAATAATTCAACAATATTAAAAAAAATATCAACAACTTACACAAATTGATCAACAAATTTCAAATTTTCTAAATCAACTTATTTTAAGAAATAAATCGAACAATCACCCTGTAACGGTGTGTTTAAATTTTTTTTTGTGCAGTACAAAATTGCAGTAATGGGATTGAACGATAACAAAGTCAAATATTTCTCTTGAGTTCACTAGCGCAAACAAAAGCTAGTTGTTTATATTAATGTCATTTGCTACGGGTAAGAAAATAAAAAGGAGGCCCATCAACAACAATTTTCGTGCCAATCTCAAAAATGTGTAAGTTTATATACATACTATAAAAAATTCGCATTGTAGGCGGATGGAAAAAAAAGTTTATGCAAGGGATTTTGGCACGGTTTTTGCAAGTATGAGGCAAAATTGTATACCAGCCGCAGTATAGTGAGCGCTAGTAATGCAAAACAAATTTTTGAGATTTCTGGCTCCCTATAGTAAGCCTATTTCCATTTTCGGTTGCCCAATAACTTATCTTAAAATTCATTTTTGGTAAAGCCATAATAAGAACATATATTAAAATTACTTACTTACTTTTATCAAAATTACAAACATTTACAATATTCTAGTTCCCAGCTTATTAATAAAAATTAAACAAGTACAATATTACTAAATTTCCACATAAAAGAATGTAAATATTTTTCTATTTAGTACCCTTCCAATTTTAACCTACCTACTACTTTTGTGTTAGGGTGAATTTCTTTACCGAACATAAACAAAAGTAACACCTAGGGTACAGGTAGACAGAGATACAACCATATGTTAGAAAGTGAGAAAAAAATCACGCTTGCCACGCAAAAATGGCATATACATATATATATACACGCAATGGCCTCTCCTTTAGTTTCTTACTCGTAGGCAGTGTTGGGCGTAATCTGATTGCAGTGTAATTTAATTAATAATTCGATTACAGTTTAGTCAAATTACAAAGTAATCTAATTAAATTGTATTCGATTACATATTAATCAGATTACTTATGAGAGAATATGTAATCTATCAAATGTGTAATCTGTTACAATATAATTAGATTATTTTGTAATCTAATTACATTGTAACAGATTACTTTGTAGATTACTTAAAAGTAATTAATAATATAATGAAATGAATTCAAAGAAAATAATATTGTTCTCGTACGAAATTAGTTTTAGGGAGTTTCATGAAGAATTAGAATACAAATATCTTAAATATCTTAAATGTTTTAAATTTAATCACATTAATTAGATTAACATGTAGTGGGATTAACTTGTAATCGATTAATGTGTAATCAGATTAACTTGTAATCACATTACACGTTAATCGATTACATTATGTTATTATGGAAATAGATTACATTAGTAATCTGTTACAAAGTAATCTGATTACAGATTACATGGTTAATTGTAATTGTTAATCATTAATCAGATTACATTTTGCCCAACACTGCTCGTAGGTCATTTGACATTATTTTAAAGGCAACTATCGTTATTAAGACCACTCTACTATTATTATGTTATATTATCCTCAAAATTATTCCGTAAACAAATTACCAACCACTTCCCGCACAAAATTCGTAGCGTACTCTGACGTTAGTACACATACACAAGCGAACTTTTTCAGGTGCACTCTGAAACCGTTCGATTGAACGCGGTTGCCTCCAGAGCGAACCTGGATACTCAAACGAAAACGACATTAGATTGATGATATTTCAAGTTCGGTTATTTTTACGACTGTATTAAAAGTTGCTAAGGGCTGGTTTAGACGGTGTAATTTTTGCGTCGCGTAATCGGTTATTCTCTTTTGTTCAAGAAGGTTAAAACTTGCTGTGCGTTAACACGGTATAGTTTTTGCACGGCGCGCACGAAAACAAGAGCAGTTCTTTAATCGCTTATTTCATCGTCTTTGACATTCTTCTCTGGGTGGCGTTCACGTTAACTGAAAATAATAAAATATAATAATAGCATTCAAAACTCTAATTATAAAAATATTATTTCAATTTTAGACATGAATACGAGTTGTATTTTATTGCGTATGTGGTGCACCGTAATTGCGCTATTGCTTTTTTGCAGCTCACTGCAAATTACTTCAAGGGATTTCTCTCTTTTGTCTCTTTTTATGCAGTCTTTGTGTTTAGTTTTATCAAAGAACATATAACTTAACAAGAAGCTTCATCTGGCCTCTAAAAATGCACAAGTTGTATGGTTATTTGTTGATGCGGTTAGTTTGAATGAGACGGAGAGTCATTACATGAGCTGTGAGTGAGCAAGATAGCGACGCTCGCTCGTCAAATCATTGAGTTTTACAAATATGCATCGTCTACTCTCCACAGAGGGCCGACTTCCAAACCAAGTACATGGTGAAGAAAGAGTTCCTTACCTTACGAGGACGTAGTACTTCAAGCAGTTAAAGAAGACCCAAGTACTTTGGTACGTGCAATCCAGGAAAGCACAGGAGTGCCTAAAAGTATAGCTCACCGAATTTTACAAAAACATGAGCTCCAAAATTACGGAAGCAGTTGTATTTGTCATCAATGGAAGATTTGCCCGTCTGATAACCCGATCCTTTTTAAGAAGATGTCGAACTTGTATTGCAGCTGAAGGAAGGCAGTTTGCACATCTTTTGTAAATAATAAATCTTAGCATCCAAATAATTGGTGTTTAATTTTAAACTTAAGGAAATTTTGTCATAAATTCAACAAAAAGTTAGGATCTCTTACTTGAAAGCGTCACTATCTGTCTCACTCACACTTCATGTAATGACTCTCCGTCTCAGTCAAACTAGAAGCTTAAAGTTACGATCTTACGGCAAGCTTTGGGTACACTAGAATCATTTTTAGTAGTTGAAAAGAAATTTTTCGAAACTGGGTGTCTTCTTTTTTTCCGTAATCTAAGAAATATTGTACCAAGGGTTATACCATTTTAGAATCCTTATTAAATGCGTCAACTTTTAAAGTTACTTGCCAAACTGGCGTAGTACATTTTTTTTTCATTATAGTCAGTGTTGGGTGAAATATTAATTTTCTATTCTTGGTTCGGCAAAATGTGACATTTTCTTCCAAGCTGGAACAGTAGGCTTAGAATTTAAAGCAGCAGGTTACATAAGCACTATTCGGGATTACATAAGAAAAATAAAATTGAAAAAAAGTAAAGATTTGTAGTAACAGGAGCTAAAAAACCATCACAAGGTGTACATTTTCTCGAAAACAAAATAAATGTCTATAATTTGAAAAATACATGACTTAGAATTTTTTTTATATTTTTCTGGTAACTGTTATGAATTGGTCTATCACCCGATTCCGGCTTGACGTCGACTTACGGGACACCCTGTATATGTACACCGTATCAATTGACATAACTGAATTTTTTCACATTTTCGCTATATATAAACATTAAGCAGACCATGAATGAGGCTTCATATTCAAATACCTACAGAGTGGATTTTTTTTTTGAATTCATGGTATGATTGCCTGCAATCTTACCTTACTTACCTTGTTAGACTGAAATGATACTAATTCAAGGATCATTGTTGAATACTTACACTAAATACTTACGGAGTCAGTAGCCTTGCAATATCACAAGGTATGATATCCTCATTGCGGATTAATTCGTTAAATAGAGCTCATGCTATGTTATGGGACTATGTTAGAGTGATTTGCTTGGACGTGAAGTCCAGACTGCCAGCATGAGCTGACAGATCACTCGACGTACAGCGTTGAATGCAGGGCGGCACGCTAGCTCGCCTCGGCTATTGGCGGAGAGTGTGGGGAGGTTCCACGAAGAACCTGCCGCTGCCGTCAGCCATAATCAAAAAAATTCGTGCCTACATCCAAAGGCCGACGCACACACTCAGTCCAGAAGGGACCTTTACACCACTTACCTTTACCTTGGTGAAGGCGCAGATGGACTGCCTTCAACTGCCTTGCCCCAACCCCCCAGTGACACTGTGGGCAGATTGTTTACAGTGTCCCTATGTTGACCTGGAAAGAGAGAGAGTAGCGGACCTAGACGACCCTCATGCTAGAGGGCTCCAGGAGAGTGAGAGGAGAATGAGAAAAACTTTAGGAGTGCATTACGTTATAATTACTCATTTAATAAGGAATATTATAAAAATACAAATGTATAAAGGTCTAGCCATCAGTTCTGTGCATGAGCCATCCGCGAATGTATAATACATAGCTACATATGTACCTAGCAGTCATACATTATTTTCTGGGTGGTGAATTACAAAAGCAATAAACAAAAATTTAAATGCGAACAGACTGACATACCTGAGTATAAAAATATAGAATGCTAACAATATGTAATAATAGAATATTTACAAAAATTTATTAAATTTCACCTAATGAAATACCTAGTCTTACTAGTAAACTATCCAAAAGTCATAAGTAATGTGCGCTTTGAATTCATATGCGTCTTGTTATCAAATTTCACTTAATGAGATTCCTAGTCTCAATATTAAACTATCCAAAAGTCATAAGTAATGTGCGCTTTGAATTCATATGCGTCTTGTTATCAAATTTCACTTAATGAGATTCCTAGTCTCAATATTAAACTATCCAAAAGTCATAAGTAATGTGCGCTTTGAATTCATATGCGTCTTGTTATCAAATTTCACTTAATGAGATTCCTAGTCTTAATATTAAACTATCCAAAAGTCATAAGTAATGTGCGCTTTGAATTCATATGCTTCTTGTTATCAAATTTCACTTAATGAGATTCCTAGTCTTAATATTAAACTATCCAAAAGTCATAAGTAATGTGCGCTTTGAATTCATATGCGTCTTGTTATCAAATTTCACTTAATGAGATTCCTAGTCTTAATATTAAACTATCCAAAAGTCATAACTAATATGCGCTTCGAATTCATTTTGGTTTGGTTATAAAAAGATGTTAGGATATAACTGAATTTGTTTATATTTATTAAAAAATGTTATATGTAAAGGGATTTGTTTATATATTAAAAATGTTATTTGTAAATGGATTTGTTTATATATTAAAATGTTATGTGTAAATGGATTTGCTTATATATTAAAATGTTATGTGTAAATGGATTTGCGTATATATGTAGCTACATATATGGATATACAGATGACCATTTCTGACAGAAAAAAAAAGTAGGGAGAATCCTACCAATAAATTATACTACGGAAATTCTCTTATATTTGATGTTAATAAAATGAATTTGAAAGCAGTCTAAGTTGATTGATGATATATGTATTAAATAGAAATCTCGCGAGGATATTCATTCACATAAACTAGTCTGACTTTTCAAAAACCAAGGTACAAATAATAAAAATATCGGCACACTTAATACTGTTCCGTACGAAGATAATCAAACAGCGAACGAAGATATCGACATACCTACTTAAATATCTACGTACTTTAGTTTCCTCGCGGTATACAACTTCTAACTTAGTACTTGCGCGAATGATTCCTTTAAGCCTAATAATTCTAACACATGTCACTTTTATCTAATTTTTGAGACTTAATATTACTCTTAATGAGTTGTCAACGAGGAATGAGTCTAATTCTTGTACTGGAAGTCTTCTAAGTTTTTTTAAATAAATCGGAGCGCACCTGAGTGACGTTTTGAGCTAAAGTCGGAGCATCTTTAAATGTTTTTCCACAAACAATACCTGCTAGGCTTTCTTCCTTAATGTTTTCTTTGTAGTAGATACTGCATCCACTATGCTCAAGAGCTTTGCTACACCTTTTGTAATTTTAGCCAATCGCTAGCGGCAGACATTTGCACTGTCCCAAGAACAGGGCTCCCTCGCTGGATTCTTAGGTGCACAAGACCGTCTTGGACAGTATCATCAGCACCCTTGATTGCATCAGCAAAAGGGGCAAATTTATTAAATTCTGGATGGACATACGATAAACAAATTAAACACAGCCGAGAAATAAAATATTCAACCTACATGCTGAACTTCTCCAAAAATTTACGTTCACACTGGATAAATTAATCCTACAACTTTGGTAGAAGTTCTCCACGTCTCGTTCTCGGACAAAGTTTCCGGTACTATTGTGGGAAAATAACTATATAAAGGGAAAGTAAGTAGTCTGGGGATTGAAAAATATCTTTAATATACTTACAAACTTGGCTTTTCTAGCGGATGTTTAAAAATATATTCGGGAGTTCACGACTGTTGACACTTTCACCATTTGAGAAGATTTCTTCTTCTTCTTTCCTACCGTCCGAATGTCACTCCGGGCTCGAGGAAATGCACTTTTCTCGGTCGGGGTGCGTTCAATCTTTCTGCTTGATATCGCCGCTTACACGCTTCAGTACGTGTAGCATATTGCTATATGCAATACGCTACGACCATAACAGCTATGATAATGCTTTTTTTTATGTCCCACAGGAACTGCTTATCTTTCACCAACTCTATAAGTTTTCTTTCATTTTAATATTTTTGGTAACTGTTTACTTCTCAAATGTGTCAACAGAAGCCATTCTCATTTGATATTCAACATTCGCACAGTTGGCAACATTAAAAATTCCATCAAGTTGGCAGTCATTGGACTTGCAATTTGATCAAATCTCAAGCCAGCTTGAAGCTTTCAAAAACGCTAAAGCTCCAATTGTATTCTTCTATTTTCAGATTGCTCAGCTAGAGGTATCTTCAACAAGTGCCAGCGGTACATGGGTGGCGGGAAAGGCACCCGAGGGTCGTTATCATCGGATCCTCATCATCTTCTCCAAGGTAAGTGTGTACAGTCCCTTCAAGGGCCGGATTCACTAACTCGGAGAGTTGTGGAGATGAGAGTTCTTTTGTCATTTAACTCTCCACTCGGAGTTCTGTAACTCGGGGGATTCGTATTGAGAATTACCAAACTCTCTATTCAACCCGGCAAAACTCTCGGCTGTATTAGTTGTGGAGAAGTAAGAAAAATATCTCTCAACTGACTGTATTGGCTGCTTTTGTTGTGTTTTGTGAAGGTACCTAGGTACCTAGGATTTTCAAATTGAATTAAGGATTCACTTCATATCCTGGCTATGTTCACAAAAACAAATTATGGAAATCCTTGCAATACTTACAGAGAGCTAAGGATTTTGGTGTCTCAAGGTACCCGCTAAAAATTTTAAATTACGCGAAAATGGTCAATTTGGTCATCTTCCAGTACAGAAGAGATGCTATAAAAATTTTAAATATGCACGCTAAAGCTTGTATGTAGGATGAAATCGCATCTTCATTTTGTCCCCTAATTAGATATGTAATTAGTTTTTCAGTCCAATATATAGTTTTGGAGATAACTGTAAAAGAAGTGAATCAGTCATTCTTAAGATGAAAAAATGGCCGTCCCTCCCCCAGAAATTGTTTACCTATATTTTTGTACTCTAAACCCTAAGTCCGTAGAAAAAAACCAATGCTCTACGATGCTCCCACACAGAGTTTGCCGTCCTTCAATATATCGATACTTCTCACGTTTTCTTTAACTCCCAAAGTATGTTAGAGAATCTCGAATGGAGAGTTAGGGAGTTTTAATCGGGGAAAACGAAAATTCTCATCTCCCAAACTCTCCGAATTACAGAATCCGGCCCCAGGACGTATGGTGTGCATATTTGCTATTTCTTCGTAAAATTTTTCTCTTCTCTCATTACTTCTTCCTAGGCACGAGATATCTTTGTATATGGTGCGTGGTGACGCAGGTTACTTCTTCTTAACCCATTCCACGCTCTCTACCACTAGCCGAAGTGTGCTAGCGTGCCTGCCTCCACCAACAGTCACCACGGAGTTCATTAATCTCATCAAAATAAAGCGACGCGGTGAATCTATTTTCTTTGCAGGAGTCACTGATCCTTCTTACTACTACACTTCTTACGAATCTTGAGAAAAAACTGAAATTGATCTCCATTGTGTGATAACTATATTCAGTTCTTGGACGAGTGCCACCCCACGTTCGGCATTATCGTTGGTGACTACGAGCTTTTGTATTTTCACAACATCCTTCTTTATAATCATCCACTCCAAGAAGGCAGTGGAAATTCGTAGCTTCTTGAAAAAATCGGTGTGTTGCAAGTAACGAAATTTCTAAACGGTATTGACTGCAGTGATTGTTGTTTGTTTGTTATGCCGCTTAGAAATGTCGTATTTTACCTTCTTTCTCCTAAGCATCACGACCATTTTGGATTTTGTTGTGATCGCAACATCAGGATCAAAAAGGCAAGACCAACTAATTCTTTCGGAGGAATTACTATTACAGGTGATGTTCGAAGTTTTTACAAGCAGCATTAGAGATATTCTCATTAATTATCCTATACTTATAGAGGCTATGCATCAAACGGGGATCATTTTCCGGCACATTTGTTGAAGGCCTTTCTCCTCCAACACCGTCAGCTTAAATTGTGTACAAAACATCTTTGTAATAATCACGGAGTGATTTCTCTTTAAGTAACTACCATTTATCAAATTCGATAATTTCTCCTTTTATTGGATCAAGAATAGCTGTTGGTTTATTCACATCAGTACTTGCCAAAAAAATCACTTCGGTTAAAAGTGCACCATATTTTTAAACCTTTTAAAGAGCAACACTTCGGGTGTTAATAAGGTTGGTAAACTCATAATAAATGCAGCTTGAGCGTGCAGTTCCATACAATGCTGATGGAAAGCAAAGTGGAGGAACTTTTTCAGCTGGGTTAATGGATTATGGCCACACACCCACACACACACACACCCACGCACACACACACACACACACACACACACACACACACACACACACACACACACACACACACACACACACACACACACACACACACACACACACACACACACACACACATACATACATACACACACACACAGACACACACACCTTTGTGCAAACCTGTGCCATGTACCTCAGACGTTCATTACCAGACGTCATTAAACCCTATCTATAGTTTTGCCGATGACACTAGCATTGATTTCGCTTACTCTCTTGACACTCTTGCGGACTCCACAGGGAACTCCACATCTATCAATCGAGATTGCATGATTCAATCATTGAATAACAACCTTGATAATATCCTCGCTTGGGGCAAAGTGAATTGCGTCGAATTCAAAGCTGTCTCATTTCTTTGAAACAAGATAATAATTTTTCCATTCCCGTTTCGTTTGATGGAGCAATGAAAAAGCCTACTTAAAACTGTCATACTGTTTAAATCCGGACAATTTTTCTTTTTACTACTTTACAACATGTAATCTTGAATTTTAAATATTTTTCGTCAAATTTCAGAAAATAAACTATACTCATATTAAGAAGTACACCTACCTCTTCGTCTAATCCATATTTCAATGTTATTTTTAACAAAAGGTAAATATAATATTAAAAAGGAGATATGCTGATATGTTATTTCATCACTTACTTCCCAACTAACAGAATTGCTCATACAGAACCCTTTCCGAGTACTTGCTCATGCCGGTTTTTTTATCATATAAAATGCTCAGAAAATAAGATCCCAACTTTGAGAATTTAAATGCCTTTTATTACTCATTTCAAATGATTTGATTTGTTTATCCACTTTTTCTTAATTAATTAATAAAAAAATAAAAAAATACACTATCCTGTAAAACTATTCCAATTAAGAATTGTCTCTTGTATCAGAGCACCAGCGACAAGCAGATCAAGTCACTGCCGGTTTCAGACCTTAAGCGGAGAGTTGTAAACAATTGAAACTCATTGAGTCAAGTCATGCACGTTGCCACTTTTCTAATTAAATTTAGTTTGTTTCCTTTTATGAAAAAAGTTTCTAAAGGCTAGAATTGGTTTGAGACCAACGCTTATGATACCCTAGATGAATGTCCGTATGTTTCCATTGTACTAAAAAAGTTCTTCAGAATATGAAATCCTATGAAATTGGTTATAATCATTTTTACTGTTCGACGAAACGTTCTAGAAATATATGCGAAAAATTACTTCAAAAATCAAGCTTGGATGCACAGATGGGTAATCATTAGAAATTACATACGGGCAGTCATCTAGGGTATTATAATTATTGGTCTTAGACCAATTTCAGCTTTTTTGAGGCCATTCCCTTTAACTCGTACACGAATTTGTCTGTATGTATATTTTTTTTTTACTATTTTCGACACTCTCGTAGACCCACTTTTCGTCATCACAGCGAGCTGAAATTTGGCACACAAGTTCATGTTGCGTGACAATTGAATCTATCAAAATATGAACCGGAAATTTCGGGAAAAATCATTTGAAAATTTGGTACAAATTTGATTAGTGATAAATCCGTTTCAGGAAAAATGCAGAGTTTTCCGATTATTCCGAAAAAAATTTCCGGAATTTTCCGACTTTTCCGGTAAATTTTTTTTCTAAATTATGCAGGATCAAGTTCCCTATCAACTGGCATCATTACTTTCTCTCCGACAATGGTGAAAACTTGTAGAAAAAATCGAGGAAAATTCATGTAAAACGCTTTTCCGGAGTTTTTCCGACCAAGGAAGCGTTTGAGCGTTTTGCAACCTAAGACAAAGTTGTAGAGCGAAATGAGTTGCATAAAGTTGCTTTTGTGGAAAATTCCATGGAAAGCCCGGAAAAGCACAAAAATTTTCATCGATATGATTAGTGATAAATCTGTTTCAGGAAAAGTGCAAAATTTTCCAATTTTTCTGGAATTTCTGGAATTTTCCGACTTTTCCGGAAAATTTTCCGATAAAAAAGTTTTATAAGCTATGCGGAATCATTTTTTTCCGTCCTACTGGCATCAATACTTTCTCTTCAACAATCATGAAAACTTGCATGAAAAATCGAGGAAAATTCATGTAAATTTTTAAAAAAAATTCATAGTAATAGGAAAAGTCTGTGGAAAACATGGAAAATTCAGTAAACCAGTGTCTTTTCAGTCGCCATAAAATTGTTTTAAAATATCTCCATGCAGCACGTAATAACAATTTAGTTAACGTGACAAAGGCGAAAATAAAATAAGTAAAAAACGAGTTTTCAAACAAAACTGAGGCCAAGCCGCATGAAAAAGTAGAAAATAAACTTTTCTTCACACACAGAGGTGGATTCAGATTTTATTCGCTGACAATCACCAATATATTTCAGTATGATCAATCAGAGGTAATAAGTGATTTTTGATTCATGAAGAGAAAAAATATTCAAGAGAAATGTCCCAATCAAAAAATCTGAGTCCACCTCTGTGTGTGAAGAAAAGTTTATTTTCTACTTTTTCATGCGGCTTGGCCTCAGTTTTGTTTGAAAACTCGATTTTTACTTATTTTATTACTTGTTAAAATTATTTATTTATTATTATTATGAAAACGCCGTGTATAAGCTCAACTACAATTTACGTATACCTAAGTAATATTATTTACGTAAAGCGAACGCGCACTTTAAATTTAACAAACGTTCACAAATTAACTTTAACTCGTTCGTTAAGTTTAAATGGCAAATTGCAGTCGGTAAAGTAGCGGTAAGAATCGATCATTCCGTAAGAAAGCGATGAGTCAAACAATTAAATTAATAATAAATGATTAAAAAAGTGCAATGTAAAATTTAAACTGGAATAAAAATGGTACTGCGAATTAATAGGAAGCACAGATATTCGATTAAATCAACTTCCATTTGTTAATTTTTTTACTTTTACAACTTTTTAAAATTGAACACATAAAATGTCATTACGGAACTGCGAATTAATAGAAGGACAAATTTTCAATTAAGTCAACTTCTATTTGTTATTTTATCTTTTACCACTTTTTAAAATTAAAAACATTAAATATCAAGATAATAGTGATATCTATTTAGGCCAAAAATATCAATTTTTCGTAAGTAAACCTCAGTCTCGTTCAAAATCGTAAGTTCTTTACATCAATTGTAGTTGAGCCTATGTCTAGAGAGTCGGAGCCATTTCACAAAAAGTTTTTCGAGAGCCGCTCACGAGCAAGATGAAACGATCTGCGATGTTGATAATGGCTGCTGTTTCGAAGATCTGTCATTGACGATGTGTCACTTTGCTGCAGAAGGAAAGTCTTTCACCAGAAAAGTATGTCTGCCATCTAATAAATGATTTAAATTCAACTACTGGAAACGCAGAAGGAGAGTTACACTGAATGAATTACTTGCCATTATACTAAGTGTATTTGTTGATCAACAGCCAAGGCGATATGATTCTACCTGAACGAATCGTTTAGATCCATTTACATATCGTTTTAGTTTTGCGGATTGGTGATATGATGAGTGCTTAAAATGATCCTAATAAAACTGATCTTGAATATGTCGTTGAAAGTTAAGTAAAATTACACAACCACAAACAGCCACAAACAATACCACAAGTTTTGTAGTATTAGAAGACCACATTGAACGGCGTTGATTTATTCCCGAGCGTTGACATATGCGAAGAATGGACTATGCACAAGAGTATGTAAAGAAATTATGCTACGATCAGAGAAGCTAGAAAATATTGATTACAAGACAAGGCAGACAATTTGAAACTCAAATATACTCTTGATATCACCAGGAGACGGGTAAGGCTGAATGCGGCAGGAAGTCTGTACTATACTGATTCAATAACAATAAAACGTTCAGTAAAGTATTATTTCTAAGATTATAGAGTAAAGTTTAAGGATGGATGGTTGCTATTAGACTAGGAGCATTTATCCAGATGAAAGACACACTTCAGCACTAAGATCGGGTTTGCTTCAAATATAGTCATACCTAGCTGTATAATGTGTTCTTTACTCGATTATTTAAAAAGCTTGTAACTAATGTGTATTTCTGACTGATACCTCATAGCACGAATTCGATTGCGGATCAATCAACGGAAGAACATTTTGGGAATATAAAAATTTCGTCTGAAGACGAAGATTCAATCAGAGAAACAGATACAATAAAAATAGGACAATCCAGAAAATTGAGGTATCAAACTTGGACAAGCGTTGCTACAAAGAGGAAGCTGAATAAAGTCGGGACGGAACCACTATTGACTATTATGATGGGAAAAAAAACTTTAATAAACATGCCGAATTTATAATCAATTTCATTTTAAACAAAATAAATAATTACTCACCCTCGTATCGCAAATAGATAGAAAATCTAAAAGATGACTTCCCAGGCCATTTGTGAGAAATCTCCTTAAAGATATAATTGCCGTGATATCACTAGGGGCTTCCACAATTAACTGAAAAAAATAATCTTGGAGTTCTTCTTACGAGTTTTAGTAAGTAAGTACAAACCTGTGAGAGGCCGGAAATATTATCACTCGATCTAAATTTGTTTTCTAATAATTGTGCTATCAATAAATGTTTATCCGATGTTTCCACATTCTCCATCCCACGTTTATCATTTTCCAAAAGATCCGTTTTTATAGCTTCGCTAATAATGCCATACACAAGTTTAAGCATATAACTGCATAACTTGGGTGGAACATCTTTCAGAAAACTGTATTCAAATAAATATTTAAAATTAGCATCTATTTGGAAGGTAAAAGCTAAAGGCAAAAGCCCAATGGTGGTATCGGGTTAGGGTTCTAGGTCGATGCTTGTCGAAATCAAACTTGCCTGTAATAATGTTTTTTAATGTAATCACGACATTGTTTCGAATGCGATAACGCAGCAAGGTCTTTATCATTGATATTTACTATTCGATGCGGAGTCGTTAGTGAAAACATGGATTATGAGCCAAAATTGGTGGAATTTATGGAGTGAGCTCCATGTATGGAGTCATAGTCAAAGGAAGTTAGTGAGTAGACGTGTTTTTGCTTTGCTCTGCATCATCTGGTTTACCGATATTTTTGCCAGTCTCTATATTCCAACTGTGTGTGTGCTGATTAAATTTATTATTTAACGTTTTGTTTTTTCGACCGGTGTAAAGAACGGCAATACTGCTAAACAGTCCTCTTTACCAATTAAAGCAAAGAGGTAGATCTAATTCTCTTAGTGAGTCTTCGGCTATCATACAACACGAAGTGCGGCTAAAGAGGTAAACATTCCTGTGAACAGAACCGGTAATTCACCCGACATGGAAACTCATTTGCTGCAAAAATTTAGTGAGATGCTTGAACTTCTTGAGCTGAAATTATCAAGGAAAATAGATGTGTCTAATTTCGAGTCTCAGGCTAATGACCTTAATAAAAAAGTTATGGACTTGCAAGCTAAGTATGCCGCCTTCATTAATTTTTGTGAAGATAATTGTTACCGTGAAGGATTAAGTAATATTATCATAAGAGGTTTCCTCCAAAAGAAGCCGAGCGACCATTAAAATTTTTTTTGGACATCGCCTCTGTAGATTAAGCATCTTAATGTACCCTTAAATTGAATAAATAAGAATTGAATTGAATTGAACTCGATTTAATTAGGAACAATTGGGCAGAAATATAATAAAAATGTCCATGAAAATTAAAAATATATGGAAGAAGTTGAGTATTTAGCCACTTATGCTTGTTCTTTAGTCTAAATTCCCTTTCCTTAACAGAACGTAAATAAAAGTTAAATTCACAATTTTTACCGTATTATGCTTAAATTCGCAGAAGTCTTGATTAAGGCATATACGATGCCACCATTGGATTTCGTCCATTATATTCAAATGTTTGTAAATGTAATTTTATCTACGCAATATATTGAGAGTTTTGCATGCTAAAAAATAACTTCTATACACTCCGGAGCACTTGATTACCCCCTTGAAATTTTCAAATACTAAGTTTTATTTCAAATTGCAGGTTGTATAGGTATGGGCATTTTGGCTGAATCAAAAATATTTTCAGATTTTTGTTTATTATTAATTCTTAAATTTTTTTCCAATTTGCTGTATTTAAGCAGAGACTAGTTGAATTACAACATATCAAGTGAAATTTGTGCGAGATCCTGAAGCGTTTCGGTACTATGGGCGCATACATACATATATGCGCTCAGAGACTTGTAGAGCTTAAACACTTATAGAATTTAAAGAAAGTAACGGAATTACCTAAAAAGAGTTTTGTCCCATAAAACAGACATGTGGAGTGCTGTTTCTAGAAATAACAAGTTCGTGTGATTTTATTGGCGCGTCCAATGGGAATGTAAGTTTTTTTACATTTTAATTTTTTTTAATGAAATTTGAGAATATTGAAATTTGGTATAGGTAATCTTCTTATGATCCCACTTATAGGGAAAAATTAAGAACTGTAATAACTGTCATTTCGTGGAACGAAATTTCCAAATAAATTTTCAGGTTGGAATTTGGAGCGAAAATTTTTAGCGAGCCATGCAATCTAATTTTGTTAATTGTTCCTAAACGACTTCCAATAATGACTTGTTTTGTTTTTAATGAAAGATGACAAATTATAGAATGTAATGCAATAACCGATAAAACGTAGTATGTTGCGGAAATCATCATAGATTCGGTAATTATAAACGGATCGTGGTTTAGCGAGAAGAATTATTTTTAAAGCAAATAGGGGTTGTAATTGATCCCCCTAATTTAGCCCTTCTTGTTAATTTCGGTTCTAAAAATTTGATTTCAAACAAATTATTTTTCGAAAATTTTGCCGTTTTTATCTGTTCCCCTTCCCAGCCCTATGGGCTTACCCATTAAATTTACACCCTAGTAATGCCGCATATCTCAGCGAAAAAACAATTATTGAAATCCACTAAACATCTCAAGATAAATTGATGTGAGGTGAAAATGGCCGTTTTTTGAGTGAAAAAATGGCTTTATTTTGGCGCAGAACCTTTACGTCGGGGAAATTTGTTAACCAAACAAAAATGTTCACAACAGACCGCTAATGCATATGAAAGGGTGTACATGACCCTAGTGCAAAAAAAGGCATTTTTAAAGATAAAAACGCCCGTATGAAGTTAACACGATTATAAAGTAACCCCTCCACTCAATTACACTTTCTCCCCCCCCCCCTAAATCTGATACCCCCCCCCCCCCGGACCCTTTGCACGTATCCTTTTCTCCTGAACATCACAAATACAACTAAAAAAACCGCATTGCTCTACGGCCCTCCCACGCAGTTATACACGTGAAAATTGATAGAAATAAAGAACGGAAACGTTATTTAGACTTATGGACCAAAGAAATGCAATATTTTGGACAACCCTTATTGGAGTTAGTATAACCCTCCACGGCCTCAAACCCCCACTCTAAATTATTTTCACCCCACGACCACAACTATAACTGAAAAAATCGGATTGTTCTACCCTTCCACACAGTTATACACTCGTCAAAATTGTGAAAAAAAATACCGCTAAGATCTGCCCAAATTATCGTTAATCGCAAAAAATAGAGCCTATTGTATCCACGCATACCTAACGGACAAAGTAACTTCTCACTTAACTTCTGAAAAAACAAAAAATTTCATTTTTCGTTCATCCCTTCATTATACAGGCCGTTTCGTCCATGGTGATCAGTAGAGCAGGAGGTGATAGTACTCACCTGGACAAACAAAAAATTGTATGTATCTTAAAAAGTACAGGGCGTACTGTCATAGTTGAGAACTCATTGTATGCAGAACTTCATGGCCTTTTCAAGAACTGCTCAACCAGTACTCCTCTCATCTCAGGAGTTATTGTGGTCTAAACTAAAAAATTCGGATTTTTTTAAAAAATTTTTTACTTTAACCTACATTTTTTTGCAACAAGGTCGTGAACATAATTTTTTTTATAAAAATTATAGACTTGTAATTTGACCTATTACACCCTAGGTGATATCTGTAGCCGTTAAAAGCCGTTAGAAAACCTATTCTCAAAGATAATTTGTACCCTTAATGACTGAAAACACGTAATTTTAAAAAAATATCAGCTAATTTCGGTAGGATCTGAATAACTTCTTAACGGCTAAAAAATTTAACATGGGACACCGGAAATCGTTGTGAAAAGAAATTAGCATGACATTCGTTAAAGCAAAAAAACTCTTCATTGCCTCTTTGTATGTTGTACCCCAAGTGTATCTAACTTAACTTAAATGCAGAAAAAATGAAGAAAAATATTGTACGGATTAATACTCCGCGTCAACCAAGATAACCAAGTTATTTAGAGGCCTCTATTCGAAATAAAACCACAGGAATATGAAAATTTCAAATGAGGGGGGTAATCAAGTGTCTCGGAGTGTATATATTTTTTTCATATGGAGCTGACTTCGGATGGACAATATGAGAAAATTACCCTCTTCACAAAACTCAGCGGAACTTAAATATGCTTCGCATGGAGCGGCGGAAATAGGTACCTCATCTCCCCGGTTAATTAGTGAATTAATTCTTTTTTCCAAGACCTAGATCTTAATTAAGAATAAACTTAAGCTTGTTATGAAGAATAAGCATGGCGATTTCGTCATGGCATGATATACTAGTGTAGAGGATATATTACCAAGCTGCCTGAAAAATGATTGCGTAGTCCAGCAAATGATAGGAATTTTATATATTGAGTAGCTTTGAGAAGATATCCGCATTTACATCACGTTCCATTTCGGACACATCATTGTCGCATGGCCTGGATCTTGACAATGAGGCCTTTTCGAAGTCTAAGTCAGTGAAGCTTATAGCCTTCCCCCTGTAGCAAGTCAATTTTTTTTTTAATTTATTCATATGTCGCTGCCATTTTTGTTAAGAGTGGAATCAGAAATAATAAATGAAAAGGGAAAGAGGAAGGCATCGTTTTCCAACAGAATTAATCCATGTCTGGTTTCGTCAATTTTCAGCTGTTTTCATTACTAACGTCATCAGTCATCGTTATTCTGGAATATGCTCAATATTCCAAGCTGCTTTTAGCTGCATTCGTATGCTTGGGCCGTGTTCAGCCTGACGAGGTTTGAAAAAGTCACAGATATGGCAAACAATGCGTGTTCCATGTTGGCGCGGTTAAAGGCGGTTAAATGAGACATCAACATTTTTGATTTCAATCGCGTGAAACAGCTTGTACAGTGTGGTGAGTGACATGCTGAGAGTTGTAAGCTTATTGAGGCTATTCGTAATAGCAACTAACATGTTGAGTGTTGTAAGCTTATTGAGGATATTCTTAACGGCAAGACGCTTAACAGGTGCAATTGGGGATACTGCATAGGTGAATGATTTTCTTATTTTACTCTCAATATTTATGCGTGTCCAAAGAAAGTCGAAAGCTGCTTTTTCTTACTTGCTTTTTGTCATTTATTCTGTCCAAGATTTTAAGCTAGTTGCTACCATAGCAGCTTTTTGTTGCTTACACCCCTGATCCTAAGCATCAAAGCAAAGTGTGTGTAGCTGTCATTTTCTTTAAAATGGAAAGGTCTGCTGATATTTTGTTGACACTGGAAACTAATAATAAATTTAAAAATTCTTTAAATGTACTTAAAGTTGTAAGCATTTGCGAAAGAGACAATATATTTCTGCTCGCTCATTATAATTTATGTTCACAAGTGAACAAACTTTAAACCAAAACTTTTAGCGTAACTCAATGTGAATGAAATTGCTGATTGACACTTATCAATGTTCGATGTTATGAGGAAATGCACTACTTAGAGTAAGCTTTCTTTCTGTATACATATAGAAATGAAGACTTCCAAATAAATGTCAGTGATTTTTAAACAGGCACTACAGTTGTCTTCAATATAAATAACGAATCTTTTATTCGCCTCCTAACAGAGGTAAGGTAATAAAAGATATAACTAACCTGTGTCTAACCCCGAAATTCCATACTTAATTCAACACACTACTCAATGCAATTTATGGATATCAATTCATTACTATAATTCGCACTTGAGTACAAAAAAAAAAGCTTTTAACAGTTCACAACATTTATTGCAAAGCATAAAAGCAACTTTTTCTTACTATGGCTAAACTTGACGGTTCTCGTAGTGTTGCTTTGCTATGCTATCGAAGCAGCTATATACATATTGAACACATCCCTGATTGACTGCTTAAATTGAACATAAAAGCAAAACTGCAAATAACCAACAGCTTCCATATGACAACCAAATTCAATGAGAAATGTCAAAATTCCCAAAAGAAATAGACGGCCAAAACACAAGGTATGTTCACGTACTTCTCGGGTGTTTTTCATTCTTCGGCATTCTTGTGTCAAAGTACATGAACAATTTTTGTGTGTTCTTGTGCAGAAAGCGAAAGGGACAATTACAAACTGTCAGGCTAACAAATATAATTTGAAAATAAAATGCCAAATATAACATATCTAATCATTTTACCTACTATTTTGTAGATTTTGATACGACCTGGGCGAACAGTGCACATCAGTTTCAAATTCTGCCACCTTTTCCATTTTTCCCCTGACAATTCTCGATTTCAAATTTTAATTTGTTTGACAATTTTTAAGCAGTTAGCAGTTTTATAGTTTTTTTGGGTGGATTTGGGCAAAAACTTTATTGAAGGGGAAGTGTAATGTCTACATATTTTCCCCCTTTTTTGAGTACGTGAACAGAGTTTGGGTGCTTTTGGGTGAAAATGTTATAATGCATTCACACAGATTCGAGTACGTGAACAGACCTACATACTCCGTTTTGGAAAAATTTCACATGACACAGGAGGTACATAATACATATGTGTGAAAGTACTGAAAACTATTTACTATTTTGAATTTGATTGACAAATGTAGCACTTTTGTAACCACAAAATGATAAATCTTACGTTACCTTTGCGGCAAGTCCTTTTTTTTATATAGATTTTAGATAGAAAAAGGAATTTCGTTCCTTCAACATAAAAGCCATAAACAAGAAAAATATAAAATTCTTCGATTCGAGCGATAAGACGATGCTGCTCTATGGCTGTGAATTATTCCTCATCCATTGTAAGTTCATGTGTATTTGTGTCTAAGATGAATTTCTTTTATTCTGTCTGAGGACTGATTGGATGATTGAGTCAGGATTTAGGGCCGAACATTAAATAATAACTCTGAAAAAATTACACCAGTATAACACTAGCGAGTTGAAGCCACAAGACTGGTCAGTACGGTAAAAAAAACAATTCTCTCTAAGTACAAAAACTGGAACGACCGGAGCGGACTACAAAGACTAGAAAAATAATGTAATAAGGCTAAGTTCAGCCTGGAGAGGTTTGAAGCGAAGCGGTTGCGGCATAACCGTTTCAAAACTCTAGAAACAGGAAGTATGAAAACGTTGAGACTGTAATGCACTGATGTTCAATTCGAAGTTGAGCGTTAAAGATACAATGCGGATTTTTCTATATGAAAATTCATGTTTAAAATTTAATAGGTTTTTAAAAATAAAAAAATTAAATTGCAGTGCACCCAATCAAAAAAAGAAGGACAATTTTCGGAGAATTTTATCACTTGTTCAGTGAACTCAAACAACACCCTGGGAGATTTTATACATATTTTCGGGTGACAAGTGCTACTTTGAGTATATTTTATTTCTATGTACTTCATTTCCCATGGACCTGAGGCTTACGAATACCCATATCGTTCTCCATATCGTTGAATATTTGCACAAATGTAGATGCACAAAATGTCACTCACCGCACAAGCAGTTTCACACGCCTAAAATCAAAATTTTTGATTTTTCGCTTAACCGCATCTAAACGCTTTGAAACGAGTCGGAACGCACCGCCCATAACTTGGCCAAGATGAAAACAATGCAAATTGTTTACCATAGCTGTGACTTTTTCAGGCGGTTGCACGCGCAATTCACCGCTTAAAACCTCTCCAAGCTGAACACCATCTAAGTGTAAATATTAAATAAATGTCTCTGAAGATTTTTAATTTGCTATATCCATAGCTGTGACTTTTTCAGGCGGTTGCACTACAATTTTAATAACATCATACAAACATCATACATCATACAACAGTATCCCCATATCCCCATATTAAACAAGTTAGGTAGACCCTATAAGTACATAAGAGATACCACAAGCTAAATATAAGCCATAAAACTTGTTTGAACCTGGTGCTCATTATTATAGCAATCACACCAACTATTACGTTAATAAAGATTCACAAAATTGAAATTTTAAGCATATGAATCATCTGAGTAAATGTAATATTTGCGTTTTTAATTATCTCATATTTCGGCAAGAAGTGCGCAACTTTTAATCTTTTAACAATGAAAATGTGTAGATAAGGCACAGACGCTAGATTTTAGTACAGCTAAATTAAAAATTAAAATTCAATTACCTTTCAGTTTTTAATGTTTCCGGGCTTATTTGATGATATGTAAACATAAACAAATTAATCCAGTGCTCCTAGAATTATATATGCACCAATTAGTAAAATAAAACAAAAACAACAATTTTTCCACCTTTTTTTCATCATTCTCCTCATGCATAAAATTCGACCACAGTTTGTGAAGATCCTCAAGGTACTCCTCATTTGTTTTTGCCATATTCGTTGCATTTAACAATTACTAAGCATTTATATATATAAAGCAGAATGCAAAGTAGATACAGTATTATTTGAGCTTATGTACCATTTTCTTTAGATTTTAATTTAAAACTGAAAAGAAAACTTTTGTCGAAGTTAATCTTGCTGAAAAATATTTACTCTTACACAGAGAACACTTATCAAAGTTTAATTACTAATTCTTTTTACTTTTAGCTAAATGATAAGATTTTTTTTCTTTTATGAGTACAGATTTTGATAACATGCTAGTTAGGTTTTGCAAGATACGCCTGGTAGTGAAAAAGGTCATGTTAAAGATATGACACAGAAGAATTGCTTTAATCATTAGAGTCAAGTATATATGAATGAATGTAAATATTTGTTGAGTAATATTCAGTGTAAGGCCTAAGGTTATTTGACAGCGTTCTGAGGTTGATAAAGTTAAGCGTGACGATTCTTGCGCAGAGACCAACAACATGACAGGCCCCCGGATGCAACTAGGTTTTAAGAATGAGTAAAAAGCTTGTAGCCAAAAATGCAGATCCCTCTCTGGTTCCTAAACGACGATAAGAGATTCTTTAGCTGGCACAACAGAAACCCGGTTTTACGATGGGATTGTTGACATCAGACTCAAAGTAATGATTCGCTGTGACTACAATGCATACGAGCTTTTTAATGACTTCTCGATTTCTTGTCAGACATGGTGACTGAAAGAAATTTTTAATTCTTCTATCGGTAAAAATAAGTTAAGAAGGGAATATTTCGAAATTTCTAGGGAATACAACAGAATAAACTATTGAATTTGTGTGTCAGCTGTATAAAAAAAATGTAAGGTCTAGTTCGATCCAACGATTAAAACTCCCCTCCATTAAAAATAAGTTGGTAGGAAATAATTATATCAGGACCCGGCTTTCAATTTAGGAGATTTTCTTTTCCTCTTATCAACTTTCTAATACACATATCTTCAAAAGTAAAAGAAGTCTCTTAAGATGCTTTTACTTGAAATCAGAACGTACCGTCAAGTCCCCTAACTATGAACCACTGTAACTGTTTTGGTTTAATGGAAATTCAGTTTCACGCACTTGAGCGACAGGCTTGTGCTTGTTGCCACTTGTTTGCAAACATCCTGCGCCACCCTATGCACTTCATTAGTAGTGATTTCGATTCCACAGTGAGTTGTTCTTCTAATAGAAGTTGAAGTGCTAATTTTGACAGAAAATCATTATCATTATAGCAAGCTTAATAAAGTGGTAAGTATAAGCGATTGTGTAATATCACACACATCGTTTTCTTTTCTGATATCTTAACTAAAGTTATAAATTTTATCCATATTAGTATCGCTTTTAGTTTTTCAAAGCTGGTCCATTATTATGCGCTGCTTTGGTTTTATAAAAGGGATCTTTCAAACAGTGTTCCTACATCATTAGGTTTCTGATAACATTAGATTTGATTAGATGTCTGAGAAACTCTCACGAAAAGAAATGCGGAGAAAGGGAGGAGGGCGGGCGTATTTGCCATACACGATAGATGCTATGAATGCATGTATTAAATCTATTTTGACGAAGAGACTGACACAGAGACCACTATAAACATTACATTACATTACAAAATACCGAAAGTTCGTTAAATTTAATATTAAAGACCATTAAAAATGATAAAAATCGCGTCCCTCCAGGACGTACTATTGTTTTTATGAAAAAAAGAAGGAAAGTCCTTTGGAGATCATGCTATAGCACTCTGCGATTTTGGATTTCCAATTACATCGCTCGATTTACGGATGATTGTTAAAAATTACCTCGACGGCTGTGGAAAGATAGAAAGTAAATTAAGGATAATTTTCCAGGAAAACGCTGAATTGAAGAATTTTTATGTCGGCAGAAATTTTATGTATCACTACGTTTATCCAGCAAAGTTAAACGAAATAGAGCTGCAATTAATTCAAAAACAGTTTGTGATTTTTTTTGAAAACCTTCACAAGGAATGTTTGGAACTTTGATAAGACAAATCTTGTCGATGATTCTGGCAAGAAATTAGTTATTACAAACGCGGCTATAAATATTCAGAGGCAATTAAAAATTCATCAAAAGCAGCAGTTAGCTTGATGTTTTGTGGAAATGCTGAACGATGTGCGCTTCCTCCATTATGTTAACTATAAAGCTAGCGAATAGTTATTTGATCAGTGGGCAGAGGGCGCTCCGGTAGGTGCAAGGTACAATAGAACGAAAAGTAGTTGGTTCGATGGTACTATGTTTGAAGACTGGTTTCTTTCTCTATTACTTCCTTATATCGGATAACTTAAGGTCTCACATTAATGTTAAAGTTTTAGAGGAGTGCTTAAAAGTAATATAGCATTTATATCACTACCACCGAACTCCACCCATCTTCTACAACCGCTAGATGTAGCATATCTTCGTGCATTGAAATCGAACTGGCTAAAAGTGTAGGTGTAGAACGCCGGTGTTCCATCGTTCCGAAGACAATATGTCCATGTCTTCTAAAGGAATTAGTTGACAAGTTAGATGAGAGGTCTTCTGAAAACATAAAATCAGGATTTCGGAAAACGGGAATATACCCCTATATTATATTTGTGAAGGGGTGTGTAGGCGTTGGCCTCGCTTGTAACCTTTCCCAATACAGGGACTTTTGTTTATTCTCCCAGTCATTTAGGGCAGCTCTGAGGTAACACTTTGAAGTGCCACAAAATGGCTCTGGTCGGACAAACTGGGTTTCCGCTCCTCTTTTGGGTAGGCCATCAGCAATTTCATTGCCTTTGTGGCCCTCATGTCCAGGTACCCACATGAGGATAACTTTGTTTCTCCTTGATAAGTTTTTGAGGGTTTGTAGACATTCCCAGACTATCCCTGACTTGACAGTGTAAGGACTTTAAGGTCTGGAGGGCAGCTTGACTGTCCGAAAGGATATTAATGGTTGAGCTATTTATGGTTCTTTTAATGCAGGTATTGGCAATTTCTATTATGGCCAATACCTCGGCTTGGAATGCAGTAGAAGTAGAGCCCAGAGACGAATATACCCCTAAATACGCAAGTGGTTTTAAACAGACTACCATCGACAGACAATATGCTTAGATCACCCGAAATTCTTAATAATTTGCAAAAGATGTTGGTACGTCCCATAACGGTTTCTATCCATTAACTAACATTTAGATTTGTTTACATATATTTATATATTTTTACTCTCCAGAAATGTACGACCCTGGAGAAGGTACAAGCGGAGTTGCGTTGAATCCACGGAAAACAAAACAACAGCATCGCATTTCTTCTTCAAGTGATGATGATGGATAAGTAATTTTACAATCTGTAACGGAGTCTTTCATAGGTGATATAAGTCATTCAGAAGTTTCCGTACATAATAGGTTCAATATGGCTGAAGGGGACTTCGTAATATTGGTGTATGAAGGAGAAAAGTGGCCCGGACAAATAATTAGCTGCGAGGCGAATGGTGCTCACGTAAAATGCTTCAAAAAATGTGGGGCCTTCCGCCGAATATCGATGAAAAAATGCATTATAATAGTAAAGAGATAATTCTAAAAGTCAAAATCCCAATGATAATTCGTCATCAATTGATATTTTCAGAATTTGGGGCATTTGGGGCAAAAATAAGAAATAAATAAAACTTAAAATACAAATCTTACATAACTACAGTGTATGTATTAGTTAAAAAATTAAGACGATAACTACCTAATAAAAAAAAAACCCTGTTTTCGTCATTTTTAAATTAGGTGCAAAATTTGTTAATGGTCCATAGTTGGGCAACTCAGAGCCCAACTTTGGACCAACACCTTTTGTTAAATATATTACATAAAACATATTGAGCATCGAAAATTGTACTTCGTTTGTCTACTACAGATACACAAGTCTCCAATACCGAAAGTAAATGGCACAGTCTAAATGTTTTAAGAAATTATAACCAAATATTCCTGAAAATTGGTCCAAAAGTTAGGGGAATCGACGGTATTTATATCTTTCTAAAACCTTTCGACGAAGTATTTATTTATCTGCATTTAAAAAATGGAGCAGCAGCAGCTTTCATAATACGCACAATTCATTTGTCATAACGATAAAGGAATACTTTATAATGCTTCATGAAGAGGAGGGGAGAGAGGGGGGTATTCGCGTAACACAAAGAATGTTCATTAAATTTTATAAAGGGGCAAGGTTGCCAAAGAAATTCCTTGTATATTGAGAAGATGTACGCTTCCAAAGGGCTTTTACCTGAGCTTATCCGGCTCGAGGCACTGGATAGACGTGGGCACCGAAGCGAAATGCCATGCTTACCATTTGGTAGGGCATTTTATTGCTGACTGTCCCAGGAGAACCGGGAGGTAGGCTGAACCGAGGGTTCCTCGAAGGAAGCCACTACTACAGTAGTGGATCTGGAGAAGGAGCCTTCGGCCGGCACTCAACCTGCTATTTTGGAGCAGCCAGTGGATAGAAGCATCTCTCGAACAGCTTTCGGACTGCGATATGACCGGTTTGGATGAGACTGGTCTCTCGAGCTTCAGTGGCTACGAGTCGTGTGGTAGCACCATTTTGACTGGTAGCCAATTTGAGGTCTCGAAGGGGATGGAAAACATTCCTAGGGAGGGAGAAGATCTCTGAAATTCTTGGCCAGCTCCAGTACAAGAAGAACTCAGATAAAATCTGGAGCATTCTTGTAATGGAGCTGGAGAGGCCAGAGTTGTTACTTCCTCAGCTTCGAATCCTACAACAGGAGTCCAAGAAGAGGAGGAAGTACAACCATGTAGCTCGGTTAGATCGTCTCCATAGGAAGGTGGAGGAGTTGCTTCAGGAGCATCGTTTGGTCGATTCTCCTCGTCAGTAGATGTCGAACATTCATCGTTTGAGCTTTTCATCTCTTTGAATGTGTAAGATAGGCTCTCTTAACACCGGGGGTTTAAGTGCTCATACAAGATTACACAGCACTATCGAACATGTCAAAATGTTCGATATAGACATTACACTTCTACAGGAGACGAATTTTACTCAAGACACTTATACACAACTTGAGCGCTATGCTTATTTACACACTGGCTATGCAATGTTTGCAACACCTGCGCCTCGCCGAGGCTCAGGGGTGGCAATCATTGTATCCAACAAACTTACACTATCGTCTCCTGTCTATACAGATATCTTCCCAGGCTTCGCTTCTTCCTTGGATTTTGTCGTTCAATTCAAACATATCAAGGTAGTAAACGTGTACCTTCCTCATGACCAGGACATTACAAGACAAGTTCAGCACTCCCTCCGTATAAAATTGCAAACATAAATGTGTTGACATTTTACAAGTTCCACACCAGCTGATATTATTAAAGACTGCTTAAATCAAAAAATGTACCAGTTGCAGAAAATGTACTCAATTTGACTTTTTCTCAGGTTCTACTTCGCTAAAAAGTTGAAGTGAGTGGAACTCGTTTTCGTACTGGCGCAAGTAAACTTATGGGTATGTCAAGAGGAGGTGAGGGACTGAAAACGGGGATACTTGGGACAGTAACTTCGCTTGTCTGAACTATACTTAAGGCAGTGTCCCAATATGTAGTAATGGCAACCTTACGAAGGAGTTACCCGAATTGTCCCATTTTCGAAGTTTAAAAAAAGGAAATTTAAGGCTGGGTCTATGTCATAATTGGGACAACTTGGTGCACAGGTAAATCGCAAATTGATTAATGGAAATTTTATTTAAACATCTAAGGCAACAATTTAACGTTTTCTAAATTTTAAATTTGTCCCCCCTCTCCCCTCAGAAGTTACGAAGGTCTAAACTAAAAATTTCGGATTTTCTTTCCTTTTTTTTACTTTGACCTCTATTATTTTTGCAACAAGGTCGTTAACATAACTTTTTTTTATAAAAACTGTAAACTGCAGACTCTCCTCTTTAAGTTGACCTATTACATCCTATGTGTTAACTGTAGCCGTTAAACAGTTATTAACTCATTACCTATTCAGGTCACACCGAAAAAAGACGATATTTTTTAAAATGACGTGCTAAGGGAACAAATTATCGTTGAGAATAGGTTTGAAAATAGGTTTGAGAATAGGTTTAGAGCTAATAACTCTTAAAGGGTTTCAGATAGCACATTGGGTGTAATAGGTCATATTAAAGAAGAGAGTCTACAGTTTACAGTTTTTATAAAAAAAAGCTGATGTTAACGACCATTTTGCAAAAATAATAGAGGTCAAAGTAAAAAAAAGGAAAGAAAATCCGAAATTTTTAGTTTAGACCTTCATAACTTCTGTGGGGAGAGGGGTACGGGGCTGGTTGAGCTGTCGTTGGAAAGGCCATGAAGTTCTGCATACAGTGAGCCCTTAACTGTGACCATACACCCTGTAGTTTTTAAGATACAGGGTGTTTTGTGAAAACCTAGCTTTTTTTATGAATCACCCTGTAACTCCTAAACGGTTGATATTGCCCCCCCCCCCTGCCATACAATTTTTGGTTCGTCTAGGTGAGTACTATCACCTCCCGCTCTATGGACCTCCTAAGGGGAAACACCCTGTATAAACAATATATTTGTCTCAATTTTTATGTCAATTCCAATGCATTCCAATTAATATAGCCGTACTGTTTCCAAAATTGGTTACAGTTCAGTATACATTTTGAGCTTGAAAGAGACAGAAAGATTTTTGCCAAAACTTGTGCCATTTTTATACCCTAGATGAAATCTATAGGGGTATACTAAGTTTGTCATTCCGTTTGTAACACCTCGAAATAATGATGGTAGAGCAAAATGGATTGGACACCCATTCATAAAATTAAAAGTTATTTTGATTTTTGCATGTCCGTCCGTCTGTCTGTACGTGCGCACGATAACCCGAGAACGCGTTCACCTAGAAAGCTGAAATTTTGTACGCGGACATTAAAAAAAGAAGTAAAATTAAGTTCGAAAATGAGACAAATCGGGCAACTCCTTCGTGGGGTTGCCATACAAAAATTTCGTTTTCCACGATATATTTGGACACTACCTGAGAACACGACGACATAGAAAGCTGAAATTTGGTACACCGTGTTTTCATACTAATAACGAATAAAATTTCAAAAATGGGATAAATCGGGCAACCCCTTCTTGGTGTTGCCATATAATAATTTTGGTTTTTTACATATACTTTGAAAATGATTAGTCCTAGACATTTTTATTGTATTAAAAACTTCTTCAGAATAAGAAATCCTATAAAATTGGTTATAATCATTTTTTCTGTCCGACGAGCCGTTCTAGAAATATATGCGAGAAATCAATGCAAAAAATCAAAATTGCTCAAATGGGTGACCATACGAAATTTCATACATGCATTCATCTAGGGCATCATAAGAATTGGTCTTAGACCAATTCTAGCTTTTTCACTTGTTGACCATAGGAATTATATAGGATGGCTCAGTCCATTCTTATTATATATCAGTGGTCTCAGCCGACTCAGTGAATACAGAAGTAAAAGGAAATGTTTGTCTGTTATTTTTGTGCACAGTGAACGCACGATTGCGGATATAGTGATATGAAACTGATAAGGCGGTATTGTAATCGTAATAGTATTGAAATGATATGCAAGAAAATTTCATAGACGGCGATGATTTTTTTTTTTTTTTTTTGCAATCGTAATCACAGTTGTATAATTTTCAAAGTGATTTAATTTTGTCGTTTATTTATATCACTTTCTACAGTTTCTATCTTCCAGACATATATAATGAGATAGTTGATCAATAGTTGATAAATGATTCTAAATATTCGAATTTGGGACATCTTCAAAAATATAAACAACATTTTTACGCATTCAGCAATTATATGTTTTCTCATTCGTCGATGTACTTCACATTGTTATCGTGTGATATTAAAATTGCCTGTGCTATGAGCACAACTTATATGCTTCTTTCTTTAGCTGGTTATTTTTGATTGATGAAGCTGAAAATTTGAATACAAATATACTTTTTAAATACCCATAGATTTAAAAAATTTACGGGTATTCACCTTAAGTAACGAAAGAATTGGTCTTAGAATCCTAGTTTTTTACCTGAAAAAACGCAGATAGGGTTACATTTTGGGTACAGTGTGATAGGTCATTTTAAAGCTTTTAAAATTTGGTGTTGAAAACGTGTTTGAAAAAAATAGTAATTAAATAAAAAACGCGTTGAGTCAAAACTTCATAACGGAGGGGAGGAGGTGAAAAATTTATAGACCAACAATTCTCTATCAACCAAAGTTCAAATCATTATCATACGGTGTAACGTTCAGAAGTTACAGGGTGATCTATGAAAACATACTCAAATATCTTTATATCAGAACTGTTAGGATTCCGGTATGACCTATTCATAGCCTTCGGGGTTCATCAATAAAGAACATTTATTACGTTTGACAGTTGCGTATATGGATATAATACGTATATGCACAATTATAACAGAAATATGTTCGATGGACAGTTATTGCCTTTATTGCCTTCGAGGAGGAAACTAAATACAGTTGACATGAACCGTGATAGAGCATAATCACTTTTAAATTGTGTGGGTACACCAGTGAGGTAGGGAACAGAACATTTCTCCGCATATTGAGTCGTCATGCTAACTAATGGCGGGAAATTTTAAAAATTATTAAAGTGGAAGTATGATACAAGGCGGAATCTATTAGATATTCGCGTAGTTACAAATATATATACATAACACACATGTGCTCATTGAATAAATTCTTGAAACTAATGGAGAAATAAATATTTATATCAGTTGGTAATTTGGAATATATAAAAATCCAAATTAATTGGGCAATTTTCATTTTTCGTGTATCTTACTCCGTCTCTGCGTCAGGTTCCAAACAAGAAAAACGAGAGTACTAAATACCAAGTTCCCGCTTTGAAATCTGACAGTCAGGGTCCAATCTGGTCGAACCTCACCCACACATAAAGCGGCATTTTGGTTACGCTGACGGTACAGAGATATATACTATGGGTTACGCTCATGTGCACATATTTTATACACAATGCCTACTCCATTAGTTTCCTGCCCGAAGTCCATTGCAACAAAAAGTGCAACACTAATTTGATCCCATGTCCCATCGAAATCGACATTTGATACTCATGCTGTCTACTGTACTGGTACAATAGGCTCTAAAATCATTTCAGAAGATCTAAGCTCTGTAAGCCATAGCCCACACCCGGAAGTTTTAAGGCAGTTTTTAACGGTGAGAAGTATTCGGGGGTAGGAAGAATTCCGTGCTACCAAGTTTCGACCGGGAGGAGTACGGGCAGCATACAGTCCTACTGCAAGCAAATTAGCTCCGGCCATTTTGAAATTGCAAAATTTCTGATCGGACGGCTGTACAGATGTTTACCTGCGATTTGAGATAATAATATTATTAATTTAGTAATCATTATGTGTTGTAATACAGTTAGTGTTTATGTCAAAAACTGTGCCTTAATTAAACACGAACACAACTAATTTCGGTAATCACATAAGGAACAACGCGGAGCAATATTATTGTGCTGGCACATCTCAGCCAAAAAGGAGGAAATTCCTTCCTACCCTAAAAACTTCTCGTGTGGGAAGGCCGTAAGAAAAGCTTTTACGATTGCATTAAACTTTCAGATTGAGTTTTCACATATTGGTTCCACTGACATGTATGTATAATATGGACTTACTATGTTCATAGAAATACACTGCAAAAAGTGGGCTTTACTTCTTTAATGCTTGCTCTTTTGGTCTAAGTAGCAAGTACCAACTGAGAGAGAACTGTAAACAACAAATAAATAAGTGGGTTCGTCGAAATAAATGTTTTTAAATTAAATTGTTTTACCAAAGGCAATATATTCATTAGATATGCAGCAGAAATTCGAAAGATTTTATTATAATCGCTTTTCAAGTTGCGCGCTTATTTTTTCAACTGCCCGCCAATGATTTTTCAATGTTGGCACTGGCGTAAGAACTTTTTTTAACATAAGCAATTAAGCCCACATATACTATATTTCCATGCGGAGTTCAATGAATTGAATCCGAATTAATGCTCATGGAAACGAGAATTGAGTTGAGATTCGTTCAATCCATATTAACTCCTCGAAACCAGTCGGGTTGAGTTGGTTTTGTGTATTAGTTAGAGTAGTGCGGATGGGTGTCTTATCCAATACAAATCCACCTACTTTGTATGAAATATATTATATGTCAACTCAACTCAAGCCGTTCATGGAAACAGCATCGAGTTAACTCAGCCAGCAAAACTTAACGCTAACTCAATCCTAACTCAACTTTGGCTCATGGAAACATAGTAATGAAATAGAAAGTTAAGCGGCTTACACACGATACAACTGCTGTGTTGGCATACAACTGTTGTAAGGTGTGTGGGTCAATTGTTGGAAGCATGCAACGATCGCAAGCTCGGTTAGATGGTTGGATATGCATGCAGGTAAACCGCTATTGTATATGCGACCGTTGTATGGTGTATGTGCTTGTTGTTCAACCGTTGATCTGATTTCAATATCCGTGAAGTTTTGAAAACAGTGAACATCGTTTTTTGTTGTAATTATAAAAGCGGAAGAAATCGATCCAACAGTTGTATCGTCTGTGGGCCGCTTAAAGCAATCCATATTATATGTCAGTCATTGGCACAAAGCAAAGTACATAATGTCGTTTTAAGCTTTTATTACTTTACGCTGTCACTTTTTGACTGCCGGTCCTTGGTTATTTTGTAAGTCTGCTGTTGATATATATCAACAACACAATCAATTTCGGATGTGGCCATAGCCAGGATCTTTTAAAAGAAGTATTTTGTATTGGTATAAAAGTTATGGGCAATCAAAAAGTCCCCAAGGATGAATACCTATCTAACAAATTTTGTATTAGTGCAGAATAGATCCAATTCACTCTCCATATGTTAATTCAATTCAATTATGATATATTATATTTAATTTATAATCGAAGACTTATACCCAACCTTTAACTTGTTCGAGTTTATTCGAATTATGATTAGAGGTCCACGGCAAGATACCATGTACCTAAAAACGTCGTAAAAAACAATGACGTCTAACAGACTTTTCTAATGTTCTTTTTAACTAATCAAACCATCTACTTACTTACCCATATCCACAAACCATGTAATGTAGTTTTAAGTTGAGATTGTTATTACAATCGTAACCCCCGGAATATAATACAAGTCATGAAGTCGGCGAAGGCACCGACACATTAAAATGCCTTAACGTGCCGGGTACAGCATGCAGTAAGAGCTCACTCTACTGCTTTATGTATACTCGTGATGGAGGAACTAAAATTTCATCTTAAACAGGTCCTAAAGCCCGAAACTATCGCTTCCACAGCAAAACGAAGTTAAAACAAATTGCAGCCAAATATGTTTTCTTTCTAAGTTTTTAAAAAAAATAGCATGTGGAATAAATTGACGGAAATTTGAACAAAATACAAGCAACTTTTATATGAAAAACTCCTGCAGTTCGACAAGGCAAGAAGATTGTGGATGTCGCCTGCTGACCGGCCCGCTGCTCTCTTTCTCCGACTTTGTTCATGGCTTGTATCTTGCGCGGGTTACGTTACAATACAATACAAAACAAAATATGTTTTTAATTTAAAAAGATTAACATGGCTTATGGAAAACTGTTATAGTCTTCTATTGGGAGCCACGATAGAGCAATAGTTCCACTTGGAGCTTCTAAGATGTATAAACCTAATATAGATATATCCTTCGTAAATTCAATTGCGTTTTACGCTTTATGATCAAAGCAAGTAAAGTACATGATACTCTACATTTAACTAAGTTTGTTTCTATAGAGTAAATTTTAACAATCTAACACACTAAACTACACAATATCTCTTACTACAGGAAAATATCACTATTACTTTAAACTTTAAGCCACCGAACAATGAAATCTTGTAAATACAACCTACAGCTGATCTTGAAAAGTCACAATCACAACTTATAACAAAATCGCTCTTCTTCTTGTTTGGTGGTTTTCACTCCGTCAAGGCTGATGCACGCACAATGAGTAGGCTCACGATAGGATCTTGCATTGCAGCAAGGCAAGGTATATAGAAGAGAAAGATTCCATTAAAATTTTGACACATTGCAGCTGATAGCCTGTGACGTAATTCTGTGACTAATGTATGTACATTTTTATAGGAAAGACAGAGAGAGGAGAGAGAATATTGTATTCTATGTACCGTACTTTCCTATACTTTTCAAGATATTACGTCACCAAATGGTGGAACATTGTTCGTAATGGGAATAGCTTGTATTTTATATTCCTTGGTTTTGCAGCGTAGTAATAACGAGTCTGTTCAGAGCAACACACTACGCTATAGTGACTTTGAAAGCGTTTAGGCAGTCCTACACCATATCGCAGATTGCATTTCAGTTTTTGGAGATGAGAAATAAGTATTTTTAACTAACCTGTCAGTACTGAATGGTCAGTAAATTGTCAAACGTAAATTAATTGAAAATAAAAGCTAAATGCTACTGGAAATTTGTGTTTATATTTCTAATCTTCACTCTATTGAGTGGGAAATGAATTGAAAGTGTTGAATATATATTGTAATCTTTATTTTGTAGAGAATAATGACGGAATAAGGAAGAAATAATTAGCAATGCATACAGAGGCGGAATGTCTGGAAAGCTTGACATTTTATAATGAACTGACCGACTAGTCAGTTGATCGAACGCAAAGCAATTTTAGCTCTACTGACTCGTGTAATCGTCGTGTAACTCTGTGAAGTTGACGATAACGTAAAAAGCAACTTGCAGAATACCAATATTATTGCAAACAAAGCTCCGCCCATTTTGAAATTGCAAAATTTCTGATCGGACGGCTGTACAGATGTTTACCTGCGATTTGAGATTATAATATTAATAATCATTATGTGCTGTGATACAGTTATTGTTTATATCAAACTGTGACTTAATTGAACATGCACAAAATTAATTTCGGTAATGATATAAGGAACTACGCGGAGCAACATTATTGTGCTGGCAGGTCTCAGCACAAGGGGAGGAAATTTCTTCCTGCCCTAAAAACTTCTCGTGTGGGATGGCTTAAGAACAGCAGCTCGCCCTTATTCCATGTATACCACCATCTATAAAAGATGCATACATTGCATGCTGAAGAAGAAGAAGCTAATTTTTCCAGTCTGTTAAACTTATTTTGTAAATATGGAAGATAATGGAGATAATATATTTACAGCAAATCTTCCCGTGGGAGGAAACCCTAATGCGATAATATTAAATACTTCTTGGAGTGAAAATAGTATACAATTCAAAGTGATTGATGTACATAATGAATGGACCGGAGAGCTACAGGTTGAAGATTTAAAGACTTCAGCAATTGAATTAGGGATACCTTTTGGCGATTTCTATGATGAGACCAAGCAGGCACTCCGTACAGCTGGTGGACTTGAGAATTTCGCATATGAAGTGGAAGACCATAAATTTACTTGGTCGAAAAGGGAGAAATTCAAGGTTGTTTACGGTGAGGTACTTTTGCAATCAACCCAAAATCTCAGAGATAGCCTTATTCTAGACTCCATTGCTGTAATTAATAAATTAAAAGGGAAATATGAAAAGCTTTGTATTGAGTATCAGAAGCAAAACATTGAATTCGAAACGTATATAGAGTCCTTCAAAAATTGTCTGGAGAAGAAGAATTTACTAGAGAAAAATTTGTTGACAAAGTTCTCAACTGTTTTAAATTCGAAAAAGGATAAAATCGCTGAGCTGCAACAACTTCTAACTGAGAAAAGCTCTATTTTACCAGGATCAGAAGTTGAGAAAGATACACGAGGCGAGCGGGAGTCAAGTCAGCATGATGAGATTATAACACAAGAAAGAGTTAGTTCAGAAAGAAAAAGTTTATTATTACCGAAAAGAAGAAAGTTAATCGAAGAAGCCAATAGAGCTACAGTTGCATTAGATGATAATGGAAAGAATCTAGCTTATAGCAGTGCAGGCACAAATCATACCGAAGGAAACGAATATGATACAGATGATATATTTCAAAATTTGTGAATAAATGAATATAAAACCAATTGTATTATTTTATTTCGAATTCACAAATACATGATTATTACTACGTTATAGAAACTTAAGCGTAATAATTTATATAAGTAAAATAAATAAAGTACTTGTATACATAACTATTCCACCAAATTTGATATTGACGAAAATGTAACGAGATTTTTCAAACCTCGGCGAGCGGTTTATAATTATAATGATATTTTTAGTCATAATAATAATAATCGTTGTATAAAATATCCATAAATAGAACTAAATCGTATAATTTTTTTAATTCGCTTTGGTAAGCTAAAACTTTGCTGACCTTTAAACAAAAAGAAGAAACATTTTATAACGATGCATATCTCGATTACCTCCATTACAAGCCAATGTGTTATGCAAACATTTCAAAATCTATTTAGCTTATACATATTTTGCATTTGCTTTACAGCAGTGGCATTTTTTATTCCCTTTCCACTTTAGGGTCTCTACGTCGGTCGGCGCGTTCCCAGCCAATGCCCAAAATATGTATTTAAAAACGAAATTTTTGTTTGGCAACCCTAAGGAGTTGCCCGATTGATCGTATGCTTGGTATGATTGCTAAATGCATTTGGATTTTCATTAATCAGTCTGGTTTTCCTGTTGTAGGCAAAACGCCTTTTGATCGTCAGCACAATTAAATTTACTTTTATTTTTCTAGCTGTTATAGCAAATATTAAATTCCCTATCTGGCAAAATGGAAGAAAAGAAAAGTTCGTTCTTAATTTGTAATTAAATATTGCTAAATAAAACGATTTTAAATATTTATTATAGAAAAGAGCTATTTCGGAAGTAGTACTTCGTCGAGAAGCTCATTGGTGATGATTTGGAATATACATCCAATTTGACTGTTTGACAAATTGCGAATTTTACCATAAAAGCTAGAGGGGAGTGTACCTGTTAGGTATTGTAGTGATTGCTTCGGCAGCATTTAATTTTCAATAAGCTGTCGCTCACAATATCTGGAAAAAATTCATGCCATCATAATGTAAATCCTCTTAAGGGTTTTCTTCTTTTGATATTTCGCATATGCCCACGAATTATAATACCCTTCTAAAAGCTGAACTTAATGAAGCGCGTATTGCCGATTTCCCCGATTATCACTTAATTAATTAAAGCAAGAATTTACAATTTTCTCTCGCCCTCGCGGTCCAGGCTTAAGCATATTAGCCATCGGCTAAAATGCTTCTCAATCGACCAACCAACATGAAATGAAATTGATGGAAGCACAAATAAAAGCACCTCCAGTTGAAATAAACATAAGAATAATATATGCATATGAATGAATAAAACGGAGTTGCTGCTGGTATAGCAGTATTTGTTGGTTCCATAGAAGCATTTTTTCTATTGCATCACTTAGCCTTAGAGAAATTCCTTATTCTTATTTTTTTTTGGGTGCTGTTAGATTGTTGATGGAAGCAAAAATAAAACAGTCTCCTCCAGGCAGTGGTGTGCATTGTGATATCATAGATGCCCAGACGTGTTCGAATGGTATACTTTTCGTTGATGTTCGATTGTTTTGTTCAGGAGGTCATTTTAGAATTGCTTTTCTTTAATCATTTACAGCGAAGGACGAATATGAAGCCTTTAGTGAAAATTTTTTGTCGTAATATTTTAATTGTTTTAATTGAATTTAATCAAAAAACGTAAGTGATGCAAGCTTCTAAAGACTCCACGCCACTCTTATAAGTAGGTATGCACGAAACAATTTATCAGTTTCCACAAAAATGGATCTAATATCTGCGATGCATTGATTTTGGTTGCCGTTTTAACTCTTGCTTTTATTATAACATACAAATGGAATGAAATGTAAATTTGTCATTCATTTGCACTATAATCAGTCGGAATAAGTACCAAAACTATTTTTTTAATAGGCATTTTGATTATTGAAACCACTGCATTTATTCCTTGAAATGCATGTAGGTAGATTATAGAAACAAAAGAACATTTTTAAAAACCGAAAAACCCCAACGTTCCTTATGTCTTGAATAATTCTAGTAAATTCAGCTTCGGAAAGTAAATTTGAGTTGAATTTGTATAAAAAATTCCTTTAAAACTCTAAAAGGATTACGCAGGAAGATCTGAGACGTCTTTGAATTTGGTCTACTCAGGCTGAAAACAACATTCGTCGACACGTACGATTCGAGAATCCAAATTTGAGCTTCTGGCAGCAGACACCATTTTCACAGAACGTCGATGTCGATTGCTGACTGGTGTCTACTTGCGTGAATTGGCCCCAGATCTCTCCCATACACTTCTTTACAAAATTTAGTGATGTCCTACCGAGTCAAGCTCTGCAGTAATTCATATATTTGCCAGTGAGTTTAATCCCTGTAAGTGCAACACAACAGTTAAGCGTAGTCAACCAAGAGTATATTTGCTCTGCTGTTAAGTATTAATGTAAGCAAACAAATCGGAAGTGGATCTGATCTTGCTTTGGAAGATAAAAGCTTTAAGATGTTCGTTCAATGCAAAATATGTATGTACATATTTAATGCTTTTAATATCAAGCATTTTAATTTATTCAGAGCCAGATTTAGTATGGGGACTATTTTAATTCGAAATTGGGCAAGAAATATTTAAATGGTTCATTAAATCAACGGCCGAATCTTGTTTCCTGGTTTGTGTACTTACCTTGCATAGGACAGTCTTATCCATGAATGTGAATATGTTGAGTACATCATAATTAGTCGGTGTGTACTTTAAAAATTGTAAGCCAAACAACTGGAATCTACTTTGTGGCATTGCCTCGCGTTTACAGAAAATGTTTTTCGATATTTAATCCTCTTCATGGCATGGCCCACATACACGCATCAGATTTCTAGTCGTTGTGTTATTTTTCACGTCATAGCATTCTATGCAGCATTATATCACCTTCTTTAGTCCGGCTGATTCTGCGATAATCGCTCCTTTTGTTTCTACGGTGATATCACATCAACAAAGCTAGCACTGCAAATTCTTGCAGGCGTTGAAAAATTGCGTCAGATTTTTTGATTTGAGCACTATGCTCAAGTCAACTCACTTCTCGACTCGAGCTATTCCTATGAAACCGCCATGTAAACAGTAATAGTGTTCAGGGACCGGAAATAACCATTATTTTAGGTTTTTCAAACAACAGATTACATAGAAATAATGATCCGATCTTTCAATGAATAGGATCAATCTTATCTTCATTAATGTACTTCAATTTCTGGCATACTTTAAAAAAGTATAATCAATAAAATAAAAATTGCAGCTTAATGGTTATTGCAAAACCATTCACAAATTTCCTTTTTTTTTTCTATGAATAAAGATAATTTATAATTTATTTATGTTTGTTATCAATCAACTTTTATAACTTTTGTTAATAATAAGTTTATTTTTAGATTTTTACTTCATTGGTTATCAATTCCCTCACAATTTGAATTTATTCTCTCGGTTAATCCACAAGAATTACACTGGTCGTCGACACGGCTTCTGTTATAGAAATTCTATTGGACGATTCTTAAAAATTTTTGCATATATTAAAAACGAGTCCAGTATTCAAATTCTCGAACTCTTTATTTTTTCCATACAGGAATCGAACTCACAATTTTTAGAATCCGTCATAGAGGGAGAATAGAAGAATTTTAAGAACTTTTATTTTTAACGATTCTAAATTAAATCATAAATTCAAGAGGAAAAAAACAACCGCCTCGCTTGGTGTTTGAGGCCGAGAAGAAGAGGAATTAAAACATTTTTCAAAAATTTCAAATTTCATAACCAAAAAGAAATTGGAAAATTGTGAGTAATTTCCAAAATTGCCGCGTCGCACCGCAGCATTTCAGGTGGATTGGATTTATTTTTGCAGAAATAATCGCACCACGCTGCGTTGCATTTGTTGTGACACCCACTTCAAAATAGAATTGTACCGTGTCCGCTGGTGGTAAGATTTCTTATATCATTCGGAATAAGTTCTTCAAATGTGGCTTATGGTATTCTAAAGTATTCGTAGAATCGATTGTCATCACTTTTCTCTGTTTACCTTCAACTAGAGCTACTAATAACCTCTTCATCAGAAGTAGAATACAATTTACGGACAATAATTCATTTAATCAACCACCGATCACTACCAAGTATTAAAAATGACGAAACGAGGTGCAAAATCTCGATTCGTGTCTGGTATGGAAGGTATCAGGATTTCAAATGAAAAAATCCGCCGAGCCAGAGGTGAACACTAGTTTACCGCGGGGCACCGCACCGTGTTTGGGTATAAAAATTGTACTTTAAACCGTGGTCACAGGTTTATAGTGCAATTTTTATACCCTAGATGAAATCTATAGGGTATACTAAGTTTGTCATTCCGTTTGTAACACCTCGAAATAATGATGGTGGAGCAAAATGGATTGGACACTCACGCATAATATGAAGTTATTTTGATTTTTGCATGTCCGTCCGTCTGTCCCGTTTGTGCGCACGATAACTCGAGAATGCGTATACTTAGAGAGCTTGAATTTTGTACACGGGCTTAAAAACAAAAAGCAAAATTAAGTTCGAAATTACTTTCGGCCGTACAGTAAAATTTCGTGATGCTTTTTTATCCCGAACAGTGCGAATGTGGAACAGCTTACCATCTTCTGTTTTTCCTCCGGCATACAATCTGCGGAAGTTTAAGGGCGACATACATCGGCACCTCCGCCACTCTCCTCATATCCCCTAATCCTTTCCCTATCTCCTTCCTGCCATGCTGTGCTTTGCATCATAGGGTATCCCCTGAGCTTGGCTTAATAATATAAAAAAAAAAAATCGGGCAAGTCCTTCATGGGGTTGCCTCGTTTTCCACTATATACTCGTACTTAAATACTGCCTAAGAACGCGTCGACGTAGAGAGCTGAAATTTTGTACATGGTGTTTTCATTGTACTAGCAAATAAAATTTCAAAAATGGACTAAATTGGGAAACTCATTTTTGGTGTTGCCATATAAAAATTTAAGTTTTTTACGTATACTGTGAAAACGATCAGTCCAAGTCATTTTTGTTGTACCAAAAACGTCTTCAGAATACGAAATCCTATAAAATTCGTTATAAACATTTTTTCAGTCCGACAAGCCGTTCTAGAAATATATGCGAAAAACCACTTCAAAAATCATACATAATACGAAATTTCATAATTCTAGCTTTTTTAGATATCTTAAAACAATTACGGTTCCTGTTTTATTCACATAGTTTTGGTTCGTATTTGAGTACCGAGAAATTTGGATTTGGTAGCGTTTGATATACACTTGATGTTCGGAAAATTTAAATCAAAGGAAATAATGCATGCATAAAAGCAAGTCTGCATCACTCTCCAGAAAGGTTCAACTTACATACAGTATAAAATTAGCCGCACTCTCGTCTAGCCATTAAGTTCATGAGAGAGGAGAGAAGCAGTGGTTGTTTATTTACTTTTAATATGGCTGTTTGCAGTTTGCGCAAACTGCAAAGCTTATTCTGCGTAAATACTTGTTTTTTATTTTATTATATGCTAGCTACAAATACTGTACGTATAATGGACATTTTTCAATTATAACGAGTACCACAGACTGTAGCATCTCTAATCAGTGGATTAAATCAATATCACGAGGAAGTCTGATACATCAAATCCCTGAAAGTGTTCGGTGGTGAGCCATGATTTAGTCCTTGATGTTTATTGTAAGTTTCGAACGTCATAATTAATTGTGAAGAAAATTTTCAAATATGGAAATTATGGCTACTATTCTTAAAATAATGTCATCTATTTAAGCTTTTGTAATCCAAAATGACTATTATGATAAACAACCATATTGACACCAAAAATACGTACCCATAGTCACTTGTAGTGTTTTTCGACGAAAAAATATATTTCCTCAGTTTTGTTCTTCTTACTTGACTAAAGAAATGCTAACTTAAAGTGAAGTAAGCCCATGGTACAAAGATAAGTAAAGTATGACCTTACTAACAGTATCAGCGCCATTTTTTGTCTTTTCACTTGATATACACTTTTTTACAAGAAAATTTGTAAAAAGACAAAAAAAATCATTTTTATACCATATATAAAAAGTCATTACCCAGTAATAATCACTTTTTATCTTTAGGGCATCCTTTTCAATCCTCAGCAACCTCCCAGTTGTCATCTAATCAAGTTCTTAGAAAATCTACCTTATTCAATATTCTCCTTTTTCACATAAACATTATTATTTATGATCAGCTCTAAAATTATAAAAAAAAACAATACGAATGATTTTACTGCGATGTCTGTTCCAGAAATACTTATCCTGCACTCTAACTCTTTTTGCTAATATTGTAATTCTTACTAGTACTGTATCTTATCGCTATAAACAAAACAAATTTGCGGAAGTTAAAACTTGTTAAATAGCTCCTCAAATCGTATAACGTATCTGGCATTTCATTGTACATTTTGGTATGGGAAACGTAAAACGTATGACGTGCCAGAGACGTCATTGTACGTTAAGGGGTTAAAGACTATTCGAAGATTCCTGACAGAATGGTCAAAGGGAATAACTGCATGATATGATTGATAATCTAGAGAAAACGAATCTGTGTCGAGTTTTGTGAGATTTATAGCCAAATATTTGGATTTTACTGGGTTCAACAGTAGCATATTTGTTTGATACAGAACACGAGTGAATTGGTTTAAGATCTTCATTAATGCAGCTAATAGCATCTTCAATAAGGCCATGGGACCTGGAGAGATAAAATTGTGTATCGTCAGCGTAGAGATGCATTTTACTATAATCAACGCGAGAAGAAATATCAATAATGAAAATTGAGAATAAAAGTCTGAGTATCGAGCGTTGTAGCACACCAGTTAAGAGAGGAAGAAATGAGGATTGGCATCAATCTACTTGTACTGGAATCTATTACTGAGATAATTATAAATCAATTTAACTGTTTGAGAAGAAAACCCGAAATTCATTCTAAGTTGGTAACAAAGAAGACAGTAGTGTCAAATGCTTTTAAATTCAAGAAACGCTAGAACAATTAAGTCGAGTATAATCTGATAAATCTGGTACTCAGACATCCTACTCCGGTCGAATTGGAACTATTACTGACCATAACTGCTGACACATCAATGGTAGTAGTAAGTCGATAAAAATTGAAACTTGATTAAAAATCGATGTGAATTGAACATTTACAGAATGTTTTACTTAATCTGGTAATTCCACTTTCTCAAATTAATCCAAAAAACCTTAGTAGAAGGATTTACATTTAGCTTACAAGCAGTGTTTAGAATGTCTTATTAATAACAATGTTCGATTCCGAAAACAGTGCGATAATCCAAAAGAAATGCCATTAACTTGTATCTCATCCACTTTGCATAAGCACAATCTCTCAATAACTTTGTGAATATGAGTTGAAAAACAAGGACATTGTGGGTTTACTACAGTCCTCGTGACTAATGGAACATGAATATCTTGAAGAAAATGAAGAGCAGAATTAAGAAAATTGACTTGATCATTTACGAATAGCATGACAGAGACAATTTAATTAATTCAGTATCATTGCAGAGAGCATTAATATCAACTTATTTAAAGAAATCCAAACACTTATCCAGTGCATCATGAGCTTCTATTGGTTGTTTACTAAACGCTGTTTATTCTGGTATAAGTTGTGACAACTTGGACTTTAATTGGCTGAACATATCTGAGAGCGTCTCCAATAAGCTCTCTTCTATTTTAGACTTTTATATTAAGGTATAAAATAGATTCTTTAATTTTAGCTCCAATGAAGCTTCGATATTTCTTTCTCCATATCATCAACACTGATGACAATTTCTTTTCAAACTGAAAAGATAGCTGTAAACTCGCGGCAGGTTACAGTTGGCGTAGGTAAGAGGACTACATATTTTTTTATATTTTTCCCGCCTTCTCGGGTTTCGCGACTAGTATACGTGAAAGAATTATATGATGAATGTAAGCTTGAAACATACCGTATCTATGAAATCTGCAAGCTCCAATTAAATAAAGACCATCGGTTTATTTGATGTAATCCAGATAGCCACAATATAAATATATATCGAAGATAGATGCCCAAATATTCAATTAAATGACTAAATGCAATTGGCACTTATAAATTGAATAAAAAAAATGCAAATTAAAGCAGACTGACAGAATCAGTCAAATTGTGTTCTTCGAATTATAAATATAAATTAAGAAAATGGGAAAAATATTTGTAGGGTTGTGATGAAAGTATTAATGTTTTTCACGTATATTCGGATACTGATTTAGAACGCGCAGGACACAGAGACCTTAAAATTCAATTCTGGGTTGAGTAATTACACATGTTACAATATGGGTTATAATTTCAAAAATAGACTAAAACATGCAATCCTTTTGTAGAGTTGCAATACTTTTTATAGAAATTCATTTTTTTTTCGAGAATCTGCCTGGCAAGTGTCATTAACAATGATATCGTGAATGTTTGAAAGTTTTGCGTTTTAAAAAGTTTCCTTCAGCTTTTAAACTTTTCTAGTCCACTGTGGATGCAGTAGGTACAGTGTGTGTCGCAACATCAAACCCCACTGTGTGAATTTCTTTTATGCCTGACATGTACAATATAAATTTTCATATTCATTTTTCACTCATACATACATATATAGCTTTTCATGGAAATAAACAATTTGAACCTATAAAGATTTTTACATAAGGTTTCGTTAGCATCCAGCTATTGTCAAAATTCTTTTATTATTATATTATCAAATTAATGTTTATTTCTCTCGTTATTATGAACATGCAGTCAAAATATAGAAATAGCCTGTAATAGAATAGAGTGTGAAATATTTTCTACGCAGTTGTTAACAAAGCATGTGCTATATATTGCAATAATGAAAACGCCCATAATAGTTGAGGAACGAGGCAGCTCTGAATTACGAAATCACTTTGCACATCACAGAAAAAACATTTATTTCCTTCTACATCATCAGAGCCTCCACTATATTTTTAGAAAAAATTTAAAATATTTTAAATCTTAAAAATAAAATGGAATTGGATGCAAATAAAAGAGATTTCATTAGATAATACATATTGTGTTCTTACGTTTAAATTTTCTCTATATTCCATTTGTTTAATAAATTTATTGTAATATAAATTATAAGTGTCTTGTTTTTATACTTTGTATATTTTTACTTTATTACCAGTTGTGTTGTATAAATTAAATTTCTTTGTAGGAAACTCATAAAAATGCTATAATCTGGTCTCATTGCAGATTCTTTGTTCTTAAGAACAAACATTTAAAAAAAAATTCTTTTTTTGATTAAGTTGAGTGAAGTGAGCTTCTCTCACTTACATTCACAGAAATGAACAAGAACGTAAAACGAATCAACTGAAATTAAACACAGACCTTTTTATTTTACGCATGTTGCAGTTGTTAAGTTCCTTAAAATTTTTATGATTTCGTGTATTTTTTTTTATTATGTGGTGTGTAATTTTCCTTTTAAGTAAAATATTTCTTAATCGTTCGAAACTGTTTTTTTGGATTCCTTTCAAAATTTTCCGCGATTTCTTTAATCGAAGCGCAAAGTAAAAATTTGGAGTTTTACACATTCAGCAGCAACCAGATTTAGTGCTTTCAACAGGACGACCTTGATCAATCTTAACTTTGCTAGCCGTTTCTGTAGCACTTGAAGGCGGCCCCACACGATTCTTAATTTCAGCAGCCATTGTCATGAAGGCTTGTTCAACATTTGTTGCGCTTTTGGCGGACGTTTCAAGGAACGGAATGCCCAGTTGATTTGCGTACTCCTATGAATGTAAAACAAAAATATTAAAAATTTCACAAATGGGCCAAATCCAAAACGCATCTATGCAATATATCGTGAATTTAAATTCAGTATTATTATTACGAAGAACAATTTTGCATTGCAGTGACGAGTTTTGAATTTCGTTCTATATCTTTAGTCTTACCATTGCTGTAGTGTGTTCAACAACTTTTTTCGTCGTTAAATCAGATTTATTTCCTACAAGTAATTTATTTACGTTTTCACATGCGTAACGTTCAATTTCTTCCAACCATTGTTTGACATTGTTGAATGATTCTTGATCTGTGCAATCATATACGACAATGATTCCGTGGGCCCCACGATAATATGATGATGTTATTGTACGGAATCTTTCCTGTCCGGCTGTATCCCACTAAACAAGAAATATAATCTTTCATATAAAGCTGAGCTAGTGAGTAGAAATTTAAACTTACGATTTGCAATTTAATCGTCTTTCCGTCTAATTCGATGGTCCTAATTTTCTATAAAAAAGAAAAAGAAAAAAGAAATGTAACAATATTGTGATAAAGAAGAAAACTATACTTACAAAGTCTACTCCAATTGTGCTGATGTAGCTTTCTGTATATGTGTCATCCTGTAAATAAAAAAACATAATTATTTATAATTTTGTCACGGAATAGATTTTTTAATAGATATGTAAAGCCTTAATGGACTGGGGAAATTTATGCTTGCATTTCATTATTCTTTTAAACACTATGCTTCAAAGCAGATTAGTGATTGACTAACAATAACACATTTGAGATGTTATAATTGTTAAGAAAATTTTCTGAATCCTCGTTTGATTCGTGTTGGAAATTTTGAGCTAAGATAAGAATTTATTCGTAAGATAACGAATAAATTTCTATAAGCGAATTAAAGTTTTATTCGAATAAATTATTCATTGACAAGAATTATTATGTGATGGTGACAACTCAAGAGATGGGTCATTCTACAGAAAATCGACAAATGCTCTGAATGGGCCATCTCCGATTTTGATAAAATTTCACAGGTTGGTTGGTTTATTGTTGGTAGTATTTTATTTTTGTCTATATGGGTATGTGCAATTCAATTTTTGTGCTTAAAATTACGCCGAGCTTCGAAAAATTATACTATAGTATATTATTTTTCAAAAGAGTTGAGACAAGCTGAAACTGTCACCACAGATTGGTTAATTAAAATCGTAACGGGAGGAAGAAATTCCTTCTATTGTGTGGAAGAAAATAATAATAGTGTTTTTAAAGAAATTATTACTAAACGGGCAATGAGTGAAAGTTGCAATCAAATGTTAAAATGTACTTTGTGTAACTTTTTTTCGAATAAAATTTAATCATATAATAAACATTTATATCAAAATGTGCTATAAAGTGCAAGGCACCACTGTGTGTATACAAACATCTATTTTCAAAGATATTCTCACGGATATTTATATGTCATGATCTCAGACTTTTGATTTTATACAAAGGTACTTTTCGAAATCCACACGAACATAATAAAATGGAAAAATAAAAATACCAATGCTGTGGCAAAAGCGCTACGTCTGCTAACTGCAATAACACATTATTGGGTGGTATGAGAAAGTTCTTAACCTAATATATCTTTATTCATAAAAATACAAATTTTTCAGCTCCTCAGCCCCTTATAACGTGAGCGTCGATCACACTGATGAAGTATGCAACACGCAGTATGCAGTGCTTACTGCATTGACATTAGGTCTGTATGTTTACTCGAAAGTTTTTACCCAGGCTTCAAAGTTTTTACACAGGCTCGAAAATTGTTCACCCTTAATGTGTATGTTAACTTCTTCGACTAGAAGAATTTGACAACTGCATTTCCCCTCATGAGCAAAAGTTAACATTTTTACACAGGGTAAAGTAGATGAGTAAGTTCATTCTTTTCTTTCGTTTGTCATTTGTAATAATTCTTTCAATTGTCAGGGCGATTTTTTAAAAATAAAAGTAAATAAAATAAGTCCGATTTTATTAAAATAAATAAGTAAATAAAATAAAATAATAAAAGTCCGATTTTATTAAAAAAATATTATAAATTTATAAAACAAATTAATCTTGATTTTTGACAGCTGACAAATTTACGTCGATTTACCCAGGCTTTACTCATAAGTTGTCTGTTAACTTTTTTCATTATCATCTAGTATTATTTATCCCTTCTACCGAAAGAAAGTTTTTACTTAATTTTTACTCAGGTGTTTTTACACAAAAGTAAACATACAGACCTATTAGAATTGTTGTGTGTAATTATATTTTGGAACCGGGGCATACTGCTTTCATTATTGGTTGTATGCAGTGACTACTTACGCAGTATGTGAAAATATCGGTGAGATATTAACAAAGATCATGTTACTTTTGGGATTACGGGCTCAACGGCACGTCGGAAATGATTAAAGATTTATTAGATAGATAATTGTTAAGACCTTTCCCATGCCCAATTTTCATTTTCCCTCCTCCTTTTGTCGCTTTTTCAACCAAACCCGTGGTGGAATAGGTAGATAATCTGTAAAGCTTAAAGCAACTGTAATTATATTTATTAAGGTAAATTCAAAGTTTATTTTTGGATGGGAGCATAACAACAATATCAAGGAATTTATTTTCTCCATTTCCTTTAACTCCCCTGTGAAACATGGGTCTAAATAGGGTAAATCGTCTGTCCTTTGACAAGTGGTGTAATAGGACGTACATATCGTTGGCGATACTGCATAGCCGCGGAACTAAATAGAGTAGCAATATGTAATTTCGAAGTTAATGGTAACGTACGTAGCCAAGAAACTACAACTTGTTTTATTAACTTTATGTCTACAATCCAAAAATACGTCGTCCTATCCTAGGGTTCAACACCAATATATTTGTCATTATACAGGGTGTTCCGTAAATGTCTTTAATCCTTTAAGAGGATGAAAGTAGGGGTCATTTGTGTGAAAAAATTCTAGATACTTTTATATCGAACTCCGCTGGGTTTTCGAGTAAATCGATAATATCGATTTTCGAGATTTTGCATACCTCTTCAGAGTAATTTCGTTATAAGTTGTATTGTAATTAATGGATTGTGACGTTCAAACCTTTATTTAAAAGAACACATATTGGCCTTTCTAAGAATGTATAATATGTTGTGCCTTCAATTATTTAAAAAAAGAGAGTTTTCTCTAGAAATTTTGATTTCACCAAAATTTTTTTCGCGCTTCAGTGTACATTTATTCGAAATATCACCATTGCACGAACTTGGCAAAACTATGAAAAAATTTGCGCATTATGTCCCCTTTCCAAAATGACCTCCCTAAGTGCTATCAACAATAACAATCTAAAGTTATAAGCAAACATTTGGAAGATGTACCCATCGAGGTAATCTTGAGTTTTTTCGTAGGATTCTATCTCCTCCTGCAGTTTTTTATCCTACGACAACCATTTGTATGTCATGGTACGGGAATCTGAACTGGCTATTAGATAGGGTGCTTTTGGATTTCGAATTTCGAAAATGGAGGGCGTAATTTCGAAAAAAACACTTTTTTACCAAACTTGATATTTAAGTAGATTTCATTATTCCGCATCTTCATTTTTGCTGGAGGGGCGGGAGTTCAAAGTTTCAGCTTTAAGCGACATATTTGAATAAAAACCACCAAAAATGTCTTTTCGATTTATGAATTTAGGACTTACTTGCTAGAGCAATGCTTGGTTGAGAAAATATAACCGCTTAAAGTTGAAACTTTGAACTCCCGCCCCTCCCAGAGCTTGCCCCTCTCGCAAAAATGAAGATGCGGAATAACGAAATTTACGTAAATATCAAGTTTTGTAAAAAAGTTTTTTTTTCGAAATTACCCCCTCCATTTTCGAAATTCGAAATCCAAAAGTACCCTATCTAATAGCCAGTTCAGATTTCCGTATAATGACATATAAGTGGTTGTCGAATGTTAAAAACTGTAGGAGGAGATAGAATCCTACGAAAAAAACTGAAGATTACCTCGATGGGTACATATTCCAAATGTTTGCTTATAGCTTTTGATTGTTATTGTTGATAGCACTTAGGGAGGTCATTTTGGAAAGGGGACATAATGCGCAAATTTTTTCATAGTTTTGCCAAGTTCGTTCAATGGTGATATTTCGAATAAATGTACACTGAAGCGCGACACAAATTTTGGTGAAATAAAAAATTCTAGAGAAAACTATTTTTTTTTTAAATAATTGAAGGCACAATTATAACTTATTATACATTCTTAGAAAGGCCAATAGGTGTTCTTTTAAATAAAGGTTTGAACGTCACAATCCATTAATTACAATACAACTTATAACGAAATTACTCTGAAGAGGTATGCAAAATCTCGAAAATCGATATTATCGATTTACTCGAAAACCCAGCGGAGTTCGATGTAAAAGTATCTGTTGACTTTTAACTTACGCGGTCGTGACATTAGTAGTCTCGCGATTATGCAGTATCACAGACGATATAATATTTTATGTAAGATTCTGCTGCATTTCTTGATATTCTTATATAGTTGAACATGCAAAATGACGTCACTAGCTATTAGTATAACAAAACAAAAGTTAATGATTCAGATTAAGGTCTGATTATTCTGATCCGTTTATTGATTTGATGGGCCTTGATGGAATTCACGGAGGTGACTTGATAAGATCGGCAAGATCTAAAAATTGTACAACTCCATTTTTAACAATTTTTTTTTTTAAATTTCGCAAATATGTAAAAAATTCTAACTAGGCATGTAATAGCTGTGTTCTTTTGGTTCCGTGCAGTACACTGCAGAACATAGGAAATTGCGAATAGTATTGACTTGTAGAGTGCATAGAAGTAGAAATTTTTTTGAAAGTATAAAGAGAATAATCTAGGTGCCATGACTTTAATTCTTACAAAACGTTAAGCCTGCCAAATTTTGCCCCGAAGAACACAGCAATTGTAAATCAACAATTTAAAATAATATTCTGCTGTTTGAATTAAAGGGTTAAAACTTATAAAAACCATCTAAAAACAGAAAAGTTTAGATCCAGATTTAAGTTTAGTGACCAGGGCTCAATAAAAATTATATAAATAACTAACAAGGGAGCGGCATAAGCGACATATCAAGTGAAAACTTAAGACACTTGTTGTCAGAAATTTTAAATGTATTAGTTACAAAACACTAAAATTGAATGAAAATATAAACTTCAAGCTTTATAAACAACGCTATTTCAAATTTCTAATGTTTATTAATATAATAATAAACTTAAAAAAGTCGCTGAATTCCCGGAACTCTGCAATATTTACTTTCAAAAATGTCAAAGCAAGTCCAATTAAGTTCAATGCGACTGTCAGTGAGTGGCTTATTCACGTATACTGTATTCACTCGATATCCTGCTTCCTTGTTAGTTATTTATTCAATGCTCAATATGGATGAAATTTGTGTGTGCATATTTAACTTTTAATACTTACAGCAAATCGTAATAGAAGGCAAGACTTTCCCACGCCTGAATCACCAATTAACAGCAGTTTAAAGAGATAATCACTGAAATAAACAAAATTAATGTTCAAATATTACATTTAAATGAAGAACAATATACTATCAAAAGTGAATATATAATGTTACAGCACCCAAAACACAACGACAACATCTTAATTAAAATCAGAAAATTTTAATAAAGTAGTTAATCTTGCCATCTTATACCAAAGAAAATGTGAAACCAAGCTGATTTTGAAGCATTATGGTTTGTTCACGAGCGAGCTATATCGCATGGGACATAGCTCTGATTGACTGTAGCAATGTGGTTGTTGCTAAGCATGCTTACTCTTTCTAGCAATGCTCTTCGTTCGGTGCGATTTTCATCTTAACCTTAACATTTATGTTTGTTTGCATTTGTAATCGGATGCTAAAGCTCCGCAGTAATGTCGAAATTTACTATAATATGTGAATATATCAATATAAAAATATATATATGTGTAAATTTTACAATAATATTTTCTTGCCATCACAAAGCCATAACAAGTTAATGTGGAAAAGGATAGATCTTCATACTAGCAATAAAGAAAATAAGGGGTGGTTTTGAGCTATGTATTGAAAGCGTTAGGTAAAAAAAGAGCCTTTGAGATGATTATGTTATTTGAAATACATTTAATAATAAAGGACATTGGTGATAGTGAAATCGAAATACGATGTACGTTGTTCAAAAAAAAAATCTGCAATACTGAAACAGGTGAAAGTAGAGATTATTTTCAGTCGACCAAGGTTTGCGGTTATACAAAAGTCTGACACTTGGTACACTCTTTGAAGCTATACATTTACCATAAATGTCAAGGGACAGGAGCAAATTATTTTCATTACTGTCAGCTTTTCGCAGAGAACTCCACCACACCAAGATTCCATAGGTGAGGATAGGTTTTACAATAGTGGTATACATCCAATGGATGATGTGAAGAAGGATGCTTTATCTCGTGCCAAAAAATTACCGCCTTTTTGACACGCTCATTCAAATATATGCTGCAGTTTAATTTGGAGTCTAATATCACCTCTAGATATTTGCCTTGAGTTTTCAATTCAGTCTTAGAAAAAGCCACAAATACAGTTGGAGCGTTACCTGGGCCCCTGCATTCTCACTCACCCACCATTTAGGTATTCTAGAAAACAAAGGGAATGAAATGTACACTGTTAAATAAAATATTCCACCATCAAGCCGATCTACGTTAACCAATCTCTCGATATTCACCGACTCTATTGCTCTGGCTCTTGATGAAGCAAACAGTTGCATGTTTTTTATGCGGATATATCTAAGGCATTCGATAGAATAAACCATAAAGTAGTCATAGATACGCCAAAGGGATTGAGCTTTGATTCTAATAGTACCCTCTGGTTTGAGTCATATCTCTCGAATCACCATCTAACGGTTGTAATTAGCGGATTTTTGTTTAATTCATACACGCAAACCTCGGGTGTACCCCAAGGCTCGATCTCGATGGCCCGCTTCTTTCTTGATTGCCAATACCTACAAAATGACATCCAGAAGCTGCTCTCCTGGTGTTATAAAAATCAACTATCCTTAAACGATGATAGCAAGTGTATGTCCTTCTCAAGAAAGTCATCCGCGTATCCGAAATCAACGATTTAGGAGTAAAATTTGATAGCAAGCTTCGCTTTGACTCGCATATTAATCATATTACCAACAAAGCTTTTAAGACCTTGGGGTTTGTCTTAAGGTGCGCTAGGCCATTTAAGCAGCTTTCTTCGCACATAACTATGTATAATACCTTGGTTAGATTTATACTAGAGTACGCTTCCCCAATCTGGAACCCTTTCTAACGACGCATTTTAAACTTACAAGTTCATATGTGGATTACAAAGACCGATTGGCCAAATACTCTATGTTATCCTTAGATGCGCGTCGTTCCTATCTCGACGAAATGTTCCTGTTTAAAATTTTGCATGGGTCTATTGATTCATCCCAGTTATTATCCCTATTAAAAATCTGCTTTCCTAATCGGCTCACCCACCAGCCACTCACGTTTCATATTGATGTTCCTCGCACTAACTTGCGCTTTAAGTCCCCTTCCGTTCCAAATGCCTACAATGTCTTATATAATGATTTAGATATATTTGGTGACAGTTTTTCGAGTTTTAAACGCAACCTCTTGATTGTAATAAATTGTCTGAATAATTTTGCTATTTTAAAATAGAGTGATCTGTTCCACCCTTATTTTTCTGCTTCCTTTCTCCTCTTTCTTACATATTCCACTTGCTTCGCCTTCATGCCTATTTGTTATTCTTTTTTCTTCTTCTTTCTTTCTTATTATACTTCTTAATTTATCTCGATTATCTTTGCTTGTTATATTACTTCTTATTTTTTTATTTTTGCCTGTTTAGAGTTTGATGCTGTTTGGTTTTTCTTAGTAATAAATAGACTTTCTCGTCCTTGGATTTTTGGATTTGTTTTCGAGACTTAAGTCTACGATGTATTAAATAGTTTTAGTTTGTTTCATTTCTATTATACTTTTTTGAAATTCTTTTTTGTATTACTTGCATATTATCTTCAGCTATTCCTATGTATTTGTATTCTTTTCTTTTTTTATTTATTTTTTTAACTAAAGTTGTTTAGCGGTAGTAAGTAAGAGCATGTATCTGTTTTGCTATCGCATTAATTTCTCAAATAAATAAAATTGTGGTGAATATTTTTGACTTTATATATGCTATAGAGCCTAAACTACTATCCACACAGCTTGGTTCCTTACCTTCCCAAAGGCTACACTTACAATATACCTTCCTTAACAAAATAATAAAATAGTTTTGATTACAAAGTAACCTTACCATTGCTGAGTAATAATTGCATGTTCGTATGTGCAGCCGAAGTCCGAATCTGTAGGCAGCTACATTCGATATCAACAGCCCACGGCATGCCATGACGGCACAGCGACATATACAATGTTAGGAAAGGTATAAAAATTTCATTTCGGTTTGGAAGATAATTAAGCAAGCTTTAGATTATCGGGGCAGATAAATTAAACACAAATGGCCGTGTCGAGTACCGCATATCCAGTAGTAATATCTGACTCACTTTTCCACAGAAATCTAGCTCATTTAGCTTCCAGAAAAAAGAAACAAGTGTCATCGCGTAAGTGAGTGTGTTGACTGAGTGAATATGCAGAATAGGGGCTGTTGAATCTGAAGAATATCAATCTGGATTTAGAACAGACCATTCATGCGAATCTATAGTTTAATTGATTGTGATATAAAAAGAAGAAATAGATAGTTTAGGGGTGTTCCTTGATTTAAACGGGCCTATGATTCCATCGACAGATGTATTTTAATGAATAAACTTAAAATAATTATGATTCGTGAAACAAGTAATATTAATAATCGATAGGGAGTACCGCAAGATTCAGTCTTAGCGTCGCTTCTACATAGTATGTATATTAATGACACTGGGTGCTTACTTAGGTATTTAGAAATAAGGCTTTTTGCGACGCTGCATTAATTTTTATATCTTCTGATCAATTTAATTTTTGCAAAGCGGTCCTATTATAATCCATTTATCCAATTATAAGAGAATTCAAACTTTTTCTTTAATTATCACACAACTTGACGACCCGCCCGAACACGATTTATCGCCTTTACTGTGAACTCAATATTCGAATTGAACTCCTTTTCTCTTCACTCAAGATCCTAAAGGGGGAAACAAAATTCCACAGTTTCGATCCGATTCGTACAAATGTCAAATTTGCTTATATGATATAGGTACGTGCAATTGGACACATTACATCGAAATGGCTCGAAGCGAAACGGAGAAGTTGAGCAAATTTCAAATTTTACGGATGACATAACCTAAAAAAATCATCTGTAAAGATTTGTTTATACTCAAAGATGCATGAAAAGGTTTTTGTTGAGAAAATAAAAAAAGACATGAATTATATGACAAAAAAAGAATGTTTTCATGGATGGATGTAAAGCGAAAAGACAAAATCTGGTAAAATTTTAAAGAAGTGTTTGAAACCGAACGGAATAATTGTGCTCATGCATCCGTTAGATCGAAATGGGTTGGATCGAATCGGATCGAAACGTCGGAATTGTGTTTGGCACTTAAAAATCAGTAAATACAGCTAAATCCTAATATTGCTACTGCCCACCATTATGATAATCCTGAAGCCGGCATTTATTACACCTTTTTCAACATTCTCAGATATTCCGAGAATCTATCCATTTTAATTATCCTATCGTAAATGATAGTTCACATTTCCTATACTTAACTGTGTAACTGCCTACACTAGCTGTGTTCTTTTGTGTCCGCAGAATAGGGCAGAACAAAAGATACACAAAAGAACGCCTCGTACATTTTCATAGAAGATTTATAAATGAAGCGAACAGTACAAATAGCTCGCTTCAATCGACAGAACAATTTGTTCTCTCCGTATATGGGAGTTCTAGAACAAGGTACACAAAAGAACACAGCTACTGTCGGCTTATGGCCGAGTCGTCAAGTAGGGTCCCATAATGATCGTGCCAGATGGGAATTGTTTGGCGGTGATCATTACAGAATATATACAATTTTTGTATTTATTTGATTGAAATTTGTTTTTTGAATTAAATTTTTAACTATAGCTTTTACTTCATTAAGGGGCATACCGTGTGATATGTAGATTCCTAGACATGTGTAGAATATGCTGATAAAGTGATTTTCCAACCAATATTCGACGTCGTTGGAAAGTTACAACAGTTAGAAGAGCAGGTGTTCGGAGAGCTTAGTGGAGTACGGCACCGAGCCTTTTGTGTAGCTTGTGTTTCTTACCTGAGACATTTCAATACACACGTACATTCATATATATATATATATATATGTATGTATAGAGAGAGATTTTCCCAAACTTAGTTTCAAATACAACGGTTAGTTTAATCTTGGTTTGGCACCGAAGACCGTAACAGCAACTACGAAACAGCTTTAAGATAAGTTTTCCTTAAAACTGCGTTTTTCTAACTGGTCTTCACGATATCTCAAAAACGGTTTGACCGATTGCGTTGAAATTTTAGCGGTAGATTCGGCACATGTATAGTCATCGAGTGAACTTAAATAAAGTAAAAATTCCGAGCCGTTCAATTATTCAATTTTTGAATGATTCCAGTTTATTCGATAGCCACAGCTTCATAGATTGAAACACCATTTGGTTTTTTGATTTCAGATAAGCCAGTCAGCCGGAATCATGGACACCGTCGACAAAATTTTTCGACATGGGTGCCTTTGGAGTGGTGCAAACACACATTGTGATAGATTTTTATGTGAAAACATTCTGACTTACAGTTGCAATGTCAATAAATATATAGTAAAAAGTTCAAACTTCTATGTTTTTATTATACGTAAAAAAAAAAAAAAATACCAAAGAAAGCTTAAAAAACCAGGGACCGAATCAGTTATGACTTTTTACGAAAAAAGTCAATTTTACTTGATATTCCTGACCTGACTTTTTATTTTATCTGGCAGCTTGGCTTTTTATTTTATCTGGCAAAAATGAAAAGCCAGCTTGGCTAGAAAAAATAAAAGCCGGGCTCGCTTCTTATATTTTTACCGAAAAAATTATCAAGCCGTTGCGCTTGCTTTCTAGCTTCAAAACTATTACCGGCCAGGAATAACAAGTAAATTAAGCTTTTTTTTTCGTAAAAAGTAAAAATTCATAACTGATTCGGTCCCTAAAACTAAGAAGCCAGCTTGGCTTTTTATACTTCCGGCTTCAAAACCTGTTACTTCCAGCTCGAAAAAATAAAAAGTCAAGCTGGCTTTTTATTTTTGGCAGAAAAAGTAGTTGGGCACCGCACCTTGCATCGCCCCCGTATCAACCATTGCACTGCAGCCTCCCACTGCACACACGAAATGAGTTGTTATTTCTTTTGTATTTCTTTGGTAACATTTATCCTGACTGGGGTAAATTTAATAGATTTAACGTGTTTTAGTAAATTTTCTTCTGTGGAGTGCTTTGGTAACATTTATAGCGAGTAAATTCAGTAGATTTATGTATGACAGTAAAATATGGATCCTTTTGGTCCTGTTTTTAGATGTTAACATCACATTTTTAATAGCTTGCTAACATGTTAGATCATTAGCTCCTTGGCAAAAGATAAGATTTCGAACTAAGGTTATGCAACTTCTCGTGGAAGAATTTCATGATAACGATATCGAGCCTAGTAAGGGTAACTAGCCATTTATTTATCGGAATGAATTTTCAGTGATTTTTCCATGCAGAATGGGAACATCAAATAACTAATTTATTTTTTATTTTTGTAATCAAGCAAAAAAATTCTTAGTGTAACGTGACCAGTAGTCTTTCTATTATTCCTATTGGTTGATTGTGGGAATTCTTCCAATTTTTCACAATTTGTCGTCCTCTTCAGAGGAACTGCAACTAGAGTGTTGAATTCTGTCTATACCCACCCTTCAATGAAAATTGGACTGCGCTTTCGCAATATCTTAACTTACTTCAGAAGTCAAATATTCAAGGTTTCTTTAGGCAATGTGCAGTGCTTCACTGTGGCCATTAATTCCGCGATGTGCAAGGTGCGATGTGCTGAATGATTGCTCTTGTGCTGTGCTAAATGCGGTGCGGCGTTGTGGCCATGCACTTAGTAATTGGGTTCCCGTTGTTACCCTTTGGGTACGGAACCCTCAATATGAAAAAAGGGTTACATTTTGGGTACAAAGTGTGATAGGTATTTTAAAGCCTAGCTTTTGGGCTACTTAAATTCAATTGAAAAATTAGTGTTGATGACATGTTTTTGATAGAAATTTAGTTAAATAAAAAAAAACGAGTTAAAATCCCAAAATTTTAACTTTGTTGAGGAATAACTTAAAAACGGAGGAGAGGAGGGGAAGTCTGTAAACTATTGGAAAGGTCCAACGATTGTCAATCTAACAAATTTTAAATCATCATCATAGGGTGTAACGTTATCATTAAGTCGCATTATCTCCGAAACCGTTTGGATTTACCCTCTCCCACCCGTACAATTTTTTGCTTGTCTAAGCATGACTTATTCATAGCCTGCGGGTGCCAGACCGCTCACGTAACACCTTGTCCATATGAAGCGGACTGGACTGGACTGGATTATCGAACTCCGCAATAAGTCAATCGGTATTGGAATGGTTTTGGTTTCATGTGAACACTGAATGGAATAGAATGGATTAAATTCGGACGTCGAAATCTTGTGACACTTCGTCGGCGGTGATAAATTCTTTTTATGTTTTAAACAACAAAATCCCGAATAATCCATATGTGCGTAATTCATACAATGATAAAAGCATGTTCTTGCAACCCACGGACACAACGGAAGTACAACACATCATTAAGAATTTAAAAAAAGATTCCGCACCTGGCACCGATGGCATCACGGCGAAGACCTGAATATCCTTGTGGAAGTGATAAGTGAGCCTTTGTCCTCCCTTATCAATGGAGCGTTCCTGAACGGTGAATACCCGGATTGTTTAAGGGAGACTCTGGTTATCCCAATACATAAAGGAGGTGACACAACAAACCCAAGTAACTATCGCCCAATCTCACTCTTAAGTACAATAGGGAAAATCTACGAAAAACTATTAGATACAAGAATAACAAAGTTTATTTCTGCTAGTGGAGGATTCAATTAAAACCAATACATATTTCAAGATAAAAGTGGTACGGATTCAGCAATAACTGAATCAATGCACATGATAAATGAATACTTAGACGTGGGTATGTTTGTGTGGGTTGTTTTTATCGATTTACGAAAAGCCTTCGATACAGTTGACCACGAGGTTAAAACTAATGATGTCATCAAAGATTATTTAGCATGCCGAAAGGTCAGAACTAAGATAAATGGAAGACTCAACACTTCCTTACCATTTCGCCCGGGTGTACCCCAAGGTTCTATAATAGGATCAACACTACACTTGTATATAACAAACAATTCATCTGCTGGTCTAATGGGCGGAAGTACCATATATTTGTGGATGATACAAATTTGATTTATTACGTCGCAAATGAGTAAGAGTTGGAAAACAAACTAAAAGATGATATGCTAAGATTAACATAACAAGCTTTCTCTCAATGAGGATAAAACAATATACATGGTGCTTAAACAACAAAACAAGGCTGAGATCTATCCAATATTAAGTATTAACTCCAAGCAAATAGAAAGGGTAACTGAGGTGAAATACCTAGGTATGCATATTGATGAGAAACTCAACTGCAGCAGGCATGTCGACGAAGTAGCTTCCAAAATCAACCCGTATTGCGAGGGCCTCTTCTTAAAAAATGATACAGCTCTTGCAATTTACAATGCACATATAGCGTCGCATATTAGATATGGATTACTAGCGTGGTGTCAGTGCATTCAATCCGAAAAAAATAGGGTGAAGAGATTGATTAGTAGAGCCCTAAAAATTCTATTCAGTATGCCTTGGAGAGCACCTTCGACGGAATTACACGCATATACGAAAACTCTAAGCATTATTCAAATGACTTACTTTTAAAAAGCTACATTTATTCATAAAACTCATCAAAACAAATATACGAATAGACACACAAAGGACGAGGAATAGAAAAAACTACGAGTACAGCAACCTAAAACAAACAGAATCAGAAAAGGACGGCGACCAAAATCTATAACGAGCTTCCTGAAGTTATTAAGGCAAGCTCAAGCTTTAAGGTATTCAGTTCTAAGCTAAAGGGCCTATTGACTGCAGATTGATTGAATGAACTTCATATACATCTGCAATCTGCATTTGAATAATGAATGATATGAATAATCGGAATTTGAAAAGCGCACACAAAAAAAAACAAAATAGGAACAAACGACTTCTATAAAATAATAGGAAAGCTCTAAAATAAAGTCAATATAATAATAAAAATTACTCTTCTCTAATACCAGCTAGATACTGTCTGAGAAGAGGTTAAACCATAATATAATGTCGATTTCGATGGAACTTCAGTCCAACACCAGTATTGCACTTTTTCCAGTAGTGCAACACTGAAAATGTTCGATGGGACAATTTACATAACAGAAGTGCAACATGAGGTTTGCATTGATTTCCCCTACTTGGCACTGGATATTTTGTCGGTGTTACAAATATGTACATATTCAAGTTGAATTGTCATCTGCTCTGTCAAAGTGTACTGTCGCGATTATTTGTGAAATTTTGGAGTAAAATGAATTAACAAAATTTATTTTGGTAATTGGCATAAAGTTAAGAAGAAATTTGTTTCTATATATCAACAAAGAGCATTTATTACGTTGGACAGTTCCGTGTATACAGGGTGTTTCCCACTAGGAGGTCAGTAGAGCGGGAGGTGATAGTACTCACTTAGACGAACCAAAAATTGTATGGCAGGGGGGGGGGGCATATCAACCGTTTAGAAGTTACAGGGTGATTAAGAAAAAAGCCAGTATTTCACAAAACACCCTGTATCTTATAAACTACAGGGTGTACGGTCACAGCTCATTGTATGCAGAACTTCATGGCCTTTCCAAGGACTGCTCAACCACCTCCACACCCCTCAACTGTAAGCTGCAGACTCTCCTCTTTAATATTACACCCAATGTCCTATCTGAAGCCCTTTAAGAGTTATTAGATCTAAACCTATTCTCAAACCTATTATCAACGATAATTTGTTCCCTTAGCACGTCATTTAAAAAAATATCGTCTAATTTCGGTGTGACCTGAGTAGGTTATGAGTTAATAACTGTTTAACAGCTACAGTTAACACATAGGGTGTAATAGGTCAACTTAAAGAGGAGAGTCTACAGTTTATAGTTTTTATAAAAAAAAGATATGCTAACGACCTTTTTGCAAAAATAATAGAGGTTAAATTAAAAAAAAATGTAAGAAAATCCGAAATTTTTAGTTTAGACAACAATAATTCTTGATGGGAGAGGGGTGTGGAGGTGGTTGACCAGTCTTTGGGAAGGCCATGAAGTTCTACATGCAATGAGCTTTTAAGTGTGACCGTACACCCTGTAGTTTATAAGATACAGGATGTTTTGTGAAATACTGGCTTTTTTTTTTAATCACCCTGTAACTCCTAAACGGTTGATATGCCCCCCCCTGCCATACAATTTTTGGTTCGTTTAAGTGAGTACTATCACCTTCCGCTCTACTGACCTCCTAGTGGGAAACACCCTGTATAATACACAAATCCAGGAATACGACAGAAATATGTTCGATGGACTTCAGTGCTCCCAGTTCCTCGCTGCCAGAAAAAGTGCAACATTGAAATGGTCCCATCGAATTCGACATAAGATGAATGCCCGTATGTAATTTTGTATGGTCACTTCTCTGTGCAAGTATGATTTTTGAAGTGGATTTTCCCATCTATTTCTAGAACGGTTCGTCGCACAGAAAAAAATATTTGAAGGATTTCATATTCTGAAGAAGTTTTTAGTACAATAGAGAAACTGAAAGTACCTAAATAGTTTCGGCCATTTTGAAATTTATGATCAGATGGCAGTGCAGTTCTTTACCTGCGATTTGAAGTGACAATATAATAATTAAATTCTCATTACGTGCTGTGAATTTGTAATACAATTATTATTTATATCAATAATTGTAACTTGATTGAACACCCATATAATTAAGCTCAGTATCATAGAAGGACTACAGTGTAGCAAAATTATTGGGATGATAGGACTAGGAGCAAATGCAGCAAAATGCGCGTCCTTCGTGCTGCAACAAGTAGCCTGGCCCTTTTAGTGGAGGTCAGTCTCGATTCTGAAAACAAGAGAAGAAGAAGAATATGTTTGCTGGGCTCTACGAGTAAGAAACTAAAGGAGAGGCCATTTGCATGCCATTTTTACGTGCCGAGCCTGATGCTTTTTCTCACTTCTAACATATGGTTGTATCTCTATCTACATGTACCCTAAAGTATAGTTCACACAAGCGAAGTTACTGTCCCTAGTAGCCTCGTTTTCAGTCCCTCACCTCCTCTTGACATACCCATCAGTTTGCTTGCGTCAGTACGAAAACGAGTTCCACTCACTTCAACTTTTTAGCGAAGTGGAACCTGAGAAACACATCCAGAACTCATTCGATGGTGTTAAGCGATCAGTAGTAAAGTCATCCATCGGGCGGCCTACATCGAACAGCATAAAGTCGGCGTCGCTGAGATGTATGCACGCACACTGCACTGTGTGTGACATGCATACGAGCCGAGCACAGTAAATGGCAATATCATCATAGTCAATTCAAAAGCTCTTTTAAAATCGAGGAAATATTGCTGCCATATATTTTTCAACTCTGTTATTGCTTCTCTATGATTATCTGAACATATACACGCAATGGCCTCTTCTTTAGTTTCTTACTTAGATGGACTTACGTGCTCCACTGGCAGAAAAAGTGTACAACTGGTTTAAAGTTTATGCTCTGAGCTTATTAAAACTCCCTGTCGTTCAAAATTTCTCAAATTAGGTATTTTTTGACAGTGCTCGAAAGCTTATGGAATTTATTTCTATATATCAATAGGTCCATTCGTTTGCAAGCTTCAATACCTGTCATCCTTGCTTTTGACACAGCATGATACTATGACACTAAAGGGGACTAATACAAGGGGTAGTTCCAAATAAACCCATCAAATCCTGCCAACATAGAACCTTCCAGTCCTTAACTTCCTAAAACTCCCCTAACATATACAATCCTTACTCGCTTCCAAACCCTCCCAAATTAAATAACAAACTCGTATGAGAAATTCATTTATTACAGCTGATGTGGCGCAGCAGCTGTAGGAAGAAGAATCAACAACATCACGTGAAGTCAACAACTTCCAAACCAAACATCAAAAGGAAGAAAAGAGAAGACATCGAATCGAACTGAGGGCCAAAGATGAGCCCCAACGCCCTAAAGAAGACAATACGTAGGATGCGAAAAATCATTAATTATATCCAAAGAAGGAAGACAGCGAAGAATTTGTAAGGCGCAAACGCACTTGACTTGACTTTGCAAGCTTGGTGTCCAGAATTACACCAAGCCATTGGACGAAACCACAAGCTGCAGTATGCGATGACTTTTCGTGGATGGCAGAACTTGTAGGGCTCCCGCCGCGGTTTCGCCCATTTGTTTGTGAGGTGCACTACTAGATTAAATTAAGGCTAAAACATATTATACTTTAGTGCCCGACGCGGCGTGACAACACGGCAAAATATTAGAGAACGTGTGTTCGCTATTGTGCATCACGCATTAACCGCGGCGCGACAGCGCGGCAAAGTTTTTGCGGCGTAGTCATTTCTAATCCTAAATGTGCTGCTCACTTTCAGTGGTGCCAACAACAAAATTATATTTGGGGAAGGCAACTTCTAATGAAAATATGTAATATTATAAGAGCGCTATATCTACCCTGCTGGGCACTTATTGCAACCTGTGTCAGCGCGGGGGAACAATTTCAACATTCAATTTTCCTCGTAGTCGTGCCGCGCATCAAAGTGTAACTTATTTTAGCCTTTATCCAAGCCATTCGTTTACTTGTCAAAAGGGGGTATAGTGAACACTGAATGTGATGTTTGTGCACCATCGAACTTATGGATGCAAGCAGTGTAGAAAAGAAGATGGTTTCACAATTGTCATTTGCTTAGATTATACAGCTATATAATCTAAGATCATTTGTTGATTTCTTCTTAAGCAACTAAGTATATAATAACTGAAATATATAAATTGATTTGAATAATTTCAGTAATCTAGATAATTAAATTGACTTGTGGTGGTAAAACAACCAAATAAGTGTATTCAAATAATTAAATTGAATTTTGATAAATATAATCAAGAATTTTTAAATAATATGAAATCAACAGTGTCGAAAGCGACATAACATGTGGTCGGGCACTGGAGCTAAAAAGTACCTAGACGAAAATTTGTGCATGTGTGAATTGTTAGCTTTTTACTCGAATTTTTATTTGTGAAGTGAATATAATTCTGTAAAAAGATTTATAATTAGAATGCAGGCATTGCTTTGGATTCGAATTGATTACTTTGAGTCCCATCGAAATTGACATTAGTTTCCAAGTAGATTCGTGTCAAACCAAAGAAAAAACACAAAAATTAATTTACCCCTGCTTACGCTTCGTATAACGTTGGGTATCGTGAAAGTTAAAGAGTACGATTATAGATTATATAGAAAAACAAGTAATAAGACCTTAACAGATGTTCATAATGGAAATGGATCAAATAGACAAATATGGATAAGGAAATAAACAATTCTTTGTGTGCTATTGGAATACAAAGCTTTTGCTTTCATGATCTTGTTTGTTGACCTCGCTAGGTTAGTTAAAAAGCGCGCTGACTATTATCTTGGGTACGATTCCCACTTGTCTTCGTCCTGTGCTTCTTCTACTTAATACTTGCTTCCACTTCTACATTTCCTACCAGTCGAAAAGGACATATAATATACATATCTCCGTTTAGTTTCCTAATAATGTAAAATGCTATAAATAATATGTCTAATGTTGAATCCTTTTCAACGAGTTCTACACCGGTGCAGTGCAGCTTTACGTGTTTTTATTTTTGTAATGCAACAACAAAAACACATAAAGCTGCATTGCACAGAACTCGTTGAAAAGAATTCAACATAGGTGTACCAAACGAATTTCGAAGCCGTACAGCACGGGTTACCATAATAAAATTACTTTATATTTTATATTAATAGGACTAAATCGAATCGATCTATAGTTTGCCTGCATGGAACAGGATGATCCCTTCCTACAATCTGATTTTTGCATTAAGAATGAGATGAAATGATGAAAAATTTTAGAACAGACAGTAGTATAAAAATAGTATTTACCTAGCAGCGACGCTTGGTATTTTATCCCTGGAATGGATAGTAAATGAAAACATATATTTGTGTGGTGGAAGCTTCATGTCACAAACTGTTCAAAGTAGATACGCTGCAGTACTTTATGGCTAGAAAAATTGTACCACGGAATATTCTACAGAGGCAGAAACATGAGATTTGACCGTTCTACAGAGGCAGAAATTTGAGATTTGACCTTTCTCTTTGTACTGTGGACCAATATAATTATAATTGTCTGCTTTTCCAAACAAAGACCATTTTTCATATCAACATCTCAATCACTAATAAAGCCTCATTAATACTAGATTTCTTTCATGTTTTGTACGCGCACAGTCAGTGTTTGGCAGTTTAATTTTCTTGTATATAGCCAACCTGACACTAAATATTTCAATTTCGTATATCAATCATGCCTATATGTACACTTTTCAAAAGCAAGAAGCGCTCCTTAATTCATGCTTGATGTCGCACTGGCAATACATATATGTACGTGTTTATTTCAATGTGGATTTGTCATCTTGTAATTTTCAAATAACTCCCTTATCTTGTGTGATAAGTACTTTCGACGGGATCTCGGGATAACGAATAAATTTAACATCAATTTGACCAATCGTTTGAAATAATGCCTGAGCAGATTGTATATTTTGTATTCCTTTCCTTTTAACCAGTGATTTGCCTTATATCCTCAGCCACCTTACGCCCATTTTACCAGATTATTAAATGTGAAAAAAAAAACATGATATTTTTGCTCACTTTGAACAGTTTTCTATTTACACCCGTATTACGTATTGGAAATATTCACATAGAAGATTTAATATACGAATTAAAATAAATAATAACTAAAAACACAATTGTTAAAATTTTGACATTTGCTAGAAGGAAACGAAAAGAATGAGTCATCGACATCGCAGCAGACTTTCAATCTTTATCCAAATCATGACAAAACATGTAAAACGTGGAGATTTACACCTTTTAACAATTTTTTAAATAAACAAAGAACAGGGCACTGTACAAAGAAATTAATTTAAAAAAACAACTTACTATTCGGGACTCATCGCAGACATTTCTGATAACTTCTTTTTGTTTGTGTATTCTAGCAAATTTCACGCAATCACTTGTATCACTCTCACTAACCAAAAATATTAGTAATACTCTGTTTCCTGCCACAATTGTATAATTCTGGACAAGACGAAAACTTTGGAAAATTATTTTTATTCCCCTTAAAATCTCAATTAATAGAACAATGGCGACCACCTCTTTTGCTGTATTTTCTGTACTTTGTGATTGACGTAAGTACTTTTAACTTAGTCATGACATAAACCGCCAAGTGGCAGCCTACATTCACGTCGAAAGTTAACAGTCACTTGCTAAATTAAACTTATGGGCCTTCCCACACGAGCAGTCTTTAAGAAGGAACGAATTTCCTCCCCTTGTGCTGAAGCGTGTCAGTACAATAACGTTGCTTCTCGTGGTTCCTTATATGATTACCGAAATTAATTGTGTGCGTGTTCAATTAACTCACAGTTTTTGATACAAACAATAACTGTATCACAAATTTACAATACGTATTAACTATTAAAATTTTATATTATCACCTCAAATCGCAAGTAAACACCTGCACAGCCGTCCGATCACAAATTTCAGAAATCTCGCAATTTCAAATTGGCGGAGCTAATTTGCTTGCAGTAGTATTGGTATGCTGCCCGTAGTCCCGATCAAAACTTGGTAGTACGGAATTATTGCTACCACCGAATACTTCTCACCCGTAAAAACTGACTAAAAACTTCCGCGTGTGGGCTCTGGCAATAATCCTCAAGAACGAAAACTGTTGTATACTGCAATGTGTAAGCCCTATCAATCATAGTAGCTCCGATGATAATAATTTGACATTATACAGTTTTCAAGATGTCGGAAAAATATTTTAGAGCGGAGCTTTTTAAATTAATAACTTTATGCTGGTAAAATGAGTTTTTTAGGATCATATACATTACATCATTTACCATGACCTCCCCTTCCTTTTTTCTCGATTCTGCTACTTCCGTTTTTGCTATAATTGCCGATACACAAGCCCTTACGTCTCAATGCCATATTTTTAAATGAATTTGCATTTAAGACGTGCATTCAGGTGTCACGCACCGATAAGCTTTGAAGCGTTGTGATGTGCATGTCACGTGACTTGAAAAAGTAGGGATACACACCGCACACAGACCGTGCGTTCAGGTGTACACACCGATGAGATTTTCAGCACATCACATCATTGAAAAAGTAGGGATAGCACCTGAACGGTTGGTATGCACTTGATTCGAAATGTCAATTTTGAAAGATCTTTAAGAATAAAACTACGCTAAACGTCAAGACTACTAAGCGCACCGGGACAATGACAATACGTTACCAGACCGTAGCGTAAAACTGTGCACACCGATGTGCTGGGGAAATGACAACGATTCGGTCGCCTGAACGACATGATGTGTAAAAATGTGACATTATGTGTCATTCTGCGTGCGGCTGAACGCACGGCGAATTGTCAACTGAACGGTTTGTGTGCACTTCGATCCGAAACGTCACTTTTGAAAGTTGTCAGTGTAATTTAAGGTGAACATTTTGCAAATAAAAAAGGGTAATAGATAACAAAGTTGCATTACTCGGTGCAATTGAAACATCAAATGAGTTTTTGAAACGCATTTTCTCTTTTCACGTATAGTAATAATTACGAGCTCATTCATGTATATAATAAATTTGTAAAATTACAAAGGCATCTGCTATTCAACAATGGTGATTATTATTATTATTATTGAAGTGACAAGTCGCGTCAATTAAGAGCTCCAGAATAATAAAGAAAAATAGCGGAAGAAATTGGGGAAAATCCCGTAAAAAGTAAGCAGATTGTGCATTGAAGTTGAGTGAGTTAAAGTGTATTGTGGTTAATGTAAAAATATTGTAAAAGACTATTCAAAATTATAAAAATAAATTGTTCAAAAAAATACAAAGCGAGTGACAGATTTGGATTTTCAATTTATTTCGGCCGTTGCCATGACAACATGGCAACCTTAAAATTTCTAGTTCAAATTTAGAAATTCAAAGCGAAAAATAAAAAGTGATAACTAAGATTATTTGCAAATCAAAAAGGACAAAAAAAAAAAACAATAATATAAATTAAAAAGAAATTTCAAGTTGCTCTGCCGTACTCAGAATGAGTATGAGCAGCAGCGATTCTGGGGGGACAGGTGATCCCTCGAAATTAAGTGGGAGAAGGAAGAAGACCACAAATGCTTCTTCTTCTTCTGTCAAAACAATTCGCAAAGGGCCCACAGAAAAGGCCATCAAGGGCCCTACTGAAGAGGTCAAAGGCAAAAACATGCAGCCATCTCTATTGGAGAAGACAATTTCCAGCACAACCGAGATTGTCCGAGAAGAAACTGGAGTAACAGCTCCAAATCCAACCGCTATTTCTGCAGCATCTGTACCTGCAGCTATAGCAAATGAACTGCCGAGGGGTTCAAGCCCGAAACGTCCAACACTGAAGGAAGTAGTTGAAACAGCTTCGGCCTCAGCGCCAAAGCCTAGCGGTCTTGTGATGAGGCCACCGCTTTCATCCAAGAAGGTAAACGCCTCTAAGAAGCAACCATCAGCAGCAACAGCAGTTAAGCCTGACACACAATTGGAGCTTTTCAGCCAGCTTTATGCCCAGCTTTCTGCTAAAGCTGACTGAAAAAGCCGAATTGAACACAACTGGCGTTTTTGACATTTGCAACTTTAACTTGTTTTTGTTGAGAACTTTTATTAAGGACAGTTAATGCATTCGATTTGCCAAAATTACGATAAATACATGCTTCTTTGGATAATTTCGAGATGTACCAATTATATGTAAAAATAATACTGAGGTTTTTTTTATGTCCCACAGGACTGCTTATTTTTTACTCACTATATATTTTAATATTTTTGGTAGCTGTTTACTTCTTAAATGTGTCAAAGCAATTCTCATCTGATATTCGACATTCGCACAGTTGGCAACATTAAAAATTCCCTCATGTTGGCAGTCATTGGGCTTGAAATTTGCAATTTGATCAAATCTCAAGCCAGCTTGAAGTTGGCAAAAAAGTTAAAGCTCCAATTGTGTTCTTCTACATTGATTTACATTGTCAACAAATCTCAAGCTGGCTGAAAAGCTCCAATTGTGTTTCAGGCCTTAGCTCAGAAGCAGCACCACGATCCCCGGCGTTAGTGTCAGGGATCTCATATGCTCAGGTAAGTGGCAGTTCCCAGAATAGTTCCACTATTGAAATTTTAGGAAAGGGCATCACTCCTCGTCCAGCCCCATTGGACGCAGGTAAGCCTCGGCCCAAGACCAGTGCGGGTCTCCAGGGCTTCCTCGACGGGAGATGGCAGGATGAGAGCTACGGTATGCAGCTCGAGCACATCAGAGGATGTCCTCAGAGCGCATACCTGAAGGCAATCTTCCGCGTCGTCTCCTGTGAGCAGCTATTCTCCATGGGGATAATAGCTGGGGGAATGGTTGAGGTGTATACCACAACCCTCGAGAGTGCTACCAAGCTAATGCTTGAGGGCATCGAGGTGGAGGGTAGACACCTTGTGCCATTCCCACTCAGGGAAAAGCCCACGAAGGTCGTGTTTTCACGGGTCCCTATGCGAGCTTGCCATGAAGACCTCCTAAATTTCTTGGGAAGATTTGGGAAGGTTCATGGCAACGTTCGTGCCATTCCCTTAAAAATTGGGGACGAGGGTCTCGGACGGGGTATCTTCGGTACTAGCCGGGAGGCGTCCATCACCTTGAATAAGGGGCGTACGCTTCCAAAGGGCTTTTACCTGAGCTTATCCGGCTCGAGGCACTGGATAGACGTTGGCACCGAAGCGAAATGCCATGCTTGCCATTTGGTAGGGCATTTTATTGCTGACTGCCCCAGGAGAACCGGGAAGAAGGCTGAACCGAGGGTTCCCTCGAAGGAAGCCACTACTACAGTAGTGGATCTGGAGAAGGAGCCTTCGGCCGGCACTCGACCTGCTATTCTGGAGCAGCCAGTGACTAGGGTACCTGAAGCTGTCCCAGAGGCAAAAACGAATAAGGCTATAAACGGTGCCACGTCGGCACGTGAAAACACGGCTACTTCCGACGAGGAGTCGAGTAGCCATTTATTTAAAAAAAAGAGGACGAGGAGGAAGACGAAGGTGGACCGTGTGATGCTGCCTCCTCCAGAGCCAGCAAAGTCAGTCGCTCCAAAACGGCCCCACTCGGAGGAGGACGATAGTGGTGCCCGCGGTTCGAAGGTTGTTGTGAGGGAGGCGGAAGCATCTCTCGAACAGCTTTCGGACTGCGAAATGACCTGTTGGGATGAGACTGGTCTCTCGAGCTTCAGTGGCTACGAGTCGTGTGGTAGCACCATTTCGACTGGTAGCCAATTTGAGGTCTCGAAGGGGATGGAAAACATTCCTAGGGAGAGGATCTCCGAAATTCTTGCCCAGCTCCAGTACAAGAAGAACTCAGATAAAATCTGGAGCATTCTTGTAAAGGAGCTGGAGAGGCCAGAGTTGTTACTTCCTCAGCTTCGAATCCTACAACAGGAGTCCAAGAAGACCATGTAGCTCGGTTAGATCGTCTCCATAGGAAGGTGGAGGAGTTGCTTCAGGAGCATCGCTTGGCCGATTCTCCTCGTCAATAGAAGTCGTACATTCATCGTTTGAGCTTTTCATCTCTTTGAATGTGCAAGATAGGCTCTCTTAACACCGGGGGTTTAAGTGCTCATACAAGATTACACAGCACTATCGAACATGTCAAAATGTTTGATATAGACATTACACTTCTACAGGAGACGAATTTCACACAAGACACATATACACAACTTGAGCGCTATGCTTATTTACACTCTGGCTATGCAATGTTTGCCACACCTGCGCCTCGCCGAGGCTCAGGGGTGGCAATCATTGTATCCAACAAATTTACACTATCGTCTCCTGTCTATACAGATATCTTCCCAGGCTTCGCTTCTTCCTTGGATTTTGTCGTTCAAGACAAACATATCAAGGTAGTAAACGTGTACCTTCCTCATGACTAGGACATTACAAGACAAGTTCTTGATAGTGTTCAGTCCTGTCTGGTGAATTTTAGCGGCGAAACTGTCCTCGGAGGTGATTTCAACTGCACTCTGAATCCCTCAATGGATCGGCACTCTGGAGTTGAGTTCAACTCTGTCAATGCTACTCGATTGAGGAATTTTGTCGGTGTTTTCAGACTCGTGGATATCTATCGCTGGATGCATCCTACGACTAGATCATACACGAGGGTCTCGCGAAATATCCATGGAAGTCTCGCAGGCTCCAGAATTGCTAGACTTGACGTCTCACCTGGAATACTAGAACATTTCGTTGGTGTCACTCATGAAGTGTGTTCGATTAGTGATCATCTTCTTGTGGTGGCGACCAGCACTCTAGTTGAAAGACGAACTGCATACTGGATATTCAACAACTATTTGTTGAATTCCGAGCAGTTCATCAATGAGTTCATTGATTTCTGGCACGATTGGCAAGAGAGGAAAGCTGACTTTCCTTTTCTTAGTCAATGGGGGGATGTTGGAAAGCTCCAGATTCGGTCTTTTATCGAGACGAGTTTCAATCGAAGTGGCTATCAAGCTTCTAGCTTGTCGGCCGAGGTCTCTCGGGTGGCAGCTCTTCTCCCAACTCAGCCGGGGTTGATTCTTTATTTCAATGGATTAAAGGAACGCTTGGCGACACAGACTTACAAGCACAGCTTGGAGTTTGTGCTGCGCGGCCAATCGCGCTGGCTGAGAGAAGGCGATTCTCCGACTGAGTACTTCTTTCAGGCGACTAGACGTCGTACTGCTTCTTGTGAGGTCGAATCGATAATTGATGAATCTGGACAAGTCCTCAACGGACAACAGCTATCAGAATATATTCGAGACTACTACAGTAGTCTCTATTCTGAATCGACGTCGACAACATCCTCGACCACTCATGAATTCCTTGAGAATATTCCCACTTTCTCTGAAGACAGTAAGGAGCTCCTGGATACAGTAATCACATTGGAGGATATGATTGCGACAAAGGATCTAAGGCGACACACTTCACCTGGTTATGACGGCTTGACTCCAGAATTCTTCATACGTTTCAGGGATTTATTAATTCCTGACCTTTTGGAAGTCTTCAATTCGGCGGTTTTGATGCCTTCAGACTTTCCTTCTAGTTGGAGGCGATCTGTGATGCGCTTGATTCCAAAGAAGGGAGATTTGCAGAGGATGGGGAACTGGAGGCCAGTAACCCTATGCAATGTAGACTACAAAATCGTCTGCAAAGCATTAGGGGCGATACTCCGCTCAGTGATTGCTTCGGTAATACACCCGGAACAGTCCTATTGTGTACCTGGTCGTAGTATCTACGACAACATCGCGGTAGCCAAGCATTTGTTTGCCTACCATGAGCAGACAGGTACACAAATGGCCATGATTTCACTTGACCAGCAAAACGCTTTTGATAGTGTCTCGCACGAGTATCTCTTGACTGCTCTCGAGGCATTTGGGTTTCCGCCCAGTTGGCTCGATATCGTCGGGAAACTGTATAGAGATTCAGCGATTTTGATTAAGCATCAAGGACAAGTTCTGGCTCCTATCTCGTTTCATCGAGGTATCAGACAGGGCTGTCCATTGTCAGGTATGCTTTATGATCTTTCGTTGGAGCCGCTACTGGTGAATCTTCGTCGAATGCTCGGACAGTATGCGGTTCATCTGCCATATACCAATGTGAGGCCTCTTAAGTTGGCGTATGCGGATGATCTGTCTATTTTCGTGACAGTAGATGAAGCTTTTCCGGTCGCTCGTGCTGTTTTCGAACAGTTCGAACGTATAGCGGGCGCTAAAATCAACCTTAGTAAGAGTCAAGGCTTGTGGTGTGGAAGGTGGAGAGATCGTACAGATACTCCACTGAACATCCAATGGACTAATACTTGCCTGAAGTATTTAGGTGTGTATATCGGACGCGAGAGTAAATCAAATAATAGCCGCATCACTCTTGAGAAACTCTCTAGAGCTGTAAACTCATGGCGTAGTCGACTGTTTACATTATCCTTAATGGGTAGGTCAGTCGTGATAAACTATTTGATTACCTCGTCCATCGTTCATCTGCTAAAGTCTGAGACGTTTGATGAAGGCTTCGTAGGTCTTCTTCAAGCAAAAGCGATAGACGCCTTTTGGTGCGGAAGACGATGGGTTGCTGAAAGCACGCTCTGTCTGCCAGTCAAGATAGGTGGATTAGGTCTCACTAACTTGGTTGTGAAATCAAGGTGTCTCTCAAGTGCGTGCATTCCAACGAGTGTTCTGCCAGAGAGACAGCTTGATTTCTCAACTGTGGGTGAATGTACTGGGAGGGATCGGCATAGGGGAGTATTACTACCTACTCTCTGTTCGACCACCTTATCCTCGTGACTGGCCACAGGATCTAATCTCAACGATTCAGACCTGGGGCAGAATCAGGCCAGCATTTCACCTTAAGTGGAATGCTCTACGGTACACGCAATTCGCGTCAATTCCAATCAGGTTTAATCCTGAATTAATAGATTCAGTGTTCAGTAATGCTCGGGGTTTTGAAGCTGACACGCATACACTGACAGTTCTCGGAGATATTATTGATATCTCTGGAAACTGCCGAATAAACACTAACACTACACAACTACACGACCTGGCTGCTTCTGCGCGGGAGAGATTTCGCCAACTTGGGACCAGTGACCCTGGCACTAAGTTGGAAGATGCTTTCGTTCTGAACAGACCACCACACACACCTTTCAGCACACTTACAACACGTGTGCTCCGTGACGTGCTTATGTCAATAAGACCTCCGGAGTATACAGGATACAACAGATGGCGAACACACCTCGGGGTGAATATGGGCGTGATGGGAGGGATAACTTGCAGAGTAGTCTACAGTTATCCTTCTAGTTACAAAGATGCTGATGTAGCATTCAAATTGCTGCATCACAGTCTTATGCATCCTAATCAGTTGTCACATATTGACCGCCGAGTTCAGAGGATTTGCACAGTTTGTGGTGGTGAAGGCACCCTGTTTCACAGGTCCTTCACTTGTCCGGCTTTGCAGGGTCTAATGGATCTCGTGCGCGGTATGTGTCAGTTGATCCACCCGAATTTCGGCATTACTAGGACATCGTTTCTATGGGGACCAAGGGTCTGTATTCGAGTGAATTGTTTGATTAGCTTTGTGCTGACACTGGCCAAATCTACAATTCACCTGTACTACATGAGAGTCGAAGATGGGAATCAGAACACTGACCCACAACACCACGCACACGCACTTAAGCGCCACTTCGTTGACAGGTTGAAGAGACGTTTACGTCTCGAATATCTGGCAACGAAAGCAGACACATTCAACAGCACATGGCAACCACTATCGTCGGTGCAGGATGGAGCTCTTGTCTTTCGCTGGTGAGAACAGGCCACAGCATTTGCAACACTAGTCCACGGGGCTTCTCCCCGCTTAGGAATCGTTGCACGTGCGGTGGGAAGGACAAGCACTCTGTTAGAGATGCCAAGCTGGAGGGATGATGAGGGCAGTTTGTAGAGGTCTACGATACTACAGGCTGCCCTCGCGGGACTCTATAACGGTATCGGCTAAATTTTTTCGTTCGTTCGATTTTTCTTTTTTCTAACTCGGTTTCGAACTCGGTTCTAAATTACAAAATTTTATTTTGAAATTCGCTCGTTTAAGGAAATTTTTATTAGTTTATTTTGGAAATTTGGAACTCCTTGGAACTGCCACTTACCCTATTGTCAAAATAGGGACAAGTGAAAATTTTTTTGTTTTTCATCTTTTAGGCATTTTCCAAAATTTTTGTAACCGTATATATTGTCTCTTTTGAGAACATTGTTTTAGTTTGTGCTTTTTTTGTGCCTTTAAATGTTAGTTTATCTTGTTGTCCCTATTGACTTGTATATTGTTATTTTTATATTAGTCAGTTAGAGCCTTTTCTCCTTTTTACAGAGCCACTTTTTGTTTGTTTTTTAATTTTAAGAGTCAATTTATAACGTTTAATAAAGATCTTATATACATAAAAAAAAAAATTATTAATTACGGGAGATGCAGACAGGATTTCTGCCTCTCATCTTGTCACTGCGACCTATAAGATCTATTGTGACATTACCCCTGGATGCCCTAGAGCGCCCATTCCAACTTAAGGTCTTTGATGAAGCTTATAATATCCTTTAAGGCCATTTTTTCGACATCCTCTGGCAGTGGAAATGCCTTTCCTAGATGTCTTAGCCTTATGCGGCACAGAGCTTTACAGTCACATAGGACATGTTCAGCGGATTCATCGTCTTCCATACAGAATCGACAAGTCTCATAATTGACCTTACCCACCTTCTTAAGATGGTATCTAAGTGGGCAATGTCCAGCAAGTAGGCCCGTTATGAGCCTTAGTTTCTTCCTGCTGAGTGTGAGGAATTCTTTTGTCCTCTGTTGCGAGTTCTTTATAAACTTCTTCGCTTGTCTCAGCCTCGGGGTATTTTCCCAGTATTCCTTCTTAGTTCTGTCCTCCCAAAGCCTGATATGAGCTGAGAGGTGACTTTTTGGGTGTCCAAAAACAGGCTTAGGGCCAATAAACGGAGATTTGGCTCCTTCCTTTGCAAGGCCGTCCGCAATCTCGTTTCCCATAATGCCTTCATATCCTGGTACTCAGATCAGTGTCACCCTATTTGTTTCGGCCAGTTGCTTCAAGACAGTAAGACCGTCCCAAACCAGATTTGACTCAAAGGTAAACGAGTTTAACGCTTTAAGTGCTGCTTGGCTGTCTGATATTATGTATATTTTGCTCCACGCATATTTTTGTGGATTATTTCACGAGCGCAGAGTTCTATGTCGTGTGTTTCTGCCTGAAAAATGGTTACTGAGGCCCCCAGTGTCTTTGCGAGATGGCACCTTGGCCCATATATGCCCACGCCTGCTTTACCTTCCATTTTGGATCCATCCGTGTACCATTTAAGAGATCCTTTTTCAAAGGTTAGGTCCCCAGTGTGCCACTGTTGGCGGTTCCCCACGATCACCTTATATGGTGTTTCAAAGTTATGGCGTTTCGGCACAACGTCTGAAATTGGGTTAGCAATCGGGTCCTCTATGAGATCCTGGACTTTCAGGTGGCCAACCAGATTATTTGTACTTAGGAGGTTTGCCCTTTATAGCCTAATTGCACTAATTATGGCCTGCTCCCTAACATGCAAATGTAAGGGTAGCAGGTCCAACATAGCCTCTAGGGCCGCAGTTGGGCAGGTACGCATGGCACCGGTTAATCCTAGACATGCAAGCCGTTGTAGTTTTTGCACGAATGAAGGACTCGGATTTTTGGATTGGTCCCACCCCTATTAACCCTTTTGCTCTTCCATGGATTAGGGATAAAGAAACTTAAATTTTATTCGAACTGAACGCCGACAATCTATTCGCTGGGATATTAAAGCAATGGTACCTGTTATGAATATTATCAGCTAGTAACGAGCATTTATCTTCAAAAGAACATCGGATTAGTTTAAGATGAGAAATAATCAATCATCCATCGTTTTTTTTAATTTGTTAATTTGTACATAAATTAGACCATTGCTAATTCCTTTTTTTTAAACAATAAGTTAACAGATAGTATAGAAAGATTAATGAAATGATCTGTAAAGAAATATCGTTTCTGTCACATTAAGTTTCTGTCATAGCTCACCCGAACCCGCCAGTTCCGTTTATTTTAGAAGACAGAGATATCGTAGCTCAGTGGTATCCCTGTCATGAATAGTAAATTTAGCGATAACGATTAATTTCAATCATGAATACATAGTCCAGAGTTCTCAGGAAAAAAAGGAATTATTAAAAAAAAAATAATAAAATAAATATAGAAAAAAAAATAAAAGACTAAAAAAAAAATTAAAAAAATAAAATAACAAACAAAAAGAATTAATAAAATTAAAAGGAAAGAAATTGAAACAAATCAAAAATTAACAAAAGGAGGAAATAATTGAAATAAATGGAAATAAATGAAATACCAAACTCCAAGCAGTGAATTAAAAAAAAAAGGAAACATTTTAAAAATATTGGAACAACACGCAAAGTACAAATAAATAAAACAACAAGGTGAAGTATGATGCACCACAAAAAAAACAAAAACAAAAAAAAAACATATAAGTGCATAAGAGTTTTAACAAATTCAAAAGAAAAAATTATAATTAATGAAAAGAGCCGTAAAATATAAACATTTTATAGGGCAGAGCCCCATAACAGATATTTATTTTTAGTACAAGAGGTTGCGAACGCCGTATTAATAAAAGATATCGAACTTAATGCTAAAATGTGAAATATCGTAAATAGTGAAACGGAAGCAACCAAGCTACGACCCGAATCAAAAAGAAGTGCAAGGGACAGATGCTTGTGCAAGTGAGCAGAGAGTTTTCCGGTGATTGGTTTTTTGGATGGCAATTGGTTGAGGTCATAAAAGGTGATTGAGTATTTTTGAACTAAAACGTGTTTTTGGAAAAGTTTGGGAGTTAATTAATTAAATTGAGTCGACAATAAAATAAAACAAAACAAAATAAAAGAAAGAAAAGACAGATAAAATAATTAAAAGAAAGAACACTGGATTATCGGGGATTACAATAGATGGAGGACACGAATAATGTGTCGACGAGATGACGCTACCAGAGAGCTCCGTACAGCTAAGTACATTACTGATTAAAATAATTTTGAAAATTAATTTTGTCGTAACAGTTGATAATTCGTGGCTGGCTGGAACTAGGTGTGCTAATCAATTTGCTAACTATAATAGTGATCATTCTATTCTCCATTTTTGACAAACATTTTGTAATTAATCTTTTTGGATTTTGTGAATAAATATTCGATCTAGTTGTTATCAGTACATTTGAGTTATACTTATTTGTGTTGCGGTAGTTTTTAGGTTTTGTGATTTATCCTTCTTGTACAAAAATCACATGGCGCCCATTCTTAACTATCTTTAAATCCACCCCGTCTCCTGTGCAAGCTTTCTACGTGCTGTAGAGAACGTAGCACTTTGTTCAGTACTCTTTTTAAGTGAGAATTCCATGTAAGTCTGTTATCCAGGGTATTTGACTTCCTTTGAGAATTCCACTACTGTTCCTTCAATAGATGGTACTTGTATGTAAAGCTTCGTTTTTCTCGTGAAGGGAACAACTGTTGTCTTACCAGGATTAGCTCGAAGTCCCATTATTTGGCACCAGTTGCAAACTATGTTTAGGGCATTTTGCAATAAATCAGAGATTATCTGATCATGTTTGCCCCTAATTGTAATGACCAGGTCATCCGCATATCCCTGATTGTCATATACGGAGTTGGTTAGTTCTGTAGGAGATCATCTACGAACAGGGACCATAGTAGAGGGGACAGGACCCCACCTTGGGGACACCCCTTGTCAGCCACTACTGTAATAGAGTCCTCCCCCAGGCTAGCTGTGATTCTCCGGCTTTCAAGCATAGCTTTTATCCATTTTATCAAGGAAGGTTCAATTCCTTTTTTGGTAGCTGCATTCTCAATGGCTTCAAAGAAGGTATTGTTAAATGCTCCTGCGATATCTAGGAATGCACATAGGTCTCTTTATCCTCTATTGTCTTTTCTAGTCCTAGGACAAGACTATGTAGGGCAGTTGTGGTAGACTTTCCTGCTTGGTAAGCATGTTGATTTGAGTGCACCGCTCCTAATATAGTTGTCTAACACTTTCTCCATTGTTTTGAGGAGAAATGAAGTTAGACAGATAGGACGGTAGGATTTGGGTAATGCAGGTGAACGTCCTCCCCCTTTAGGTACAAATGTTACCTTAACTTCCCTCCACGTCCTTGGTATGTATCCTAGAGTATAACTTGCTCTAAAGATCTTAATGAGATTTATCAGTATCTCTTCTAGCCCTTATTGAAGTAGGGCTGGAAAGATACCATCAGCTTCAGGCGATTTGAATGGCTTAAAGGAGTTGACGGCCCATTTGACTCTCCTTGGGGTGAAGATTCTGCCAGAGAGACTTTTAATCATATTGGAGGGCCTGCATTCAGGTCTTAGCTCTTCAGGGATTTCGTCGTCATTTTGCATAAATCTCGAATCGGGAAAATGAGTTTGTAGTAACAAACTTACTGTTTCTTCCCGGCTACTCGTGTAGCTGCCATCGACTTTCTGTAGAAGGCCGATACTATTGGTGTGATCCTTAGAGAGAACTTTTTGAAGTCTTGCACTCGTGGGTAGAGCATCAATACCCTCGCAGAGATTTCTCCAAGCTCTTCTCTTGGATTTCCTCAGCTCTTTATTGTACTCAGTCAAGGCGCGATTGTATTCATTCCAAGCACCTGTTGTTTTTGCCTTGTTGAAGAGCCTTCTAGAATTGGCTCATAATCTATCTAGTTCACTGTTCCACCAGGGCACAGCTCGCGTCGTTTCCCTTTGTTTGTTTTTTTTTATATTATTAAGCCAAGCTCAGGGGATACCCTATGATGCAAAGCACAGCGTGGCAGGAAGGAGATAGGGAAAGGATTAAGGGATATGAGGAGAGCGGCGGAGGTGCCGATGTTTGTCGCCCTTAAACTTTCGCAGGCTGTATGCCGGAGGAAAGACAGAAGATGGTAGACTGTTCCACATTCGCACAGTTCGGGATAAGAAAGCATCACGGAATTTTAGTGTACGGCCGAAGGTAATTTGAAGGGTAAAAGGATAAGCGCGGGATGCAGCGCGAGTATTGCGTGCAGGAACTATTCTACAAGGGATCAGACTAGATATTTCATCAGAACATTGACCATGCATATAGCGATAAAGGAGCGAAAGGCATCCAACATTGCGACGGTGCTCGAGCGAGTCGATATGACGAGTAATTGCCACATCGCCAATGAGCTTGCAGGCTCTCTTTTGGACAATATCCAATGAAGCTAAGGCTGTGCGACCAGCCCCGGCCCAGATATGGGAATTGTATTCCATTCTAGGTCTGATGTAGGACTTGTAGAGGAGCGCTATATTTGATGGGCTGAAATATTTCTTACACCTTTTCAAAAAACCAAGACATTTTGATGCTTCTTTGGCAACCGAGAAGATGTGATCTGTCCAGCTTAACTTACTGGAAATATTAATGCCAAAAATTCTTAGTGACGGTGAATCAGAAATTAATGCTCCATCAAACGAAACGGGAGTGGTTAATTGATGGTCTTGTTTTAATGAGATGAGACAGCTTTGGGTCTTAGATGCATTGAATTCGACGCGATTCACTTTGCCCCAAGCGAGAATATTGTCAAGATCGTTATTCAATGATCTAATCATGCAATCTCGTTTAACACATGTGGCGTTCCCTCTGGAATCCGCAAGGGTGTCAAAGGAGTATGCGAAATCAAGGGTACTGTCATCAGCAAAGCTATGGATAGGATTAAAAGTAAGGGAAAGGAGATCATTAATGAAGATTAGAAATAGAGTCGGAGAAATAACAGAGCCCTGGGGGACACCGGCATTAATAGGATGAGGTTCAGATATAACGCCATCTAATACAACACGTATTTGGCGACTAGATAAAAAACTTTCAATCCATAATAGAAGAGGAGGGAAAAGACCAAGTGCTTTGAGTTTGGCTAAAAGGGCTGGATGCCAGACTCTATCAAAGGCATATTTCAAAGAGCAACGATTTTGGACTCACCAAAATTGTGAAGGCTACGATTCCAACGTTCCGTAAGAAAAGTCAGCAAGTCTCCAGATGGAGTTAATGATAGATTCAAAAACCTTTGAAAGAATCGAAGTGATTGCAATTGGTCGATAATTTGAGGGATCGCTACCCTCTCCTTTCTTGGGAATAGGCTGAACGTGAGCTAGTTTCCAAGCAGTTGGAAATTTTCCTGTCGAATAGGACAGGTAGAATAGTTTGCGCAGAGGTTTAGCCAAGGATGAGGCACAGCTTTTAATTAATAGGGGCGAGAAACCATCAGGACCTGCGGCTTTAGAGACGTTGATACCATTAAGGACCTTGAACACATCTCTCGTACGGATGTGTATTGGCTCTTGTACACATCCGCACGGGGGATGCACGACAGGTGCCTGTGAAGTGGGTGGAAGAAAAGAATTTGATGCGAATCTAGCAGCCAAAATATTAGCTTTATCCTGGGAGTCAACAACCACTTCACCATTATTAAGTAGTGAAGGTATAGAGGAACTGCTGAAGTTGTTCCTGATGGTTTTGACCAGTGACCAGAAACCTTTACTACCTTTGCGGCTTGCCAAGATTCTTTGTCTAACATTCTGGTCAAAAAGAATTTTTTCTCTCTGGATAATGGACTTGCAGGTGTTCCGTGCAGTCTTGTAGATTTCTTTCAGTTCTGGACAACAGGACAACTTTGCTCATAGGAGTAGATGATCAATCTGTGCACTCGTGGGTAGAGCATCAATACCCTCGCAGAGATTTCTCCAAGCTCTTCTCTTGGATTTCCTCAGCTCTTTATTGTACTCAGTCAAGGCGCGCTTGTATTCAATCCAAGCACCTGTTGTTTTTGCCTTGTTGAAGAGTCTTCTAGATTTGGCTCTTAAGACGATGATGATAATGATGTTATTGTAAGAGCAGGAATTGATTCTTCACAAAGAACTCATCCCAATAGGATAGAGATTGATTTGGATGAAAGCGATTTCGTTATCTAAAATAAATTATTTTATTAAAAAATTAATTTTTTACTAAATTACGGAATTTTTACCATCAATCAAAACACCAACCGTATTTTCCTTTTGTAAAAAGGAATTATCTTCGTTTAAAACAAAATTATAAATTTGTTCCATTTTTACATCCATTTTTACATCATTTTACAATCAATTGATTTCACTTTGTAAATTCGCACTAAATGTCACTTTTGAAAGCATAAAACAACGCTAAACGTCAAAACTACTAAACGCACCGAGACACTACGCTAACAGACAAGGTCTGTCTGTTAACTCGAATGCTTTTACTCGGTGTAAAAACTTTTACGCATTTTTTACACACAAACCGTCTGTTATCTTTTGAGCTAGTAAATTTATACGTTTCCCCTCTTGCACACAGTTGCACATTTTTACTCATTATGAGGAGGATGTGTAACTTCGATATGCAAGCAGCTAACTGTCAAAAGTATTAAATTTGAGGTTAAGCCGCTTGTTGTGTTATTGAATGAATGTAAAAATGATAATCTAAAGAGTAGAGATTTAATAAAAATTATAAAAAGGGGGTGAGTTTTTAAAACGTATTTCAAATTAATTAATTGTTTTCTGTTTCAGGCAGAAAACAGAGCAGCCAATTTTTTGACATATGGCAAGCTCAACAAAATTTACTCGAGAAGTGTCTGGTAACTTTTGTTGAGTTATCCCTTCTTCCGCATAAAAGATTTTACTTAAAAAACCCTTACAGAGCTAATAAGAGTTGTGGACACTAATTTATAAAGAAATGACAAAACATTTTAGCAGTCTGTGAGAAAGTGTTTGAAACCCTTATAAAACCAACTATAAAACAAATTTTGGCTGCGGAGATATTTTATGGTAGTTGTGAAAACTTCCCTCCAGCAGTCATTTGTTAAAACTTATATGCATTTGTATAATATGGGTCTATTGTTGTCTTATTTTTTCTTTATGAAAAATGTACACGCTCGCAACAGTATTATAAATTTACTTCAGAAATTTGTGAGCAGGAAAAATAATTTATGAAATCAGACTTTGGCATCCAACATAATTTTGTTTGCAATAATATTTGCGTACCTAATGCCTAAACATTAATTTTCGATCAATATTGGAATAAAGTTTTATGTACGTTTACTTTTATTGTAAAATTTATACTTTTAGCTAGAAAAAATACAACGCGCCTACTAAATTCTAAGAATAAGAATAATCTATTGAACTTACATAAATATTTATTATTAAATATATTTGTAATGTTAAGTTCCAAATCGCTTAAAAGATTTGCGTGTCAATAAACGAAATGTTAAATGTTAAAATGTTGTTCGCTGCAATATATTCATTTTTTGTTATTATAAAATGGACAAATATTTTCATCTCACTTTACAGCTTTTATCAAACAATTTAGATTCGTGTGAATTCGTGTGGATCGGAATATATCCATAATACTTAGTTTTACACAATTTTCGAGTTTTATAAAGGGGACATTGCTTGCTCAATTCCAGATGCAACCAAATGGTTTTATAACTGTCTAAATTGTCTTAAAAGGCCTTTAAAATATTTGTTTCAAACTATTATAAAATACTTATAGAATAAATTACAACACTTACAAGATAAAAATCTTATTCCCGCAACTAAATAGCTACAAAAATGTTCATTGGGAAGTAAGATTCGCACCCTGTATAAATTAGAAAGCTCTCACTCAAATTTCCAAAAATTGTACCTGTAACATTCGCACTCTGTTTAAAGTAGAAAGCTATCACTCGTATTTCCAATAATATTACCTGTAACCTTCGAACCCTATTTAAAGAACAAGGCTATCGCTCGCGCTGCCCAAACCTGCATGTATAAGATTCACACCCTATATACATTAGAAGACTACTACTCAAATTTCCAAAAATTGTACCTGTAATATTCGCACCTTATTTAAGGTAGAAGTCCATCACTGGAACTACCGAAAATTGCACCTGTAACATTCGCATCTTATTTAAAATACAAGGTTTCAGACTGCCAGAAATTGTAGGTATAAGAATCGCACCCTGTATAAATTAGAATATTATCACTCAAATTTCCAAAAACTGTACCTTCAGCATTCGCACCCTTTTTAAAATAAAAATCTATCACTCAAACTTCCAAAAATTGTACCTGTAAAATTCATACCATGATTAAAGTACAGGGCCATCACTCGAACTGCCAAAAATTTTACCTGTAATATTCGCATCCTATTTAAAATACAAGGTTATCTCTCAGACTGCCAGAAATTGTAGGTATAAGTTTCGCACGCTGTTTAAAATAGAAGGCTATCACTCGTACTGCCAAAAATTGTACCTTGAACATTCGCACCTTGTTCAAAGTAGAAGTCCATCACTCGAACTACCGAAAATTGCACCTATAGCATTCGCTTGTTATTTAAAATACAAGGTTACCTCTCAGACTGCCAAAAATTCCAGGTATACGATTCGCACCCTGTGTAAAGTACAAGGCTATCGCTAGCGCTGCCCAAAACTGCATGTATAAGATTCGCACCCTGTATAAATTCGAATACCATCACTCAAATTTCCAAAAATTGTACCTTCAGCATTCGCACCCTGTTTAAAATAAAAATCTATCACTCAAACTTCCATAAATTGTACCTGTAAAATTGGCACCATGATTAAAGTACAAGGCTATCTAAGGTTATCACTCGCGCTGCCAAAAACTGCATGTATAAAGTAGAAGTCCATAACTCAAAATACCGAAAATTGCACCTGTAATATTCGCAGCCTGTTTAAAATACAAGGTTATCCCTCGGACTGCCAGAAATTGCAGGTATAAAATTCGCACCCTATTTAAAGTGTAAGGTTATCTCCCAGGGCAAGATGTTATAACTTCGAAAGAATCGACGTCCGAAAATTTATTGATAGTCGGTATGTTGTAACACTTTCGACAGGCGATAATTTTGATAGAATATCACTGAGTTTTGCTGAGAGTGATAATATAAACGAATATTAAAAAATGTATGTAAAATTTAAGAAAATAGATTTAAATGTTAAATTTTTTTAAATTTTATTCAATATATGCAAATGATTTTATATATTAATTATATAGATTCTTCAAACTCGAAGTTATAAAACTTGTAAGAATATTTCTTGAATTCAAAAACCAATAAGGCAGCACATTTTGCTAGGCATATCCATAACATAATACCGCTGCCTTAAAAATTTTCTTTTGTCCCGGTAATTAATTATTTCTCCGTCATTTTCGTTATCCTCCACAAATAAAGCCACTGCGCTTGGAAAATTCATAAATGCCAATTTTATTATTATTAAAATTTATCAACAACTAGAAAAAGAATTTATAAATGTCTTTTGTGCTAGGGGATATAATATTCTCATCCTGTTTAAAGTAGAACCCTATCACTTTAACTTCCAAAAATTGTACCTGTAATACACCTGTAATATACACACCCTGTTTAAAATACAATGCTATCGCTCGCGCTTACAAAAGCTGCATGTATAAGATTCGCACCCTGTATAAATCAGAAAAATTTCTCTAAAATTTTCAAAAAGTAAAAGGCTATCACTCAAAAATTATATCTGTAAAATTTGCACCACGATTAAAGTACAAAGCTATCAATCGAACTGCCAAAAATTGTACCTGTAACATTCGCACCTTGTTTAAAGTAGAAATCCATCACTCGAACTATCGAAAATTGCATCTGTAATATTCGCAGCGTATTTAAAATACAAGGTTATTTCTCGGACTGCCAGAAATTGTAGGTAAAAGATTCGTACCCTGTTTAAAGTAAAAGCCTATCACGTGAACTTCCGAAAATTGTAACTGTGAAATTCGCACTATGTGTAAAGTAGAAGGCTATCACCATAAAGTAATAAAGCCTTTATTACTTTATGCTATCACTCAAACTTCCAAAAATTGTACCTGCAACATTCACAACCTTTTTAAATTAGAATACTATCACTCAAAAAGTGCTTGTATGAAATTCGCACCCTGTTAAAAAAAGATCACTTTCACTCGAACTTCCAAAAATTGCATCTGTGACATTCGTACCCTGTTTATTTACAATGCTCTTATTCGTTCTTCTAATAATTGCTCCTGTAGTATTCAAAATCCAAAGCCATTACTCACATCATAAAAAATGCTCTTGTAAAATTCGCACTCAGGTTAAGTTTCTCGATTATAAGTTGAACTGCTGGAACCTGAAGTTATACCAAATAACAAGATAACATTCTGTTTATATGAACATCCTTTAAGGTACAGAATTCCCGTCAGATCTCTAAAGTCATATTTTGTAACATTTCTTTACGCTAAGTTATAAATTTTATAAATTTGTAATTTCTGTGAAAAAATTTATATGGGTGCGAATTTCCGATTATAAGGGGGAAATTCGCACGAGTATTTTTTCGACTTTTTTATACTGTATGTGTATTTTCAGATAAAAAAATGATGGTGCTAATTTCTCCCCTGTAGGGTGAAATTTGCTCGGGTACGATTTGGGTAACCCACACCCACCCCACTAACTCTCCCGCCATAGCCGAGGTGCTAGCGTGCCGCCCTGAACTATCAGCGCTGTTCACAGAGTGAGATGTCCGTTCAGGCTCCGGACTGGACTTCACATCTACAAGTACTCACTCACAAGTACTACCTTAATAGAGTACAAAAATAATTTTAGATAATTGGATTGTACATACATATGTATATGGCGAACCACTATTGAACCATCTTGGAGAGAATCATTAATAGTTCCTGTTGAAACGGTTAAGAATGCCGTTAGGGCTAAGGACCTCCGCTCAGTGAACATGCTATCCATAAATGAAGTTAATAATAGAAAAGGTAGTACAAATTTAATTAAGAAAATATTTGGAGTCCAACCACGTACTGATAAAAAATCAGTCCGGTTTTCGAAAAGGACATTCGTGTGAAACTGCACTAAATTGGGCATTAATTGAGTGGAAAGTTGAACTTGAAACTAGAAAAAAAGTTTTAGCCGTCTTCCTAAATTTGAAAAGAGCATTCGAAACAGATGACAGAAATATACTTTTGATCAAATTAAACAAAATATGGAATAAATGGGAAATCATATCAATGTTCTGAGTGTTACTTGTCTGAAAGGTATTAAAGAATAAAAGTTAATGAACGTTTGTCTGAAACAGTGAGTATTGACATTGGTGTTCCACAAGTGCCAGTTCTTGGTACAGTACATTTTTTATTATATATTAACGATATTGCGACCATTTTATCGGATGTTAAAATTGTGTTGTCCGCTGGTGATGCATTACTTTACATAGCACAAGATGATATTAGTTTATGAGTATTGCCCGGCTGGAAAATGCCTTGGAAAAGTAAATATGAAAAAATATGAAAAATTGAAAAAATTGAAAATGAATAAGGTAAAGATAAATGCCGAAAACTCTAAATGCATGGTATTTGGTGGCAAGAATAGAAGTGGTATAAATATGAATAGCCTGTGCGTTAGAAATAAAATACTGGGGTGTTATCATAGAAAAATATTTATCGTTTAAAAAATACATCGACTATACATATTTGTAAAAAGATTGGCAAAAAAATTGGTTTTTTAAGAAAATAAGGTGTCGAATTTCTATGGCCACAGCAATACAGATTTATAATGTCATTGTGAAACCTCATTTTGAGCATTGTTTAATCGTGTTATTCTTAAGCACCAAGAAGAAACTAGAAAGTATGCAAAGGCTGCTAAACAAGGAGATGAGGATTCTACTTTGTTGTAACAAATACACCACCATTACATTAATGCTGAATACTCTCCAATGGATGAGCGTGAAAGAGTAGTTTGCATTTAATGTATTTAAAATCAAAAATGGTATTTTTCCGGAATACCTTAACAAGTATTTGTAAATGTAGGAAACGTACAATCAATAGCATTAAGAAATGCTGCAGAGTTTAGACTAGGGTCGTTTAGAACAACAAGAGCACAAAATTCTTTTTAAAATGTACAATCATTTTTAATATGATAACAATGCGACAAATATTTATCGTTTCAAAAAATATTGTATTGAGTTTGTAAAAGCGAATATTTACATTCTTTGGCCATCATTAACGTTTACATGAATACTTGAGTACTTGACTTGAACTTCACTTGAAGCTCAGGTAGGGCGGTTGACTGAATTAATTCCAATTACTTGACTTGAATCTTTCTTGAATTTAATTTTCCCATTACTTAAGTTGAAATTTACGCGTTGAATAAGCGTTTTCATAATATTTTGATTACTTCAAGCATACTTCAAGTATACTTCAAGTATTCATGTAAACGTACTGACTTTTAAGGTTGTATTAAAAATGTTTATATACAATACAATACAAAAATATTTTATTGAAAGACCCTGGCCAAGATCACGTCCTTAAAACGATGGGTACATAGATCTACAGTAGTTTTTTTTTAAAATATAACCATAAACTCTAGCAAACAATAAAAATAAAGTACATAGTGTAACACTTAAAGTGATTGAGCACATGTTGTTGAAAGCTTTTAAACTAGCTAATAAAGAGCTAAGAACTAATACTGTGGCGGTAAATGTGAAACATTTGGTGTTTGGCAGGTTCTCATAGCATTTATAGGGTTTGATTCGAAAATCAACGAAGGAACTCGGTTATTTGCAAAGTGCACTAGGAAGTAGGCTGAGGATTAATTAATTAGTCTGGAAAAAATAAAAGCAACTGACAGACATGTAAAAAAATAAATAACTTCTAGTGATTTAATTTGAGAAATGGTTCTACCTAAAATATATGTAATGTTGTCAAAGTTCCTGTAACACTGTCATTCCACAGCACTAAAAGAATAAATATAAAATACTTCCTTACCGAACTGTTTTGATAGAAGTTAAAGAGTCATTTTATGTGGGCTTGAAAAGTTAAAGAATCATTTTATGTGGGCTTGAAAAGGCAAGCATTTGAAAAGCAAGTGGGACCGAGGTATTTATCAGCTATTCCCACACTACTAGATACTACTACGGTCAGGATGAGATCTGTGTAAAAATTCGTTCAATTAGAACGAAGAATTCCAAATCACCTTCGTTTCGAATAAACTGGGAGATCTCGGAGTGAGATGAAGGCTATCGTCCAAAATAGAGTCCGATGCAGAGCTACTGATTTTACTATTCCATACATATAAACATACAGGTACTCATATCAAATATCAATTTGAATAACAAAACAAATAAAAAAGCTAGAATTCTTATGATAGCCTAGATGAATGCCCATTTATAATTTCGTATGATCATGGTCTGGTCACCCATCTGGGCAAGATCGTTGAAGTAGTTTTTCGCATATATTTCTATAACGGTTTGTCGAACAGTAAAATTTATTATAACCAATTTCATATGATTTCATTTTCACAGTATATTGTTACGTGCAATAGAAAGAGAGACTGGTGACATCTACTGGCAATGGAGAGTAAACAACTTCAGGTTCGGAGAATCGATGATTGAATCTGCGGGAAGGTTTAGGAATAGAATGAATAGAATAGTCAAGAAGCTTCTGGAATAGAATACTCCAGAATAATCTGGAGAGTTTTTAGGGTATAAATATAACAGTTGTCACCGCCAGAGAGTGAGTCTTGTCTTAGACGTTGCAGTGTTAACAAGCGAAAGTAATAAAGGGCGAAAGTGTTGTAATTAGATTGCGATAATTGAAAGCACAGTATTAGCGATAATTAAAGTTGAGTTGATTAATTGAAGGATTGTAAACTTTATAAGATTAGAACCAAAGACCACGCTCGCAACAATATATATGTAATGAAGCTAAATGCAAATGGCAACACCAAGAAGGGGTAGCCCGACTTTTCCCATTTTGAAAATTATATTTATACTACGTTGACGCGTTCTCAGGCGAAATTTTTGTAAGGCAACCCCACGAAGGCGTTACCCGATTTGTCTCATTTTCGAACATAAATTTAATTTTTTTTTTAAAAACTTGTGTGCAAAATTTCAGCTCTTCTAAGTAAGCGCGTTCTCGGACAGACAGACATGAAATTTAATATTATACGTGGGTTTTGATCAGTGCTGGAACTTCAGTGTGTTGTTAAAATTCGAATACAAAAGTGTAGTAAAAGTGTATTAAATGAATTCCACTGTAGGTATGTACTATGTACAGTACTGTTTTATTAATCATTCTTAGCTTGATGTGATCATTTCATAAACATTAGATGACAAATACAAATTTTCAAAATTTGGTAGAAATAACTAATTAAATTGTTAAAAAATTAAATTGTTAAATCGCAATTAACAACTAATGCGAAAACTGAACGATGTGTTAAGAAATTTTATTAAAATATTTATAGATATGTAAAACCATAGAGATTTTATTTAAGAATTTCATTTCAAAAACCAGTTTACATATACAATTATAAATATTCATAACAAAAGAATAACAAAATTAAAATTTTTATTATACTTTTTAGTTACACGCTAAATCATTGCTAAATTAAATAATTTTAGGAATAAAAGATGAAAACTATTCATAATAAACAATGTAGTATAAATAAGTCACCTAGATTTTTATTTAATTATATATTCTCCGTTAGTGAGAGAAATTTTCAAAAGATACTGTATTATCTTTGTTGATTCAGCGTTGAGATTGAAAAAGGAAAAGAAGCTGCTGTCTGTTTTTACAAATGCTGGGTACGTTTATGTTCGCCGTAGTGGTGTGGACCAATCTGAAAAAATTATCTCTGATGATGCTCTGTAATAGTCTGCTGTGGCGGTAATGGTAAATCATGTACAACTTACATACATATTACTAAGTAATCTACAAAAGTTAGTTAATACATATCGCATTTGTTTTTATAGAATGAGTACTGGATTATTTGCTTGTTTATGATTAGGCTTAGAACCTATCAGTATTACCTTGAATTTTGATAATGAAATATTACTTCCCTTGCATGCAAAAATTTATTTCTTAATGATGAATTTTCACAGTCTGATAACTTATTTTGTAGTAACTATTAGTAGAAATATGGATTTAGAGCATTCGCTATGTTTTTGTTTTGAAGTATTATTGGTGATTTTGAATTTAAGCACGTGTGCCATATAGTAGTGTATTTGCCTTCATATGCTGTTTATTCTTCTGAATTTATGTTGTATTATATAATTAGATTTACTTTGCTATTGATATGCCTTAAGTTGTTATCACTTCAATTCCCTTTGGAGGGAGTTTATGATATTTCACTAATTTTGTTTGCAGGCACCAAAGTAATTTATGCCTATGTACCTGACTTAGAATACTTTTCGATCATATTTTATGTCTCATAGTAGTGGCTTGGAGGGAACTGGCGTTTGTAGAATTTTGACCAACATCTTTAACTCACAAACCGCAGGTCTGAAGGTTATCATATGAATGCAAGAAGCTTGCTTCCTAACATTGATGAGGTACGTGAAATGTTTCGTGATGGGGGTGCGGATGTAGTTGTTGTGGGGGAGACGTGATTAAAGCCAAATCTTAGTAATCAGCTTCTCGTTATACCTGTTTTTTTTCGGAAGGATAGGTCTCTACGTCGAGGTGGTGGCGTTGATTTATACATAAACTCTAGTATATCTTGCAGACGGTTGATACCTAGTGGAGATACTAATTCGGAGGCTGAATATCTCTTTTGTGAGTTGGGGCAAGGATTGAATAAATGCTTGATCGGTTGTGTTTATAAGCCGCCGAACGCAGATTTATCGAACTTAATCAACGATCTGACACATATTGTTCCACTATATAATAATATCGTAATTGGTGGTGACTTAAATATTAATTTTCTCAGTGGAGTGCTACAAACCAATTTAATTTTGTGTTAAACTCGCTTGATATGCATCGAGTTAACGAACATCCCACTCACTTTTCAATGCACTCATCATCTCTTCTTGATATATTTCTCACATCTAGTCCAGCTAAAAATAAATTCATGAATCAGATGTCACTTGCAGGTATATCTGATCATGACATGATAATGATGACCTATGATTTTCAACCCCATTATATTCAGGAGCCTAATACCTTTGCATTTTTTAATTATAGCGCAGTAAATTTAGATAATCTCCATAATGAAGCTCAGTCTCTTCCTTGGAATAATGTTCACACTATGTGTGACGCCGAGGATCAAACTGACTTCCTATCTGAATCGATCCATTATCTTCATGGAAAGTATGTTCCATTGGTAACTAAAACTATATATAATAACCCTATCTGCCCATGGTTTTCTCCTAGAATTATGAGCCTCATTTGTCGGAGGAATAGAGCATTTGACATGTGGAAACGATATCGAGTTGCCATACTCTGGGATGACTATTGCGTTCTTCGTAATAGAACAACATTTGAAATCAAAATGGCCAAAAAGAGGTATTTTTCTTCATTGCTCGACACCGAACTATCACCAAAAATATTATGGAAAAATGTACGTTCTGCCGGCGTAGTTTGTTCACTCAAAAATAATATCGACATTGATCCGGAAGAAAAAATTATGTCTGCCCAGATAAAACAATCAGGCTTTAGACCTAAGCATAGCTGTATTACTGCTCTTCTTAAAATAACCATTGATATATGGATTGCTATTGACAGGGATGAGTTCTCCATGTTAGTGCTCTTGGATTTCTCTAAGGCATTTGATTCGGTGAATCATAGCAAGCTATGTAGAAAATTGATAATGCAGTTTAATTTCTCTCCCCAGGCTGCAAATCTTATCGGCATTTACTTGAGGGATCGGTATCAATCTGTGTATTCTAAGAATTTAAATTCCTCTTTTCAATTGGTATCTTCAGGAGTGCCCCAAGGATCTATCTTGGGTCCTTTGTTGTTCTCTCTTTTCATCAACGATTTATTTCATTGTGTTAAGTACAGCAAACTGCACCTGTATGCTGCCTAGACATAATTGTCTAACATCTAAGCGTCAGTTCTTCATCCAGTCCATTATTATTTGGAATTCTCTGCCAATAAATTTGAGATTGTTGTTTGAGTCAGGTATGTTTGGTAATTTTAAATGCAACGTTCTCGAGCACTTAAAATCAATCTAGTTTTTAGTTTTGCATTGTAAATAAGCATAAGTTTCATTTTTTTTTCTCTCCTCTGTATCTTAGTGCTAATTAACTAATCAATTTCTTATTTGTCTAGTTTATTATAATATTACTTATTGGATAATGTACCTATTAATCTTGTACTAAAATAAGGTTTTATATCTTTTTGTACAATGCCACCTATAAAAGAATAAATGAAAATGAAATGAAATTTAGAGTGGCTTGGAGCCTTTTCCAAACCACTTTACTGTGACTGATATTACAATACCTTACCACTTATGGGCGGATAGTCATAGTAATATGTATATTCGTAGTAAAACACATGTTTATATCATTTTAATGATAATTTTACAAATTGCTATGTCTTATACACAAATTTTTCCTTACTACAACTTAATTTTATTTTAATATTTTCCCACAAAAGCACGGGATAATCAAAGATTGCCAATTATCAAACTTTTGAAATAGTAAGAAATTTTTGATGAAAAACTTCTTGATTGGTAATTTAATTAAATATCTATTGCTTATTTTCCATAATTCTCAAAAGTGGAGCTAAAGTGTAGTAAATCTACTTCACATGAAGTAGAAGTTCCAGCACTGTTTCGATCCTTTTTGCTCTAACATCATTCTTTGTGTTACAAACGAATTATACCCATGATTTCATCATCTATGTCTAGGGCATAAACACGGGCTCTAAAAAAAAAAAAAAACTCTATACTTTAGATTGCATCTATGCTCTAGGAATGGCTTTTGAATATCAAACAAGTTTTACACCTGTTAAAACTGGTGCTGTTGGCAATTATTTCAAATGCTTATAAATCAATCATTCACAGGCTGTTCTTATATGTTTTTTCTAAAAATATTTTAGTATTATTAATAATTTGTTATCACATTCTTCAATTGTAAGAGATTTGTATTTACATAAACAAAACGAGAGAATATCAACCCAAATAAATACACATGCAGTAGGTAGGTACTTCAAAAGAACTCTTATTTTAATCTATAATTTCTTATCACTTAGTCAGAAAACACTTGACGATTGTTTCGACAGCAGCGATATACAGCCATTACATATTAATGTAATTAAAGATATATATTTTGTGTGTAAAAATGTAAATTAGTGTGAGTAGCATACATATAATAACTTAAGTTGGTTTCATTTAAGGTCGGTTCAGTGCCTGTGATATTTTAAAACGGTGATGGGGACACTTTCTTTATATATAAAACAAGTCGCGATCTAACAAGCTGCAGTTAGTGTTCTTCTGACGACTGACGAGTTAATATTAATATATTTTTTTACTCTGAAAGCTTAAACTTTCACAGCTACCTACAGTGAATTATTTATCATAAAAAATGCGTTTGGGTTCAACTGTTCCAAATTTTAAGGCCCCAACAACTAAGGGCCCTATTCAGTTTTATGATTGGCTGGGAGATTCGTAAGTGAAAGTGAAATATTATAATGTTTCTTATAATTTCGCCTGAGTTTACTGGTGTCTGGTGTATGTGGTTATTTAGACAAAAATTCCAATGTGTATAAATTAAGTTGTTGTTAGTTAGTTATAAATTTCGGTGAAATTCTTGACCCTTTAATCAATAAATAATACATATAACACAAAACTTTTGATATTTGTGTTATAAGAAGTAAACAGTCCAAAAGACTTTCTTTTCATGCAATTTCAAATGTATTTTTGGAAATATGATTTTGTAGTGACTAGATATTTATAAGAAAGTCATTCTTCTTGGTTAATTTGAAATTCTTATTTTTTAATATAACTATTTATGCAAATTTTCACAACGTAATAAATTATTCATTAGTTATGTAAACTTGAGCGTTATGTAAACATGGTAAATCAAGTAGCTACTTAATCTTATTTCAATTATTGTGCTGTAAGCAGTGCGAAATTTCAATCAGGTTGATTAAGATTTCATCTATAGTTTTTTTTTAGCTAACATTCACACTAAATAAAATTCAACAAAGTAATAATATTGAGTTTAATGTTAAAAAGATGCTTTATGGCGATATTTTGATTATTGAAGCTTCCATTTGTTCTGTTCAATTAATAAAAAGATTAAAGCGATTAATCATGTGAAGATGTATGTATAGAGGTACATAATTGTCAATTGCGGCTATTTGTACTTGAATTTGAGCGTTATCACCCTGAACAGTGCTTTAAGTGCGATAAATATGTAGGTACAGTACAGCTACTGAATTCTGAACATATTCAAATTAGTAAGCTCTTCATGAAGTCACACGTTCTAAATTTATTGAAGCGATTCATTATTTATCTCATATAACGCCCGTTGATTGTTATGCACATGAAGTCGGTGATATTAGCTTGCAACCTTGAAGATGGACTTATATAATTAGGAATTATATGATTACCTATACCTATGTAATATCTATTTTTTTCCAGATGGTGCATTATATTCTCACATCCAGCCGATTTTACTCCAGTTTGTACAACTGAGCTAGGCAGAATTGCAGTACATCAAAATGAATTTGCTAAAAGGAATACAAAAATTTTAGCGCATTCTGTAGATGAATTAAAAAGTCATGTTGATTGGGTTAACGACATAAAATCTTATTGTTTGGATATACCTGGAGAATTTCCTTATCCGATAATTGCCGATCAGACCAGAGATCTAGCAGTGAAATTCGGAATGTTGGATGATGACCAAAAAAATGATCCTGAAATAGCCAAAACTATACGAGCACTTTTCATTATCAGTCCAGATAAGAAAGTTAGACTTTCTATGTTTTACCCAATGTCGACTGGAAGAAATGTTGAGTAAGTTTCAGTAATATTTTATAAAAGATGTTAAATTAATTAAATTAATTTTTTAATGGAAATAGTGAAATTCTTCGTTGTATTGACTCACTTCAACTTACTGACCGGCTTAAGGTTGTTGCCACACCTGCTAATTGGACAGTAAGTAATATTTTGTTTAAAAATCTTTATGATATTTAAGAGTTGTTTATTTTTTTATTTTAGCCTGGAACTAAAGTTATGATTTTACCTAATGTATCAGAACAGGATGCGGATAAACTTTTCCCCAAGGGAATTGAACGAGTAAAAATGCCTTCTGGACAGAATTACGTTAGAACCACAACAAATTACTAAACAACTATAATAAAATATAATATATGTATGTTTACTAATATGTAGTACTACTGTATACATATAACATGCATATGAAATAAATATTCTAATATTTTGTTGATTATTTTTTTTATTCACGATATTTTTGTAATATATTGTGGGCGTGCGTTTGAAGCAACAGCTACTCGCTAATTGCAAGCATTTATGTAGGTATAAGCAGATTTGAAAAAAAAACATTTTATTAAGTTTGCACTGGTCGTATTTATGAGCTAATGGCTATTTATATTTAGATTATGAGTTTGTCAGCAATTAAATTTGTGCGATAACAGACCAAGTTTTATAGATTTGGAAGTCTGTTTGAATCAAAAGTACCAGTTGATACAGACTTTTTATTCATTATTAAAAAATATATATAAATATTGTTATAAATAAATGTAGTTAAGGATTTCTTCAGTGCACTCTCGACATAATATGTATATACATACATAGGTATAAGTGGGGTTTATCTCTTACAATTCTTTTGTAGATTTTTTTTAACGCAGTAAGAAGTAAAATTTCTGAATCAATTATAACAAATCTCCTTTAATCCCCAAAGGGAACTAGCGACAAATTGAGAAGGCAGTAAATCTCCTCCAATTTCTGTGACAGCATTAATTAAGAAGAATGACAAACCAATGCTGCCACAAATAATGCAGTTTTGGTAACGTAGCTCCAATCAAAATCCCATTACTTATTTGCACGTCAATAGTATGTTCGTCTATTATATTTAATCACGGTACATTCTGCAGTAGTGCAACTTATGAATGAAACAAACAAAGATTGGCATTAGAACAAACAACTGATATAAGTTGACTTTTAGTATTTAAATTACAAAAAAAAAGACAAAAAAAAACAAAACAAAAAAGGTAGAATTGGTCTAAGACCAGTTCTTATGATACCCTAGCTAAATACCCGTATTCGTATTGTCAGCCATCTGTGCAAGTTTGATTTTTAAAGTGGTTTTTCGCATACATTTCTAAAACGGTTCGTCAGATACTAAAAATGGCTATAACCAATTTCATATTCTGAATATCTTTCCAGTACAATAAAAACGTTTAGGACTGATCGTTTTCACAGTTTAGGTAAAAAACCTAAATTTTTATATGGCAACAATAAGAATGGGTTGCCCGATTTAGCCCACTTTTGAAATTATATTTACTGTTTCTATGAAAACAACGTGTACAAAATTTCAGCGCTGTACGTAGACGCGTTCTAAGGCATTGTCGAAAATTTTAGATGGCAACCCCACGAGCGAGTTACTCGATTTGTCCCATTTTCGAACTTAAAGGTACTTTTTTTATGGCCGTGTCTAAAATTTCAGCTCTCTAAGTGAACACGTTTTCGAGCTATCATGAGGACGGACTACTGGATCCATTTCAAATGTAAAAATAAATACAATTTTACATTCTTAACATAAAGATAAATTGAATTTGGTAGTTAAAATCTCCATTAGGAGAAATAGGGTCAGTATTAAAACGAAATGCCTGAAAGTTTTGTAGGTAAGAAAATGCAAAATAAGAATGGAATACCTATAATTTGCACTGTTGATTGGTTATATGGAATACTCTCAATCACATTATTTCTAGAGTGAAATAAGATGTTGACAAATTGTACTTTGTCAAACAAAAGACAAATTGGTAATCATCTATCAGTACGTTTACATGAATAATTGAGTACTTGACTTGAAATGCACTTGAAACTCAAGTTGGGCTTTTGGTTGAATTTATTTTCAATTGACTTCAAATTTTCTTGAAATTTACCAAAAATCACAACCTGTGTTGTCAGCAATAATCATTTTTTTTGTTCCTCTTTACCATTTTCATAACTCGCAGGAATGAAAAATTTTCAAGTACTTCAGCTGCATTTACACAAATTTTTTCAAGTAAATTGAACAATAATTTTGTGAATTTACTTGAATCAAGTATACTTGAAGTTTATGCGCGTTTACATGATATTTTGATTACATTAAGTATACTTCAAGCATTCATGTAAACGTACTGTATGTAACCATTAGAATATAGAGAGTACGCCTCGCCTGCAGTTGGAGATGCTGTTATGTTGCGGCCAGCCAGGCTTCCTAAATATATTTTCGTCGCTAGAGTATATTCTGACACCACTGAAGACGAAATTATTAAAAACATTTCCTTACGTGTCGGCAATCCGAACTCTTTGATTGCCTGCAAAAAGTTATCTACTCGACATGCTCACGAGAAACGCTCATTTTCTGCGTCCTTCAGGATTTTAGTTCCGGAAAATCTGTTTCAGGCGGTGCTTTCTCCTGATATATGGCCCTGCGTGAATTTATTCCTAAGGGACATTCCCGATCTTCTATTATGGCAAAAAACTTGTTAGCGAAATCTCCGTCTACTACGCCAACGTAACTGGTCTTCGCTCTAAGACGACTCGCCTTTTTACAAGTTCGACGAATTCCTGTTTCGATGTGTTCTGCTTGACCGAGACATGGCTGTGTGGGAAGGTCCCTGATGAAGAGCTTTTTGGTCCCGAGTTCTTGCTGTTTCGTCGTGACCGCCATCGTCTGTCTCTGGATGCTCCTGTTGGAGGTGGAGTATTTTGTCTTGTTCTTCGCGATCCTGTAACTTCATCATCTAATCTCCGTCTACTACGCCAACGTAACTGGTCTTCGCTCTAAGACGACTCGCCTTTTTACAAGTTCGACGAATTCCTGTTTCGATGTGTTCTGCTTGACCGAGACATGGCTGTGTAGGAAGGTCGCTGATGAAGAGCTTTTTGGTCCCGAGTTCTTGCTGTTTCGCCGTGACCGCCATCGTCTGTCTCTGGATGCTCCTGTTGGAGGTGGAGTATTTTGTCTTGTTCTTCGCGATCCTGTTACTTCATCATCTAATGCTTCTAGTAATACGAGTATTGTTATAACTTTAAAAAAGCTGATTTTAATAAAATGAATGAATGGCTATCCGCTTGCGACTGGACCAGTGTTCTGGGTGAACGTGACATTGATAAAGCTATGAGCTCGTTTTATGACATCCTATTTCTTTGTTTTACTCACTGTGTACCACTTGTTAGTTCGAATCGTACTTCGCATTGTCAACCGTGGATCAATGGCTCTTTGAAGCATCTTAAAAAATTGAGGAATAAAACTTGGAGGAGGTTCTGTTCCTCAAGGAGCGATGCTGATTATGTAACTTATTCTAATTTGCGCACTCAGTACAGTACTTGACTCATTCTTATAATGACTATATACATACATAGAATGAGGTCGGCCTTGCATACGGAACCTAAGCAATTTTGGAAGTTTATGAAATCTAAGCGTAACTGTGATAGATACCCTTCATCGTTGCGTCTTGGAAGCATAGATGGTGTTGATCCCTGCGAGACTTCCAATCTTTTTGGTGACTGCTTTAAAACTGCCTTCTGTGGTAACCACTGTGATATTAGTTATAACGATTTTACCCATTTGACGAAGCTTCCGACGACTTCTCTTCAACTTAAAGAGCTGTTGTTCGATGAAGCGTCTGTCTTCAAGTACATTTCAAGCATAGCTGATAGTTTTTCTATTGGTCCGGATGGCGTTCCTTCCACGCTCATAAAACATTGTGCTACGTCCATCGTTTCTGTTTTGTGTTATATATTTATTTTATCTTTAACCTGTGGTGTTTTTCCTAAATAGTGGAAGCTTTCTTTGATTATTCCTTTTCACAAGAAGGGTAATAAGTGAGACATTTCTAACTACAGACCCGTCGCTAATTTATGTTGTATTGGTAAGATATTGGAAGCCATAGTTTGCGATGTTTTGTCGTTCCACTGCAAGCCTTTCCTGCGCTCTTTTCAGTATGGCTTTATGAAAGGTAAATCTACTACGACTAATTTGTTAGAGTTTACTAATTTCTGCATTTCTGCAATTGAAAGCGGAAAGCAAGTTGATTGCATTTTCACGGATTTTAGCAAAGCTTTTGACTGAATCAATCATAAAATCTTGATTCATAAGTTGACTCTTCTTGGTTTTCCTTCTGTTTTTGTCAATTGGCTTCATTCTTATTTAGCGGATCGTACGCAGCGAGTTATATTTCGCGAAGCTCTTTCTGACGTAATAGATAATACTTCTGGTGTTCCTCAAGGTAGCCATCTTGGACCACTCCCTTTTATTATTTTCATTAATGACGTATCTCTGATTTTGACTAATTCAAGAATACTTGGCTATGCTGACGATGCCAATATCTTCCGCATTGTTTCTAATGAAAACGAGTGTGGAATTCTAAACTTGGACTTAGACACCTTTCATAAATGGTGTGCTATTAACTGTCTTCCTCTCAACATCAACAAATGTACTGCTATGTCCTTTTCTCGTAAAAGGAGGCCATTGAACTTCAGCTATACTTTAGATGGATGCTTATTAACTAGACTTGACAAAACGAAGGACTTGGGTGTCTTCCTTAATACACGTCTTTCCTTCGAGGATCATATTAATACAATCGTTGCCAGGGCTAATGCTACTCTGGGGTTTGTAAAGAGATGGTCAAAATAGTTTATTGGTCCTTTACTGCACATTCGTTAGACCTATTTTGGAGTATGCAAGTCCGGTCTGGTCTCCTTTTTATGCTGTGTAAATAAATTGTATTGGGGCTGTGCAGCGGAGATTCGTTCTTTTTGCCCTGCGTGGACTTCATTGGGATAACCCTTTTATTCTACGTCCATATGTTAATAGGCTTAAGCTCTTTCCATTGGATTCTCTTGAAAATAGGCGAAAAGCTTCCAGAGTTTTTTTGCGTTTCAATGTATACAGGGAGCAATAAATTCTCTATATCTATTCCTGTGCATCTTGCGGAACCACGACTTCTTCGTCGTTCCTCATCATAGTACGAACTATGGTTTTCACGAGCCGATTTCATCAATGTCTCGTCGCTTAACAACCTGTTTGATTGCATTGACTTTCATCTTTCAAAAAGTCAATTAAGAGATCAGCTTAGTTAAAGTTACTTCTCATTTTATTTTTATTGTTTGTACACTTTTGGTCATTGTCATTGTTTACATATGTATATTTTTTTTTTTTTGTAAACTTACTAATCAGATCTTTGAAGAAGTTCTGAATAAATAAATAAATACAGGAAGTGTGATAAGCCAAACCAAATTTAGCGTAGTCAAATTCCGATTTTTCTAGAATCTGTTGCCGTTGTAGTGAGAGCTCAGTAGGGCAATAAAATATATGGTTGAACATATTGCGCTTGCTCCCACCGAAAATGCTCTTAGTCGATGTCACTACGCCAAGGTACCCAGGAATTTCTCAGCTGTTTCATATGTAGGCAGCTGAATATACATTCATCCAATTAACCCTATTAAAGGACCCCAAAGAAAAGCCCCGCTCAAGTGCACGAATTTTATAGGTAGAAATCAACACGTCCTGTTGATGTTGCCAATTATTATTTATTGAATATCCAAATTAGATTAAGTTAATGTACTGCATTTCTTCATCACAGTAAGTATATTATCAAAAACTCATATACTCGAGTTAGCTATATTGTTATCATCAATCCTCAGTGGAATCGCCGTCGTCTTCAGATGAAGAGCACCTCTTGTTTCTTTTCTTCTGATTCTTTTTCTGTTTCTTTTCCCAAACTTTGGATGTAGCTTTCTTGCTATCTTAAATTTCTTCATCTTGACAGTCTTTTCTTGTTCAAGTTCTGTTTTGTAAGGTGTCGATGTAAGAATCGCTGTTTTCCTTTTTTTGCTGCTTCCTTGTTTCTTTTCAATTCTTTCTTCTTCATTGGGCGGCGGTTGTAACATGGTTGGAGATATTTTAAAAACCGAGAGTGACTTAATTTTAGAGCAACCTGATGTTGAAGGAACACCCAAATCTGTTGATGCTGTTGGGAGATCAGAGGATGTTGAAGTCTGATCACCAGATCTGTCTGCCTCTGGCGTTGAGGGTGGGATCATGTTCAACCTTATCTTGGCAATCTGATGGTGGCAACCTGATGTCGAAGTAATAACCGGGCCTGTTGATAATACTGGGAGAGCAGAGGATGTTGAAGGCTGATCACCAGACCTGTCTGCATCTGGCGTTGAGGGTATGATGGTATTCGATTCCATTGCTGCAGCCACTTGTGGTTTCATAGGTCTTTCTGTAGTTTCAGCAGGAGCATACAAATCCTCTGGGATAGCGCTTCTATTGAACGGGAAAATTCCGATGCTTTTAAGTTCCTTGATGGCTGTTTCCATCGCAGCTGCTTTGGCAATTGAGTTTCCAAAGAGTTTTGGTACTTGATATATTATTACTGGCCTCTCTGGGCAATGGGATGATTGCCCATTTTCTAGCCTCTTGCTCGTAGTAAGTAGAGAGGGGAGCCATGAAAGTAACGTCAAGTGGTTGCAATCTGTAGGTGCAATGTGGAGGGACACACACAAAAGAATGGAGTTTTCTTCTCATGCACGACGAATCAGCTCGAAGTTCTCGGTATGAGCGGCATGACCGTCTAGAAGCAATAGCACTGTCTTTTCTGGTGTTGGATTAGAAAATTCAACAAACTTCTTAATAAATAAAGGAAGCTTTCCTTGTTTATCCACACTGACTTATGGAGAGAAAAAACATGGATCCCAGGACCATCCATCATCATAGCCTTCGACCTCTTGCGAGGAAAAATAAACATGGGTGGCATAAAATTACCTACATCATTCATAGCGCTAGGGATTTCTTTATGCCTATTTAAGAATTTATACAGGCAGTATTTCCCAGCGCTTTTTTTCTGTATTGAATGGGTGATTAATCCCATTTCTCTCTGATAACTGAAAATCTAGCTCCCGCCAATGAGCCAAGGTGAGGTCGAACAGTCTTTCCTCCATCAGGAGCACGTACTCCTTCAGCTCATTTCCCTACTCTACTGTAATAGCGGTGTCATACCGTCCCAATTTTTATAGCTGCTTCCTTTGGAGATAAGGCATTATGGCGGGCCTTCTTCACCTTATCCTCCAATGTTGATTAGGGAACATTGTATGTTTTGGCGGCTTTCAAGTAACCCTTGGATCCATCCAAAACATCGCTTATAGCCAGAGCCATATCTTCTTCTCGCCGACTTTGCCTTGTAGTATTTCGCTTATAGTTGCGCGGCATTTTGAACCTGACACAAATAACGTCATAAAAAAGTAATAAAACAATAGATTTCTAATTTGAAAATAATAAAATGAATTATTATAATGAGATAAACAATTTGTAAGGACTATAGTAAACAAAGCAGTTGGTTTTCCCGCAAAAACATGGCGAGGGGTAAAATCGGATACTATCCGGTTTGGCCCTAATTCTTGGTACACGATATTACCTCTACAGGGATTTTCAAAAACAAATTGGTGGTAAATATTTCTGAATAAGCTACATAATAAAGAGGTTTACTTACCAAAAATTCAAATTACAGAATCTGGTGCTCACGTGACAGCACAGGGATTCCGCAACTATGAGTTTTCCACTATACACAAAATTGTGTGTACACCACCTTCTTTCGAATCACCGTCTCAGATTCCTCTTCGCATCCCCTACATATAGGATCAGCAACGAGCCCCAATCTGTGTAGGTGAAGGAGTGCCCAGTGAGAATTAAGGCACTTTCACATCTAAAACAAGAACCGAGAAAATGTAAACCGAAAAACTCAATTTATTCCACTTTAAAACAAGATTTTTATTCCAATGATTAATAAAATCATGGGAAATAGGATAAACTAATAATTTTACTAAAAAAATAGGATATTTATATCAGAGCTTTAAGAAAACACAACTTTTATGTTTTATCAGCCGAATTTTTCGGGCGAAAAAGTTTTTCGGCCGATAAAACATAAAAGTTGTGTTTTCTTAAAGCTCTGATATAAATATATTATTTTTTTTAGTAAAATTATTAGTTTATCCTATTTCCCATATTTTATTAATCATTGGAGGAAAAATCTTATTTTAAAGTGGAATAAATTGAGGTTTTTTGGTTTACATTTTTCGGTTCTTGCTACCAGAGTTCTCAGGATTAGCTTGTTTGGTCCCAATAGTTTTTTTTCGTTTCGTTTGGATTAGGTATGCCCCACAGATCCATTTTAGTTCTACCTGAAGGGTCATCTAACCAAAGGCGATTGTGTTGGCAGTCGGCCCAAGCCGAGATATTACAGACAAGGTATTTTGGTGCGTTCCTAATTGTGGAGTAAGTTCGTCTACCTTTTCATTCCTGCTAATAACGCTGTGACATGACACCCAAAGCACCAGTACCCTGTTGTTCCGAGAAAGGGAGTTCAGGGTGGTTTTCCATTCCAATACAAGTTTCGAGGTTGTAAAAGGTTTTGACAAGGCCTTGATAACTGCTTGTCTGTCCGAGCAGGCTGCAATCTACTTATTTTCCATGTCTCCTCGCAAAAAACGCCTGCTCCGGTATTTTCTTCCGATTTGAAGCCGTCTATATATATGAATCCCATTCTACCCTATCTGGGATTTTCGCTTTAAAGTTGCTTTTCAGCATAGCCTCGATGAGGTGATTGCTGTCCCTGTCTATGTCAGGTACGATGGACTACATGAAATCAGAGATGAATTCATGTGTCAATCTTGTGAATCCAACTCTGACTGAGATGTATTTGCAGACCAGTAATTGACGCCCTCTTCTTGACGTGTATATGTACGGGGTGTATGATGAGGATAACCTCAAGAGCCCCAGAACTGGTTGACTTGAAAGCGCCGCTTACAATAAGGAGACACAATCTTTGAATAGATGATTGGCGAACTTCATTGCCGGATGACGCTAGTGTAGATCCATAGCATTATCCGCGATCTAAGTTTCCACTTTTTCCCTATGGATTTGCAGTACATCGGGAAGGCTCTTGGAGCATTATTCGCTCTGTGCTCAAAGTGTGGCTTCTTGCTTAGTTTTCTACTTAAATGATACCTAGATATTTTACCCTGTCCTTCAGTTTCAAACGTGTGAAACCGTCAGAGGGCAGGTTTAATCTAGGAATGTAAATTTTCTCAGTAAAGAGCCATTGATTAGTTTTCAATGGATTGACGCAAAGTCCGAAATCTGTATGACTAGTCGGATCGCGTTCTGCACCAGACTCGTAGCTACCGGTGACCAAGATCACCAGGTCGCCTGCATAACATATTGCTTTGTACCCCATCCGGGTTAGTGTTAGCAAGAGATCATCCATAATGAGTACCCACAACATTGGCGATAAAATACCGCCTTGAGGGGTGAACGTCTGAACTCTTTTTACTCTCCTTACCCCGCCCAATTGGGCAAAGATAGTTCTATTGTTCAACATGTGTGCGATCCAGTGTGTTAAGGATTGATTCACTCTATGTTTTGTTAGCGTTTCAGTAAACTTATGTAGAAGAACCTTCTATAACGATGAAAACAGCTAGCGTGGATTGTTTAAAGAGGAAGTCCTTTTCAATTGAGTGAAATACCTCGTGGAGTGCTGTGTCAGCTTATGTACATATGTCCCTTTATTTAAATATACGTGCTGATGTTGTGACAATCTGCCAGTTGCGGGTGCGCTCTAATGTTTTGTGTAGTTCGTTTTGATACACGCCCTAAAGAGAAGGGCTAGATTGCTAATCAAAGAGTCACTGAATTTGAAGGGCAACAACAAATTTCATTTTAATTTTTAGGGCCGTATTCACCAAGCCATTGAAATATAATTTAATTTCTGTTTTAGTACTCCAAGAGAGGGGATAGGGTACACTTAAAATTAAATTAAAATTTAATATGGGTTATTTTATGTTATAATAACATTTATAACTTTATTTTTACTTAAGTTGGGCCTCAAAACTCTCTAACAGGAGTACTAAAATACAAATTAAATTAACTTTCAATTAAAAAGGCCTGGTGAATATGGCCAACTGATGATTCAATTTCCCATATCGTTAACCATCGTCGTACAGGACGTTAGAATGCATCATCACTATAATGCAACTACCAGAAGCGAACCATTTCCGCATGCGTGGTGGGCGTGAGATGGGTATGGGCGTAACCCCCGCAAGATACAAGCCATGAACAAAGTCGAAAAGAGAGAGCAGAGGGCCGGTCAGCAGGCGACATTCACAGTCTTCTTGCCTTGTCTAACTGAAGGAGTTTTTCATATAAAAGTTGCTTGTATTTTGTTCAAATGCTATAATTACCGTAAATTAGTTCTACTTGCTATATTTTTATAAAACTATTGGAAAGAAAACATATTTGGCTGCAATTTGTTTTAACTTCATTTTGCTGTGGGAGCGACAGTTTTGGGCTTTAGGACCTGTTAAATGAAATTTTAGTTTTTCCTCCATGACGAATATACAAAAAGCAGTCAGAGTGAGCTCTTACTGCATGCCGTACCCGGCACGTTAAGGCCTTTTAATGTGTCGGTGCCATCGGCGACTTCATGGCTTGTATTATATTCCGGGGGTTACGGTATGGGATACATATAAAATATAAGAGAATATGGTATATGTACAAAATCTTAAATCAGCACCCGACACCCGAGCCGAAACATTTCGGTAGTAATGCAGTTAGGTGGTATATGAAATATGAGGGAGAATGTAAAAAGCTTTAGTTCAACCATTGTGACGTGTAAGCATTTTGCTATTTGCGGAAAAAGCTGTGGTGTGTCGTCTATGAGGCAAATAGTGCTTCACTTATTTCTCTTTAGCTTGGAAACCTGTATGCTTATCTGTGCTACACGGCGGCGGTGTGGATTACACGTGCAAGAAGTATGACAGTACAGCTAGCATGCAAGCTTTACTTCCTCATGTAATCTTCGCAGCTTATGATACGTTAGGTCTGAACTACAATTACGACTGATCTGTCGACTCCGACTTGATTTTAAGTTAAAGTCGACGCTGAGGTTAAATTTGTAATTAAATTAAAGCTTTAATCAACTGCTTGAAGAAACTAGAAGTCCTGAGTTCTTTGACGGCCGCAGCCAACATCAACTTTGCACTTTGAGCAAAGTTTAGTTTCAGTCACAGTCGAAGTAGAAGTTGCAATTGTATGTGCCAACCCAGACGAGAACTCTTTAGGGAAGGAAGGAATTTCCTTCGCTTGTCTTAGACGTGCCATAACAATAATGTTGCTTCACGTATATGATTACCGAAATTAATTGTGTGCAATAACTGTATCACAAATTCACAAAACGTAATGATTATTAAATTATTATATTATCACCTCAAATCGCAAATAAACATCTGTACAGCCGTCCGATGAGAAATTTCAGAAATTTCGCAATTTCAAAATGGCCCGGCTTGCTGTAGGATTAGTATGTTGCCCGCACTCCCGATCGAACTTGGTAGCACGGACTTCTTCCTACCCCCTACTACCGTAAAAAGTGCCAATAATCTCCCCTGTGTGGGCTATGGCTAAAGGTGCTATTCGTTTTTATAATTTTTTCAACTCTTCTAACTCGGCGAGCACCAAATTCTTTAATGCAATCAATCATCTGATCGCAGTCTTTGTCGCTCTTGATAACGCCATCGGCCAACCCAAAAATGAAATGTGAATTGTCATATCATAACATAATTTGCCAACACCAAAATTTTTTTTTTCAAGATGGACTTTACCATAAAATATGGCAAGCAATTTTTCATGGCCAGTGTAGACAGGGGGTAAAGGTCATGAACGTTGAAACTGTTGAAAGTGAGAATAAGATAACAAAATCGAGAGAGCTAATTTTATTTTCAACCATTGTGCTGAACACTACTTATGTAACAAACGGTAATAAACGTGTAAGCAAAAATTTAATGAAAGTACTTATCATGAAATTGTCTTACGAAAGCTACTTTCGCCGTGTAAAGGTACTTTACTCTCACTTTAGATCAAAAGCGCAGCATGGTGCAGCGTTAACCCTCTAGGACAAAGTGTAGCACGTTGCATCGTATAGGCCTTAGCAATAGTATTCACTTTGAAAAGAAAAAGAAGGTCTGATGAATCAGCTGCTCAAAATGTTGTCAAATTGCATAAATAAAGTGCAGAGCAGAAGGCTGTCATTGTCCGGCTTTGGAAAGAAAGAATTATTATCTTTTCGAAGTTATCATCTTTGTAATAAACTTTAATGAAATCATATGACCATATTATTATCCATACTGTGTGCTTGACCTGTAGCTATATGTACTGTAGCTAGTTCCATTTTAATTGTGGGAAGTGTATCTGTTCTTGCTTTATTTATTCTTTAAGAATATAATAAATACATTTGATAATGGCTCAGGAAAGGTGAGAAATTTAAATATGCTTTAAAAAATTGTGTTAAAATGTATATTTACAATACATTTTCTTATTGGGTGTTTTCAGTTCCATTCTTCGGTCTACATCAATGTTCAAAATTATCATTCAAAATGTGCTTAAAAACTGCCTTGAATGCTAAAAGATAAAATTTTTCTTTGTTAGCAACTAAATTCATTGGGATACATTTATTGTTTAATCATTTGAAAGATAAGGCTGGGTTGTTAATTCTGTTAAAATTTTGAAGATAATTTCAAAAGCATGGAAGTGAAATGAATGCGTGAATAGATCACTTTTTAATTTAAGTAGGCTAATCACTACGATATAAATTGTAAAGAACTACTTTATTGGTATCTGCATAGTTGGGGCCTGGGGTGTGTTTGGCTGGAGCTCTAGTTCGGATATTGCTCACTCTCATAACATGGACCGCTGAGCTGAGACCACAGAAATCGCTTACATTAATATGGGATGACTTTTTGGTTTAACTATTTCCGCTAAACCTCAGATAATAACTTCTATACAAAATCCACCATAGTCCCGTTTCAATCCAGTGGATTCTCAATGAATATATATAATAGAAATAGATGACAATACAACATTTGTAATCTTTTCTTTGTCACAGATATCTACTTTTAGGGATTGGCAAACAAAAATTGCTCAATTTTAATACGTTAAAAATTGAGTTTAAGGAATATTTGATGGTATAGAAGATAAGATTCCAATGGAAGTTGTCCCAAATAAAATAATGAAAACTAGAGTTGGGCAAATAATATTCGAATAACGATTACGAATAAAAAATTATTTGTTATTCCCGAATGACGAATAAGTTAAGTTAATGCGTAAAATTTATTCGAATAAACGAATAAATTTAATCGTATTAGTAATTTTATTCGCGGAACGAATAAAGGTTATATAATGTAGAAATAGAAAAATTTCAAATGATTTTATTGAAAATCCAACAGTCACCACAAACTTAATAGTTGATACAGATGTGATTTAACAGGGTCTAGTAGCGTTTAGTCAGAAAGGTGCAATTTGAAAAGAGAAATCAGATTGTGTATAAGTGTAGTCATATATTTGCATACCAGGTTCTGTTGTACTCTTAAACTTGGGCATAACAAAATATTAATGATAACAAATAAACAGCCATATTATCTGAAAGTTTACTTTATTTCGGAAGGTTTGTCATCGTCGCGTACGAAAACAGTCGCTCGACTGGCGCTGATAAAGGAAGTGGGGTATTATATTTCATGAAAACCGATTTTATTTCGGGGTAGCGATCCAGTTATTTTAGGCCTTTATCTTCTTCAGCAAAAATATTGTGAAATAAGAAAGTCGGCCTTTGTCTTAGGTGACTGGTGCTGTTGACAGTTAGCACTTCCTGAGTTCGAGTCAAAATCAAAAAAATGAGCTTTCATTTTCGTTATTATTATGGCTTGTGTTGTCATAATTAACCTTTGTACTGAGTCTTTCGCTATATTATTGTTAAAAAGGTTCTTAAGTCTGCTTTGCGTACATGGCTCTACACATGGAACCCATTTGTTTTTAAATCGCGGGTAAGACAGGGCTGCAATGACTGCATTTTCAGCACGTGGTGTAGAAAAACAAAAAAAAACTCCTCAAATCTATTCTCCACACTATTTAAGTATGTCGTGGCTAACTCGTTGCAGTATTTGTATAAATTCGTTGCCAACTTTTGTAACTTCTTGCGTAATGCAATTAGACATGGTATCAAGATTCCATAATACATGTTGTTTTCGGCTTGTAAAATGTCTAAAGCCTTTGCAACAGGACTCGAACATTCTAAAAATTCTTTAATATATTCCAATTCCCTATCTAACCCACTCGGTTTTTATAATTTAAAGCTTTGAGCAATTGCACAGATTTTTCCTTAATAGAATAAATTTGCTTTAGAGAATCTTACAAACTATTCCATCTTGTGCTACCAGGTTTACTCAATGTATGTCCAAGAACATTCTGAATAATTTCCGCAGATTTTGGACGTTTAGCCGCTTTCTATAAAATGTTACACTTGCTGATCGTCGTTCTATGAATATCTGAGAGTAATTTCTGACTCCCGTCTTCATCAACGTTTTGAAGAGCTTTATTAGCATCAGTTGTGGCGCTAAATTTAATGTATGTGAGGAACACCTCAAATGTGATGGCAATTCAATGTTTAATGATTCATCTGGATCGTATTTGATTGAGACATCTATTGAATTTAAGGTTTCCTCGTTTACCTCTTGGCTTATTCCAAATTCGTTGAAAGCTTTGTTGAAATTGCTGCCGTTATCGGTCACTGTCGCAACAACTTTTGCATGAACTCGCTATGTATTTCACCTAATAGCATGGCTATGCGGTCGTAGCGATGCCTTCCTGTAAACATATTTGAACACTGCCTGACAACGCGTCGACGTAGAGAGCTGCAATTTTGTACACAGATTTAAAAAAAAATGCAAACTTAAGTTCGAAAATGGGGCAATCGGGCAACTCCTTCATAGGGTTGCCATACAAAAAGTTCGTTTTTCACTATATATTTGAACACGGCCTGAGAACGCGTAGACGTAGAGGGCTGAAATTGCGTACACAGTGTTTTCATAGTAAAAGTAAATAAAATGAACTAAATTGGGCAACCCCTTCTTGGTGTTGCCATATGAAAGTTTAGGAATTTACGTATGTATATCGTAAAAACGATCAGTCCTAGATGGTTTTATTGTACTAAAAAGTTCTTTAGAATATGAAATCCTATGAAATTGGTTTTAGTAATTTTTACTGTCCAATGACCGTTCTAGAAATATATTCGAAAAGCCACTTCAAAAGTCCAACTTGCACAGATGGGTGACCATACAAAATTACATAAGTGCTGGTCTTAGACCAATTCTAGCTTTTTTACTTGTTTATTTTTATTTTCCTTCTTTCCTTTACTCGTCGTGTACATTTAATTGGAATATAATCGGAAACCTCCCCTGCTTCTTAACTTGTTGTTAACTTAACTTTGCTATAAAATATATAATTCTCTCTTTTATTTAACATTTTATCACCCTATGTATAAGTTCGACTAAATACAGTGTATGTGAATAAGCCACTCGCTGACATTCGGATTGAACTTATTTGAACTTATTTTGAAAGTAAACATTTCAGAGTTCCGAGAGTTCTGCGACTTTTTCAAGTTTTTAATAAACATTAGATATTTTATATACCTTTCTTCTAAAATTTGAAGTGCATGTTTCTATTCAATTTTAGTGCTTTGTAAAATTATTGCGCATTAATCTATTTAAAATTTCGCACTCACCATTTAAAATTTCTGTCAGCGAGTAGCTTAAATTTTCACTCAATATGCCGCTTCCTGTTAGTTATTTATTCAGTCTGTAATCCTTCATACAATTCCGACACCGAGAACAACTATTAAATACTTCTGTCAAAGTTTTAACAGGATTCTGGCACACTGCCATACAATATAGAGAGAACAGGAAATGTGATAATTCAAATTACCGTAGTCAAATTCTGCTTGTGCTAGAATCTGTTGCCTGTTCTCTCTATATTTTAAACACACACTGCCGATGGCTTGAATTGAATTCGAAATAATGGGTCTGTTTAGAGTAATACCACTGACATATAATAAGAATGGACTGAGCGTTCTTGCTTCAAAAATAGCACAAATATAGAACAGGCTGTGAAAACTCTAAATTGCGTACAATTGTACACCGATTTATAATTTATTATTATTTGTCGATTAGAAACACTAAAAATGTTGAAAAATAGTATTACGTTACATAAAAATTATTTAGGAAGTTAAAATTGTTTTAATTAACACAAAAATTAATTTTTAATTTTACTGAAAATGTGCTCCTCTCCAGATTTGATTCAAGATTTATTGAGCTTGTAGAGATAGACGTATATAAGCAATATATTTGTCTCAATTTTTATGTCAATTCCAATGCATTCCAATTAATAGATTTTAGCCAAAATTTGTGCCATGTTTTACTATAGGAATTAGATAGGATGGCTCAGTCCATTCTTATTAAATGTCAGTGGAGTAATACGCTATTTAGAGCAGCCAAAAAGTACATTTTTTCGCTTCGCTTTTGAAAGACAAATGTGTTCAGAGTACACGCAATAGTCACCTTTGAAATTTCCTTTTCCTGATAGCACTCGGCACTGCTATCAAAATTGTAATTTTCGTGTTTGAATTTGTGAAATGACAAGGGCATTTAAAAATGATTGACCTTAGCACTGGTCTCGCTAAAATTTAGGATAAATTTTCGCCAATAGCACTTAGCGCGCATAATTTTATATGGAAACAAATTAAAAAGCTCTTATGATAACCTAGATGAATGCCCTTATGAAATTTCGTAGGATCACCCATCCTTGCAATTTTGATTTTTGAAGTAGCTTTTCGCATATATTTCTAGAACGGTTCGTCGGACAGAAAAAATGATAATAATCAATTTTATAGGATTTCATATTCTGAAGAAGTTTTTAGTACAATAAAAATGTCCAGGACTGATCGTTTTCACAGTATACGGAAAAATCCTAAATTTTTATATGACAACACCAAGAAAGGGTTGCCCGATTTAGCCCATTTTTTTAACTTAAATTTTTTTTCTAAAAAGCCCGTGTGCAAAATTTCAGTTCTCTAAGTACACGCGTTCTCGAGTTATCGTACGGACATGGAAGTATATACGGACAGACGGACGGACTGACGGACATGCAAAAATCAAATTATCTTTTAATATTATGGGTGGGTCCAATCTAGGGTTTCCAATTCGGATATCCGGATATCAAATTATCCGACCCATTTTGACTATTCGGTAATCCGGATATTTTTCCTTAATTATCCGATAATCCAGATATTTTTGACATTTTTTTTTCAGGAAAATACTGTTTTATTTCTAACTGTTCAGCTATTTTCAAAAGATTATACAATAACTTTCTCAAGTGGCAGTTTTATTTATTATTATTATTTATTTATTAAAGTTTCTTTGAATAAACAAATAAGTTGTCTTGTGGATGTTTTTTTTATCCGAATTTTAAATAAAACAAGTAAGAAAGCTAGACTTGGTGCAAGAGTAATTCTTATGATACCCTAGATGAATGCCCTTATGACCCGGTTTAAACGGGTCAATAAGCTGCCTCTGCCCCGCGAAAATTTCTCGGTAATATGATGGTTGGGGGGCAGGAATGAGGCATTACCAAACCTACAGATTTCGTGCGGCAGAGGCAGCATAGTGAGACTTACCTGTCTAAACTGGGTATATGTAATTTCGTATGGTCACCATCTGTGTAAGTTTGATTTTCTAAGTGGTTTTTCGCATATATTTCTAGAACGGTTCGTCGGACAGTAACAATTATTATAACTAGTTTCATGGCATTTCATATTCTGAAGAACTTTTGAGTACATAAAAAACGTCTAGGACTGATTGTTTTCACAGAATACCTACATAAAAGATCAAATTTTTTATATGGCCCAATTTAGCTCATTTATGAAATTACTTTTACTATTTTTATGAAAACGTCGCGTAGAAAATTTCAGCTCTCTACCCTGATGCTCTCTAAAGCAATGTCCAAATATGTAGTGAAAAACGAAAGTTTTGTATGGCAACTCCTTGAAGGAGCTACCCGATTTGTCCCATTTTCGAACTTGAATTAATTTTTTTTTTTAAAGCTCATGTGCAAAATTTCAGTTCTCTAAGTACATGCGTTCTCGAGTTATCGTGCGAACACAGATAGATAGACCGACAGACGGACATGCAAGAATAAAAATAACTCTTAATATTGTACATCGGTGTTCATTCCATTTTGCTCTACCATAATTATTTCTATGCGTTACAAACGGAAAAACAAGCTTAGTATACCCAATAGATTTCATCTAGGGTATAACAAAACCTACTAAGCACTGAAATTACATGATAACAGTGTGGTTAAAAATTAAATATATTTATAAATAAAATATTGAGTTAATCGCCCAAAAAGGTAGTATATACGTTGATTATGGAGTAAATAGATGTCTCCAGATTCCGGTGTAGGAGTTTTCTGTTACCCGTATGGCGTTATCCATATATGACGTGATAACCAACGAGAAAGCCAGCAGTCAACGATGCGACATTTAATTTTTAACCATTTAAGGGCAATCAAGTTTAAATGAATTGTTAGATGTCCTATTACCACTAGAGACTGCAGCAAAGGAATTAAATAAAAATTCAGCTACACTTTTGACCGCTGAATGTGCTTATAAATTTCTATTTGAAAGCTTAGACGACTTTAGAACGAACTTAGGTTAAAATTTATCGAAACAGAACAAAAAACGAATGGATGAACGTCGAGATAAAATGCTTATGAAAGTAAAGCTTCTTAGAAGCAGGCAATATACCACATTCCATAAATATTTTGATTATAATTCAAAAGGTGTTCCCATTACATTGGCAGTCTGCAGGGATAACTGGAAGTGGCAATTTCTTCTGTTGATGAGCAGAGCAACGCAAAAAACATATTATTCAATGCATTTCTTACAGTTTCAATCAATTACAATTTTGAAATATTCAATGCAATAACTTTTTAAAATATTCTTTTTTAAAAACAAAATATATTTAAATCATATAATGTTGTTTTACTATTTATTAAAATGTACATAATTAAAATATTTGAATAAAAAAATAATAAAACCATGAAATATTGGATTCAAGCTATATATTTATTTTGTTATCCGGATATTTTGAGTTTTCAGTATTCGATATCCGGATAGTCATTAATGTCGGATAATTGGAAACCCTAGTCCAATTCATTTTGTTCTACCATCATTATTTCGAGGTGTTACAAACGGAATGACAAATAGCGTATTTATTTTCTGACCGTATTATGTATGTCTTTTTGTAATTATAATGTACACATGCATATTTTCTTTCAAATCTAGTTTTCGCTCTTTCTTGTTTAGAGCAACCAAATTATTTTTTACGCTAACGTCAAATTCACAGAGTTACTTCAAAACACTTTCGAAATCACTATCCGTGTTGTTCTGAGCGGACTTAAGAATATATAGTATATATAGCAAACAGAAATAGGTGAATCGTGTATAATTTGTGTACATGAGCCAACATGAGCGTAATTTCTCAAGAGCAGAGCATCATACATAGGAGTAAGTGAGATGCTGAAGATCCTCTATTATCAACACTGTGCCAGAGTGCCTTGGTTGTCAAATGTGCTTTTGTTTTGCGAATAAGTTTACTCAATTTAACAAAAGTACGAAATCAATTTTTTTCGCAACTATTTTACTTTGAAGTTTATATTGTGCCTGTTAAGTCCTTCATATTAATTTAAAAAAAAACAGAAATGAAGTGTTCGGCCAGTGCTTGCCAATATAAATCGGATTATAAACTGGAGAAATCGGGTATCAGGCAAGTACGCAATGTAAATTATCTTTTTTGTTAATAGAAGTAATCATTTATATAAATTGAATATGTGAATTATTTCCAAATAAAGTAGAAAAAGAACATTTCTTACCGCAGATGCTCCGCACAAAAACGTTTACTTTTTGAAAATTGACAAGCTGCTTAGAATAGGGACGGGCGTGTAAATGCATGTAAAACATGGTCTACCACCACGACCAGAATTCATTAGGCAAAGTCCGGCTTATCACCATTCCTATTTGCTATATATTCTAAGGAGCCGACTCTTTGTATCAATTCTCTTTCCAGCCTTATAAAAATTGCTTTGAATACAGAAAAATATTTAGAATGTGTGAAAGTGAATATATTAAATAAAGTTATAATGTCGACTGTCTTAAATTAATCGATTGATTGGATTAGATTCGGTGCCAGATGTATTTGTTGAACTTGTAATATAAATATTAAAACGAAAATGAAACTTGAAATTGAGATGACAATCTATGCCAATATAATATAAGGCCAGTGAAGTGAATTATTGCCGTGGATCGGCGATACAGCAATGACCCAGTTTAGACGGGTCGGTATGCTGCCTCTGCCACGAAATCTGTAGGAAGGGTGAGGCTTCATTTCTGCCCCCCAACCATACTACTGATTAGTTTAAACTGAATCAAACAAGATTAGGGACGTGACGCGGCTGAGGTCGTGAACATCAAAAGAGGATTAATTGGAAGTGCAGTGGCGTGCATTAGTAATAATGAGGGACGTATTATTGAACAATAGAAAAGTAGTGTAATTACTCTGTTGTTGTACACTTATCTGCATGTTTCATTTGCATAACGATTTCAAACAAAAATTCGTGATACCTGAAAACCTTCAGTTATGATTCATCCTGTACCTGGAAAACCATTAAGATTACCCCCCCCCCCCCCGCCCCTCCACTGATCCTTACTAATTTTTATTCTTATACGATGATTTCAGTAGTTTGTTCCAATTCCACGATAATTGTTAAATTTACAAGTACAGCTGATTAGATGCTGATATGATAGTATGTAATCTTCGTTCTACACAGTGCACAAATATTTTATGCTGAGAGAAATGAAGATAGGGCCTGATAATGACTCCACTCTAATTACCCTTAATTATACACATCAATTTTAGCTCCCAAATCTACGCTAAATCACTTTGATTAGAAGTGGTAACAAACCAGGTAAATCTTCATCCTAATATATTTGACTCTTAATACAAATTAGACGAAAATAAATATCTCAAAATATGAACTATCCTACATTTGAAACTCACTACCGGAAGCAATAGCAACGAGAACTAGACTTCTAGCAGAAGCAATAGAAATCTACAGAAATGGTGGTGAAATGAAGTTCTGTCTGAAAGTCCTGTTAGCAGAATGTCTCAACTATATATAAGTGGGTGCCGGTTGGGCTCGAATGAGTCTAACTGTGCTAATATGGTTGATTCAAGAGTTTATCAGCTTAACATCGGCTAAAAGACTAACACAGTTTAATTATTACATAAGTAGATCATTCACTGTTAGGCAACTTAATTTTGATGTATCCCGTGACCTAAATCTAAACGTACCTTGTTTATACTTACTATATATTTTTCGATCATTATCTTTCTATAAAATATATTTTTTCTCAAGTTTGTGTCCTGTAAAATTCGCGGAGGATTATAAAGGAGCTGATTGTGATACTATTTGCATACTTGATCAACAGTACCTTGCTCCAGAGCTTGCAGAAATAGTTCAAACTCAGGGTAGATTTGACGAAGCATTTAATACGGAGGTCAGTCAATTTGTTTGTATAAAGTTTGTTGCTTTAATGCTCTTAGTTTTGTAGGTTTCCTGTTTTAAGCCTTTGAATTTCCATGTACCTATTGTATATTCTCCCGTGGGAGATTTGTCTGACTACGATGATGTCAGAATATATCAAGACGCTGCTTCAAAAGCGCTGAATAGAGCAATTAAGGTAAGGAAATATTTTATATTATTTTATGTTCTTATAAATATATGGTTAGATGGGATCGAGAAAACCACTTCTTCTTGTACCGAGAAGTGATAGATTTGAGTATGTGGAGTTATGTACAATTCTAGGGGCATTTCAGGAATTATATGTTGTAAGTATTTTGTAACACTGGTTGAAAATTAACACTAAACAAATATTCTAAATTAAGCCAATACAGTTGCGTGAAGACGTTCCCAGTAAAAGAAATCGAATAGAGACTTTAACAATTTCATTGCCTGGTAAAGAAAGTATGAAGTTAAAGGAAGCTTTAAAGAAAGCCTTGCTTTTAGAATCGGGAAAATTTATTGCAAGAGATATAGGTAAACTTTTAAATTTTATTATATTTGAAGTTCATCATTCCCAAAGATATTTAATAAAGGTGTTGGGGATCCTGAACGTATGTCTCCTCCCAACGTCGAAAGTTACATTCGGTCCGCATTTTCTAATTTGAAAATCCGTGTATTATCCGACCCGAAAATATTCAAGAAGAATTATCCATTATACGAGGCAGTTAATAGAGCAGCAAGTTTTGTCCAAAGGCATGAAGGTTTGTTAGATATTGCGCTTTCAGGTCGTAAATATACTTATATAAACTGTATAACACAATAATATTTTAGGAAGAATCATATTCCTAGAATATGAGCCTCCGCAAACTGCAAAGAAAACGCTTATGCTCGTTGGTAAAGGAGTTACCTATGATACTGGTGGTGCTGATATCAAAGCTGGAGGAGTTATGGCTGGTATGTCTCGTGATAAATGTGGTGCTGCTGCTGTTGCTGGTTTCATGAAAGTATGAAGTTTTACCTTTCGTATACTGTTGATTCAATAACAGTAGATATTATTTTGACCATCAATTTTTACTTTAAATTTTTTTTTTTTTTAAAAATAATTTTTAGATTGTTGAAGAGCAGAAACCGTCCGATATTCATGTAATTGCAGCGCTATGCATGGTTAGAAATTCCGTTGGTGAAGAATGTTATGTAGCTGATGAAATAATAACGTCCCGAGCAGGAGTTCGTGTTCGTGTTGGAAATACCGATGCTGAAGGACGAATGTGTATGACTGATGCTCTGTGCGAAATGAGAGAAATGGCATTAAAGTTACCAAACCCGCATTTATTTACTGTGGCTACATTAACTGGACATGCATGTTTGGCAGTTGGAGAAGGATATTCAATAGTTATTGACAACAGTGTAGCAAGGGAACACAATCATGCGGAGACGTTAAAGAAAATTGGAGACAAAATTGGTGATCCATTCGAAATTTCAACACTTCGAAAGGATGATTTTGATTTTAATGCTGCTCAAGTAATTGGAGAGGACGTAGTTCAATGTAATAATCTTCCATCCAGTAGAACTCCAAGGGGACATCAGGTAAATGGGGCATATTGTTTTTAAACCTTTTTGAGTATATTACTTGTTAAGTGTTGTTCAAAGCCATATTACCCAAACCAGTATTAATCCTATTCCCTTTGCTTTATGGACTTAGGCTAATCGTTGGTCGTATTTATCTCACGGCGAAATAAACAAAACCGTTAAATAAAAAAAAAACTTAAACATTTTATAGGTTCCTGCATCATTTATGATTGTTGCCTCTGGGTTGGATAAAAATGGACTGGATTCAAAGAAACCAATAAAATACTCACACTTGGATATAGCTGCTAGTGCTGGCGAGTATCCTAAAATGCCAACTGGCTCACCAATTGTGGCCTTAGCTAAAGTTCATCTTAACCTTTGATAGCTTCTGCATTTTTATATTATTATCTTAATTGCAATGTACTTACTTAATTGGGAATTAAAGGTGTAATTTTTATGAACATTTTACTTGTATATTATTATACCCTATAGATGATGAAATCATAGGGTATTTCTAAGTTTGTCATGCCGTTTGTAACACATAGAAATAATCAGGGTTGTCAATGAGCGGACTCATTTATCATATCAACTCATCGCTCAACTCAGGATTTGAGTCCGCTCAACACTTGAGCGGTGGTTTATCGCTCGAAACTTGAGCGGACTCACTGCTTCAGCGGACTCATTGCTTATGCAGCTTGAGCGGACTCATCATTTGAGTTTAGCGGACTCAAATCATGTTTTAAATAACATAAGGAGAATCTGATTTAATTGCTACATATCAATGGAAAAAATATAAAGTAAGACACTAATTCTATGGAAAAATGTAAGAGTACAATTTCCTTGAATTGAATTATAACATTTTCAAGTATGGTATTTTCCTTACAGGTATTACAAGTTGTTGAATTTGTACATTATATTGAGAGGAAGAGAAATGTTGGCTAAGAAAATTAGCAAAAGCTAAATTAATATAATATAATATAATAAATGACTATTTTGTGAGCTTTGCTTATTTGATTGAAATTTCAGTTTCAGTTTCAATTAAATCAGATTCTCCTTATGTTATTTAAAACATGACTTGAGTCCGCTCAACTCAAATGATGAGTCCGCTCAAGTCGACTCAAGCGGTGAGTCCGCTCAACCAGTGAGCCCGCTCAAATTTCGAGCGATGAACCACCGCTCAACTGTTGAGCGGACTCACTGCTTGAGTTGAGTCAAAATTTGAGTCCTTTGCATCCCTGGAAATAATGATGGTAGAGCAAAATGGACTCGACACCTACGCATAATATTAAAAGTTATATTGATTTTTGCATGTCCGTCTGTCCTCACGATAACTCGAGAACGCATATACTTAAGAGAGCTGAAATTTTGTACACAGCGTTCTCATAAAAAAAGTAAATATAACTTTATTTTTATTTAAATATAAGTAACAATGTGAAGAAGTTCTGCTACTTGGATTATTTTCCTCATTACGCATATAAATAATATTTAGAAATCGAATCAACAAGGAGAAAAATTAAAATGAAAATATTGGAGATGATACAAATTCCGTTTCCGATATACAGACTCCAAAACAAATAATTATTTTTATCAAGTCTAATATTTTTCATTGCGTTTTTTTACGACGATGATTTTAAAATTAAAATTCAATAAGGATTCTGATTCCCATCTAAATATCTTGAAACACGAGGAACTAAGGTGTCAAGATTCATAGACAAATGAGATACAGGCACCAATTGATAATGTGAGAATTATACTGTAGTTATATTTTTAATTTCAGTATTGTGTTCGTAAAAAAAAGAACAAACTAAAAAAAAAAAAAAAGTGTAATAAAATTGTACATTTAATCAAACATACTAAATCATAGTTATTCAGCAATTCCATATCAAAACGATCACCATTGGGCCCGACCCCATCAAACTTTGATGAAACTTTCAGACTTAGTTAAGTATTAAAAAATATTGGATCCGTATTTTTTTGTTTAGCCTGCGGACCTCAGGTCTTGGGTACATGTTTTCACTGCGGACGTATTTTTTAATTTGCTAATTACTCGGGATTGGCTTATTCAATTCTTTTCTACGATATTCCAGAAGAGAGCCCCCTAAAAAATGTATATTTTGAATTGCTCTAACATTAATACTATCTAAAATTTTCGGATGTTCAGCTCTTAGTTTAGGTGATAACATTTTTTTTAATTGACGTCTATGCAAATTTTCATATGAAAGCTTGTGAGCTCTAATATCTCTGTTATACTGAGTACCTTTAAGAATTGACGAATTGATACCATAAACATTGGTTACACTTTGTTGAATATTTTTGCAATAATTTATATAGCCATAAACATAAACATAAACATTTATTTATTTGAGTACCCCTGCCAAAGGCACGCATAGCGCTGGGCACATCTTAGAAAGTTACATAGTAGATTTACATATTGGCAAAACAAATAATAAAATAATGCGGATAACATTAGTCTTAATATATAGTACAGTAGAAAATATAGAATATAAAATATAAAATTTAACAAGATAGAAGTAGTAGCTTAATGTACAGCACAGTACAGTACAATATAGCATAGTCCAGTGCAAAGTGCATCTGGCAAATAGACCTGCATAGCTTAAAAAATAAAATAAGACAAGATAAATGTGTAGCACAGATAGTCGAAGCTTCTGAATGATGGATATCCGGTAACCAATCCAAGCCCGGGACCGGAGGCTGCGAGGCAACTGAAGTTTAAATTAATGAAGGGATTAGTGATAGGATGGAAGGCAGAAGGGCATTAGATAGGTGCTGTCGGGAAGTCCAGAGCTTCAGACTTAAATGAATTTAGTGATAGGATGGAAGGCAGAAGGGCATTATATAGCTGCTGTCAGCAAGTCCAGAGCTTCAGACTTAAATGAATTTAGTGAGGCACTGCGTCTAGCCTCATCAGACATACGGCTCCACTCAGGAACACAGTTTTCCCACCGAACTGCGTACGAACCCTGGGAAGGACAATTCTGTGGTTGTTCAGGGCGCTCCAAGCGAAACGTCTAGTGATGTAGTTTGTTAGTAGACCGTGTCTGGCCTTGAATATCAACTTTAGGGTGTTAAATTCGTACATGTTAGCAAGTGGACAGGGAAGAAGCATCGCAAAAAGCTGTGGGGGAACATGTGAACCTCGTTTGAAACCGAAGACATATCTAGCGCAGGCCTTGAACGCACGGATTAATTTAGACAGATTACCAATGGAGATTGGGAAAAGGACTACATCAGCGTTGAAAAAAAGCGGTAGAATCAGAGCCGAGAAGAGCCTTGTGCGGGTTAGCAGATCAATATGCTGGGAAGCAGCATAGAGCGAACGCAAACTATAGTATACTCTAGAACAAATTTTGTTTATCTGAGGCTCCCAGGTGAGGCCTGAGTCCATGAGGAGGCCGAGATTTAAGATCGGCTTGGTTGAGAGTGTAAAGGCACTTTCACATCAAAAACAAGAACAGAGAAATATAAACCGAAAAACTCAATTTATTCCACTTTAAAATAAGATTTTTGTTCCAATGATTAATAAAATCCAGAGAAATAGGATAAACCAAAAATTTTACTGAGAAAATAGTTACATTTATCTCAGATTTTGAAGAAAAACACAACTTTTACGGCGGAAAAATTCGTCCGATAAATCATAAAAGTTGTGTTTTCTTAAAAATTCTAAGATAAATATACTATTTTATTAGTAAAATTATTAGTTTATCCTATCTCCCATGATTTTATTAATCATTGGAACAAAAATCTTGTTTTAAAGTGGAATAAATTGGGTTTTTCGGTTTATATTATTTCGATTCTACAAGATGAATATTTGGAAGATCAAAAGATAAGTTGGTGATGTTTCTAAGACGAATTGAATATACGATGGCCTGAGTCTTGGAGGGATTGAGAGACAGACTGTTGTTAGCAGACCACTCCGCAATCAATGCAAGGCTTATATTAACATAACACGACAGCTTTTGAAGTTGGTGGCTGAGGAATGATCGGGCTAAATCCAATAAGTTTTCAGACCATAGTATTTGTTGAAATGGAGTCCATACTGGTATTGAATTTTTTGATGGTCGGGTGAAGTGTTTTGTAATTAATTATATTGCACAAGACTCTGAGCAAATTATCAAATATTGAATCATTTTTACTGTATCTTAATAATCAACTAATGTCCTTGTAATTCGGTACAGAAGGCTGTATATTTGTTTCGAAATAAAGAATTTATTCACAGTTCAAAGTTTTCAAATCATAATCATTATGTTTAGCTGTAGCCTTCAATTTAATGACATTTATCTGATTTTCAGTGTTTTTTTTTATAGAGCAGCATTGCTGTAACATGGGTAATATCTTTGCCGCTTTGCCGTTTCTTCATTGAAATCATTGTTATCTATAGCACTATGAAGAAACAAAGAAGAATCGTGAACAAAAATGTGTGCCATTTTTAACTATAGGAAATAGATAGGATGGCTCAGTCCATTCTTATTATATGTCAGTGCTTGAACTAATGTATTTGTCATTAAAAACCACTGACATATAATAAGAATGGACTGAGCCATCCTATCTAATTCCTATAGTTAAAAATGGCACACATTTTTGCTAAAATCTATTTGTCTCTTTCAAGCTCAAAATGTACACTGAACTGTAACCAATTATGGAAACAGTACGGCTGTATTAATTGGAATGCATTGGAATTGACATAAAAATTCAGACAAATATATTGTTTTTATACGTCTATCTCTTACAAGCTCAAGGACATTTGACAACAAATCTGCAGAGGAGCACATTTTTCAATAATATCACAAATGAGTTTTTGGGTTAATTAAAACAAGTTTAACTTTCTAAATAATTTTAATTTAATGCAATACTATTTTATAACATCTTTAGTATTTCCAATCGACAAATAATAATAAATTATGAATCGGTGTGCAATTGTACGAAATAAAGGGTTTTCACAGCCTGTTCGATATTTGTGCCATTTTTGAAGCAAGAACGCTCAGTCCATTCTTATTATATTTCAGTGTTAAAAACGCAACATATGCCCAACTATATAAGGCAATAGTGTAAAATAAAGTTTCATTTCTAGTATTGAAATTAAATTGAATAGATAGAAAAATTTTCTGCGAATGACGTTTGTGTAAAGCAGAGACCGTAACGGTTATGAATGTTTAAAAAAAAAACATGTAAAAAAACATTTTTCTGATTTTCTTTCTGAAAATCAAAAATAAAAATGAAAAACTGATTTTTATTTAAAAAATCAAAAATAAAAATCCGGAAATGATTTTTATTTTAAAAATCGAAAATAAAAATCATAAAATGTACCATTTCAGAAAACTGTTTTTCGGGTGAAAAATACTTTAAAAAAATATTAAATATGGGTCGAAATATGCCGAAGAATGTACAACAGATGTGAGTGGATGGAAATTACATATAGGCTTTCATCTAGGTATAATAAGAATTGGTCTACATTTTTTGTTGATTTTTATATTTGATTTTTAAAATAAAAATCAGTTTTTGATTTTTATTTTTGATTTTTAAAATAAAAATAATTTCCTGATTACTTTCGATTTTTTAAATAAAGATCAATTTATTATTTTTAGAATAAAAATCAAGTTTTAATTATTATTTCTCATTTTTAAAATAGAAATCCAAAAAGAAAGTTACTTTTTATAATTTCGAATAAAAATCATAATTTTAAAAAGTATAGGAAATTTGTGAAGATTCGCTATAATAAGAATCATAATGCTACTTTCCAATCAATCCTCCAATAACTTTTTCTAATTGATTTTTTCAGTCCCTGGTGTAAAGTGAATAAAAATTGTGTAAATTATCGAAATGTTACCGTTTCGTTATGTTACAAGTTACATTTTGTTTAAAAATTATTCATTTTTGCATAGCTCTGGACAGTGCCGGATCTGGGAAATATTTAAATATTTGAGGGGAGGGGGGGGGGGGGGCGTTAAATACTGTATACCCTGGAACTGTTAAAAACAAATTGAACTTGAAACAATAATTATTGTTAAATAAAAAGAATTTGAATTTCAAACAACAATTAAGATCTGTTATTCATCCTGTTTCCTTCTGGTGGTAGGTAGAGCAGGAGGTGAGAGTACTCACCTAGACAAACAGAAAATTGTATGGCAAGGGGATGGGCATATCAACCGTTACGGAGTTATAGGGTGATTAAGAAAAAAAGCAAGTTTTTCACGAAACACCCTGTATCTTAAAAAGTACAGGCTATACGGTCACAGTAAATAGCTCATTGTATGCAAAACTTCATGGCCTTTCCAATATTGTGTTCTAAACTAAAAATTTCGGATTTTTTTTATTTCTTTTTTTACTTTGACCTCTATTTTTTATTGCAAAAAGGTCGTTTTTTTTATAGAAATTCTAAACTGTATACACTCCTTTTTAATTTGACCTTGAGCACTCTATGTGATATCTGTAGCCGTTAAAAGTTATTAGCTCTTAATCTATTCTATTTAAGATACAGGGTGTTTTGTGAAAAACTAGCTTTTTTATCTTAATCACCCTGTAACTCCGAAGCGGACGATATGCCCCCCCCCCCCCATCCCGCCATACAATTTTTGTTTTTCTAGGTGAGTACTATCACCGCCTGCTCTACTGACCACCATTGAGGAAACACCCTGTATATCTTGATTATCGTGTGAATCTCTGTTTAAAAATGAAAGGAAAGTTAAAGATCGTATCATTACAAATGTAGTTTATTGTATGAATACAAAGAATAAAAATTAAAATTTTTATAATGTTCGGGATTAGTTTTCAGTCCGAGCAACCATAGAATTTGAGTAAACAACCTGCGAGCATGCGACATGCCGAAAGCTGCAGAACCTAGATATAGCGCCCGCTCTACCTTCCATCTCGCTTTTCCTTATGAATCTGGCTAAAACGACTAAAATTTGAGACGGTTTCAAAAAAACTATGGGTAGAAATTCTGGCGTACTGCCGTTCAGGTTGAAAGGATTTAGTCGGCTTCACTCAGTCTAAAAGGGAAAAATTTAGCTCGCACTGAATTTTTCACGCCTGCAACGATAACGAGAATAATGAATTCAATTCTATGATGTGACAGAGAATTGAAAAACATTAACTTTCAGAAGAAAATACTCTGCATCGAAGCGTTATCGTGTTGAAGTATCCATTCTTTTCCGCTATTTTTTCGTAGATGTGGAATTAAACCAATCCCATATGCGTCGTTGGCAAAGCCAACTCGAGCACACCTTCAAAGTAAAAAGCTCCCCAAAACATTAGCTTCGCGACACCGAAATTTCTGTTTGCAAAATAACGGTGCTGTTTCCGTAGATCGTCCAATATGAGGTAAATATGTACATTAATGTAGACGGTCCGGATGGATTTAACTCATACTGGAGGATTTGCGGAAACAGTACCGTTATTTTTCAAACAGAAATTTCGGTGGCGCTACACTAATGGTTTGTTTGGGGAGCTTTTTACCTTGACGGTGTACTCGAGTTGGATTTGCCAACCACGCGTATAAATTCTGCTTTGGGACTCTTATCATAAGATTTAAGTAAATAAAAGTCTTCTGCTGCGTTCCTTTTCTCGTTCAGAATGATTTTTTTCAATCCATGTCGTTCTTTTTCTCGGACCGAACGATTTAGTTTCAATCTGTCATCGCTTTTTTCGGACTCCGAATCGTTCTGAATGCATCTGAGTTTTTCCCGGATTCAAGCAGAACGATTTTAATTTGCATTCGCGAATGTGTTGTTTACAATTTGGACGAAGTGGTATTAGTTGAGTTTAAGTTGCCTTTGTTGGAAAATAGCTTTATTTTTCATAAACAACAATTTTTACGAATACATTCTTGCTTTTATCAAATGGAAAAAAATGTCAAACACTTGAAATGGTTCTGTTTCGTTCCTTTTCTATGAGCACAGAATTAAATATGACATCGTTCTGTCGATTCATACAGAACGAGAAAAGGAACGCAGCATTCTGTAACAGTTATAACTATAAAAAATAAAAATCCTTTGAAACTCTTATGCGACTTAAAAGTTTTTTAGAAATTATTAACTATGTACCCACCGTTTTAAGGACGTGGCCTCGGCCAGGGTCTTTCAATAAAATATTTTTGTATTGTATTGTATTTGTCATTACTTCTCAAGTATTCTATTTAGTCTTGATGGGACCTTTTTAGTTGATTTAAAAAAATTACAGTTATTCTCGGACCATGATTAAAAATGTTTGAGTTTAACCGTTTCTCGCTATAAGAAAAAATCTGAAATATATAAGTAAACAGAAAAGAATAAAAATTTGACAGTTGTGCACAACGCAAAATGTATTATCACGTGGAGACCATCATTTACAATTTTCAGGTTAAAAAAAATTTAATCAATTTTTCGTGTCTCTGCTGTTCCTGGTTTCCATTTTCTTGGAGTGATGTTTGACATTTGTCAAATTGCATTCCATTTATTCCTTAGATCATATAACAACGTTATATGATCTAAGATTTATTCCAAGGAGGTAGTTTAAAAAGAATACGTTCAGAATACACCACTGCGAATAAGCAAACACAGAATGGAATAAACGGAATATTACGAATGGATAAATAAACGCTTTTGGTGCGTTCTGAATATTCGGAATGAGTAAAGAAAAGCACCCTTTAAGCATTTGAGAGTGTAGGTACACCTAAAGTGAAACGAAAATGTATTGAAAACGTACTTCTGGATTTATGAACCTGTGTGCCATAGAACCTGACAGCAAAAAGCTGTTTTGTGCATGTTAATTTGCTTGTGACTCTGATAACAAAACGCCGTTCTAATATTTATTTATTAAAATATTGAAGTGTAAAAAATTTTGATTAGGTATACTACTTATTATTATTTTTATTGCACTTTTATTAGTGCTTGTACTTTATCGATAATTCCAATTATCTATATCCTATTCAATGTACCTAATAATGTTGTAACGTAGTGTAACCTGAGGTTCCTTAATAAATGCTTTTTTGTTTTATTAAGGTTTGTGATGCTATCAAATAAATTAAAATGGAAAAATCTGTTGTTTTCTTCAAAAGCCGGATTTAAACTTCCAGTTCCGTTTCTTGATATTTCGTCGTGTTAATTCCCCTGAAGCTAAAGTTTTGAGACCGGCAGTACTTAATCATCGTAGATGAAATAACAATAACAAAATCAGAAAGTTTCAGGCCAGACGTAAACTGACACTTTTGTTTTTCTCAACCGCGGTGGCTTGTGAGAATTCGCAAGATGAGACTTGTTTTTCTCGGCACTGACTCGTGAGAATTTATGTAAATGGTAAAATTTGTTTATTTACTGAATAAGCTTTTCGCTATTTGTCTTTTCTCACACATTATTGTAATTTATTGTATAAATGCCAGAATTTACATGGAAGTCTTTAGCTTCGATAACCAACACAGGGGTAACTTGTCCAGCTTGTAAAGGTGATCATAAGCATTTTGTTTGTAGAAGGTCTTTGCACTTATCACCAGAAAAGAGAATCAGCCTTGTGAAGGTCGCCAAATTCTGCCTCAATTACTTAAGCACGGGACACAATTTAACTGCTGTCTTTCCGGAAATTGTACACGATGCTCTCGTAAGCACAATACACTGTTGCATCCCTCAGGCAACACTCACAGAACAGAGAAGGTCAACGAAAATTCAGGTAAGGTGCTGGCATCAATCCGACAATTAGCATCCACCAATCGCTCTGCGAAAGAACCCGTAACAAGTCCACCAGAAATAGACACGTCAATATCACTAACAACCAAAACGGCAGAAACAACAAGGGAATATATACTCTTAAGCACAGTCTTGGTCAAGGTGAGTGGACCAGCTATTGAGTATAGAGCGCTCTTGGATTCAGGATCGCAAGTAAACCTCATCACTGAAAGAATGGCAAAAAAATTGAGACTAATGGAAATTCCCAAATCAATGTGCATAGAAGGAATCGGACAAAGAAAGCAACAAGCCAAACGCAGAGTTAGTCTAGCATTGCAATCAAGAATCAATGGATTTAACACAAGATTGGAGGCATACGTCTTGCTACGCCGACACAGATGATCGACATATCGAAATAGTCCATTCCGAACAATATCCAACTCGCCGATCCTGACTTCAATACCTCAAGGTCAATAGATCTCTTGATCGGCGCAGAGCTATACTACACGATACTATTCATCGGACAAATCAAATTAAGCGAGACACTATCAACACTTCAGCATACCACCTTCGGGTGGACAGCAGGTGGCAAGATTAAAAACGAAACTCAAACTCAGGCAACATGCGCAACCCTCCAGGAGCAAGAAATGGACCAACAATGAGAGAAATTCTGGAGATTGGAGGAGACAACAACTAACACCAACAACTTCACAGCTGCAAAAACACGCTGCGAAAGCCATTTTAACCAAACTACAAGAAGAAACTCCAACGGTCGCTTCATTGTACGATTGCCATTTCAGAAGGACCCCAAACAATTAAGAGAATCAAAGGATGTCGCCTTCCAACGCTTTATGGCCCTAGAGAGACGACTCGCAAAAAGTACAGAGGAACGTCCCTACTGCTTCCTACCTCACCATTGTGTGATCAAACCTTGCAGCACTACCACCAAACTCAGGGCTGTGTTTGACGCATCTGCGAAGACGTCATCCAACCTCTCTTTCAATAATATTCTATACACGGAGCCCCCTATTCAAGATGATGTATTTTCAATTCTCTTGAGATTACGGATACCAAGATTCGTCTTCACCGCCGATATAGAAAAAATGTATCGGCAGATACAAGTTGAGGAGATTAACCAGAATTCTCAACTAATATGGTGGAGAAACAATGAAAATGAAAGGCTTAAATTCTTCAAACTGTCAACGGTTACCTACGGCAACAAAATACCTTCAAAGGTTGTCAGAAGTAGCAGCTGTAGAATTCCCTCTTGGCGCCAAGGCATTAGCTCACGATTTTTATGTTGATGACATGCTTACCGGTTCAGATAGTCTGAAAAACACCATAGCCATGCAAGACCAATTGAAGTTCATCCTTCACTCAGCAGGATTCAAATTGAAGAAGTGGTGCTCTAAACACCCAAAACTACTGGAGAATATACCGGAAGAAGATCGCGAGTTACAGTTAGATTTCACCAATAAATCTGAGGAAGACATCAAGACAATTGGTTTGACTTGACCACCTAAAACCGATGATTTTCAAATCAGACCATCATGGAATAATAAGGACCCTCTAGGCATAATGGGTCCAGTTATAGTAATAGTAAAAATATTTCTACAGAAACTATGGACGCTCGAGCTAGACTGGGATGCAGCTCTACCACAGGAACGGCACTCATCATGGATTAAATACCGAGAAGGGTTGAAAACATTAAGCAGCATAAAAATTCCAAGACACGTGCTAACTCACAGAGTGCCAAAGGCTGTTCAAATTCTTATTTTTGCGGACGCATCGGAAAAGGCGTATGGCACCGCAGCATACCTATTGGCTGTTGATAAGGATGAAATTGTAAAGTCAAAGGTGGCTCCAATAAAGCCAACTACATTGCCAAAAGAGGCTTGACTTTAAAAAATGAGACCATATACTTATGGACGGATTCCGAAATTGTCCTCAATTGGATAAACTCGCCCTCCTCGTCGTTTCACACTTTCGTTGCGAACCGAGTGTCCACGATACAACAACTGTCTGTGCCCCAGCAATGGCGACATGTAGGGTCCACGGATAATCCAGCTGATGTCTTATCAAGAGGAATCGCACCAGAAAGGCTAAGCTCTTGTAATCTTTGGTTTTACGGACCCATTTTTCCGCACGGAAGTGAGGCAGCATGGCCAGTCCCATACATCAAGGGACTTCCGAAATTGAGTACTAAGAATCGACACACAATCGCAGCTGCCACCGCAGCAGATGATGATATACACTTTGTATACTCAGTGGATCATCGAAATTCCTTCGCTCGACTCAAAAGAATTATGGCATATGTTCTCCCCTCCATTTCAAGGATCAGACGCCAGTCCTGTCAAACTATGAGTGAACCCCATCTCAGCCTGCAGGAACTTCACGAAGCGGAAGAAACCATAATAAGTCAAATGCAGGATCAAGAGTTTAATGGAGATATCTGTCATTTAAGGCAATCCGGATAAGTGGCAAGTGACCAGCGCCCTATCTAGCCTTACCCCCTTTCTGGATGAGAGAGGAATCATTAGGGTAGGTGGACGATTAGAGGCATCTAGCTTATCATACGACGCTTAACACCCGCAGATTTTACCCTATTCTCATCAATTCACTAAGCTATTGATAAATGACACGCACATAGAGAGATGCCATGTTGGGCCGCAAGCATTGTTAGCCATACTTAGGCAGAAATATTGGCCAATCAAGGGTGTAACGTCGGTTGTTGGTGTGCGGGTAGTCAGTAGATTGTCCAGGGCCGTTTTCCGACGTTAAGAGCGCTGTTCTAGCTCTGCAGCTTGGGCGGTATACGTAACACACACTACTTAACCTACACTCACTCACTTACTTACAATAACTTATGACTTGTCGTTAGGAGTAGCCAACACGGTATTATTCTATTCCTGGAAATAGAAGCGATACTTAACTCCAGGCCAATAACCCCAATGTCCTCAGACCTCAATGACTTAATGGCGTTGATACCTGGAAATTTCTCATTGGGGAGTCTTTGACAAGTTCCATCGATCCTAGCGCTCAACCCCAGCATACAAGCCTCATCACTCACTAGAAACTCGTCTTCAAATCAAAAATGAATTTTGGCGCCGCTGGTCCAAGGAGTACTTAAGTCAACTTCTACACCGATATAAGTGGAGACAGCGGTGTCAGAACATCGAACCAGGTCACATGGTCATAATTAAAGAAGACAATACGCCCGCATTGAAGTGGCCACTGGGACGTATAATTAATGTCATCAGAGGCAATGATGGTTTAGTCCGAGTGGCAGATGTTCGAACGTCAAGTGGTTTTCTCCGACGAGCTATACATAAACTAGCACGTCTTCCTGTCGAAGAAGAGCAATCTTCAACGAAGCCTGTCGACGGAGTACCGCACTCACTAAAACCTATCAAGTGTAACAGCAATGATGGACAAAACATCTCGAAAACGCAGAACAATGTCAATGATAATTCAAGTCGATAAAGACGAAATCACATCAAATAATGATAATACGAATCCAAGAAAAAGGGCTCGGCGGTCACTAGGCAGCGCAATAGTTACATTATTAATGACTTGTTTGATGCTGCCAACAACTCAAGGCTCTCCGCTAGAGTTAAGGCCTTTTCAATCCTAGCCTGGCATATATTTTGAGAGCTTGGGAATAACAACAGTGTGTGGGAGCAACGTGACAACGCTAGTACTCAATGCGGCAGGTATCCTAAAAATTCAAGGTGACTGTGTCATCAAGCAGGAACTAGTAACTATTCAAGGGCACAAAATTTACCCAACAATTTCAAGGATGTAATGTCAACCCAGACACCCTTCTCTTCTAATAAGACCTGCCGTTATCAGCCGAGCTGGGAAGACCTAGACGACCTCAAGGGACAGCTTCAGCAAGTCTATAAGGAACTGCCAACAAGAAGTCAGGTTCACAGAAATGATGTCCTTCAATTTGCAGCACCTCCAACAACGAAGACCCGGACTTTAGTATCAATTTTGAGGCTTAATTGAACTAGGCATAAATTGCGGGGGAGAATGTTTATCCAAAACATATTCCTATTTATTAAATAAAAATTCCTGCAAAAAACTGCATTCATGTAATACATAAATTCTCACGAGTCACAGAAGAATTTGCTGATAACAAAATCAGAAAGCTTCAGGCCAGACGTAAACTGACACTTTTGTTTTTCTCAACCGCGGTGGCTTTTGAGAATACGCAAGATGACACTTTCGTTTTTCTCGGCACTGACTCGTGAGAATTTATGTAATTGGTAAAATTTGTTTATTTACTGAATAAGCTTTTCGCTATTTGTCTTTTCTCACACATTATTGTAATTTATTGTATAAAGGCCATAATTTGGAAGCTAATGCGGTTCAGTTTTTTACAAACCTTCGGCGGTGTTTTCTTTAAGTAGTACGAAGCTGCACTTTAATCACTTTACCTTTCAGCAAATTCCTGGTGTGGTGGTTCAAGTACCGCGCACACATCGTAATTCAAGTCGAGGTACAAGAACCTTTGGCTTGCCTTCAATATAAAGTAAAAGCACTTTATACAAATGGTTTCAAAGCACGGATCTTCGAGCAGGAAACTAATGGAGTAGGCATTGTGTATAAAATATGTGTACATGACCGTAATCCAAGGTATATAGAATACAAAAATCCTCATTAAAATTTTGACACTAGAGCTGTGACGTGTTTCGTCCTATAACGTATATACATTTCTATTGAAAGGACAGAGAGAGGAGAGAAAATATTGTGTTCTCTGTACCGTATTTTCCTATACATTCGGACACAAATGGCGGAACGCGGTTCGTAATGAGAATACCTTGTATCTCTGTACCGTAAGGGTAACCAAAATGCAGCTTTATGTGCGCGTGAGGTTCGGCCATATTGAACCCTGACTGTCAGTTTTTGTAGTTTGTTACTTTTGTTTTTCTTGTTTGGAACCTGACGCATAGACGTAGTAAGATACGAGAAAAATTAAAATTGCCCAATTAACTTGGATTTTTATGTTTTTCAGATGACCAACTATTATAAATATTTATTGTTTCCATCAGTTTCCACCAAAACAAAATTCCCAATGAACTTGCTCAATGAGAATATGTGTGTTATGTATATACATTTGTAACTACGCGAATATCTAATAGATTTCGCCTTGTATCACACTTTCATTTAAATAATATTTAAAATTTCCCGCCATTAATTAGAATGGCGACTCCATATACCGAGAAATGTGGTGTACCCACACAACTTAAAAGTGATTACGCTCTATCACGGTTCATGTCAACTCCATTTAGTTTTCTGCTCAAAGGCACGAACTCCGATGCAACCACGACGCAAGCTTTTAGAACAAATTTTCGCAAATGAGCTCCTATTTGGAGAGAAAGTGCTAGTTGCGTGCAGCGACTTTCGACAAACTCTACCAGTTGTTACCAGAGGAACGCGCTTGAACATTATCGAAAGTAGCATTAAATCAAGTAAATTGTGGCAGCATTTCACGATACTATCAATCACAACAAACATGCGTAGCGAAGTACAGGATGAGCACAACAATTGGTCTAAGATGTTGGAAAAGGAAATCATTCATCAATTCCTGCACTAAACTGTGGGACATACCTAATCGAAATCCCTCAAGCAATGGATAAGGGGGGTCAGCCATATTTTATCGATCTACGGATAGAACATTCAGCAAATATCTGTTGGGAAGTTAGCGACACAAGTAATTTTGGCTGCAACAAATGCTCATACGCTGGAAATGAACAAGATAATGATTCCTATGATGCCAGGAGATCTGACCATCTGATATAATACACAGCACGATCTAATAAATCATTAGTGCTAACTATCTATTAAAATACCGTGTGTCACATAGTATACGTCATTATAGCTCGAAAATCAGATGATAATGAAGTACACTAATGATTTGACATATAATATAAATGTGGAGTTCCACTGTGAATCTGCCGATTTGAAAAATAAGAAAAAGAAATCCAAAGAAATGCAAATCACTAATTTATTCTTTTTAATACAATGTTTTTCTCATTTGTAAATTATTAAATTGAAATATAAAATAATTAAAAACAAAGTTTATCGCGATAATTCGACCCATATCACTTCTTAAATGTAATAAGTATATCAAAACCAGTTTGACAGTACAAATGAATTAAAGAAATGACTGCGTGTCTGTAGTTTATAATGAATTACTATAGACTAATGAGTTGTTAGTTATTCTTCATTAAGATCGCTGTTTGTCTAGGGCATATGCCACTACATGTGTTACTGTTTAAGGAAGGAGTTATCAATGCTGTTGCGAAATTTGAGCCCAAAGAAAGGATTATGCATTAGCACACATATAGTTGTCAGAGTACCTACTTCACCGAAATTCAATCAGGACAGAGATTATTTCCGAATGTAATCGAGGTGAAATGGTTCTTATCCTAAGAATCGATTTGCCTCCATCAGACATTAATTTTCCGTGATCCTAGCCTATGCGATGATAATCAACAAATCACAAGGACAAACATTCGACCATGAAGGCATCCATTTAAACACTGCCGTTTTCTCACAGACAGGTAAATTTACGATCCAGAGTATCGCATCAGGTGCAAGTGAACATTCATCAAAATCAACAACAAGGAGAGCTGCTGAATGATGGTACCTAAAAGATATGATTCCGTTCCAAGAACGGGAAACTTTAGCTAGTAGGTTTATAATAAATTATATTATGAGAGTGCCCGCCCGCCGTTAAGAAAGTTTAAGCACTTGAGCTCAATGCGAAAATTTAAATTGGGTGAGTGTCCAATTTATTTTTCGGTATAGTATTATTATTTTTATATGTTACAAATGGAATGATAAACTTATTATAGGTATCCTATGATTTCATCTAGGCTAGGATATATAAAATTAACGATCCTCCACTCTCGATCCAAGACATCGACTATGTCCGAGTATGTCCGAGGGAACTGATAATTACAGATGTAGCTAAAATGAGCATTGAGTATCCATTTTAGGTTTGTTCTTATCGAAGAAATAAGATCTGTGGGAATAAAATTCTAATAGTCAACTGAAAATAATCTTGACGTCAATAAATTTTCTTCGTACATTCTATATAACACTTCATTTTACTCATAAATTTTAAAATTATTACCCTTGAGATCTTCACAACTTTTTGCTGCTCAAAATTTGGAGAAAGTCGTAAGGGTAATAATAGAATTTCTCATTGGATTTCCCTCAAGATAATTTATTGCCAAGTAATAAGATTAAAATCTGCGTGTCTTATTATTTTCAGTGATTCTTTTACAAAAAGATATTATTATATAACAACTTCCTGGTATACCTTTAACGCGTATCTTTATACATTCCAGCAATTACTTTTAGATAATATCATTCGAAAAATGTGCCACAGAACGAATTGATAAAAGACGGACCCGAGTTAAGTAACGAGATCTTCTTAATTTATGTATTTTAATAGTAAATTACTTGTATAAACTTTAGGCTGGTGTAAATGCATCTTACTTTAGTTCTTTATTCATAGACCCCAGATAAGTAAAGATTCATATGTAAATGATGAAAATTTTATTAAAGTAAAGCCAACAAAACAAGTTTAGAAATTCATTAATGTATCATTCATGGTTTTTGTATTTTCTTCATCTTCTCTTTACACCTGATTGAACGTTTTCACGTAACAAAAGAGCTAAATGGCGAAATACATTGTGTACTATACCTTACATGCTAACTATATTTATGTATTTCTCTTGATTACTGCACATGTAGGGAAATTATAAGCTGAATTGGCGAGAGCTTTAGTATTTATTATTATTTGAGTGGCCAATGCAGACAGAGATTCCACCTCTCATTTAGTTATTGTGATCTTTTGTGATATTACCCCTAGTGCCCTAAGGCGCCCAATCGAACTTCAGGTCTTTTACAGAATCTATAACGTTCTTAGTCCATATTTCCATCATCCTCTGGCAACGGGAATTCTTTTTTTAGACCTTTTAGCTTTATGTATACGACCAAAAGATTCAGTCCCAAAATACATTGACGGCCTCAGGTCATAAGTCACAGGCCACTTGTGGTTCTCATTATACAAAAAATGTACCTATGTATTTTCATGTAATTAATTTTGTTTTCTATTTTATTTTTGTGTGGTATTATTAGTCAAATATTAAATACTTCTCCCAGGTAAACAATTTTTGCACTAATACGCGAAATTCCGAATAATTACAAATTTCCCGCCATATTAAAAAACTTGCCTACGTCGCTTCTTCCTCTTATACTTTAATGTTGGTAGTACTGTGGGCACAAATATGAGATTTGAGCAAACAAGCCACAATCACAGCGTGGCTTGGGCGGCCGCGGATATAAATTTAGCAATACATTTTCATTTCTTCAGACTCATGCATCCAGTGTCTTGTGGCTTAACGTTATTTGTTTCAGCTAGTTACTATAAGACAGTCGCAGACCAGTTTAGATTCAAACGTAAAGGAATTCAATGCTTTATTTCTACGTGGCTGTCTGATATTACATATATACAGTTATATTTTTACTCCACACACATTCTTATGTATGATTTCGGGAGTGGAGAGTTCTATGACGTAGATTTCTGCCTGGAAAATGGTAGGAGAGGCCATCAGTACCTTAATGAGACAGCAAATCGGCCCACGCATGCTTTATCCTCCATTTTGGATCTATCCGTGTACAATTTAAGAAATCCTTTTTCAAAGGGTAAGTCACCAGAATACCACCGTTGACCTTAAGACCACTTTGAATGGTGTTTTAAAGTTATGGGGTTTATCAATAACGTCTGAGATTTGGTTGGGCATCGGGCCCTCTGGGAAATTCGTGAAGGACTTACATGTGGCCGATAAGATTGCCTGTGCTCAGGAGATTGTTATGGTATGTATGCTGATTGGTCAGAACGTGAAGCCCAAACTGCCAGCATGAGCTGACAGATCACTCGATGACAGCGTTAGTACAGGGCGGCACGCTAGCACCTCGGCTAAGGGTGGCGGAGAGTGTGGGGGAGTTCTCAAAATACCTGCCGCTTGTCATCATCCATAAACAAAAAACAATTTCGTGCCTTCTTTCAAAACGAGCCAGCACACACTCGGTCCTGAAGGGACCTTTACGTCACTTACCTAATTCCTGTTGAAGGCGCAGATGGCATGCCTTCCTGCCAAGCCCCATCCTCCCATCGACGTTGGGCGCCATTTTGTTATGGAAGTATGAAGAAAGAGTGATTGGTTAGGACGTTAAGTCCAAACTGCCAGCATGAGCTGACAGATCACTCGATGACAGCGATATCACAGGGCGGCACGCTAGCACCTCGGCTAAGGGTGGCGGAGAGTGTGGGGGAGAAGATTTCTCTCCTGTAAGAAATTTCCTTGACAAATCCGTCCAAGTTGGGTAGGTGTCACACAACAGCACTCAAGGATCAGAAGGCGTTGGGGTCTTATAATTCTTCCCCTCTTCCAATTATCCTTTATAATGTGGTTTCGTCTTTTCAGCATATACCGCAGACGGATCAAAAACGTAAGAGTTCGAGGTGTGATGCGTAAAGTTATCTTTAATTCTCAAAGGTGACCTTCACTACTTTCCCTTTTTGTCAGAGAATTAGAGGATACTATACAGTATTCTTCGTCTTCTGAAATGTTCCAATAAGACCAAGATCAAAAAAAACGTTCGGGTACTAACCTTTTGTGATTATCTCAAGTGTTTTGACAAATATTGCTCTGGTAAAAATTTTTCTTCTAACTTATCCACGTCTTCTTAGCTAAAATTTTTGTTGTTTTGCACTGCGAATTAACTTCGTGTCTTATTTATCCAACTCGGACCGATTTTTTTAGATTTTGTTCAAAAGAAAACTAGACCTTTGTTGCTTGATCAGCCACACTTCACAGTCCGGAGTCAAAAAGTCACCGGAAAAAAAACTCTTCTTCTTCCCTTTCCGTTCAGCATGCAACTCTCAGCTCGAGGAAATATTGCTCTCGGTTGGGGTACGTTCACACTTTCCGCTATGGACAGCCGACATACACGCTGCAGTACGTGTAGCATATTGCTATATGCAATACGCTACGACCATAACAAGATTTGCCGTCTGCAGTCTTATTGTGCTGATGAAGATGGCCTCCTTCCTAACATGTAGATATGCCGTGCATTCAGGTGCACGCAGAATGTCACATAATGTCACATTTTTACACACCATGTCGTTCAGGCGACCGAAGCGTTGTCATTTCCCCATCACATCGGTGTGCACATTTTACGCTACGGTCTGGTAGCGTAGTGTCCCGGTGCGCTTTGTAGTTTTGACGTTTAGCGTAGTTTTATTCTTGAAGAGTTTTCAAAATTGACATTTCGAACCGAAGTGCACACCAACCGTTCAGGTGCTATCCCTACTTTTTCAATGATGTGATGTGCGCACCGATGTGCTGAAAAGCACATCGGTGTGTACACCTGAACGCACGGATGGAGAAGCAGGTCCAGTATAGCCTCCAAGGACTGCAGTTGGGTACGTAGGCATAGCACCCGTTACTTCTAGACATGCAATCCGTTGTAATTATTGTAATTATATGAACGAATGAAGCGTATATGACCATGGGTTTTATAATAGGAATCTATGATCACTGGGTGATTTTTGGTTTAAGATCATAGGTCTTATAAAAAAAAACCTGTGCCATGTCCATGTGACCGCTTTGGCCTTCTCAAGAACTCTTTTTAAGAGGTAGCTGCAACGTGTGCTATCCAGGGTAATACCTAGATATATTACCTCCTTTGAGAATTCCATTACTGTTCCATCAAGAGATGGAGCTTGTAAATAAAGGTTCCTTTTTGTCGTGTTTGGAACGATTATAGTTTTGCCAGGACTGGAACGAAGTCGCATTATTTGGCACCAGTTTGGGATTATGTTTAGGGTGCTCTTCATTAGATCAGAGATTACCCGATCATGTTTGCCCCTGATTGTTATGATGAGGTCGTCCGCATATTCCTGATTACCATAGCCAGAATTGGCCAGCTCTTGTAGGAGATCATCGATAACTAGAGACCAGAGAGAACAGAACCCCACCCTGGGGACATCGTTTAGCGGCCACCATTGCAATCGAGTTTCTTTCCAAGTTAGCTGTGATTTTCCGACTTCCAAGCATTACTTTATTTATTTTACCAAAAAGGATTCAATACCTCTTTTGGTAGCAAGAGGTAATGTCAAATGCACCTTTGATACCCAAGAATGCGAATAGGACTATCTCATTTTCGTTCAACGCATTTTCTAGTCCTAATACAAGACTATGTAGGCCAGTTGTAGTAGACTTCTCTGCTTGGTAAGCACGTTCTTGTGGGTGCAGCAATGATTACTTGAGTACACCGATCCTGTTATCTAATTTCTGACACTTGCTCCATTGCTATAAGGAGAAAGGAAGTTAGACAAATATGACGGTAGGACTTGGGTTGTGCAAGTGACCGCACTCCTTCTTTATGTATAAATGCTACCTTCACATCTCACCACATCCTTGGGATTGTTACGAGCGTGGCGTTTGCTCGTTATGTAAAACACAATATTTCAGATATCATTAATAAGTTCTTCTTTTATTTAAATTTACTGTTTACTTTCATAACATTTACAAACAGTTATCAAATCAACTCTTTATACTTGTCGCTACCCTGTTATGGTCGTAGCATATTGCATGCAGCAGTATGCTACACTGATACTAGCTGCGTCATGTATGCGCGGACTGCTTTCTGTTTGGACAGAGCGTCTGTACGCACCGAACGCCACCTAATTGACAGGGTAACGCTTCCACGAGTTTGAGAAAAAAAAGAAGAAGAGAACTGACAGAGAGAAAAATAACAAAAGGTGTGGTTGAAAAGTCCAAGAAAAATCTAAAATTATCGCGAAAAATATACAACGAAAAATAAAGATATCAACACGAGAGAGAAAAAGAACAACGAAACGTCCTGTATTCAATGTAAAGTTCGGGAATTTTAAATATTTGCGATTTGTAACGAAAGTGGGAACTGGTGGACAAACTATCAAGGTATTCTCTGTCACAAATGATTATCGACTTAGGCCAAAATTATTACTACGGGTCAAAAGTAAAATCAAATTAGAGGAATTTATGCAAATACTCATAAAATGCTGTTCAAACATTTATCGCTTGCGAAACAAGAGAACATTCTGATGATAAACCAGAATCTGTCTTAGACTTCGTAGATATCTATAAGCCATTAGATATAAATTTATGCATCGAATTTCTACCTGCCGACAATTGTTAATGGCAGAAAGTTTGCGAGTAACAAGTCAAATTTATTCGCCCGTCTATGAACGTTGCCCCACAGATTGTATGTCTAAAAGACTACTTTTTAACATTCGAAAGCAAAAAGGATACTGCTTCCCTCGCATATTGCAGATGCCGCAAAGATTATTGCATGTCTTTTGGAATAATGATAAGCAAGTAACAGCTCATCGGCACGAAATTTCCAGGACGTGCTATGCTGAGGATAAATATTTAAAGTAATTGTGTATAGATTGAACTAGGTCTTAGATAAAAACACTCAAACAAAAAACATTACTTAGCTCGGTAGGAAGGCGATAACAAGTTATTCCGTTAAACTCTGTTAAATAGGCATATATAAAAAGAAAAAGAATTTATATTAAAGTAAGAGACCAAAAATACTATTGGGATGAAATCAATCAAACAAGATTTATAATATGAAAATGTGGAAGCCTATGTAAGAATTTATTTCTTTTATTTAAGTACATTAATTTTTTTTTGCATAAAGGTTTCAGAGCAGGGAAAATATAATGATTCGTTATAACGTAATCATGAGTTATATACTTTTTATTTCTCCTCTCACTCTCCCGGAGCCCTCTTATTATGAACATTGACTAGGTCCGCTACTACTCTCTTTTCCGGTCAACACAGGGATACTGGAAATACTCCGCCCTCGGTGACAGCAGTAGAAGGCAGAACATCTGCGCCTTCACATGGTTAAAGGTAAGTAGTGTAAAGGTCCCTTCAGGACCGGTTGTGTTTGACGGCATTTGATTCGTCAGGCGCGAATTAATTTTTCTTGTATACGGCTGGTGGCAGCGGCAGGTTTTCGTGGAACCTCCCCACACTTTCCGCCAATAGCCGAGGCGAGCTAGCGTGCCGCCCTGCAGTCAACGATGTCCACCGAATGATCTGTCAGCTCATGCTGACAGTCTGGACTTCACGTCCGATGTCAATCACTCTACATACTACCATAACATCTCTACAAATTATCCTTGAACCTTCCTGAAAATTTCGTTCTCCGAACCCAAAGTTTACTAAGACGTCACTAACCTAAAGTTATTTCCATATCCTACAGATGTCGCTTGTGTCATTTTGTTGCTCGTAACAGTATGTAACCTAGAGTATAATTTGCTCTAAATATTTTGATATAATTTGGCTGTAATTCTTCTAGTCCTTGTTGAATTCGGGCTGGAAAGATGCTATTAGCTCCAGATAATTGGAATGACTTGAAGGAGCTGATGGCGCATTTAACTTTCATTGGGGTGAAGATTTTTCCAGAGATGATTTTCACCATATTTGAAGGCCCACATATTCAAGTCTTAACTCTTCGGAGCCCTCATCGTTATTTGAATTTGACGTTGCTCAGATTTTTGGGGAAAACGCTTTTACAGTTCTGGTGATTGGCAGTATATTGTCTCTCTAAATTACCCGTTTTGGGTAACGATATTTTGAAATGGCATATCAGATATTTTAACAACGTTGCCCTCCTCCCACTTATTGGAGAAGCGATACGTTTTTGATTCTTTATAATATAAAAAATAATGCTATATATGTATTAATTTTTAATATAAAAAAATTTATTCGTAAAAATTTTGTGGTTTTTATACACTGACATTTTTAAATTATTGTTAATTTGGACGATGCTGTTTAAATTACCCGAAAATATTTTTCTTGTTATTTTTAAACAAAAAATAATGTTAAAATATTGATTTGTTACCAGAAATATACGCCCTGACAGAATTTTTATTAAACAAAATTATACATAAGATAGTTGAATATAATTTGCGCATGTTGGCAATATGTCCACTGACCGTAATTTGCTTATTTCCATTGAACAATTAACTAATAAGGAAGCGGGATATCGTGGGAATACAGTGTACGTGAATAAGCCATTAAATGACAGTCGGACTGGACTTGGTTGAACTTGCTTTGACGTTTCTGAAAGTAAATATTTCAGAGTCCTGGGAACTCAGCGAATTTTTGTGAAATTTAAGGATTTTAATAAATATTACATATTTGAAAGTGTGTCATTTCGGAAGCTTGAAGTGTATATTTTGATTGAGTTTAGTGCTTTGTGAAATCAAACCTGTTAAGTTATTAATTTAATGAATGATTTGATAAATTGTGCGGTGAAATTTTGCACAAATAATCGCTGAATTTCCATAGGAATATCGTGTTTTAGACAAGTGAATATATTTAAAACAACTAAAAAAGCTAGTAGTGGTCTTAGATCAATTTTTATGATACCCTAGCTGACTGCCCGTATGCCATTTAATATGGACACGTATTGGTGCAAATTTGAATTTTCAAGTGGTTTTTCGCATAGGATTTCATATTCTGAAGAACTTTTCAGTACATTTAAATCATATAGGACTGATCGTTTTCACAGTATACGTAAAAGACCTAAATTTTTATATGGCAACACCAAGAGGGGGTTGCCCGATTTAGTCTTTTTTGAAATTATATTTACTATTGCTATGAAAACACACATAATTTTAGCTCTCGACGTTGACGCGCTCTCAGGTAGTGTCCAAATATATAGTGAAAAACGAAATTTTTGCATGGCAACCCTACGGGTAACTCTAGATTTGTCCCATTTTAACTTAATTTTACTTTTTTTTTTAACGGGCATAAGCAGCAGCTCTCTAGATACATTGCGTTCTCGAGTTATCGAGAGGACGAAGAGACGGACGGACATGCAAAAATCAAATTAACTTTTAATATTATGCGTTGGTGTCGAATCCATTTTGCTCTATCTTCATTAGGTGTTATAAACGGAATGACAAACTTAGTATACCGTTTAGATTTCATCTAGGGTATAAAAATATATCATCTGGTTTTTTAATTATTCGTGAACATTTTTTTAAAAATATATTTATATACATATATATAACAGAAACAGAGAAATATACGAAAGTTTAAGACTATGTGCGATTTGTTTGTTCGATAAATGTCAGGAGGTTTCTTCTTGTCAATGGCAGCCCTATATTTCTTTTACCTAAAAAAATGGGGTACTAACAATTTGGATTATTAAAAATGTCCCCTTTCAAAATGTCACGATTTCACCTGGAATGATGATGACGCGATGCTAATACCTATTAATGTATCTTCTGAAGCAGAAAGTTTTGTCATAGATAATTTATTAGGCTTAGATTTAATTCAATTAAACAATATTAATAATATTTTTGGCAGAATTCTAGATTTGTTATTTGTTATCCCTGATTTAGTAGTAGACATTAGTGAGGTTAAAAGTCCGCTCACGCCAGTTGATTTTCATAATAATGCCATTAGCTTTAATATTTCTCTTTACGATTTTGCTCCTTTACAGAATTCTACCGATAAAATTGAATTTAATTTTAACAAAATTAATTATTTAGATCTTAATACCTTTTTCTCTAACATAAATTGGTCCTTTCTGGAACATTGTGATGTGCTGAGACCATACAACAAATTTCTTGACGTTGTCCATGAAGGCCTACATAAATTTGTCGCTAAAAAATCTAAATGTAGGAATAAACACGTTTGTAAACGGTCTTTTAAGATTGAAAAATGCTAAGACAAAGGCACACAAGCAATATAGGGCTACTGGCAGCAGCGCTGATGAGGCGTTGTTTCATAGACTTAGAAAGGAATACGAGGTCCTGCATAGGTATCTGTATGGTCAATACGTGTCTTCAATTGAAAGCAGCATTAGCTCTAATAGTAAGGCTTTTTGGTCCTTTATTAAATCCAAGCGTACGACTTCTTCTTTTCCTAAGGATTTAAATTACGATTCTAATAAGTCGTTCGATTTGCACACCAGTTGCAATCTTTTTCCTCAGGGTAGTCACTTAGTTCCACTATTGTTTCTGCTTTTCATTTATAGCAACTTGGTTTGTATTTGCTAAATGCCTAATATTTGCGGATGATTTAAAACTATTCGTTAGAATAAACTCTCTAAGCGATTGCTTACTACTGCAGAATGATCTCAATATACTTTCTGATTGGTGCTCTAAAAATGAGTTATATCTTAATATATCAAAATGTAAAATTATTACTGTTCATCGCATCTCTTGTCCTTTCTTGTTTGATTATAAAATTAATCATGCTATAGTTTCTCGAACAAATGATATCAAGGACTTAGGTGTTATTTTTGACACTAAACATTCAGACCTTCAAGACATTATACTTTTCGATCGTGAGTACCCATCCATTGTTTGGCGTCCATATTATAACGTGCATATTGATCGTATTGAATCCATTCAAAAGGCATTTACTAGATTTGTTCTACGGAAAATAAATTACCAAAATGACAACTTACCATCATATACTGTGAGATGTAAACGGCTTGGTTTGTCTAGTCTGAAACTTCGTCGCGAAGTTTCCTGTGCTTTATTTGTCAAAGATATACTTTCGTTTAGAATAAAATCGTTCGAATTGCTATTATTAATTAATATATATGCTCCTGAAAGACCGATACGTTCAAGGCATTTGTTGTATGCTCCTCAGCATAGAACCAATTATGGCTAATTGTGTATTTAATTACAATTCTTTCTCATCACTTGTGGATATTTGTATGTCTAGAGAAAAATTTGAAAGTATACTTTTCGAAAATGCTTTGTCTTTACACAATTATTAGTTCTTCTATGATAATTAATTTTATTTTATAAAGGTAGATTAATAAGGCAATAATGAACAATCTTTGTTTACGTAAAATACTATGCAGGTCTGTAAGATTATTATATTCGGTAGACTGATTCAAATAAATAAATAAATAAACATATGATTTGAGATTTGAGATATGGTGCCTTTTACAAGTCCAGATATTTACTTATATGTCAGTGCAAAATATGATTTTCGTATACCTAGAGGGTTAAACTGAAATACAATTAAGAAGTACATATATAGATAGTAAAATAATAAATCTTTAACTTAAAATTGGTTTTATTCATAACAAACTTAAAAATGCAAACTCTGGTAAAAAGAAACAAAAGTTCTTTTAAAGGCACAATTTGCAAAGGCTTATTAGCTAATCTCTTGAAACATGCTATAAGGATTAAGGAATTATATTAAAATAATATATTTTCTTTCTTGATTTTGCCAGAGCAGTGACTAATGACATCATCAAATGATAAACTGCGTAGTTTGTAACTTTCTATGCACATGAGACTGAGGGAACCTAATTTATCTTGAGTCACTGTTGCTCTAAATTCATTTTTTATCAAAATATTGTAAAAAAAAAAATTAAATGCGGTAGCAAATATTCTCGTGTTAGTTAGGCTATGTGCGTACGTGTGTAAAATGCACTTACCTGAAATGTAATTCCAGTAAGGACACAATAAACACTTTCCAAAATAATGTCAACAATGAAATTATCAAAGAAACACACTGTAAATGCGAACACCATGGCCAGAAATATTGTATCGTCTGCCGGCTTGCTCGAACCACAAAAGATCAGCGCATGCTTGAGTATTGCGGGTAACACAGTGGAATCCTCGTGTTTATAGTAAGAGTTTTTCGAAAAGATGGTTTTTAAAAAAAATTGGGTGAAGAGTATGGGACGTTCCAGACGTGCGGCATTGGGACAAACAATTCTGCAGTGTATTTAAGTACATATATATGACAATTGCTCACTCGGATTTTTTTTCTGGCCCCAAGAAGGTGGGGGCCTTAAGCAATAGCTTGTGTGTAGCTTATACGTAAATCTTGCACTGATGCTTCTTATTTAACATTATCCCATTTCCGCCGCTGTAACTTGTTACATCAGACTTAAAAAAAAGTGTTTTTACAAAAAATTTAGAGAATTTTTTTTTTTCAAATTTATATTTTAACATTTTTGTCGTAAGATCAACCGTTGAGGAATTATTTTGCAGAAACGAATTTTGGGTACCTTTAATCCAAGATGATGGATGCATAATGCTTAATCGACTACCAAAGAGATTCAACCATTACTTAAATTCTAGTATTTTTTATACTTTGTTAAATAGAAGAATATTGTTAGGACCTCTGCCTTGGAGGAAAGTAGTACACTGTTTTGAATATGCGCTGATACCTTCACAACCTGTAAACGAATTTTGGAGGAGGAGTAGGTTACGAAATAAGAAGTTATATAATGTTAAATCAATAGCTGTAATTTTTAAAATTTTCTCCTTTTAAAATATAATAAAAAAAAAGGAGTTTTCATACAAAACTGAGGCCAAGCCGCATGAAAAGTAGAAAATAAACTTTTTTTCACACACAGAGGTGGACTCAGATTTTTTGATTGGGACATTTCTCTTGAATATTCTTGCTCTTCATGAATCAAATCACTTATTACCTCTGATTGATCATACTGAAATATATTGGTGATTGTCAGTGAATAAAATCTGAGTCCACCTCTGTGTGTGAAGAAAAGTTTATTTTATACTTTTTCATGCGGCTTGGCTTCAGTTTTGTTTGAAAACTCTTTTTTTTAATTATTTTATTTTCTGCCTTTTTCACGTTAACTAAATTGTTATTACGTGCTGCATGGAGATATTTTAAAATAATTTGTAAGTCATGTTTGGTGCCGATCCGAAAATAAAAATTTTTCGAGTATCAAATCGTTGAAGTACTGCAACGGTTTTCTGAAATTCAAATTATGTTTTAAACAGCGCTTTTTAGCTGTATTCCCACTTGATCCCATATAACATGAATTTTCCCGATTTTCCATGTTTTCCACAGACTTTTCCTATTACTATGAAATTTTTTTTAAAAATATACATGAATTGTCCTCGATTTTTCATGCAAGTTTTCATGATTGTTGAAGAGAAAGTATTGATGCCAGTAGGACGGAAAAAAATGATTCGGCATAGCTCATAAAACTTTTTATTCGGAAAATTCCGGAAATTTTCGGAAAATTATCCAGAAAAATTAGAAAATTCTGCAGTTTTCCTGAAACAGATTTATCACTAATCATATCGACGAAAATTTGTCCGATGATTTTCCCGCTTTTCCGGGTTTTTCGCGGAGTTTTCCACAAAAGCAACTTTATGCAACTCATTTCGCTCTACAACTTTGTCTTAGGTTGCAAAACGCTCAAACGCTTCCTTGGTCTGAAAAACTCCGGAAAAGCGTTTTACATGAATTTTCCACGATTTTTTCTGCAAGTTTTCGCCATTGTCGGAGGGAAAGCAATGATGTCAGTTGATAGGGAACTTGATCCTGCATAATTTAGAAAACTTTTTTACCGGAAAATTTTCCGGAAAAGTTGGAAAATTTTTTCGGAAAAATCGGAAAACTCTGCATTTTTCCTGAAACGGATTTATCACTAATGATTTTTCCCGATTTTCCGGGTTTTCCATGGAAATTTCCTGTTCAAATTTTGATAGATTCAATTGTCACGCGACATGAACCTGTGTGCCAAAGTTCAGCTCGATGTGATGACGTAAAGTGGGTCTACGAGAGTGTCGAAAATAGTAAAAAAGAAATATATAAATAGACAGACAAATTCGTGTACGAGTTAAAGGGAATGGCCTAAAAAAAACAAAAAAACTAAAATTAATTTCATTATTCAATCATCTGGTTTTTTAGCATTGGCGTTTGGCGTTTTAGTTAATCACATTTTAATTTAGAATTTTTGCTCTTTTTGTAACTTTTTGTTAGTAGCACTAATACATTTGGAAATTTTGCTTCATTTTTATGGTTAATTTTATAAAAATATTTTTGCAAAAATTGCCAAACGGAATAACATTGTATGGGCTATTCTAAATTAAAAACTTGGAACAGTTTGAAACAAGTATCTACTACCTTCAAAGCATTATAGAATTTGTATTTTGTTACATCAAAATATAACAGGATATCTGAGGGATCGGTCAAAGATTTTCCAATGATAATCACAAAGGGTTGCATTGGGTATTCTTTTTCTTGAACGCTCTTTACATGCGCTTTAACTTCTGCCGTAGTTCTTCCAAAAAAATAAAAGATTTTTGTGAATCTTTAATTGTATATTTTATAACTGATTTAGTTCCATCTGCATCACGAGTCACCTTTTTTGTTGATGGTACCAGAAGTCCATGGAGAATGCAAAATATTCTAACATTATAACCATCTATAAATAATTAAATTAGATTAATTTTTAATTTCGTGTTTTCATTTAACAATACGTCTAGACGGTTCATAAAGTGTCCCATTAAATTCCACTATAAATAATCTATTATTCTATTAATTCATGTTTCGCAAAATAAGGATAATATTAATAAACGAGTTGGAGCTTACATTCTGTTATATTATCACTTGAGTTCTTTAATATGTGGCGACTATTGGGAGCTCTCACATTTTGATCAAATATTTTGAGGATTTTACTTTTGAAATCCTCCTATGTGTCATAGAGTAGGTTGGTCTCAACAAATTTACCACAATAATCAATGTTTATCTAAAAAGGTAGTGGAAATAATGATAATATTTTATATAATGTTTACTTTAATATTTAACAGTCTTGGTCCAAATGGTTTTTTATAATAATGCCATTTATCCATTATTTCTGCAGTGCTGGTAGATATGCTATTTATAAAGTTTATTCTGGAGCTTAGACATCCCGTCCAATGTTTCTCAAACTCATCAGGATTCAATTCTTCAAATTTTAAGCATCTCACGTTGTACTCAGCATCAGATTTAGAATCTTAAAATAATTAAAATAACTTGTTAGAAATTAATACAAAACCGTACCTATCTGTTTATTTACGGAAGCAGATATGTCTTCCTAAGTGTCATCCGATGAATCTGTATTTGATAAAGGTGAATCAAACCGTAGGCCTACCTTTCGAAGTCTTGTTTTTGTTATGAAACTTATAATATAATTTTCCTTTTGGTGCTGCCTTATTGCGATGGAGAAAGTAATATTCCTAAAATTTGAATTACACATTTCATTTCAATTTCTCTGATAACAATAAAAAAACACTTACTTCAATTTCAGATGGAAAGAGAGAAACTTTTTTTTTGCTAAAACGTGAACACAAATCTGTTGTCATATTGATTCCATTTGAGATATAATGTCGTATACAATAGTATCGACTAAAATTTGCCGATTTTTGTCGGTTAAACAATTATTCTCTTTGTAGTAATTACTAATCATTCGACCTACTGATGAGTTATTCATAATTGTACTTTGCACTATTACACAATAAAAACACAACAGTTCCTCCTAAAACGTGACCGTCAATTACAGAAAGTCACACTGTAATGAAGATTGAATGAGAATGGTTGACGCAAAAAGAAAAAAAGTTCTTTAGAATATACAAATAATTCGTTCTTTAACAAAATTAATTGTCAATAAAGGCAAACATTTTGTAATTTAACAAAATTATTTTAAAAAAAAAAAACCAAAATTTTGTAATTTAACAAAATTGATTAAAAAAAAACCATTGTAATTTAACGAATTTGATTTTTTGTAATTAAAAAAGATAATTTCCATTTGAAATTAAGTTATTTTTCTCGTACAAAATAAATTTTTAGTCAATACAAAATTATTTTTGAAACACAAATTGTTAACGAAGAATATTCTTTCTTTCTGGGGAAAATATTTATTTTATATTAACGAATTTTTTGAAGAAGTATTTCCTTATTTTAAACAAAATCTAGTTTATGGTATCTACAAATTTTCGTTATTTAATGATAATATCTCCAACAAAAACTTAGCAGTATTAACAAATATTCTTTCACGTGGACGAAACTTTTATTCTCAAGCTTGACAAAAAGTTTTTTTTTTTAATATTACAACAGAATTTCTCTGAGTGTAGATCTCGTATGTTGATTTAAACAATAAAAAAATGATCACTAGCAAAGTTGTTTCTGTTTTTATAGTGCATATTTTGGCTTTTTTCGAGCATATTTGCATGCATATTTTAGCATTTTGATAGTGCATATAATCCGATGTCTATATGTCAAATAGGCGACATGTGTTACATGACCATCACCAATTTGTTTAAAGTTTTACATACTTGGAGGGTTTGTGAAAACAAAAATACGAATTAAATATTTTTCCTATAGATTGCGTATGTTGTGAGTTATAGCATTTTTAAAATTTCAAAAAAATGCTGTCCTGGTCTTCTTTAAAAATTCATATATATTTTTCTATTCATGCTAAGATAGTGGAATATGGCTCATTTCAAAGTTAGGATTTCAAGCTATCGAAAGGAATTCTTAGAAATATATCCGAAAAGAGGACATCAGGAGTAAGGACTTTATCCTTTAACCTTGAATATCCTCGACCAGGCAGAATTTTTAAAAATTGAAATAAAATTGCTATAACTCACAAAATACGCAATTTAAAGGAAACATATTTAATTCGTATTTTTGTTTTCACAAACCCTCCAAGTATGTAAAACTTCAAACAAATTGGTGATGGGATGGTCATGTGATTCTTGATCGATTTGTTATGGAATGATTCTCCTGTTAAAAGTAATACATTAGGGTGGGTATATTATATTTATTTACCTTACATTGCGCAAGCTCAAGTGAAGTCGTCTTATTTATAATGAATTATGTAGTGATAAGGAAGGTGTGTAACGTGTCGGGAAATTTTTCTAAATGAACACAAATGCACGCTTCCCGGAAAAGTTAACAAGCACATAAAATTGATTTTTATTCATATATAAATGGCGATCGACCGAGAAGCATCGACCGTTTGATCAACCCATTCTGCCAAATATTTTTCGTAAAATTGTATTTGTAGCCTACCACTGAGTTTCCCAATAACTAACTAAATTTTAAGTAAGCTTATAATTTAAATTTTATTAAAATATTAGAAAATTTTAGGAGAAAATTATTTCCACTTTTGATAAAACCCATACCGGCATTTTACTATCTAAGGAAGTATTCTTTAAGGTTGACTTCGGTAGGTTTCATTCTCCATTTACATAAACTTTACACAAATATTGCCTAAATCCAACCAACCTAATTACCAAAATTCCTCATTGTGCTAATTGACATAATCTCGACAAAGAAAAGCGAAATTGGTATTTGTATTACGACGTTTTCTTTAAATAAGACAGAAGGTAATTATTGATTAATATCCATTCCGTAATAATTTTTTGCCTTATTCTGAATTCTAAATACGAAACAGTAGAATGCTTTTCAGACTTAAGATACGGTAGGTATATATTTTAGGAAAGCACGAATAAAGAATTTAAATGGATTTGGATAAGCCGAAGGCATGTAACGTGGCTACAATAATTACCATTTACCTTGCGTACAAAATTATTGACCGTCACCTTCATGGTAGATAGCACCTGTTATAGGCGATTGCATTATTCCTAGTTAAGTAGTTAAACATTATTGATTGCAATAACTGTGCCTCGGTCGAGTACTGTCGTTTAAATAGTCGCCAGTCAAAGCAACGAAAAGTAGGCCAACAGTGTCATATAAACCTGTACCATGCACGTAGCATTACTGATATCTCTCGAGAAAAATATACATCATTACGGTACATAGGTAAAAAGAGGGTAGGTATAGTATGCATATTAAATGCGTGTTCCTATGTATGTATATATGCAGAGTTACCGTTAACTTGTCGGGCAAGAAATGTTTTGTTGCTATAAAAGACTGCTATAATATGGTGTGAACAAGTTGACATCTCCTGACTTTTTCATTGTGATAAGAAAATATGTTTATTGACCACGCATCAGTCAAAATATTTGGGAAGATCTGTTATAGTTACCTATGAACTTAACGGGAGAATTCCTGAGATTAAAAAAATACGTACGTACGTTCTTTTAAAAATATCTTCACGAAGTTAATGATTTTTGTGTGTTTTTATCAGAGGATATTGATTTCAACTTTATTGTAGAACAAATTGCGGCAGATTCAATTCAATTCAATTCAATTTATTATTATTATTAATTGTACAAAGAAGTATAAACTTTAGAATGTACGTAGTAAGATGGGTGCCATAAGATCTAATCTAATACAAAAAAAAACCCCCAACGTTTCGTTTATAATTTAGATAGAAAATTACGTATACATACCCGGAAAAATGTTATTGGGTGAATTAGAATAAAAATCTAAAAATTAGATCTGAATTATTAAACTCGTAAAAAGCTCCTTTATATTCTTAATTGGTTTATTAAATACAACTAAGGTTTTTACTTAGGTAAGAACATACTACAATACTTTTTTTTTCTTCTCTCTCTTCTTGATTGTGCATTATTAACCGATAGTTTTGTTGCTATGTATAAATGTCTGACTCTGACAAACTTTCGGAAAAAAAAATTACTTGCAAGCGTTCAAATTGAGAAAAGGTGAACTACTTAATATTTTCAAAAAAGTTTGGAAGTCTACAGCTTCTAAAACTCAAAAAAATCATAGGTCGCAAATTAGAAATGTAAAAGCATGGACAAGAAATACTCAGATATTGACGGCTGTATTAACAAAGTGATGTATGAGAAGAGCCAAAACCCTCGAGAATACTTCACAACAAAATTATTTAAAAAAATTTATCTGAAGCAAATTACTACGATTCCTTAAACAAAAACTCTCAGCTGAATAATCATTGAATGACGTTGTGCCATCGTGGCATGTCGTGGTCTGATGAAAATGAATGTAGCTGCCTAAAGATTCGGACTCTGGTTGCACATACACACATGCAATTATAACTCAGCTGAGAGTTATAGAGCGTAAAATGGTACGGTTACTTTTTAATCAAAACTATTGTATTATTTTGTTAAGAAAGGTATATAGTAAGTGTAGCCTTTGGGAAGGGAAGGAACCAAGTTTTAAGTTACTAGAAGACTATTTTCCTGTTTGGATAGTGGTTTATGCTCTATAGCTTATAGAATATCAATTGTAATTTTCCCTAAGTATCATGATTTTCGAGAAAGGACCCCAACGCACACATATAGATTTCTGTTTCATGGCTTGGGAACTATTCTCGAGGGTTTTGGAAGAGCTCGTAGCAAACCTCAATAACTCACTGATCTCGGCTAAATATATCTTGGGTGCGAACAAAAACATTTTGTACTAAGTTCGTCATTCCGTTTGTAACGCATAGAAATAGTGATGTTAGAGCAAAATGAATTGGACACCCATGCATAAAATTAAAAGATATTTTGATTTTTGCATGTCCATCCGTCCGTCCGTCATTTTACGTGCACACGATAACTCGAGAACACGTGTACTTGGAGACCTGAAATTTTGTACGCGAACTTTAAAAAAAAGGAAAATTAAGTTAAAAAATGAGACAAATCGGGCAACTCCTTCATGGGGTTGCCATACAAAAATTTCGTTTTCCACTATATACATATTTGGACACTGCCTGAGAACCCGGTGACATAGAGAGCTGAAATTTGGTGGATGGTGTTTTCATAGTAATAGCAAATAAAACTTCAAAAATGAACTAAATCAGGCAACCCCTTCTTGGTGTTTCCATATCAAAATTTGAGTTTTTTACGTATATTGTGAAAATTATCAGTTTTAGACAATTTTTTTTTGTACTAAAAACTTCTTCAGAATATGAAATCGTATAAAATTTATTATAATCATTCTGTCTGTCCGACGAACCGTTTTAGAAATACATGCGAAAAACCACTTCGAAAATCAAACTTGCACAGAGTGGTGAACGTACGAAGTTACATACGGGCATTCACCTAGTTTTAGGGCAATGGATCTTTTCTTGATTTCTTTTTCTTGTTGCGGTACACTTTAAACAATCTCAAAATTTGGTGGCACCCTAACGATAAAATAAGTTTAAAAGAATTTTACTTACCCATAATACACTGTGTAAAATAGTTTATGATAATAATTTTCAATGAAAATAAAATAATATGTACTACAAAGACAACAGAATGTTTATTGAGTGATTAATTACAAATTAATTACAAGAATACATTTAATACGAAATCTGAGCTTGATGACTTTTGATAATTTCGTTTATATTTAGTCGGAAAAAATGATAATGTCACTCTCATTTCGTCATCCACATTCTTAAAACTCTCCATTTGTTTTTCATTTTTATATTGGCTAATACAGAAAATCCGAATTCGCACAAATAAGATGTAGAAAATTGTAATAATATTTTTAAAGCGTTTTTGGGTATTATGGGATAATTGCATCTAATGTTAATCCAAAATGGATTAATTGACTCTTCTGAATGTTTTGAAATTAAATTTCTCTTATTATACAAAGCGAAATTAGTTCTTCCTTTTCATTCAAAGCTAATTCATATACAGACATATCCATATGGATTACGAACTCATTTATATTTTTTATATCTAAATTTGGAAAGTAATAAATAATTTTCTCCTTGTTGTCAAATAGTCAATAAGAATTTTATGAACAGTTTTATAGGAGTCTACTTTGGAACTGACTCGAACTTTTCCAAATTACCTTCCTGGTTCTTCCATAAAGTTATTTTTCTTGGAATCCCACTAGTTTATTTGTTGAATATAGTTTCTTTCGGTCCTTGCATACTTGAACTAATGTTATAAAAAATAAAAAAAATATCAGATTAGTAAGGTAGTTTAGCACACCATATTTTATCTTCCAACAAATGAACAAAACCATACTTTTAACTTGTTCAAAAAATATATTCATCTCGTTTTTTAATTCAAGCACGCGAGATAAAACTTTTCCTCTGGGCAAACACCTTACTTCCGTGTGCAGTATCAAGGATTCGTATTTAGCTTCGATAGCTTGGCATATATTACTAAATAACCGACTTTTTAATAGTCTTGATTTTATATAATTAATCATTTTAACACATTGTTTCAGCACTATTTTTGTCATGAGTGCTTCCCGATGCAAAAACACTGGGTAACTAATATATCTTATAATATGTAAACCTTACAACAATTCTAGCTGTTTTACTTGGTTCTTATGAACCAACTGAATCTTTTTCTTCAGAATACATCCAATTGACAATAGTCTTAATTTAGAATATCGAGATTCAAACTAATCATCCAGATTGGAACAAAAAAACTGTTGTTGGTTACATTGTGTATAAAATATATAGTGATTGCAAAAATGCTTCCATGTTATAATGTCGGATGGCACCACTTGTACCATTTTCAACAGTTTTCAAGGGATAAGCCGTAAGAGTATATAGAGTATAAAATCGACGATGTCTCGACCCGATGAAGGGAAGGCCACAATTTTTTCTTAAAAACTTACTGGAAATTTCTTCTTCTGAATAAAGCGAGAAACACAGTGCTAGCTTTTCCAACCTCGACCTCAGTATAACTTTAAGAAGAACCTTAACCTGATCAGTTGTAGTCCGAAGCTTCCGTTGCTACATCAGGTAGAGGCTTCGTTGATTTTATATTGGAGCGGGGCGTGCGCCTCTACAGTACAACAAGTAACCAAGTCAAACTTCGTTTCGCAATCACTATATATTTTTTTAGGTGTTTAACCAAGAATACAAGTTGTTCCCATTACGAACCACTTTCCGCCATTAGTGACGAATTATCGTGAAAATGTATAGGAAAGCACCGCCAGAGAGCACAATACTTTGTCTCCTCTCTCTGTCTTTCCAATAAAAATGTATATACATTAGTCACAGAATTACGTCACAGACCATCAGCTAAAATGTGTCAACATTTTAATGGGAATACCTTTCTACATACCTTGGGTAACATTATCTTTACCTTATTCTTCCTGCGGTGATTGCATCTGCAGCCAGCATAAAAACATCACATGGCATAAGAAAACGTTCAGTACGCGATATTTTGTGTTGGTAGCTCCAACTCTGCCATAGCGGGAAAGAGAAAACTAAAAAACAAAAACTTGTGTAATTATTTCCAATAGGGAAATGGCAATACATTCAGTCCATTATTATAAGTCAGTGGTTCCAAATTAGATGCCGAAAATTCCTCGGAATGACACATTTATAGTAGGTAAGCAATCATTTATTTTTTAAATTTACAGAAAAAGTTTCGACAGAATTTTAATTCACTTTGGTGGCCGACTGGAGATATTTTCAGATACAGTACGTTTATGTGTTCCCTTATCGGCCTCCAATAATGCATAAAAATTCTAAGAAACAAATTTCCCGTAAATTTCTAAGAAAAAATTGAGGCCTTCTCTACATCAGGTCGATACATCGTTGATTTTATATTGAAGTGAGGTATTGCTGTCTTACGCTCCTTCGATTACGTCAGCAAGTCGAAGCAACGCCGAGGCATCGCTGATTTTATATTCGAGCGAGGCGTTACAGATTTTTGTTCTTGCCCAGTCTTTTTATGTAATTAGTTTGCCTATGATAACATCCGGATCTGCAAACTATCCAATTCCTGAAATCGGATCCGGATCCAGATCTAAACTACCGGATCCGGATCCAGATCTAAACTACCGGATCCGGATTCAAACTATCCGGATCTGGGTCTGAAAAATCCGGATCTGGATCCGAATTATCCGGATCTGAATCCAAGCTTTTCGGATCTGCATCCGAGCTATTCGGATCTTGATACGAAATATCTCGATCCAGAGTAAGCAAGAGAGGTTCAAAATTTCAACCAGATTACATTGCTTCATTCGGAAAATATAAATTTTTTGTTATTTATATTTTTCCAATGAAGCAAGCAATCTGGAGGAAATTTTGAACACTTTTTGCTTAATTTTAATCCGGATAGTTCGGATCCGGATACTAGGATCCAGATTATCCGGATACCTAGATTTGAGGAATCGCATTCTTATTATTCCGAATAATCCGGATAGCAAATTCTTCGGATACTCTAGTCTGGTATCTATAGTGCATGAAATTCTGAAGAAAAAACTAATGTTTATCTGCCAGACATAATTTTTCCGAATCGTCTTCAGCTTCCAATAATGCACACGAATCAGCAGAAATCTGGTCGATTAATGTTCTAAGAAAAAAGTAATTTTTGCCTACATTGAAATTTTTTTTACAAAATGTTTTGGTTCGTACCCATGATATATTTAGCCGAGATCAGTGAGTTCTTTAGGTTTGCTACGAGCTCTTCTCTTACATCACTTTGTTAATACAACCGTCGATAGTGGTGATGAAAAATTAGTATTAAAAAATAAATCTGAGCTTATCTATCAGAAGGAAGAAGAATTAAAAATTAAGGTCAGATAGATTATGCTGAAGTAGCTTACGGACAGCCAACTTAGACCCGTTTTGAACCCAATCTCATTGCCACTTGTCTGAAATTTAGTCGGACTGGTGATAGTCGAGCTATAAAAGTTTTGATGAACTCCTTTGTTAGCTATTTCTTCTAATTCACGGAAGAAATAATTTTCTAGTGAAATTCTTTTTCGTTAAGTAATTTGGGTCAACATAATGTTTAACGTTTTTTGTCAATTGTTTTTCTTTATGACATGAGGTTTCATGAGGTTTCATGAGGTTTCATGTGATATGTTCTGCCTCGCATAGAGCCCATTTTGGTTGTTAATAGAGATGGAAGAATTATAGGAATAGGGATAGGTAATGGAAAGCTCTAGAAACTGCTAAATTGCTAAGTGCTTGAATCCAGGGCAATCAGGGAATCAGGGAAATTATAACATAAATTTTCGATTAGCGAAAACATGCCACCAAGTAGAGATTAATAAAATAAATAAATAGAAACACTGGATACTTTAAAATGCCATAAGAACACAAAAGTTATGCCGTCAAAACAGCTCGGGAAACTTTCAGGTAGGTTTGAAAAATACTTTAAGAGAGTCACTTTGTCTTTATTTTATAGAAAAATCAACGTTTCGTCAAGTAGTTAAAATATCTAACAAGGGGAGGGTCCCTACTCGTCATCACCGATTTCGTTCAAATTCACAGTATATGTTGGGCTTGACTAGAAATGATAGTGTTGCAAGTCGCAGCTCCAGATGGCCAAGCGAAACCGAAATAATGCATAATATATAATGCATAATGTACAAATCCACCCCCACCCCATATCTCGGCTAAATATTATCCGATTTGCAAAATTCTTTTTGCTAATTGTTTTGTGATTTTTTTCTGATTTTTTGAGCATATTTTCCCTCCCCTTCCGATTAAGTTGCGAAATTTAATTTTTGATGGGCAAATTTTCTGTCTGAAAAATTCATTTCGAAACTTTGCTCCACGAATTATCGTTTAATCCAATTTTCGATTTTTTGAGGATGCACCCTTATCAGAAAATTATCTATACAAAATTTCAGGAAGATCGGGTGTCATTTACTTATAAAAAAAAAAAAATATATAAAAATTTTACGTGCCCACTTTTCGCCATCTACCGGCTATTTCTGGAAACCCATGGGCATGGTACTTACAGAATCTGAAACCTACATATCTCCTCTGTCGTTGAAAAGTTACCGGAATGAGTTTGGCGGATTTATTCAAAATCTACAAATATTTTACCGCGACAACTCCCACAAAAATTTGCAAATTTGAGCATTATTCAAAAATAGCGATTTTCACTTTCACCCGTATCCTGTCATGTGGGTACTTTTTGGAAAGCTCTCGGTGAGTACGTAACAAAAAATGAGATAGATTTGTTTTCCGCTCCACTTTTCGGTAGATTGGACCCAAAAACCGTTATTTTTGAATTTCGGAATCCACATTTTTCTGATATGGTGCCATTTATCGGCACTTTCCTAAAATATTTTCAACGTGTTATAACAGCTATATTAATCCTTGGGATGTCTGCTATTTTTGTACAATTTATCTAATGCTAATGGGATAATCCTTCAAATAGTTACATATACATACATATATCCGGGATATAATAGCCAATCCCCTCATCATACATTCCTTTATGTCGCGACGGCATACTTCAAGCAGAATTTCTATGCAACTTTCTTGGAAAAATCACTTGATTGCCAGGCTCTGCTTTTATTATTTAATGCCTATATTGAATCGGAACACCGATTTAGGACGGATCCATCCATTGGATTAAACGATAATTCGTGGAGCAAAGTTTCGAAATGAATTTTTCAGACAGAAAATTTGCCCATCAAAAATTAAATTTCGCAACTTAATCGGAAGGGGAGGGAAAATATGCTCAAAAAATCAGAAAAAAATCACAAAACAATTAGCAAAAAGAATTTTGCAAATCGGATAATATTTAGCCGAGATATGGGGTGGGGGTGGATTTGTACATTATGCATTATATATTATGCATTATTTCGGTTTCGCTTGGCCATCTGGAGCTGCGACTTGCAACACTATCATTTCTAGTCAAGCCCAACATATACTGTGAATTTGAACGAAATCGGTGATGACGAGTAGGGACCCTCCCCTTGTAAGACCAATATAATAACAGTGAATATTACAGAAAGTTGGAATTAAAAACGTCTCCAAATATATTGGCAGTCTTAAGAGGGACAACACTGTTAACATACCCAAAATGTAGAGCACGTAAAATATAAACGGGTAAATAGTCAGTGTTACTTCTTTAGGGAGATCTTATTCCAATTTTTAAGGTATCTTAGAAACGTCTAAGGTATGGTGTAATCAACTTTTATACTTTTTGATGAAATCATTTGGTTGAGAATATATTGACGTGGAAAACTAAAATTTCGTACTCGAAGTTTTTATAAAAATAGTAGAAAAACTCGAAAATGGACGAAATTGGGAAAACTTTCGAAGGGTTGCCATACAAAAGTTTCGTTTTTTACTATATATGTATTATTTGATAAATGCTTGAGAAAGCGTTGATATATAATGCTAAAACTTTGTACACAGTTATCCGAAATGAATTTTTAGATAAATAGACAGATTCAAGAATTGGCGAAATCATGCGACTCGTTCGTAGGGTTACCAGAAATTAATTTCGTGTTTTTGTATAGTATACATATGTATTTGGATAATGGTTGAAAAAGCATTGGTATAGAGCCCTAAAATTTTACACGCTGAATTTTCGTAAAAATTATAGATCTAAAGTTCGTAAATTATCAAAATCGGACAACTATATTAGGTGCTGCCACAGAAACATTCGCAATTTTGGATACAATAATCAAATTGTAATCTCAGGTGGAGTTTCAAAAATGGGCTAATTTTTTTAACACTAACAACTACCATTACCATCCCAGGATCGTGGGATGAAATCTCATCTCGATACAGTCCTGCGCTTTTCATCCTATCTCATTTTCCTTTGACTTGTATACTTATGGCCAGTTTCACAGTCGAGTTTAAACCAAGATTTAGTTTAAACGTAGTTTAAACCAAATCGGGTTTCACAGTGCATTCTTTTAGTAACGTTGGTAGTACTAATTAAATTGTGAACTAAATTAGTTATCGTCACCATTGTAAATCAATTTTTCTATCAATCAATCTGTCAATCAATTGGAAAAAGTAAACAGATCAGAAATAAAAAATATGTAGTTGTATTTGCTAATTTTAAATATGCCAACATTCAAAAAGGATGCAAATTTTAGCATAAGTGAAGTTGAGCTATTGCCTTCCTTAGTGTTTAAAAAAGGATATATAATAGAGCGCAAGAAAACGGACAAGAATAGATTCAAAGACAAAGTGACAAATCTCTTTACTTAAACGGAACCTAGCATAAAAATCAACCACGTGCCACTCATTAAAATGGTTTGGCCGATTTCTATTACACTATCAGTCGTCGACAGAGTTATAAATTTAACTCAAAAATATATTCTTCATCGCTAGAAATGTCTAAGTCTAAATCCATGATGAAATTATTTTCTTGATACAAACAAACAATGCTACTGTCAAAATAAAATTATCTTGAATTTAAATCGAAGGACCGACTGTGAAACTGGCCATTAGAAGGTTAACACAATGGATCGCCTTGGCTTCCGTCCTCCTCTGACAGCATTTGAGAGCCACCCTGGGATAAAGCTATATGTCAAGAGCTTCATGGCGATTCCGTATCCATATATAGAAAGTGCAGGAGAACTTCTCAGGTACAGTAGGGGCGGATGTTAGACTCTTAACTGATCTGATTACCGGCCACTGTCAACTGAGGAAGAACCTTGTTACTATTGTCGTGGGCAGACTACGCCTGACGTATGATGAGAATTCCTAGCGATAACTAAACATAGAATGGCATTATGGAAACCTTTGGTAAACTACAGTTGTTAAGCAGAGTGCTCCGCGAGCTCTTAAACCTTATTCAGGGGGTTTATCCTGTTTTAAGGAGAAGTGAAGATTAGCCAATGGACGCTAATAGTGGGCGCATCACTTAAGAACGTCTTATCTCCATCTCTTACAAACTTAACAAACATTCATGAAACAAATCAACAAACCATTTTTTTTTTAAATTAAAGAGTTTCTTGGAATGTACAAACACAAAAAAAATTTAGTTATGAACATTTATGAGTATATCGTCTGACGGCATGTTCTGGACAGGAATGGAAAACAACGACTTTAACTAACACATTTTCAAAACAGGAGCGACAATATGTATTTCCGGGAATTCATCCAGGGTAGTGCTATAATTTTCTCTTTGGACCAATTATATTTTTTTTCTAGTTGAAATCTATACAAAAAAATATTACAAGAGAGTGAAATTATGTAATTGTTGTATACGTTGTTTCAAGAACAAGAAGAGCCAAGCAAATCTTCAACTGAGTGCAAGTAGGATAAAAGGAAAAATTTAAGAAATTGTAAGATAAAAGTACCATGTCTCTTTATTTCTTTGGTAATTTTATAAAGATCGTAGTCCTACGTAAGTTTCAAAATGAACTAAATTTCGAGGGAAAACACTCCGTTGAAGATAACTTTAATGCATTGAAAAGTTGCCTGGAATGTGAAAGCTTTCAGAAAAAATGCAAACATTTTTAATCATTACCTTTACTTCATATTTTTTAAATTTATTTATTTATTTATTTCAAGTTAATTTACATCAAGTCTACAGAGTGCATCTTCTACAGACTATGCAATATGACTTAAAGCATACTACTTAAACAATTATTAATATAAACAGTAACTAAATCGTAAGATATAGCATAACTACAGGAAGTAAGTAATATTTAGGCATCACTAGAAAAGGAATATTATTAAAATAAATTCAATTAAGCAAATTACAAACACTTTGAAATAACAATATCTTTGGAACGTTCAAGATCTAAATCGATTTCAATGCCATAAATTTCATTAAAGCGACGAGATCAAAATAGGAAATGGGTTCATGCTAGTGATTGCAAAATCAGTTACTCGATTACCCGTTAATCGATTAATCGGCCCTTGAGGGCAGATTTCAGGAAACCAATTAATCGGTTTTAGTCTTTTAAAAACCGATTTTTCATTAATGAAAATTTTTTCGTTTCTTAAAATATTCTTTTTAAAAAAAAAAGATGAAAAATTGCACATTCATGTAATTTCAAAATTTCACGGAAAAATTTTACTACAAAATAGGTACATTGAAAATATATTTTCAGATACAATACTTTCATGTGTGTCGCAGTTGGGCTCAAATAATGAATAAAATATCTAAAGAAAAATTGACAGTAAATTTCTAAGAAGAAATTGCGGGATGCTGACAGCACAGAACAAAGCGGAAAAAATCGGACCAGAACTGAACTGATGCACTGGCAGTGTCACTGCACTGGTGTTCACTTAATGCTGTGTGTGAATATCCGTGGAACACAAGTTGCCGAAAACATTAAGAAAATGAGAGTTTCACGTTATAAATTCGTTAAACTTCTCAAAAAGCGTTATCTTTTTTTTCCAGCAAACGATAGATCTGTGGTTCATAATGGTTGTCAAAATTCGTATAGTTTCCCCTCTTTTGTAATTCTCTACCGGATGTAAACTTTTCTTAATATTTTCTTATCGAAATGAGTTAACAATTTGTTATTTCTTAGACTCGAAGCAACGTTTTTTTAAATATTTTCTTATCGAGATTCTTAATGTATTCCCTCCCATTCCCTAACGTCGACATTTATCATTTCTTTAACAAATAATTTCATAAACATTGAAATAATAGGCAAGATACAACCAACTTAGTGTTTCATAATATACATTTTTTATTATAATTAATGAACTGTTTTTCGGTAGCTAAGTTACCATAATAAGAGGAATATATTACAAACTCAGTTTTTATGATATTTCTCTAATGATCAGACGCGTTCATTAATTATAATAAAAAAATTATATTATGAAATAATAAGTTGGCTGCAATGTGTATAAAACGTTTCGTATCAGCAGGAACCAATACTCTTCAGAACGGCCAGTTCCTGCCTGCCGCAGATGCCATAAGAAAATGCTAAGCAGACCCAATATCTAGTCTCTTTCAAAAAGTTGGTTGTTTCTTGCCTATTATCTCAAAGTGGTAATAATACTTTGAAATCAATTCCTCCTACAAGTGTGGAATCAGAAAGGAGATTTTCAGAATCGGGAAATTTGCCCCAAACTGAGATCACGATTAAGTGATAAAAACATTTATAACTTATGCTTTCTACGTGCTCATTTCAATTACATTTAAAAAACATGTTTCCAGGATTTTTACAAATAACTTATAATTTTTCTATTTTTAATGAATTATATATATTTTTTTATTTTTAAATAAATATTATATTTTCTATAATTATAAACATGAAAAAAATTGAACTATTTTGACAAGAAATAATTTAAAAAAACAATTTCTTTTTAAAACCGATTAAAAACCGATTAATCGGTTTTAGTAAAACTAAAACCGAAAAAATCGGTTTTTACTTATACAATAATATTTGCAATCACTAGTTCATGCTGACCATAAGATTTTCGGTGATAAGCCTCATGTAACAGACATCTAGTTCTTAGGGCAAAACCTGTACACATAAATATTGAATAAAAATAACAAATCAGATGAGCAGGTGTTGTAGCATAAAATATCTCTCACAAACATAATAGATGAAACTCTTCACCTAGTATCCAAGAGCTGTAACATCAAAAGCATACATCTCGCTTTATAATTGGATAAACCATACTCTCAATGTAATCTTCGAGTGAAATTTTTTTGTATTTTCTCAATTCTATCAGTTTTTTGGTGTAATGACAGAATACCTAATTATAGATCTAACTAGGGCAATGTATAAAACTTTGAAGCGGTGAGGATCTCTGAAGACATAAGTGTTGCGTTTTTTAAAACCAAGTATCTTAAAAGTTCTAGCAAATATAATCAGTGTGCAAACTACTCCCAATTTTCTCGTCAAAAATGACCCCAAGGTCCAAGATTTTATTAGGAAACATTACTAATAAAGTATGCATTGAAGGGGATTCAGCATACGGTGAAATGTATATCACTTATATTTGCTTGGATTTAGAACTAGTCCATTTGAAAAACACCAATGTTGTAAACGATCATAAACCGACTGAAGAAGGAAAATGTCAAATGAATTTTTAAAGGGCAATACAATTTTAAGGTCATCAGCATATAGTAATGGTTGCGTGGAGCGAAAACTATTTATCATATCATTAATAAAAATAATAAACAACAAGGAACCTAAGTGGGTTCCTTGTGGAACACCAGACAAACCTCGGATGATTCGAGACTGAGAGCAATCCACTTTAACACACTGGGTACTATTAGTAAGATATGATATCAGCAAATTAAACAGAGAAGAATTAAAACCAAACACTTCATGCTTTTTATTAATTCGTTAACTGTTTTTAAATCAAAATTATAAATCTTCTGGGAAGCGTAGAACTTATTAGAATTGGGTGCAGTTTTTCTCGAATTTGTATCTATTGTTTACTCATTCCCAAATGTATTATTTATATGTACATAGATGTTGTGAAGCCATAATATGCATAAATCTTCTATCTCTAACTATGGCTTAAAGCAGTTGATACAGGGTTATATAACGTTAAGTACACTTATAAATAAACATTTCTGAGGTGATGATGAACTTTAAACATAGAATGAAGAAATTGAACTACTTCAAACAACATTCGAATGATACTAAATATGGACACATTTCTGAAAGCTAATTTTCTGGCAAAGATCATCAGGATGACTATTTTTATTGCACGATCAGGTCAGCTAATATATATATTTACATTAAGAACAATCTTGCAGCGAGAAATTATGATGGGAAACAACTTTTCTAAAAATAGCCAATTTTTATTGGTTTTACAATCATAAAGTCATTGATCAGTAAAAAGAGGTGAAATCTCTCCCTGCCACAAATCACGGAAGCTGTCCCAAGAGGTCATGCCCAAACGCCATCCATAGGCAAGATCTAATCTTTCGTGGGGGAGTGCTTTCGTGGCCAGAATGTCTTCTGGTCTAGCGCTTTTATAAAGCAGCTCTAAGTATACAAAAACGTAATATAAAAAAAAAAAAAAAAAATGGGAAATGGACTTGTCGTGTGAAGCTCTGTTAACCATAGGAGGAAGATACTCTCATGCATACAGAGAAGCAAACATACAGATATATATATATGTATCATGATCAGGTGAGAATTCTCTTCTCAGCAAAGATGATTCAGTCTTGCAGAGCTTCAGGTTTATATTCTTACATATCTTAAGCGTCCAAGCATGCTGTACTTCCACATTTCCCATCTTTTATATAATATATACTCGCATGTTATCCTCTGTAAATGTGTGTGTTGGAAAATATCAATGGTTTTTGCAACCGCGGATAATACGTCACAAGGTGAGTGTACTCGCAGATGTTAGTGGGTCACTATTTGCGCGGTCATTGAACTTTTGGCCGTTTGTAAATACAATACTGAAGACCAGATAGACTAATACACATATAACGATTTATATAAGAGATGATCATGTTGTACACGTACCGGGGCTGGAGGCATATGTATGTGAAGACAGAATAAGCAGAAGTTACCTGTATGAAAGTTGCTCCATACAGGAATTGTTTGCGACTTCAGAACTTTCCCACTGTAGGAAGTGATCTTGTCCGGATTTCTTCTTCGGCTTTATGCAATGACTGCTGCGTCTTATCAAAACGTGAATGCGTTTCAGTCCAGTCGATAAGTATTTAATAAAGTTTTCTTTACGGATTCGAGATTCCACTAACTAGTGGAGCTAAAAGTTTTGTTGTAAACATTTATTGCAGTTCTTGTTTATATTCAAATGAGGCTATATAGGTAGTTAGTAGCTGAACTGTCGATTACACGTCATTATACGGAATCATAGAATTTTTGTTGGAGCCTTGATGATGAAGTAAAATTTGTATTAACTAATTGCAGCTTGTCATTAATACGACGCAAAAATGCAATCAAGATTGCGTCATGTATTAATATTATATACTTATACATATGTATGTATGATTTTATTGTACAGTTTATCTATTGGATACTTGATCTAAGGCTAAGTGACTTATTTAGTATTTTTATTTATCTAACGTGTCTTTACTCTCTGCGCTAATCGTTACGTACTGCCACAATTACTGCATAAGATAGTTTCGTTATACAATTTATGTAGCGAAATTTTCGGAGTGCATCAGTGTTCGTGTTTCCATACTTTATATAACACAATATGTTTTACTTATTTTATATTAATACTTTTGTTCTTAAATGTAAACATATGGTAAATAAGCAACACTTTAGTTTCTTCAAGCTTGAAAATGTAGACTATGTTGTGTAATTTTTTAATTGTGAGTTTAATAAGTAAGTATAAGTGGTAAGTTTTTCGAATGGATATGCAATGTGTTTCATATATGGAAATGGAATTAGAAGAGGTTCGTTTAGAAATACCAGAAATTGACTATAAGCGCTACTTTACCAGTAGTGAAAACCTGGAAACCCCATGTTTTGAATAGTTTTCTACATTTTGCTTTATTTGCATCTACCAGCAGTAGGATAATATCATTGCGTTGAATCACTTTTCTTTCTGGAATAAGAAACCGATCAGATTTGGAACTCGATCATCTCTGATTTGGAAGAAGCTTTTAGAGATTTTGTGGAATACAAAAATGCTTAACCCATATACCCCGCTAGAGACATTAGAAATTTTGTGATTTAACTAGGAAACGTAATTAAAAAAAAAATCATACCTCGAAAACGGTGTAACCGATTTCTCTGCTACAAATGTCAAATGAGTCTATGTAATAAATACTTTACGTTTTGCATAAAAAACAAAAATACAGCAACATCAAACGATTATTTTGTTAATAATAATATTTTTCCCAAAAAAATAGTATTGTTTTCTATTTTTATTTTGAAGTTACAAGGCTTAGCTATCCATGTGCCAAAAATTTGCGGTGGTGCTCGGCTTCGTTATGGAGATATGAAAGTAAAGCAGTGTGAGAGCACTACACTTAACGGAATGTAGTACTTTTTTCTACAGTGAGCCCAGCATTTTTTTCTTATATTTTTATTTTAATAATCTAAGCCTTATTTATCTATGTACCGAAATATATATGACTTAGTATATGTAAGGTCACCATATACCCTAACATAGTATGGGAACATTATATTTGACTTCTGAAATTTTGAAAATTTATTTAACGTATCTATGTAGAAGTCCTCTTACCTAGCTGTAAGTGATATATGCCTTCCTGCCTTTTTCAGAAATTACATTTGTGTGCATTGCTTTTACATATGTCATCTTGGGGGTTTGGGCTGTTTTTCGATTTAAGGATCAGAAGAGAATATATTTCCCTAAATTCCTCGCTTGAAGGTTAAAGTTATAATAAATGGATCCTATTGCTCTTTGGCGTGTGGGTTGTAACGCAAAAACCCTCCGGTCCGCATGCCACTTGATGCGATGATACCAGAGCTTCGTTTATGGTGTCGCCTTTCTGTGAGTTTTCCTGAAAGGGAATTGTAGGCTGAGGGAAGTGCCTTATCGAACCTTCCCCGGTCCGCTCTAAAAATTTTCACCGACGTCTGTCTCACTAATTATTTAACCTGACATTGGGTTTGAGTACTCGCTTGGAAATCACAGATATGGAAGGAGGACTTTCCGCTACTCCAGGATATTCATACGATAAGAAGAATAGACCAATTATACAGTATCATGATCCTTAAAGGCACCCCAGGCGATCAATTTATGCCAAAAAAATTCAAAATTTGAAAATTCCGGAGATATCTCCGCAGATCTCTCCAATATACGCACAGACCATCTGGATCATTATTACACCTTTAGATATATTATTCAGATGACAAAAACTTAGCCTTAATGTTCTGTGCTGTGTGTACTGGTGGTATGGTAAGATATCTATTTTCTGTACATAGTGAATTATTATCTGCGACTCGTTTTAACTACTGTCACGGCACGGTACAGAGAATACAAGTATTCTCATTACGAACCACGTTCCATCATTAGTGACATAATATTGTGAAAATGTATAGGAAAGCACGGTACAGAGAACACAATACTGTTTGTCGTCTCTCTGTCTTTCCTATTGAAATGTATATACATTAGTCACGAGATTACGTCACAGAATATGTGTCAAAATTTAATGACAATAGGTTGTATTCTCTGTACCCACGGTATACAGACTAACAGGTATTGTCTATTCGGCACCATAGATTTGCCACTTTCTGTGTTAGTGGATTCGCATGACGCGTTTCTTAAAATGTAATATATATAAAGTTTAATATTTATGTAAGTTTATTCTACTGGATCCATTTAGAATCTTAAAATAAGTACCACTTTAACTTCTAAACATAAAGATAAATTAAAAGAAGATTATTAGAATTTTATTCCACATTTTAATTTGCCACTAACCCCACTTTTTACACTTTAGTGCAAATTTGCCTTCTATTTGAGAAAATTACCATTACCACTAACTAATTTTACCATAGAAATAATAAAAAGATCTTAAATAATTAATTAAGAGTGCAAATTATAGGTATTTCAGTCTTATTTTGCATTTTTTTATCGAAAACAATTTCGTGGCACTTTGTTTTGATCCGTACTAATTTCCCTGAAACGAGGCTTAAACTAACAAATTCAATGTATATTTATGGTAAGAAATTGATATTATATTTATTGCAACATTTTCAATGGATCTAGTGGAATAAATTTACATAAATATTTAATAATTTTGTTTTTGATTTAATTTACTTTGCCCGTTTTAAGAATTGATTCGTGTGACGTCACATGCATTTGACAGTTCGGACGATCATACCTTGTTACTCGTGTATATCGTGCTCTGTACCCAAGCTATATAGTATTCAAGGTATTCCCATTACGAACCACGTTCCACCATTAGTGACGAATTATCGTGAAAATGTATAAGAAAGCACACTGTACAAAGAACACAGTACTCTCTTTTCTCTCTCTGCCTTTCCTATAAAAATGTATATAAATTAGTCACAGAATTACATCACAGGCTATCAGCTGCAATGTGTCAAGATTTTAATGGGAATACCTTATTTAATAGTTATTTAAGTTATTTATAACTCAAGAATGCGTTGGAGCTGATATTTTACACACCGTATTTTTAAAAAAATTATTGACTTAAGCTTGAAAATGGGACAAAAGCAGGTAACTTCATCGTAGGGTTGTCATACATAACTTTTGTTTTCACTATATATTTGGCCACTGACTGAAAACGCCTTAGCGTAGAGAGCTCAATTGTTTTATTAAAATAGTTGACCTTATTTCAAAAAAAAACTAAAGCTGGCAACTACTTCTTGGTGTTGCCGTTCTTGCATAAATGAACAGGCTGTGAAAACCCTTTATTTCTTACAATTAGTAGATCAAGCCATTATAGCAGCCGTTTTATGTCCGGACGTAAAAATAAAATATTTCAATTCACTAAAAAAAAAAAATACAAGCATAAACACATACGACTTCGACCATTAAAAAAAAATCCAATACATTTTTTTATTGTTCCTGCGTACAGGGGTGGTTTTAATAATAGACAGAGGAGCTTGGCCAATTTTTTGGGGCGGAAAATTCTCAATTGATGAAGTAAAAGGAAATGAGATGGAAGTCGCACTGTTCGATAGGGAAGGATTCAGCGTTACCATTTTTATCGTCATTATATACAGTGATTGCAGAACTACACAGACGTGGTTCTGCTTACGACAATTTGAGTAAAGGATTTGACTTTCTCATGAAACTGCATAGCCTGAAATTTTAAGATATTCACGAGAGCGCACGGAACTTAAAAGCCTTATGTCTAGGAGATTTAGACGGGCTTTTGGAAATCGAACTTCTGGACCTGTGAGCTCATTTATCATCCGCTGAGGCTACACAGGGAAAGCAATTATCTGCTCTGGAATTATACAAGTAGGTATATCCTGGAAAAGGCTTTTTGGACATTCATCCTAATTTTAAAATAGCGCTCCGGATGTTTTTGTGTACACCACGGTCAAACTGCTCGGCAGAAGGGTAGTTTTCAAGCGCTAAAACGAGTCAAGAACTATTTAAGATCCATCACAGAGGAGATCAGGCTCAATTCACTCTCTGTGCTGTACATACATAGAGGTAGAGGCAGAAATAATTTAGTCTGTGGATTCTAGTGAGGAAATCCGTTCCTTTGTAGAGAAGAAAGTGCATCGCATGGCAATCTAAGTATATGCTTACACTCAACGAACTTTCTTTGCGTATAATTTCGTACTTACTTATTTTTAATATATCTAAGTCTGCTTGTTTATTGTTCTAAGGTCGATGTATGTTAAATAAATGAAAAATAATGGTAAAGGTGAAGCTACATGGCGAGAGACATTGGTCTTCAGAGACCACTTTTTTATCTGTAGAGGTCCAGAGACCCATGTATACACTTTGAGGATTCAAAAATTCTCTAAACAGACCATCTCTAGAGGCTTTTTTGGTCTCCGGTCGTGTATTTCAAAACAAACAGGTCTCCAGGTTCGGTTTCCGGTCTCCGCAGTTTGCTCATCTGCCATCTCCAAGTCTCCGGAGACTATATATATATTCTGTTATATCTAACTGCAGTTAACTGTAAAGTGAATTTGACAAAGTTTTTTGTTAATTAATTTTTGATTTCATTCAATAGAAAATCGATCAAAATTAAGACTTTCCCAACATTCTACTTTTGCTGAAAATCAAGTCTTTGTATTGCGAGATGCATGCTGCCTAAATTAAAGAACTTTGAAACCCTTAAAATTTTCCGTCTTTTGGTATACTCATACCTTGAGATCGAATTATCACGAACGCCTTTTATAAGAAATGTAAAATTACGGATAATAAAAACATACCTTATCCTTGAATATCTCAAAATTCATTATATGAATTTCTCGAATTTTATAAATAAAAATACTACTAATAATGTTGTTAGTAAATTATTAAAACCTCAAATTGGGATAGTAATGGAAGACAATTTTTTTCATTAATAGAGGTCTGGTTAGTTTTGCAAAAAAAAATCACACAAATTTGTTGTCCTTTATCCTGTAGAACCTTTACGGCAAGGATATATATTTTTTAAGATTTCTCACTTTTCACATAACATAAAAATATTAATAACTTATAATTTTTTCTAACAATCTCTTGCTTAACAATCAAGAAATATCTCTGGATCTGAAGAAACCTAACATAAATTTCGTGTTTCTAGAGACTTTTTCTTATGATCTTCGGGGATCTAATTTATTGATCTACAGACCCCAAAAGTTTCTAACCGTACATTTTTTCCTTAACATTTAACATTCTTGTTTTATTCAATTATTTAAAAAAAAAATGGGCCTTAACTCTGTTAACCTCCTAGGGCCCCTGAGTATTCATGTCCGGGCCTGTCCGGAGAACAGCAAAATAATATTCCTTTCTTTGAGTATGATGATTTAGATGGCAACAGTATAGAGTAAATTCAGTTACTCCATGTGAAAAATAATTACTTTTTATTTTAATCCTACAAAGTCAGCCGATTGTACAGATTCATCTAATTCAACGGATCCCTTCGCACAAGAATTTTACATGTATTTATCGGATCCCAATACGAATATTGAGATGCTGCATAAATATTCCTCAATAAAAAAAATATTTTTTCATGTAAACGCATGTTTACCATCCTCAGCTCTAGTCGAAAGACTGTTTTTCTTTGCCGGTTTAGTAAATTCTTCCCGCGATTTCGAAAAATTGGTACTCATGACAGCAAACGAACATATGAACGCAACGATGACATTGGCGATAAATTTATGTGTAATTGACAATTTGCCCAAATGAGCTATTGAAATGATTTCATGTAAAACACATTTAAGTTGAAAATATTTTTGTTAAATAATTGGATATTAAAATGAGTCTACTGTTTTAATAATTCATGCATTTCCATTTATCAGATTGGTGGATAAGTTGGTATTTAATTCTAGTTAATGGTATGTTACTGGTGATTACTGGGGGTTTCTGGCTATTACTGGCACTTACTGGCCTACTGCTTGGTACTGGTAGTTACTGGTGATTTACTGGCCAGTACCAATTTATTTACTGGTACTGGTAATTTTTAGGTACTTGTAAGGAGATTTGAATTTTTACTGAATATTTTTCACCAGTATGAGTACTGGTATTTACTGGTATTGGTACTCATAATTATACAAGACTGATAATATTATTAATCTTAGACCAATTATAGCTTTTTCTTTTGTTAGATTTGGCGATAATGGCGAGTTTCTACGCCTTGAGTTTTCAATAAAAAGTCTACTGCTAAATTTTCCTCAGTCGATTCTACGTTGAAGTAATTAAAATAGTACTATTACAAATATCGGTGTTGGTGAGGGGGGGGGGGGAATAAATATTGATAAATTTCGAATGAAAATCAAATAGTCAAGTGGCTTTGAAATTTTAATAGTGTTCATAATAGTTCACAGACTTTTTTTTTTAAGAAATGGTTTTGGGGCCCAGTTTTATTTTTATTTTAACAAGTAAAAAAGCTATAGAAATGGTTTAAGAGCAAGGGTTACGATATCCTAGATGAAAGAAAGCCCGTATGTAATTTCGAATGGTCAGCCCTATGTGCAAATTTGATTGTTAGAGAGGGTTTTCCAATTTTGTAGAATTTTATACTCAGAAGAACTTGGCAGTACAATAAAAACGTCTAGGACTGATTGTTTTCACAGTAAATGGCAAAAAATTAATTTTTTTTATGGCAACATCAGAAGAGGTTGCCCGATTTGTCACATTTTCGAACTTAAATCTACATTTTTTAGAATGCCCGTTTACAAAATTTCAGCTTTGTATGTAAACACGTTCTTGAATTATCGAGTGGATGAACGGACGGACATGTAGAAATCAAAATGACTTCACAGTGCGTGGGCGTCCAATCGTTTTTTGCTCTACTATCTACCTTCTATTTGTTACAAACAGAATGACAAACTTAATAACCCTATGATTTCATCGTGCAGGGTATAAACATGAGAAACGTAAAATTATATGGTAGAGAGAGAAATTGACAGTGACATTCGTAAAATCAGTGGATAATTTCGTTTAATTAAATTACTGTGCAATTGCATGTATTTGGAATAAGAGTAACAAGTTTCTAAATTTTTCTCTAGCTAAGTCTAGAAAGGAACTGAATGGAAGGGGAAAGTGACGCTAAAAATTTCCCTATCAGCTTCCGGGTACGCGAACATATGTCGAGTAAATACTTAAAATGTTTAACAAGTTTTTATTTTAAAGCCAGTACGTACAGATCTATTATTATACCCTAGATGAAATCTATAGGGTATACTAAATTTGTCATTCCGTTTGTAATACCTCGAAATAATGATGGTAGAGCAAAATGGATTGGACACCCACGTATAATATTAAAAGTTATTTTGATTTCTGCATGTCCGTCTATCCGTCTGTCCGCACGATAAATCGAGAACGCGTGTACTTAGAGAACTGAAATTTTACATACGGGCTTTTTAGAAAAAAAGTAATTTTTTTCGAAAATGGGACAAATCGGGTAGCTCCTTCTTAGGGCTGCCATTCTAAATTTTCGTTTTTCACGACATATTTGGACACCGCCTGCGAACGCGTTCTTGGTGTTTCCATACAAAAATTTAGGATTTTTATGTATACTGTGAAAACGATCAGTCCTAGACATTTTTATTGTATTTAAAACTTCTTCATAATATGAAATCCTATAAAATTGTTTATAATATCATAATTTTTTTTGCCCGACAAATATATGCGAAAAACCACTTCATATATCAAAATTGCACAGATGGGTGACTCTACGAAATTTCATACGGGCATTCAGTTAGATCTCCAGGGTATCATAAGAATTGGTCTTAGACCAATTCTTGCTTTTTACTTGTTGTTACTAAAATTTGACAAGCTTGTATTCCCGCACTTGTCAAGTTTTATGAAACAGGCCCCTTGCGAATAATTAAATAACCTGGTTATATTTACTTACGTTATGTAAGTATAACCTAAAAATATTTTTAAAACTGAGAAAACTACGAAAACTTTCACCTTCCACCGCAAAATGAAGAATGGATGCATATAGTCGGTAGAGATCTATGTTTGGGACCTGTTTATCAATGACCGCCAGCTTTAACTTGTATGTAGACGATAATCAAATAGGTATATATGAACATTAGTCTTAAATTGCCTAATTTTGTATCCTCTACTCCTCAAAATATTTGTATTATTTGATTTAGGTCTCTGGTCATCACTCTTAAAATATACTTATCGAGGTCTTCTTTTATGCTTTTAATTACTAATAGTCGCATTTACTTGTTCGAAGGAACAGCAACTTAATCAAACTTTTGAAATGAGATTTTTTATTTTATGTTAGTAGAGTTATTAAAAAAATAAAAAAAAATAAAAAAAATAAATAAATAAAAAATTACATTATTCGAGGTGCGATAAAAAATATACGTGCATATTTTTCTTTGATTGTATTGCTGGACTTTTTGTTTTTTTAGTTGATATATTTTCCACACTGTTTTTTTTTCTATTACCAACAAAATATATTTTCAAGTTTTGAGTTTGCATTTGACAGTCGATAAGGTAAGCATTCAGTGAACAATGGGCTTTGTCGTGATCAAATTTTTAGAGATCTTAGAGTTCTCATCGTCTTTTTAATCTAAGAAGGGTGAGTCTAGTTTTATGACCGCATTATAAATATTACAAACACAGACCGCCAAGAACAAGTTGCCAACGTTAAGAGAATAAGACTGCCAAGTGCCACTGCCAAGCCATAATAATAGAGGAGTGGAAAAACCAAGTGCTTTAAGTTTGGCCAAAAGGGCAGGATGCCAGACTCTAGAAAAAGCCTTTGAAATATCCAGGGCAAACATTTTGGACTCACCAGAACTGTGGATATTACGATTCCAACGTTCCGTAAGAAAATTCAGCAAGTCTCCGGATGAGCGTCCAGTCCATATTAGCGATTGTTGATGAGTTTATTGGTTTCTACATACTTCATTAATTTGGAGTTAATGGTGGATTAAAAAACATTGAAAAAAGGCTGAACATGGGATAGTTTCCAAGCATCTGGAAAGATATTTTTTACGGGTTCCCATTGAACATACATTTATGGCAGTATATTAAGCTGAATAGATCACATCTTCTCTGTTGCCAATGAAGAATCGAAATGTCTTGGATTTCTGTAAAGGTCTAAGAAATATTTCAGACCGTCGAATCTAGTGTTCCTCTACAAGTCCTACATTAGACCTAGAATGGAATATAATCCTCACATCTTTGGCGATTTGGCAACAAATTGTCATATCGACTCACTAGAATACCGCCGCAATGTTGAACACTTTTCGGTCCTTTATCGCTACATCCATTGTCAATTTTTCGATGAAATATCTAGTCTGATCTCTTATAGATTAATTCCTGCACGCAATACTCACTTGCAAGCCGTACACATCCGTTCACCTTTCATAATACTTTCGGCCATACAGTAAAATTCCATGATGCTATCTTGTTCCGAGATGTGCGAATGTGGAATAGTCTACCATCCTCCGTTTTTCCTCTGGCTTAAGAGAGTGACATACATCACCACCTCCGCCACATTCCTCATGTCCACTAATCCTTTCCCTATCTCCTTCCTACCATGCTGTGGCTTGCATCATAGGGTATCCGCTGAGCTTGGCTTAATATTATATAAAACAAGTAAAAAAGCAAATATTGGCCTAAGACCAATTCTTATGATACGCTAGATGAATGTCCGTATGAAATTTCGTATGGGCACCCATTTGAGCAATTTTGATTTTTGCAGTGGTTTTTCGCATATATTTCTAGAACGGCTCGTCGGACAGAAGAAATGATTTTAACCAACTTTATAGGATTTCATATTCTGAAGAAGTTTTTAGTACAACAAAAATGTCTTGGACTGATAGTTTTCACAGTATACGTAAAAAACCAAAAAAAATTTATGGCAACACCAAGAAGGAGTTGCCCGATTTAGTCCATTTTTGAAATTTTATTTGCTAGTACAACGGAAACACCACGCGTTCTCAGGCAGTGTTCAAATATATAGTGCGGAAAACGAAATTTTTGTATGGCAACCCCACGAAGGAGTTGCCCGATTTGTCTCATTTTCGAACTTAATTTTTCTTTTTTTTTAAGTCCTTGTACAAAATTTCAGCTCTCTAAGTATACACATTCTTGAGTTATCGTGCGCACAGACGGACGGACGGACGGACGGACACGCAAAAATCAAAATAACTTTTAATATTATGCGTGGGTGTCCAATCCATTTTGATCTACCATCATTTTTTCGAGGTGTTACAAACGGAATGACAAACTTAGTATACCCTATAGATTTCATTTTATTGAAATACTTGTGCAAATTCGACGAACTTCTGTCGCACTTGGCAAGAAGTTACATAAAAAAAAAAAATAAATAAAATAAAGAAAGCAAACGATATAGAGACCATTCAAAAGTTATAATGTGATTTCTATAGCAAAATAAACGAATACCTTTAACCCTCTCATTTCTGAAAATGAAAATCATCCTCCTACGTTTCGCCACATAACTTGTTGTCTTCTTCAGTAAGACTTATCAGTATTCATAACCAGCACGCTTAATTGTTTCTTGTTGTCGCATTAGGTATGTGGTAATTTAAGAATTCTAAGGGACTAGGTTTCTAATTTGTATATTATTTATGTGAATTGAATCTCAATGTGTAAAGATGTTCTTATATTGTTCTTAAATTTTTTAATTTAAATTATAAAATACTTGTAGAAGTAAAATAAACTGGCTGGCGGTCAAATAATTCTCGGATATAAAAATCTGGGGTAAAAAATTCATTGTTCACTTAACTAACATTTTCTTCCACGATACCTTATACCAAACGTAAAAAAAAACTATAGGTACCTACCTTATCAATATGCCTTATATTCCCGTTTCCGAAAAATGTAGATTTTTATGTCTATTTAACAACGATGATTATGTAGGCATATATATGCGTATTTCGTATGTAGCTTTCGATATTTAATTCTCAATATCAAATAACAAATATATAAAAATATTGCTAAAACAAAAAATCCATTAATTAATAGCATAAAACCCAAAACCCCCACATAGTTTTTAGCTTTTACATACATTATATTTCTTAATTAGTGTGAACCTTTTTATGACCTCCTCAACTCAATATTAGCAATATTGGAAAAAACCTGAGACACATTCTCAATTTTGTGAAATGGATAATATAAAGCATCATAAATTCGAATTTAACTACAATATACAATACATATGCAAAAATAAAATATACATATAGAAAAACCTATACCACGTGGTACTTACAAATGTTGTCCCATCGATGATTTCATTTGAGAACCTTGGCGATTTTCACTCAATTTCATAAATTTGAAGATCTACTAATGGGGAACCATTTTTGCATTCTGCAGCTATTCTGAAATCTTCGAATAAATTAATTTCAAATAATTATAGTCACACATGCTTTTTATTTATTTTGTTCATCGTGGCAATGGCCTTGCCTTATCAAGATCCACGGCCATGGCCACACATCGTCTACATGATTTATTTCATAGACCCCCATATATAAATACATACATACAGATCTATAAAAAAAATAAATAAAAAATCTGTATATATGTAATTTGTAAAATATGAGAAAAATAAATTAAATGTAATATATACACGCCCCTGGGTAATTTAATGACTTTAAAATGAATATAAATATGAATAAAAGTAAAAATGAAATAATATACATATCCTGTACATAAGTATAGGTAGGCAGGAAGGTATAGATATATATTATTTTGCTGCAAATTACATGCACGAACAACATACGACGAGAGTACCTACCAACCCAACTTGTTTAAGCCTGTTGTGTGATATAAAAGTTCACTTCCTCGTTCAAAAATAGTTTCTTGATAGCAAGAAAAAATACAAGAAGAAAAGCGACAAAATTTCTCACGTACCCCAAAAGAAATGTAAACAGACAGGGCTTCTTTATCCGTATGCTATTAGCTATTTGTACGTATACATACATATATTCCATCAGTGTTATTCATAAATAAAATACTACATATGCATTCATCAGCTGTTTGCAATTAATTTTAAAGCAAATGTATACACTGCGCAGCCGTAATCCCACTGCAATATGCTTAAACTTTTGAAGCATATAATACCAATAGTGTATAGTAGTGGATAAGTATAAGTACTGATTATGAATATACATCACTTCATGAAAGTTTATTAATCGTGATTCGTATAGGAAAGCTTTTTTATATAGTATTACCACAGGTGTCCTTCCCATTGCTTCTTCCGTACTTTTACCATAGAAATATCGGCAGGAAGAATAAGGATTGATTAAATCAATTTTATTTTTTTATGTCATATTTATTCAGAGCTTTTAACATAATAAATTATTGTTCAATTCAATAAAATTCAACAGATCTACAATGTCAAATCAATTCTTGTGAGGTTCTTACTTAATCACTACTGGCAGCACATCACAGAATAAATCCAGATATATTCTTTAACCACCAGAAAAAACCTAAACACCTTTCGTCGTTGATCAAGTCTGCAGAGCTCGCAAATCTTGAATCTTGATATTCTAACTTTATAGTATATAAGGTGAGAATTTTTAGATTGTATTCGGCTGCAAAGCACAATACAAACATCAGCATCGAGAAGCATGGAGCAGTAGAAGCAGCAGCAGACAATCTGGGTCAGAATTTGCCATTGAACCGGTGACGTCACGGGGCATTGACCCGACGGTATTCTGTGGCAAAAGAAAGACTTGAATTCCCGCATTTAAAATAAGACAAGAATTACATACATGTATATATGTAATATAGATTCAGTCACATCATGCTCTCAGTATAATATGTATAATGCTGCAGAATAACAGTGCTGTATGTAGAGGCATATAGTATCTTACTTACATACAAGCAATGTACAAAAAAAAAAACTGACTAATGGAAAAGAGTCACAGGTAAAATGAGAATTTGATACTGGAATACTTATAAGAGTGAACAAGCACTGTAATCTCGTGACTTGTACGTATATGTATCTACTATCTATCATAGAAGGTAGTCGGAGCATTGTGCTAACTTAGTTAGAATTATTATTATTATTGTCTCTCTACAATATTGCATTCTCCCCAAAAGTGAGAAAATGGAAAATTGTTATGACAGGAGTGATGATAATAACGCTCTATGTTGTTAACTCAAATTTAATCATTTTTATTATATTATAATTGTTTTTAAATTATTTATTAATGCTCATAGGCTGATACTTAAAACTGGGGACGAAATGCCTATAATCCACAATAATTTTTATTTAAAAATAAAAAATAGATATGAATAAATACAAATTTGAAATAGCATAATTTGCAAACTAAACTTAATATTAAAATTAAAACTAACTTATAAAAAATCTTATAATAAAAGATATTCATGTACCATAATCTAGACCAACAAGGAAAATAAAAAGAGAAGAATAAAAGAAAATCCGGTATAAAGTAAAATAAAGTATAAAGATTATAAAGATATACATAAAGAGTAAAAAAAATAAGAAAAATTGAACGTATAGTGAAACAGCATTCAAAGAAAATATTAAGTGACAAAAATAACAGTAAAAATTCCACTACGAACTACAAATAAATATACTCTCAAGGAAGCGGCACATCCAGGTTGAACCATTTGGGGAGCGAACAAATTGAAAAAGGCGTCATTACATCAAAGTAAATTTTAATTCAATAAACAAAAAATCAAAACATACAAAGTTTTTTTATAATAAAAAAGTGAAAAACTTATAACTGGTCTAACTCCAATAATATTATACTTTAGAAGAAAATAAAAGTTAAATAAAGTGAAAACCCAAAAGTTTTGTTTGGCAATGCTCGATTAAGTTTATTTTTGAGATTTTATTTACTATTTTTATGAAAATGCTGTGTACAAAATTTCAGCTCTATACGTAGACGCGGAAGTGTCCAAATATATATAGAAAAACCAAAGTTTTGTATGGCAACACCAAACACCAATGGATTGTTTGATGACTTGGTCCATTTTTATACACTAGATGAAATCTAAAGGGTATACTAAGTTTGTCATTCGGTTTGTAGCACATCGAAATAATATTATGGTAGAGCAAAATAGATTGGACACCCATGTATAATATTAAAAAAAAAAAAAAAATCGAACTTTTCAACCCAACGATCAGAGAGGTCTTATCAGTGTGGTTATCTCTGATCGCCTAACCCAAAAGTTTAATGATGACGTCACTCAATTGCCCATACAAATACTTTTTAACAAAAGCAAGTGGGTGACCTCTATCATCGAACTTCTGTGGTAGGCGATCACAGATAACCACACTGATGAGACTTCTCTAATCGCTGGGTCGAAAGTTCGATATTTTTTTCTGCATCAAAATGCATTTTGTAAATTCATTGGAGGAAAAAAACATTTTTTTCCAATGAATTTCAGTCTAATAAAGACGAAAAACTTCCATCATAATATTAAAAGTTATTTTGATTTTTGCATGTCTGTCCGTCTGTCCGTGCGCACGATAACTCGAGAACGCGTTCATTTAGAATGCTGAAATTTTCTACATGGATTTAAAAAAACAAAAAGAGAAAATTAAGTTCGAAAATGAGAGAAATCGGGCAACTCTTTCGTGGGATTGTTATACAAAATTTTCGGTTTCCACTATATATTTGGACACTGCCTCGTCGACATATAGAGCTTAAATTTGGTACGTGGTGTTTTTATTATAATAACAAATAAAACTTCAAAAATGGACTAAATCGGGCAACCCCTTCTTGGTGTTGCCATATAAATTTTTTTAGGTTTTTTACGTATACTGTGAAAACGATCATTCCTAGACATTTTTATTGTACTAAAAAATCCTTCAGAATATGAAATCCTATAAGATTGCCTACTATCATTTTTACTATCCCACGAACCGTTTTAGAAATATATGCGAAAACAACAGACACGAATTCTCATACGGGCATTCATCTAGGAGGGTATCACACGAATTGGTCTTATTGTTAGACCAATTCTAGATTTTTTAATTGTTGAACTTGTATTTGGAATATGTAGGGAATGTCGACAGGATTGGCCTGTCGTCTAGGTCGGGCCTCTTCGATGTTTTTAGTTTTGATCACTAGCGCAACCAATATTCGAGCGGGAAAAAACTTCTCTCAGTAAAAGCGAACTTTTCGTGACATTGCAGATTTGGAGCGTGAACGCGAATTATGTGTGTGATGTGCACTCAGTGATTTGAAATTAAAAAGAAAAATTTTTACCAGTAGTAAATACGGCGATAGTGAGAAGAAAATATGCAATCATCAAGGCGAGCAATTATGTTGTGTGACTCATGCTTGAAAATAAACCAAGAGGAAAATTCAATCCTGTAATATGTTTGGTTGTGGTGTGGCGCTTGTCGTCAAAGTTGGCCACTTTGTGTAGTCAAGGTTGGTCCACTGTGATTGGAAGACGTCCTAAAAACGTCCAACAGGAATCCGAATGATATCCGTCAATAAAATACCAGCTAAAGGAAGCGCAGAAAAAGTCCACTTAGGACAATGCAAGAGAGAAATGCATTTAAATTGCGTTAATATAACGACAAAAGCGATTTCCAATAATGTGCCATTCAAACTTTGCCAAAAAACAGAAAAATCCAACAAATTCAGCTTTTTATTACATTAAATTAATTTTTTCAGGTCATTTTCAATCATTTCAGCACATTTTTCGTCGACTGGCCAACCTAGACAGCACTGGCCAACCTTGACAGCATTTCACGTTTTTTTTTAATGCCTATATTTTTTCACTTTTCACCCAATCAATCTGCGCTGTTCAGCACAAGTATTCCTTTTTCTCAGACCTTCCAAAGATGTGCTTTGATTGACCAAATTCTTCCTTAAACGGAAGTTATGGGCGAAAATGAAAAGGGTGTCCAATCCTGACGACACCCTACTAGGTATATAATACTATTACTATGAAAACACCATGCGTAAAATTACGTCAACGTGCTCTCAGGCAGTCCCCAAATATATAGTCAAAAACGAAATTTGTGCATGGCAACCCTATACGAAGGAGTTGCCCATTGTCGAAATTGAATTTACATTTTTTTTTTCATGAGGCTCTACTCTCCGTGTGTTAGAATAGAAAAAAATAGATTTAAATTCCAAAAATTGATAAATCACGTGACCCCTTCGTAAGGTTGCCATATAAAAATTTCATTTTCACTATATTTTTGGACACTACCTGTCGTCGATACAGAGAGCTGAAATTTTATACTCGTCGTTTTCATAGAAATAGTAATAATAATAATAGTAGTAGATAACTCGAGAGCGCTTTCACTTAGTGTGCTGAAATCTTGCACACGGGCTTTAAAAAAAAACAAAGTAAGGCTGCCATACAAAAATTTTGTTTTTCACTATATATTTGGATACTGCCTGAGAACCCGTCGACGTAGAGAGCTGAAATTTGGTATATGGTATTTTCATAGCAGTGGTAAATGGACTAAATCGGGCAACCGTTTCTTGGTGTTGCCATATAAAATTTACGTTTTTCACGTATACTGTAAACACGATCAGTCCTAGTCCTAGACATTTTTATTGTACTGAAAAGTTCTTCAGAATATGAAATCCTATGAAATTGGCTATAATCATTTTTACTATCCGTTGCACAAATGGAAGACCATACGAAATTACATACTGGCTTAAAGCCAATTAGGGTATCAAAAGAATTGGTCTTCAATTCTAGCTTTTTCACTTGTTTTGTATTGCTTTTAATTACTACGGAATGGCTGTGTAGTAAGTTATGATGACAGTAACATCTATTAAGCCAAAAAAATTAAAAATTCAATTTCATAGTCAGAGCTAAAATTCAAGATGTGGCTTTAGCCTAATATTTGCGAAATTCTTCATTGTAGCAGCAATAAACTGCTGCGGATGGGTTGATGATTGAACAGAGAACTCTACGTGATCCCCCTGAGCCTTTATAGTAGTGATGAACTGTACAGTTTAGGGCTGTCAATAACAATATATGTATGTGTAGTAGAGCATATGGGGCGACCTAGAACCATTTCCTTGCGCAAGGTGGTTGGGGGGAGTAATGAATATTATTTACTTACATAGCTCTTAGGGACTCAAAGTCTCATCCATGAATATATTTCTGCTCATCTACATACTTATCACCTGCTTAAGATTTTTTTTCTTCTTTAAATTGCTCATAAATTTCACATAGAGAGGTTTCAAATAGGCGTAAACCATGAATACTTTCACGCAAAATTAACAGTCCCATAAATTTATCTGGCAATGTTTTTTCCTATTCTGTTTTTTCAGCATAAAAAACATTTCTTTCTACCCAACAATATATTTCCAATATCATAACCCATAAAAAATCGAAATCAAGGGTTGTGTCACAAGCATAAATTCTACTGGCGCATGACCCAGTGCGCTACACTTTAATGTCCAGCCTTGTCGCTACTGAGTCGGATTTATCAGCAACGCAGCGTGGTGACAACTGATTGAGATCCAGACAATGCATGTACGCATGCTTAAATGAATTCACCTTTTGCAATATACCTGTGGGTATGCGCCATGTAAATGGATGGGCCGGAATGCTTCTAGACTCTAATAATAGTCCAGTATAGTCGCGCTATTAGAATTTTTTTCCCCAGATTGCTTACACCTTGACCATTGGTTGTCGTTTCTATATGTTCAGTCTGGAACTGTGTTATAGACAAGGTAATAAAGTGATTTGCATTCTATTCGTACAACGCTATGTTAGAATCGAAGGTGACCGTTGTCCCTTTTCTTTCATTATCTTCAAGTTGGACGATGAAGAATTTATTGTTCAAAGCGGATGACCACCTTTCAGTTTAAAGTTGTACACCGTTCACACCTTTCAGCATCAGTTCCTTAAAATCGGATTATAAAAGGATGGAAATTTACTTCAATGAGTTTTGATTGATATGGGCTCTTGTCAATGAGAAGAAGAATATTCATTGAATTAATTTTTAGTGCTGGCTGATCGTCCTAAAATTTACAGCTGTTTGCAATAGGGCGTAAACATAGGTTTCAATAGATTAAATAATGTACATAATTAACATTTAGCACATTTGTAAAAGTTTCCGTAATATTGTAAATTGTTGAGTCTGGTTTAAAGCTTAAAAAATGGATACTATTTTATTATGTATTTCATTTGAATTGGTTAAAGGGCTTCACAAATCCATATTAAAGAAATGGTATTGATGACTAGCTTTAAGCTCTAGAGTTCTGGCCCATAGTAAATATTTGTAATATCTGCGAACAAAAATGTTCGAAGCAGGAACTGTTTATGTATGTGATAATTGAAAAAGTTGCTATTAATACATGATGAGGTGGAGAACTCCTATATGTTGAAATCACTCTATCAAGAACAATTGATGATATTGAGCTTTTAGAGCCAACTAAAACTTATTATAAAATACTAAGGAAATTTCTTAAGTGTAAAGGTAACAACTTTAAATTTTTAAATATCGAAATGCAATAGATTTCCTTCACAACAGGAAATACAATACATAACTTAACCACACCCGTTTCTTTTGATGGAGCATTAATTTCTGATTCACCGTCACTAAGCATTCTTGGCATTAATATTTCCAGTAAGTTAAACTGGACAGATCACATCTTCTCTGTTGCCAAAGAAGCATCGAAATGTCTTGGATTTCTGAAAAGGTGTAAGAAATATTTCAGCCCGTCAAATCTAGCGCTCCTCTACAAGTCCTACATTAGACCTAGAATGGAATACAACTCCCATATATGGGCCGGGGCTGGTCGCACAGCCTTAGCTTCATTGGATATTGTCCAAAAGAGAGCCTTCAAGCTCATTGGCGATTTGGCAATAACTTGTCATATCGACTCACTCGAGCACCGCCGCAATGTTGGATGCCTTTCGCTCCTTTATCGCTATATGCATGGTCAATGTTCTGATGAAATATCTAGTCTAATCCCTTGTAGAATGATTCCTGCACGCAATACTCGCGCTGCAAACCGCGCACATCCTTTAACCCTTCAAATTACTTTCGGCCGTACAGTAAAATTCCGAGATGCCTTTTTATCCCGAACAGTGCGAATGTGGAACAGCTTACCATCTTCTGTTTTTCCTCCGGCATACAATCTGCGGAAGTTTAAGGGCGACACACATCGGCACCTCCGCCACTCTCCTCACATCCCCTAATCCTTTCCCTATCTCCTTCCTGCCATGCTGTGCTTTGCATCATAGGGTATCCCCTGAGCTTGGCTTAATAATATAAAAAAAAAAAAAAAAAAAAAAAAAAAAAAAATAGAACAGCTATTAGAGTATCTATTATTCGAAAAATCTTTGGATCGACAGAGATAGGAACATCTTAGTACCTACTTATGTAATATAATAGGCATATCATTAATAACTAATTAGGATGAACAAAAGTGGTCCATTATGGATTTCTACTGTAAGCACAGTTCTAAGGATAAATCTGCTGAGTACCTTAATGCTGGACTTTTTTGTTGCTGTTATACTTAAATTAAATTCCAAGCAGATCCTAATGTTTTGTCATCATGTCAAAGAATGAAAAAACAAAAGAAGGCTCCTGCGAGGCGAAATCGAAATAAAGCATCATACATGAAATTTATTCATAGGTGACAACGATGCCTGCGTAAATATTTTGAGGATCTCATTTTGTGAATGTGTGCATAACTCGAAAACTCTGCTCCCATAAAATCAGCTGAAGTGATAGTAAACTTTTACGGTTGCTTATAGTAATCCATTATTTTTTTATATTACAGCTCTCATTTAACGGAACGCTTTCAAGAATGGCTTTGATCTCCGCCGTAACATGGCTTTCCAGGGGTATGACAAGTTTCAAATGGGGCTCCTCATAGAAGACGCCTGCTGCGGTATTATCATCAGATTTGGAGCCGTCTGTATAAATTATAGTGTTTATCAATGGGTGAAGCAGAGAGTGTGATGCCCATTCATCTCTAGATGGAATTTTCGTTTTGAGCTTGCTTATCTGCATGGTCTCGATAGGGCGGTCGCTCTCCTTGTCGGTGTCAGGTGCAATGAACCGCACAAAATCAAGGATGGACTCGAGTAGAATCCTGGCTCCCGAATGGGTCTTCTTAATGGGTATCTGCATGGGGTGTATATTGAGGATAGCCGCAAGAGCTGGAATTGAATGCGCCGCTTACAATGATTGGCCTACTCCATTGCTTTCCACCATACCCCAGAGTCATTGGCTAACATGGGTCGAATGACGCTAGTATAATCCATAGGATCATCCGTTGTTTGAGTCCCCACTTTTTCCCTGTATCTCTGCGGCACATTGCGAATACTCTAAGAGCTTTGTTCGCTCTGTCCTAAAGGTGTTGGCTCCAGCTCAGCTTCTTATCTAGTATAATGCATAGATATTTCATCCTGTCTTTAAGCTCTAACCGTATGGAGCCGATGGAGCGCAGGTTCAATCTTGGATTGTTCCTTTTTTTTTTTTGGTGAAAAGGCATACATCGGTCTTCGAAGGATTGATGCACAGTTCGAAATCTGCGACTAGTCGGATTGCGTTATGCACCAGTCTACAGAGTTCCGATTCATAACATTCGGTGACTAAAATCACCAGGTCGTCTGCGTAACATACCGTTTTGTACACCATCTGGGTGAGAGTCAGCAAGAGATCATCCACAATGAGCACCCATAGTAAAGGTGATAGGATACCACCTTGTGGGGTGCCCCTGTGGGTTTTTTTTCACTCTACTTTCCTCACAAAACAGGCTTAATTTTATATTTACTTAAGACTTTTTTTTTACTTTTCAAACCTTTGATCTTTATAAGTAAGACGTACCTAACCATTTCTTGATACTTTCCTCGTTCTCTGGCTTATCAAAGAAAGTAGTCATGTTTCTTTTCTTCATTTGTGTTGAATGGCCTTGATCCTCAATTCTTTCATAAAATTAGGTATATTTGAGGGCAATCAACGCATTATGTAAACCATACTGTTTGTGATGTTCTATTTAAATCTATTTCAATTTTATTAGCTATTCTTGTTCATTTTAAATCCAGGAAAGCTAATAGCCTAAGAGCCCGCAGTAAATTTTTGGTGTGAAATATCGTCACAAAATGTATGCATAAGTATTAAGTTAAAAGAAAGGCAATTTCAAAAACAATCGTCTGGGAGGAAATCTTCTCGGCCTAAGTGAGTAATAGTATGTTGAAAAAACCCTACCAGAAAACAAAAATCGCATTCAGACAGGATTTTTGTTTCAAAAAATATATTTTCTGTGAAATTCGCATTTTGATAAAATGGTTTCACAAATACATTATATTCGTCGCGTTGATAATATGTGATAAAAATAAGTGGAAAGTGCGTTCTCGGTATCTGTGAGAATTCCAAAGACCGCAACCGATACAGATATCGAAGATACTTCTCGGGGTAATTCCATTACTGCGACATCAACTACAACGTTTGCAACTCATGTGGAAAGTAATGAAAAATGCATGTTTTGTGAAAAACAGGAAAATATTGTAAAGAAGAAAAAAAGTAAAGCTTATAGTAGGTAGAAAAAGTAAACTAGAATACATCGTGTGTAAAGTTGTACTGCTTAGGAACGATTAAGTGTATCTAACATTGACAGACGGGTCGTACAATGATGATTGGAAATATCATAAGCAATATTTAGCTACATTTTTACAAGAACCAAATAATTTAATGAAAAAGCTTTCCAAGTCTTCTATAAAACCCAATAACAATATAGCACATAAATACGCATTATCAACTGTTTGCAACTATGTGCAGGAGCGTATTTTACAGCTAAAAGAGGTACATTTATTTGACCATATTGTGAGCTTGTATCAGGATAAATTAAATGAGAAATTTGAATCAATGACGTTTTCAAGAGATGCATTAAAACGATTCTACATAATATTTCAATCAATCAATCACTCAATCATTTTATTTACATAATTTGTACACAAGATTAGAAATCTTATACTAGTACAATGCAAAATACGGTTAGGTTAGATAATAACCTACAAAATAAAATTATAATAAAAAGAAAGAGAAAAATAAAACGTAATACTTACAATATATTAAAAAATAGTAAAAATAGCGCACGATAACTCGAGAACGCATGTACTTAGAGAGCTAAAACTTTGTACACGGACTTTTAAAAAAAAAGTAAAATTAAGTTCGAAAATGAGTCAAATCGGGCAACCCTTTCGTGGGGTTGCCATGAAAAAATTTCAGTTTCCACTAAATATTTGTAAACTGCCTGAGAACGCGTCGCCATAGAGACCTGAAATTCGGTAATGATGTTTTTATAGTAATAGCAAATAAATTTTCAGAAATGAAAATGGAATAAATCGTGAAACCCCTTTTTGGTGTTGCCATATAACATTTAAGCTTTTACATATACTGTGAAAACGATCACTCCTAGACATTTTTATTGTACTAAAAACTTCTTCAGAATATGAAATTCTAAGAAATTGATTATTATAATCATTTTTTCAGTCCGACGAAATATATGCGAAACATATGCGAAATATATGCAAAAAACCACTTCAAAAATCAAACTGGTATAGATCGGTGACCATACGAAATTTTATACGGGCATTCATTTAGGGTATCATAAGAATTGGTCTTAGACCAATTCTAGATTTTTTAGTTGTTTTAAAACTAAAAATGGCATGGTATGGTATGGTATTATTTCTGATCAAAAAATTATAAATCGGAAATTGCTATTATCTTTGATAAAAAAAAAATCAAAATCAAAAATAATTATTATTTCATGGTTTTTTTCATTTTGATCGGAATAATTATACTTTATACTTATTAAAAAAAAAAAAAACAATAATCTGCAATGAGCACCTTGGATGTAAACAAATTCAGGATTAAGAAGACTGAGACAGCTTTGGAATTAAAATTCTTGGCTGATCTTTACAAGGAAGGGTTGCCGTTGCAGTTGTCTATTATGAAGAGTCTGTTTGGAATAAAAAATAAGAAAAAAGTACCCGATGCATACATTTTTATTCTAGATTTTATATTTTAAATATTTTTCAGTACAATCCTTCGTAATAAAATATGTAATCCTTAACATTTTATTAGATATGTTTGCATTAGTATCCTAATAGCACGACTTCAGGGGTTACCACTATAATCATTATTCTTTTATTCTATCGGTGAAACTGAACTATACGGAAAGTTCTGTGCATGAAATGAAACAAAACGAAAATCGAGATATATTCCCTCTCGCTCATTATGTGAGCATATTTTCAGGGTTGATTCAATACTCACAGCAGCGGTTTAATTCAGTTTCAGTATTCATAGAGAGATAAAGTATATTGATAGATTTGTCCCATTCTAATAGGTTTACATCTCTTCAGGGCTGATAAAGTAGTTTTGAAGTACATTGCAATAACAAATTCAGAACTCGTTACCAGTTAAATTCATTGGAAGTGCGTCTGAGTGAAACGCATTTCACATATCAGTAATAAATTGGTAAGAATTGAGAAACATATTTTTAATTATAATAAAAAGAGTTTTACAATTACAGACAATCTATCGTTTAGAGGTTCACCAAAGTCAATTGACAAGCCATTGACGAAGATAACTGGAGAGGTATTGCTGTAAAAAGGGCTCTTAACGTACTAAATTTAATTAGTAAAGTATTATATATATTAAATATAATTAAAGAAAATAGTTTTTTTATTTTGGAAATGGTGTGATTCTCTTCATTAGTTCAAAACTACTGAAATATGCCCGAATATTGTGCTTCTTTTCATTGGTTTAGAAGTACTGAATACATCCTCCAAAGACTACAGCATAAAAGTAATGAAAATGTGATGCTTCTCTCCTGAAAGTGTGGGTTTCTCAGTTTTGGTGGCGCTACCTGTCCTGCTCTTAAATACGCAAATAAATCATTTAAAAATGCGACAGTGGTTATATGTGTGTTTACCCCTGAATTTTTTCCCGACTGCCTATCCTTTTTCACTGGAGCTGGAAGGCTTTGGTTCAGGCCTCCTGAAGAACATTTTCAGTACTTTTGTGCTATCAGGGTAGTTGAGATTTGAGCATTAGGCTTAATACTCGTTTGTGAAGACAATGCTGCAACAACAATGCCTTTAACCACTTACTATAAATCTCGGAGTAATGAAGTCTTTTAACTCTTAACTAATTGTATGTAAAGCGCAAGAACCACATCATCGACAGTATTAACTTAGCTAGAATTCGGCTTCAAAAAATTAATTCTTCATTTAAGCAGGATTTACTTTATGATGACATCCAATTTTTACAGAAATTGTGAGGCAGATAATACATCGTATGCGGAAATTTATTTACGAGTGACGAGAGAAGCAAACGCGTCCTGAATTTTTTCCGGACGCCGATTTGTCACTGTGTGGGTGTCCGGAACCATAAATAAACCTCAAGCATAGGGAGGTTTTATAGTTACTGAAACTAAAACATTGTTATTGGCAGCCCTAATTTGTCAATTTCGACTACTGGAGCTGCCATATTGCTGTTTTGTTACTATAATTTTATGGCATATACATATCTGTAAGGTAAAATTATTTGTCGAAAGAAACAAAAGTAAGATTTGAGTTTGTAATTAAATATTGCGAAATAGAAAGTTATTAAATATTTCTTTATAGAAAATATTGAAGTCATTTCTGAGGTAGTTTTTTGCTAGAATTATTCCGCCTTTGAGATAATCCGTCATGTGAACACGAACCGGGCTGAAATTATCTTCACCGGCGTTAGTTCGGTAGTGGAGTGAAATTATTTTCATGTGAGCACTTGAGTGAACTTTTTCTTTATTATATGAAATAAATATTAAATAAAAAATTCGTTATCGTACAAAATGATGATTGCAGAACTGAATTATAGTACCACCTGATATTTTGCGAGAATTTTTTTCGATATAATCTCATCCTTTGCTTCGAACTCCTTCGTGCTTTCATACAATATTTTAGAAATTGTAAAATTATACTTTTCATGATCTGTCTTTGAATATCTACGAAAAAACGATTAAAAACTTGACAATTTCCAATTAGACAGTTTGACAATTTAAGAGTTTTGCCATAAAAAGTAGAGGGGACTGTACGTGTGAGGTATTGCAATGATTGCTTCCGCAGCATTTAAATTTCAATAAACTATTTCCCTCACAATTTCTGTAAAAATTGGATGTCATCATAATGTAAATCCTGCTTTATATGTCAAAATTCCAAAACAATCTTAAATTATGGGACGGGCTCTGCTTAGCCTATAGTTAAAAGTTCTTACCATGATAATAAAGCTAACTTTATTAAAAAGTTTTCCCCAACGGGAAATACAAAGAAGCATTGATGAAAATTTTCGAAAGAAACTAAATTTCGCATTAAAAATAATTTACGTCATATTGCTGTGAAAAAATGCTTTACCAAATTATGAAAATTATTATTACCAAAATGATGACAAATATCACCATGAGTTTGTCGTCCTGAATCTCTGTACTTCGCGCATGTAAATTGTTCATTAATTTATAATTAGAAAAAAAATGAGGCCACGTTTGTCGGTGTTTAAAACCAAATAAATAAATGAGCAATTTTTGTATATTTATAAATTTTGTATCGAAGATAGGACTAAGGATTTTAATGACCTACTCATGCAAACAAATTCTTTGTTATACATATACATATGTGAAAATTTCATCCTAGTAGGTACTTCTAAAAGTAATTTGTAATTTTAATTTACAGCCAGAAATTATCTTGGAATGATTTATGTCTAATCTAAAATGCTCTCTCTTTAATAGCAAGAGGGAAAACATTTATGTACATATATACATATATATTTCACAAATACTTGTATTATTTCTGAAGTTGGTTAAAGGTATTAAAAGGGTATTTACGGGTATATTAAAAAAATTTATTTTGAAAACAACCAGAGAAATTTTGATGAAATGTAGTGAATCTATCGTTTTCTGGGGCCGGACTCTGTAACACGGAGATATAGGGAATTTCGAAGATGAGAATTTTCGTTTTCTCCGATTAAAACTCTCTATTCACAATTCACTAATATGTTTGGAAATTAGGGAAAACTAGAGAAGTGCGGAAAAGTGCGAATCGCGGGACGACGAAGGGTATCAGTTTTTGGAATAGAGGCGTTTTTTGTTTGTTTTTATATTCGAGGTACATGGGCCTATTAGCTCGCGGCATCGAGGCAAATTGGAATTTTGACTTAGTAGGGTAGTTTTAAAGGGATGTAGTGGATAGGTTTTTTTTTCTTAGTTTTTCTGGAATAACTGGTGATTGGAGATGAGGAGAGAAATGTATGTAGTATCAGAAAAAATTGGAGCTCGTGGCAAATATGATAGATGAGGGAAGTTGGGTGAGGAGGAATTTTTACCGCCCAAAAACGAATATTTTACACTTATTTTATATACACCTCGGTTCCTATATTTTGCATGCATTTATTCCATTTTTTCTTTCACATCCGTGAACACTTTATTGTGAACATTTTACTCATGGGAAGTGAATTTCCACGACTTACCAAGTCTTCACACTGATGAGTTGAATATACGTCCATATTTGTACTAAAAACGGCCATTTTTTAACATTAAAAAAAACTGATTCACTTCTGTTGTAGTTATCTCCCAAACCATTTATCGGACTCAAAAACTAATTACACATGCACTGAGAAAATAATTGGGGTAAAATCAAGTTAAATTGATGGTTAATTCATCTTATATTTATGTCAATTCTCAGCCTACCCAATTTTAGTGTTAATACAACCTTTTTTGAGAAGTTGTACATATATTGTTTAACCAAATCAAATGGTCATTTGAACATTTTATTTAGGTTATTTTGAAATTTATCTAAAATTATGGTAGAATTCAACATTGTGGAGTAAGTTAAAAAATCAATCAATGAATGTAATTTAAGTTAATCTAACAATGCACCAAGAAGTTTTTTTTTACTTAAAATTAACTGAAGTCGAAACGAAGACTTGGATTCGGACGGTATATTATTATACTTAAATTCGTATCTTCTGAATTTGAATGTGATCCAGCGGTAGCGATCGTTCTCCCTCTTCTCATACGCTTCTGCTCATTAGGTGTACCAAGTGTGTCATTCCATTTGGAACGCATAAGAATAATAATAGTATAGCAAAATCGAGTGGACAGCCACGCATAAAACTAACAACTATTTTGACTTTTGCAGGTCCTTCACCATAACTCGAGGAAATTAAGATAGATAGCTGAAATATTATATATAATATAATTCTATTATTTTAAAGAAAATTTATTACTTCGGTATGAAAATCAGACAAATCACATTGCTCCACTTTAGGATTCCCATACAAAATTTTCGTTTTTCACTATAGCATTCGCAGATTTATTTAAACTAAGAGCAAATAAGTATAACCCAAACACAAATAAGCTTAACCCAAGAGCAAATAAGTTTAACCCAAACACAAATAAGTTTCAAACACAAATAAGTTTAACCCAAGAGCAAATAAATTTAACCCAAGCACAAATAAGTTTAACCTAAGCGCAAATAAATTTAACCCAAGAGCAAATAAGTTTAACCCAAGAGAAAATAAGTTTAACCCAAGAGCAAATAACTTTAACTCAAACACAAATAAGTTTCAAACACAAATAAGTTTAACCCAAGAGCAAATAAATTTAAACCAAGCACAAATTATAAATCAATAAGACATTTAATGCAAAAGCTTCCAATTTCCATTCAAATCAACATTTTATTAATTCATTTTGTCATTAAAAACAATATTGGGCTTCAAATATTGGCAACAATTTAGAGCAAAATTCGTCGAAAATAAAGCATCGCGAACCCAAAAATTGTCAGAATAAATAATAGCAAAACCTTATCGCTAAGAAATTGAGTGACGTATTTTTCAATTAGTTTGTGCAGATTCCATCACTCATCACGGTGTTCAGTTTATTTGAAGCAACAGTGTCGATTGCAGATTTAAAGTGGTCTTCTATAAAATTTTCTTTAATTCATAACATGAGCAGTGACAGATATTTCAGCGCAGGCAGGTCTGATGTGCCCAAGATGTGGAGTTGCCAAGCAATAGTAGCGGAGTTGGAGGTAAAGCCTGTGCTCATTCCGCGGATAAATTTTGTATGGAAATTTACGCGGTGAAATTTAGTGGTGAAATATTTAGCCGCATCGCTGACAAAAATGGTATTGTGCTTTATCAGCTAAAAGTTTGTTTAGTTTTGACAAGTAGATGGCAGTAATTACCACAAACATATATTTAGCATCAGATTTAACTGCTCAATACCTTTTTTCCACGCTAAAATTTTGACGTTTGAAGTTGAAAGAAATTGGAATACAAGAGTGGCGGTGTATTTTTCTTATTTTTTTCTGATAAAAAAATTCCGGCTTCATTGAGACAATTCTTTTGAACAGAAATTAAAATAGTATTATTTCGAGATTGGGTAATTGCAATAGCAATCTAAAAGAACACGAAATAATATCACAAATGCACGACAGCTGATTGTCAAAAGCAGCCACCTATAGTTCAAAACAATGAACAACTTTAGCCGTAAAAAAGGTCCCTGTTCGATTGGAGCGAAATATTTATCCGCTAAATGAACACAATACCGGGCTTAAGGAAGAGATGTAAATCGAAATCAATAGAAATTCAAAGAAAACTAAGAAGAAAGTTGAAATTACTCTAGGATCGAACGCGGCAGGTTTGCGATGCTTTATCATCGACTAATTTAGCTCTAAAATTTTTGCCTCCTTATTCTCTTATGCTCAACAATCGTTTTGTAAAATGACGGCGTACTCATGACCACTTTTAGGTGATGTAAGTAGAGAGCATAACATTGTTAGAGTTATTGAAGAAGCCTGCAACAAGTCACACCGACTGACTGCGCCAATTACGTAATGGCTATGGTTTTACTCATTCCTAAGGCAATGGAAAGGCAGCCTTTGCACTGAACATTTGTTCAGAAATTTTATCTATATCATCTTTTATAATAATTTTCATATTAACGTCATGTTTGAAGAAGTTATTTTTAATGACAAAATGAAATAATAAAATGTTGATTTGAATTGAAATTGAAAACTTATTTGTGTTTGGGTTAAACTTATTTGTGCTTATTTGCTCTTGGTTTAAATAAATCTGCGCATGCTATGATCTCGAAAATAATTTCGTTATTCACGATATATTTGGGTAGTGACTGAAAACGCTGATAAATAAATTACCTACTAAATTTGGCAACCCTTTGGTGGAATTGCCATACAAAAATTAAAATTTTTCACGTGTGAATAAATATTCTTTTTTGTATTAAAAAGTACTTCGGAGTGAAAAAAGCTATAATACTGGTTATAAGTTATAAATAACCATTTTTACCGTTCGACGAATCCTTCCCGAAATAGAGTTGATCTTAGACCAGTTATAACTTCTGTCAATTCTTCAATTTAAGGATTATTATAAATATAGAAATAATATTGATTTATCTTTGGGGATTTTACAGACATGGTCTTTGTATGTAGTAATTTTGATTAATATTAATCATGATATTGAGCTGACAGGATTACTTTCAAACTAACGAAGGCATTATGGGAGGTTAAACTTAACATATGTACACGCTAAAAGTTTTAAATTGTGGTATATCATAAAATTTACTAAAATTGAGCAATTTAACTCCTCAATTATGTAACTTAGACCCTCAACTATTGTTAAAAATTTAACCTTTTATGCACGTAAAAATCCTAAATTTTCATATCGCAACACCAAGAAGGGGTTGCCCTACTCGTCATCACCGATTGCACAGTACAAGTAGGGCTTGCCTAGAAATGAAAGTGACGCAAGTGGGAGCTCTAGATACCCAATGAAACCGAAATATTGCATAATGTAAGGGAGCTCGGGGTTTTGTAGGAAAATTCTCAAATTCGCAAATTTTCGTGGAAGTTGTCGCGGTATTGCAAGAGAATTTGAACGTAAGTGCCAAATTCATTCGGGTAAAATGCCAACCGCAGATAGGTATGTAGATTTTCGATTCTGTAAGTGACATTTCTGTGCGTTTTCCAAGATCGCCGGTAGATGGCAAAAAGTGGGTATGCAAAATTTTTATAGATTTATTTTGTTTTTAAATAGGTAAATGACATCAGATCATCCTGAAAAAAGCGCATCAATAAAATAACAAAAAATTGAATTAGTCGATAATTTGTAGAAAAACATTTCGAAATGAATTTTTCAGACAGAATTTTGTGTCCTCGAAAATTAAATTTCGCAACTTAATCAGAAGGGGAGGAAAAATATTCTCAAAAAATCCCAAAAAAACTAGCAAAAGGAATTTTGCAAATCGGATAATATTTACTCCATCTCCCTCAGAACACCCGAATTCGGGAAATGAGAAACTTTTTCCCATTGCTGTATATGAATGACCTTTTGACATTGAATTTTTTATCCGATTTTGATGATATTGTGTACAAATATCCTACAAAGATGGTAGAATATAAAATAAATCCCCGGACCCCTGGAAAATATCTTTTTTTTATTATAATAATATATAAGTAACCAAAAACGGGTTACCACTGTGTAACCCGTTGCCGTACGAATCTTTGTTTTCAAAAATTCATAAAAAACTCACAATGAACTTATCAGAACGGATTTTGAAAATCGGTTGAAATTAGCCCAAGAGATAAAGTATATGCTGCTAATTAATGTAAGTTGAAAGTCATTAGCAAACTTCGCAATCTTATTTTGGAAAATGCTCCTAACTAATTGGGGTAATGACTTTTGGTTATCTGTAATATGAAAGATAACAGATTATAGATAATTGTATGGAAAATAAAGTGGCTTAAATGTTGCGAATATACCCGCAAGATGGTAGTTATCAAAGTTTTCCGAAGAGTGTTAATTTTAACCCCGGCTTCCCCTACATTACGCATTATTTCGATTTTACTTGGTCATCTGGAGCTCCCACTTGCGTCACTTTCATTTCTAGTCAAGCACAACATATACTGTGATTTTGGACGAAATCGGTGATGACGAGTAGGGACCCTTTCCTTGTTAGACCATTTTAGAAATAATTGTATTTACAAATGGTCAGATGCAGAGCGGAGCTCCAGATTTATATATTATATTATAAAATGCATTCAGTTTTAGTACATTTTTCTCATTAGTGTTTTAATGAAGAAAAAAAAAACACTTCATTAGTGTACATCATTATGAACTGATTTTCGAGCCATAGTTATGAATACTATGTAGGTATGTGACACACGGCATCTTAATGAAGTCCTAACGATTCGTTAGATCGTGCTGTGTGTCTAAGTTATAAAAGCAATCTCGGTCGTTTGGTCTTCTGACAGTAACTATTGCAAATTGTTTTAAGGAGGCAGGATTCATTGGAAAATGAAGAAATACACATGAGGGGTATAGAAATAAAACTCGCCATGTCCAATCTAAGCGTTTTTGAGCAAAAGCTCCTAAACCAGTTACAAGAAATTCATTTTTGTTGGACATGGAAGGGTTTTGCAAATGACTGAAGATTTCAAACTAACTTCACTTTAGAATAAAACTATTTCTGAGATTTCTCATCAAACTATGTGATTTAATTTCAATGCTAACTGAATTTGGGCAAAATATGGACATAGTGAATTTTGTTTCTAATACCCCTTACATGATGAATGATGATGAGGATGATGCAAGATTAGTGTGCGATGAATTGATATTTCGCATACTTAGGACAAGTAGAGGTACATTTTTTTCTTTCTTGGAATTTGTTAACATAGAAGCCGATGTCATAATAAATAGCAGATTATCCAACTGATGAGGACATTATTAGTTTCAATTTATCATGAAGTTTGGGAAGAAAATGAAATCAGTGATGAAGATGAAATTTTAGAAACAACAAGCTGGTCGAAAGTCAGCGAAATTTTAGAATCAAGTTAAAATTCCTGGCACTAAAATGACTGAAGAATATTCTGAAAAAATTATTCAAGACTTTGTCCAAACAAAAAATACTGGGTAATTGATTGAGATACTTTAGAATTAGATAGATAATTAATTAGATTTTTCTTATTACCTACTACATACATGAATTTCGTTTTATTTTTCTTACTTATCTACTTCATCATAGTGAACTTTACGTACAGCGAACCAAAATATGTGGCAGGTATTTTGAATAATTAATTCTGTTTAGTCTGCTAATACTTTTCTGAAATTTAAAAAAAAACTGTAAACCTTAGAGGTATATCTTAGGTATTTAATTCTATGGAAATTCTAATTAGAATATTTGCTATAATATTTTTTATCAAGAAACAAATAAATATTTAGAATTAAAGAATATTATTAGATTTATAAGCGAGATATGTTTTTTCTTAAGATAAATCCGTACACCTCATAGTATTCAATAGAAAGTATAAATGTTGACTAACTTCTTTTTAAGTAAATGGCTTGAAATACTTCCATATCCAACTCAGGACTTCCTTTTATTGCGCATGATTACCTTTTATTTCTACTATATATACTTGTGTACACATTCATAAAATATCAAGGATATTCAATCACATACGGTACATATACAAGAACACGTATTTATATACAAAGGTAGACTACAAGTTTCCATATTGAAGAGAACTATAATTTCCTTAATATGTTTATAGTTTAAAACTATCCATATTACCATATGGATATATTAGGATATCAGAAGAGGATAGAAATTGCTCGTGGTAAATTATTGCAGTAGTTATGTATTGTTTATTTAATGTGTACAGTAACATTTATATAATATCCATTTCCTGAAATATATAGTTATACTCTACCTTTATGCGGGGCAATTAGAATGAAGGAAACCTTTAGACTTAAGTAATTGCATAACTTACCTGTAAGTAACAGGAGCCCATATTGAAAATCGAAACAAAATGTTTTTGAACAAACCAGGTAATACGAAAGCTTTGAAACTATTCAATTTAAAAAGTCTACCTTTCCCTGATGCTACTGACTTCTTTTTGCATGTATTTTCATGTGGATACGTCACAATATGCCAGCAACTTACGAGGTATTGTAGCAGGATAACATAATAGCACGAAACGATTCACATACCTTTTTTGTTTAACTGTTTTAAAAACCTTCGAGCAGCATATAGGGACATTAAAGTAAGCAAATGAAACTCTACGGTATTAGAACATTTTTGGCATGATAGTCCAAGGCACCAAGGTATTAGACGATATTAGGGTATCATGAAAAGTTAAGGGAACTACCAAAGCGACCGGGTGAAAATATCTTTAAAAGGGAAAGTTTCGGAGGAGTCTGAAACAAAAATTAAGAAGGAATCTTTTATTATTTCTTCTTTATATGTGGTGCATGTTTTGCGTAATAAATATTATAATTTTCCTGAATATTGTTTTTCATTCGAATTACTTTATCTTATGCTCTGCTGTCTGATATTTATGTGCTATTATTCCATAAAATAATATAAAATAATTGACGCAGGTCGTAATTAATGTAAGGAATAGTATGTATTGAAAAATAATCAAAGATGAAGTAAATAAAGAAAAAATATGGAAGAGAAAAATGTACAAAATAGGAGTTTTGTAAGAATTTTTACAAATAAGAAATTTATAAACATGTATGTATGTAGGTATACATACGTACATACATACTGAATTGATTTTCATCCGAGTGAATTCTCTTTAAAATATTTCAAAGCGCTGAAAAATTATGCAAGAATTTACTAAGTTACAATTGAGGACTATTATTGATTTGACTGCCTCTAGAATTAATTGGGTGTAACGAATTATCGTTTCGGTATCTTGAGACCAGGTCTTGAGCCTAAAACTATCGCTCACACAGAAAAATAATATTATAACAAATTACAGCCCAATATGCTTTCCTTCTAATGGTGTTTAAAAAAATTACATGTAGGGCCAATTTATGGAAATTATGTTGTTTGAACCAAATCCAAGCTATTTTTATAAGAAAAACTCCTGCAATAAGACAAGGCAAAAAGTGTGTAATGTCGGCACAGCGACATATACAATTATTACTCAGCTGATACTAAATAATTTTAATTCGGTTCGGAAGATAAGGAAGCTTAAGATTATCTGAACACCATTTTTCTGTATGAACAGTAGTTTAGGGCGGAGATGCTATTCAAATCAAACTTTTGTCAGTTTTCCATAAGAATACTGCAAATATTTTAGAATGTTAGGACTCTGTTGGGGCTCTCATGTGGTATCGAGGGAGTCTATTTCATGGCTTATGATGAAATATTCTCGAGGGTTTTGGTATATGTCCTTTTCATGTCATTCGTAATGGGAAAATCAGATTAGAGGTCTGGTAGTGCCAAGTTGATATTATGTATTTTTCTGGAAAAATTATTGGTTTGCTTAAAAAATCCAGCAATTGCTGGAAAACTGGCAACGCTGCTGTGAAGTATAATTTTCACTAGTGGCATATAATAATTTTCTGAATATGCGAGATGTAATTTCCCGAAATATTAAACCGCCAAGTTCATATTAAAATATCGTTTGAATTGAATAAGTTAATCCGAGAAATTAATACCTACATATTTTTCATTCTGAACTCGACATACCTAATATACATACATATGTATATATAAAATGTGAGATTTACATCGTCGTAATTTAAATTTCTTTAATGTATTTTCAGAACATTATATCGAAACGACGATAATATCTTGTTGAAAGTTATAGGATTACATTGTTTACTAGACCTATATTTCCTAATGTTTGTCCAGAATCTTTCTGTTCTCTAGTACCGTAAAAAAATCGATATTGAGCAAGAATATTCCCATAAATGTGGTTTCTATTGTAGTTCTTATACCTTAGCTTTCTTAAGAGCATGGAAGCCTGGTAGTAAAACATTTCTGAAGCTTTGAAGATAAGTTGTTTAAAATTCGTTTGAAGTGTTGTAATTTGGGGAAAATTGGATCTTGTTTCATCTTCAAAGCAACTCGTTTTTATACTAATTTTTTTTTAAACTATTTAATGACGAATTTTTTTGTTTTTGTTTAAGAAAGAGGATAATTTTTTAGTTTTTTTTTGAATGAATGGAAACTTAACTATCATTTGAAGTCAAGAAAATATTTTTATGTAAATGAATTGATACATAAAACAATACATACATAGTTCGATATATTGAAAATTCTAAAGAAAATTAATTGATTTACATGCATTGCGCCCTTAGGATGAATGTTTCTTGTACGCATAAGGTCTTCATACACATATCTTAAATTCTAAGACTAAGTTTGTTTTCTATTAAAAATGGGTTTTTCCTTTAAAAAGTTTTCATCCTTAAAGAGCATTGAAGGGCTTTAATAAATCAGGGCCGCAGCATGCTAAAGTAGTATACAATTCCTTTGAATTTTGTTTAACAAAAATAACATTTAAAGAAAATTTAATAGAACATTTTTTTTTCAAACAAAATTACAAATCTGATCATCAATACCTACCATATTGCGATATTTTATCCCCTTCGTATGGGAGATTTCTTTAAATTGTATGTACAAGAGAAATTTTCAATTGAATAACACGGATAAAAATACTTTTGGGTGTTTGCTACCAGGGATCCATAAGATTTTTATATACCAATGCTGTTGAAATCAGTTTACATAGTAAAGGGATTGTTAGGGCGCCATTTGAATTTGTATCATCTCGTCATAAAAATGTCAAGTCATCAATCTCTCTGCCTATTTTAACAGGAACTCATGAATTCAGCAGAGAAATATTTCCATGTAGCAAAATGTCAAAGGAAACGTTTGAAACACCAAATAAGATTCGTCATTTGACTTACATGGATGGAATTCATGCCATCAAGCCATATATAAAAAGAGCAATTTCTAAAAAGGATATTTTCACTACGCTAAATAATTAGAATAGCAGAAAGTCTAGAATGTAGATTTGTGGTTTTTACTAGAAATAAAATATCAGCTCTCTGTATCCTTCTGTACTCCATATAAAATACTATGAAATGTTAGAAAATGTACATATACAGAAAGAAGTGTGAGTTTCATTCTTGTAATAGAATATTACGTATATCCATACTAGAGTAGTAAACATATGTACCTGATTCCCTATCAGGAGAGCAGGATGAAATTCCATCACGAGAAATACATAGAATATTAAATCCTTTGCTGGACTTCGTCATGCGCACTTTCTTCAATATTGAATCCTGAAGTTGTTCTCTGGGTTGTATATCGATTTACTATTCTATGAAAGAAATTATATCACAGATTCCAGGCATATATAGGATTCTTCACCAATGATTTTTACCTACTATGGAATTTGGAAGCCTAGTAACGTGAGAATGTAGATAAGAAATCGAAAGAAGTGCCGCACATTCCAGATTTACGAAAATATCATGTTTATCATAAATGCGTATGGGTTGCATGGTAAAAACAGTTTTCTTTATAATTTGGAGAGGGGTTATGCTATAGAATTGTTCGCACTTTCAGAAAAATACGAACAATAGACTATTTCAAGAATTAATGAGACTGAAAAGTTATATCATGGCCATATAAATATGGGATATGAAGGAATTTTCCTTCGCGACTGATACATTTCTTTTTTTTTGTCGAGTATACAGGAAGGCGAAATCTGAGGTCAGAAACTAAAGGAATTATTGTCCTCTTGATAAGGATTATTTAGTTCATGAGAGAGATGATTTTCATAAATTCATCTTCTCGTAAAAAGAGAGTTCCCCAAATGTCTGTAATTTCATTTGGGGAAGGGTAGACAGCCGGATATAGAAATTAGTGTCAGTTGCCTCAATTGAAAGCTTAAGAGACATAATGGGTATTACCAACGACATTTATTTTAAAATAATGAGCGAGAAGCTTGATGCAGCCAGTAATGATGTTGAATAGAGCTTTGTGATGTCTCCTCCTGAGTCGCAAAAGTAAGTCCGTGAAAATTTACTTGAACACGTAAAGAAAGATGTTTTTGTGTCTACAAGTTCTTATGCTGTTAATATGTTCTATTAATACCTTATATGGTCATTTGTCGCAAGGCATATGGTAATCTCTGGACTTGTATTTGGCATTTGCCATAGTTTGATCAATATCATTAAACATTGGTGACATAATTCGGTTATTCTCTCTTTTTAAGTTGCTAGTATTGCCAATAAACCAAGAAATAAGTAATACCTTGCTCAAAAAGAAGGGAGGACGCGTATAGACGAACTTGGCTAGCAGGATAGCTCCATTATTCTGTATAATTTCATGTTGTCTATAGATATTCATTTGGTAGACCGCTCGAATGTCATAATCTTTTCGTATTACGCGTTACATATATGACTGATAAACGTAATATATATCTTATGATTTGATCTACAGTATAAAAAGCCAAAGTCGAATAAGAAAATACTAGTATCAAGCTTTTTATATCTCAAAGTCCATGGATCGATGAAAATCGTAAAAATGGTTAATAATCGGAATTACAAGGGTTTTTAATCACAGTCTGCATTTCTCTGGTGGGACTGCTATTTAATAATCGGTTTAAATACAGCTCTGATATAGTATTCAGCATCGCATGGCATGTAGACGAGATGATTATTCTACAATATCATAATTCCGACAATTTTTTTATTACACAATGAAAGCTGTGAGGAGAAATGAATTAATGGTGAAGTGATGGCAATGCGTAGAGATTTGTTTTTAGGCTATGTATTAAGTATGGGTAAGTATAATAGCAGATCGCAGTCAAGTAAAATCGGTATTTTCGGTGTTCAGAGAAACAGAGAAGAATGCAGAAGTTTCAGCAATTGTTTGGTTGTCATTAAAATATTTTTCTCTTCAAAACAAGATTGCGAATTCGAATTAAGCGAACGACACTTCGCCAGAATTCTGTATCTGGTATTTAGAAAGGGTTAGATAAATTAAGAATTTTTACTTCATGTTTTCAGTTTCGATGATGGCTGCCACTAGATTAAGTATGCCTAGAGTTTTTGACAATAAATTTGTTAAGAATCGGAAAAAATTTTATTCAAAATTAATGGAGACGATCATTTTACCAATTTTTGGCTTTAGCTCTTGATAAAAGTTGCGTGTAGTTTAAATATAAGTACAATCACATTTTATAGGAAAACATAACACAAATCTATTATTTCAAAATAATATTAGTATAAGTACATATCTATGTACGTACAAGCAGAAAGCGCTTCGACTATGCTTCAGTTTTATATAAATTTTAACATTGCATGTCCGCAGAAGTAAGCACTTCCTTTTAGCTTCATTTAAAGCATTTTGTGTAAAGCAAATTGGTAGCACTGGACGATTACAGCTGCTACAGTGTCGGAAAAAATATTTGCCATTGTGTTTATACCCTAGATGTAATATATAGGGTAAACTAAGTTTGCTATTCCGTTTGTAACACCTCGAAATAATGATGGTAGAGCAAAATGGATTGGGCACCTATGCAATAAATTAATAGTTATGATGACGATGACTCGAGAACACATGCTGACATTTTGCACATGGGTTTTAAAAAAAAATGTAAATTTAAGTTCGAAAATGGGACAAATCTGCACACAGCCTCAAAATATTTAAAACAAGTGAAAAAGGTAGCATTGGTTTCAGACCAATTCTTATTATACCCTAGCTATGTAGATGAAGGCCCATGTCTAATTTCGTATGGTCACGCATTTGTGCAAGTTGGCTTTTTAAATGGTTTTCGCATATATTTCTAGAACGGTTCGTCGGACAGTAAAAATGATAATAACCAATTTTATAGAATTTCATATTCTGAACAACTTTTCAGTACAATAAAAACGTCTAGGACTGATCATATTTACAGTATTCGTAAAAAACCAATTTTTTTTATGACAACACCAGGAAGGGGTTGCCCAATTTAGTACATTTTTGAACTTAAATTTGCATTGTTTTTCAAAAATTTGTGTACAAAATTTCAGCCCTTTACGTTCTCAGGCAATGTTTAAATATATATTGAAAACGAAAGTTTCGTATGGCAGCCCTACGAAGGAGTCACCTAATTCATGCAATTTTCTAGTTTTGATTTGCATTATTTTTAAGAAATCTGTGTACAAAATTTCAGCTCTCCACATTGACGCGTTGTTGTTCACTGCCCAAATATACATATAGTAAAGAACTATATTTTTGTAGAGAAACCCTACGAAAGAGTTGCCCGATTCGGCCCATTTTTGTACTTGAATGTAATTTTTTCTTAAAAAGACCGTATGCAAAATTTCAGCCCTTTTACTGACCGCGCTGTCGAGCTATCGTGCGGGGACGGACGGATGTGCGGACGGACGGACATACAAAAATCAAAATAATTTTTAATATTATGCGTGGGTGTCCAATCCATTTTGCTCTATTATAATTATTTCTATGTGTGTTACAAACGGAAAGACGAATTTAGTATACCCTATGATGCCATCTAGGATATAAAAATATAAATTTCAGCCCAATGTATTTAGTAGTGCAGAAAGATGGCAAAAGCAATATAAGCTATATGACAGCTGAGGGCTAAATGAGTTGCAATCATTACAGAGATTACTATTGCGGCCTGTATAGCCAATTCTCCTATCTCTACCTTCACGTGGTGGTCCCTGGGAAAAAGCTAACCAGCGTTGCTTATGTGGTAATAATTGTACTTAATTTGGCTTAAAGAGAAGGAGGGATTGATTTGATTTTCTACATATTTTATAATTGATTTACTGCTAATAATAAAATTTATAGGTTATATAAATATATCAGAAAAATAAATTAAGGTGTAGAACTAAGTATGTTTGATAATTCTCACTAAAATAAAAATATGAAATCTCAAAACCATGGAGCAGTTTTTATTCTTAATTAGAATACATTTTGATAAAATTACGCCAAACCTTCCTTCAAAAATATTTCAGATAATACTAAGGATTGTTTCAGAAAAAAATCGATCACCTTTAAATTATGAAATCAACAAGAAAACCCTCTTTTGTTTCTTATCAAATAATTTTAATGAAGCTATTACTTAATCATCTATACACAGCCAACATCATATAATTACCACGTGCTATAAAATTTCAGAACCTTTTGCTTTGTTCTTCTTTAAATTTTGCACAGAGAGAGTATCGAACATATCGGGCGCTCTTTTATTCTGCCTCTGTTAGAGAAGTGTTATTTTGTTTTTGTTTTCGTGTTTTCGTATTTTTCGATTGATCTTAGTTTCGGACAATTTGGAGGATTCGCTTTTGTGAGTACTACGGGGACTACTCTAGTGGCAAGCTGCTAAGTCTGATCAAAAGAAACATTCTAGGAGAGGGAGATGAGCGGTGAAGGGGGAGATCGCGCAAACACACACACGCGGGCACACGCGCGCAACTGTCCTCTCTCTCTCTCTCTCACACACACACACACACACACACACACACACACACACACACACACACACACACACACACACACACACACACACACACACACACACACACGCACACGCTCACACACACACACACACACACGACTCGAACATAAAGTCACATACACGCCGCGTGTGCGAGGGTGTATGACCTGCGCCTTCGCTGCCCATCTCCCTTTTCTAGTATTCAGTTAGATCGGTTGGTATTACACTATCGGCGTAAAGGCTCGTAGTACTTCATGAAGAGACTAAAAATTTCAACCACTTAGTGTAAAAAGTCGTTAAGCGCAAATTGTTACGCTATCTGCCTACATTACATGAAGTGCTTTGTTAAAATTTGTTAAGCGCAAACTGTTACGCTATCTGCCTACATTACATGAAGTGCACTGTAAAAAGTCGGTAAGCGCATACTGTTACGCCTACATTACATGAAATGCTAAGTTACATCAAATGTCTACGACATTGTATATACTAGTAGCTAAAGTTGCCTGTTCTTAGGATGGGATTCTCCCTAAAGATTGTAAATTTTCTTATTGTTTTTTAATTGTTTAACTTTTTAAATTTATTTTTAATTTATTTTAATATTTTTAATTTTCTTTTATTTTTTTAATTATTTTTCTAATATTTTTTTATTTTTCATTGAAAAAAAAGCATGCTGAAGCTCGTCCTCGTTTCAACAAAGTTTAGGCTTTTCTATAATTTTTTTAATTTATTTATGTATTTTTTATTTTTTCAATATTTTTTAATTTTGGGCTTTTCTAAATTTATATTAAATGCATAATTACAAGTGATTGTGAATTTTTCCAAATATATTTTCATATGTTAAAATTTTTTTAAACACCTACAGCTACATCATGGACTACATGAAGAGTGATGCTTGATAAACTTTTATCAGACTCTATAAATCATAAAATTACAGTTCTATCGTAGCGAAAAATATATACGTATTATGTAGTTGTAATACTTCAGATGATGTGTATATAGAAGGCTATCCGTATTTAGCTACAGATAAAGAAAATGGAAAAAAGGTGGCAATCAATGAAAAAAAAAAAATTATAAAAGCGTGTCAATACGGCATATGTACGTTGCTCGCGATCAAGATGGCACGAGCCAAGGATGTGTTCGATTCGATTCATAAAAACATGAAAAAAGTCCTCGCCACATGTTTTTCACTTTTCCTGCAACTGGCTCCGTTGCTTCCTTCAAGGATCTGCTCTTTTTTTATATGTCTAACAGCGAAAGTAAATGCGGTTAGAGAAAAAACGGGAAGCGTAAGTTTTTGTATACCGTCAGCAGCTATTGTTCTTCCAGGGTTGATTTCTTATGATAAAAAACCTGAGGGCACATGCTCACAAGGGTGCGATTCCGAAAATCAGCGCATCGTGCTTCTTCTATTCTTTATGCTGGCAAATTCAGTGAAATCAACATCTTCATAAAAAAAAACAAAAAAGAGAATAAAAAATAAAAATGTAAAACGGATGGGTGCCGTTTTTTAGAGAGAACCGCGGGAGGATACTGCCGGGATTTTTATAATATCCGCCTTTAGATAAAAGCCATTAAACCACAATCACTTCCGCATGATTTTTTTTAGCTTTTTTTGTAGGAATTTTTTTCTTGATCATGGCGCACACTGGTGATCGAGATCTTTTAATAATGAAAGTGCAAGGAAGCTGTCTGTATAGCGTGCGACTTACACGTTTTGGTTTATGCTGCAGTTGTTGGTCCTTTTGAATCAAAAAATTATCCAGGTAGGAACATTTATGTAGCGAAGCGACCACCCTCAGCTTCTTTGTAATATTTTAAGGATTTTAGGTGCAGTCGTCTGCTTCGGTTTTTCGTTTTGTTTTGTTTTTTTTTAAGTGTATTTGTCCTTTTAATTATTTACCGTTAGGATTGCTTTCAATTTCTAAAGTAAATGTTGGTAAATATAACGGTACATTATATCATTTTTTTGCTAGGTGTCTTGAAAGTAGGTAAGTGGTGCACCGTTTCGGTACGAAACCATTTGGAACATGATAAAGAAGTGTTAACCTTAAATGAATGCTGTTTATTGTAATTAGGTATTATACAAGCATTTGGTACTACATATTTGCACTTGCATATAAATTTTTTTGAATAGGTATTTCCGTATCAATAAGTGCTTACCAATAATTCAGTTATCCTGCTGATAATTTTATGAAGTTACTAAGTAGCTTGGAACAACTTGATTACTGCTATCAAGTATAACAATCATCCAGAAAGGGACGAATTTCTTTATCTAATTACAAAATAGATGATAGACACAAAGGAGTTGATTGATAGATTAAATTACAGCAACTTCATATTATAAGATACAATTCTGTGAAGATTACGTATAACCTCTTCTTCACATTTGAATATTTCTAATAGTTTAATCATTTCAGCAAAATATTAATCTTGTATCCAACACCGCGAGCAATATCAAAAATACTCAAGTTTTTCAATTCAATTCAATTTATTTTATGCTAATCGAGGAGAGTACACAAGACTTACAATCTTTTGGAGTACAATTAAAAAATAGATAATATAAGTTCAGGTAAATAAAAGAATTAAGTAAGAGCACAATTACTACTAAATAGGAATTATACTAACAGGATAATCAAATAGAAAAACAAAAAAAAAAGTCAGTGATGAAAAGAAGTTTAATTTAGACGGGCCGGACGGATTTCAACACTACTGGCACGATCTAAGAAGAGATAAGGAATTGCGACTCTCCCACAATTTCGGTGGCTGTTCGGTTATGGTTTGGGGATGCTTCTGTTACCATGGGAAGCTTCTTTTGGCCACATTATCCACAAGGATGAATTCGGAAAAGTACGCACGCTGAATGTGCGCGGGAAGAGATTTCCATAATCTAAAAGCTTGGTCAAAGTAAGAGCTCTCCAATATGCTGCAATTTACATGAGGCAGGATGATATTTCTATGCTCAGGTGATTGCAGGAATTCTTTATAATTAAACAGGTATTCAGGATTTCTGGTATATATTTAATTGAATAGGAAGATTAGGATCCTGCGTTTCAGATAACACTCTAGTGAGCAGCCCAAGAGTAGAGATTTAAATGAGGAGACATGATCATACCGCCTTAATCCAAAAATAAATCTTAAGCAATCATTGAATGCAACGTTCAATTTCCGTTTACAAACACTGTCCATTCGCGGGATTATTAGGGAACCATAAGTAAAAAAAGGAAGTAGAAGAGTTTTAACTAACTTCAGTCGTGTTTGCGATGGCAGAATGCTTGCTGAAAGTTATAGCCTCCTTAGTGTGAAGTATATTTTTGATAGCTGGCATTTAGTATAATCACAACACTTCATGTTGGAGTTTAAAACAACTCCAAAGTTTCGTACAGAATCCGCAAGGTTAATTCGCTGTCGACAAAGTTAACCTGGAGTAAACCATCGAAATCAAGAGATCTACGAGAACATGTTAAGCATTAGGACTTCCCAGGATTCAAAACCAGCCCGTTTTGCATAGACCAATGAGAGATCCTCGCAAGATCACAATTAATTCGTTCTACACAATCTTCAATTAACCAAATAGGTCTTTCCAGGTAAAGTTGGACATCATCTGTATACAGATGCAGTCGAACATCACAAACGTCACCCACAATATCATTAATGAACATACTAAAAAGCAGTGGGCCAAGTATTGAACCCTGCGGCATACCCAATCCTAATGGTAAGTATATAGAAAGATTGTTTCCAATTTTTCACCTGTTGATACCTATTCATTAAATAACTTCTGAGAAGACGAGAACCAGGTAATGAAAACCCGAAAGGAGCTTCCAATTTATGAAGCAATTTGCAGTGATCAACACTATCAAATGCCTTAGTGAAGTCTAGCAGTACCAAAATAGAAATCTTATCATTATCCATAGCCTTACGAATATCTGTAGTAACCTTCAGTAAGGCAGCTAAACAACTGTGATGACGTCGAAAGCCAGATTGGCAGCAAACGAATAACTTTTTGCAGGATAGATATTCTTGAATTTGTGCATGCATAATTTTCTCCAGAACCTTTGCTAAGAAGAGAAGAATACTAATTGGCCTGAAATCAGAAAAACATTCTGGTGAAGCCTTCTTCGCAGTGGGTAACACAACAACCATTTTCCATGCAGCAAGAAAAGTAGAAAAAGTTAGGGAACTTTCCATAATATGTAATTTATGCTGTCTAATTATTGGAAATAGTAGACGTAAGAACCGAGGACTAATGTTGTTAGACCCAGTTGCATTAGATTTAATAAAAAGCAACTCCAGCTAAAGTTATCTTTTCCATAGACACCGCTGCTTTTTAAATTGTTCCACAAGACCTAAGGAGCAAGATTGATATCAAACTTGCTTTTGAAATATTGGTATTTTGACGTTCTAATGGCAGTTGTCGTTCTATTGCGCAAGGATATATAATATATGCGAGCCTCAATAGTTTTTGTCCTTTTATACTTATGATATGGATACTCTAACTTGGCAATAAGTTGTTTAATTCTAGCAGTATACCAGGGACAGTGGCCATACAATTTTCTGGGCTTCATTCGAACTGGAACATACTTTTCATATAAGTAATTAATATTGTGATCCATGATTTTTGTCATCTCATCAATACAAGAATAAAGTATACTATCCCATAATAAACCACCACATTCATTATACAAGGAAGTAAGATCTATGTAATAACATAATAATAATCACAGTATGTATAAGAAGTAATCATATTATAACTTGGACTGACTAAGATATCATAACTAATGAAGAGAATGTTATGGTCAAGGAAACTGGGTGGGTTTGACAGTGCAGTGATAACAAATATATTAGGATAGCAACAGTTACTGCACCGTTGCTACAATATATTATGTAAGTAAGATATTATTCGGTTAGCCTAAATTTAAGTAAACTACTCTAGTTTGTGAAGCGTATTGAAATACATCACATACAAAAAAAAACTTACATTTTCTCTTTAGTCAATCGCAATGTTAGGAACAGTGGAAAAGCATTTGGGCCACCAGATGGTTACATTTGCAACTATAGTTGTTATACAGGGTGTCCCACGTATCGTGTTCTTTGGATATTTTTCTCGAAAATCGAGATATTGAAAAAGTTCTAATAATAAAAGTTACGTAGCGTTGGTCAAGCTCTCATTTAGCATAGCAAATGTCCTTGGAAAAGGGTATATTAAAAAAAATTCATTTTCGTCCTCATTAAACATTTCGACCACATTTTTGAATTCCGTAAATAAAACTAAAACGAAAGTGTTATATTTAAAATTCCAGTTTACTCCTTTATTATGTGCTCCATGTATCGTGTTCTTTTGCCATTTTTCTCGTAAATGCAACGAGATATCATCGAAGTGTTCATAACAAAGGTTAAAGAAAGTGGTATACCTACTGAAAAATTTTTGCAAAAAGAAGGTGAATCATTTACAGGTATGTAATATGTTCTCATACTTCCTAAGATAAACGTTACGGGCCGGCTTATCATTATCTTCCTTTTATTGTTAATGTTCACTTCCGAAGCATAAGCAATATACCGTAAATACAGACACAGGTAAAAAATTTATGGGAAAGGAGGTAAAAGGAAGGAATTTTCTGTGATGTGTAAAAAATTAATTTAAAGAAACAAATATTTTATTAAATCTTAAATTAACAACTAATTACTAATTCTTTCGCTAATAAATGTTCAAAATGGCCCCACCTTGTTGAATACATTATATGAGTCTCAATTTGAAGCTTTCTCCTACATCTAATAAAACATCTGCAGTATTTTCTTGGCAAATTCGTTTAATTCGGTCCTTTCATCGTTTCTTTCCTTGAAAGCTATATTTTGTCAAAAATTTGTCCCCTTATAAAAAATCAAGTGGAGTTAAATCAGATTAACCAGCTGGTCAGCCTACTTCTGACCCACGTCCAATCCATCTTCCTGGAAACATGTCATTTAATTATCATCGTGCATCTAATCCTGCTGGAATCACATCAGGGTTCTAGTTCTTAAATCGACGTCATCTTCAAAGTATGGGAAGCTCAGAATTTAAAAATGTTTTATAAATTTCTCCATTTAAAATTCCTTCGGAGAAAAATGGTCCAATTATTCTGCTGCTCAAAATTCCGAACCATACGTTCAATGACCAAATATGCTGGTCATCTTTCTGCCTACTCCACCCTGGATTTGTCTGACTCCAGTATTGAATGTTATGTCTATTTGGATCATTAGAATTCCTAAATGTAGCTTCATCGGAAAATAATACATTGTTGAAAAAATTTGTATCTTCACGTAGTTTCTGTTGAGCCGAGTTGCAAAATTGTGTTCTCCTACTGAAATCACTTATGATTTTTGAGAAAGGCGTAAGTGGTAGGGGTGAATTTTTAATCCGCTCAGCGTCTTTTGGTGTACTTTTCGAGTATCCAGAATCTCGCAATATTTCCCGAATGCTGACGTGAGGATTTCTAGCAATATGTTGTAGAATAATGCTGGTCCTGGGTTTTGCTCCCGTTCTTGTATTTCGACTAGAACCCTCTGTCCATGATACATGTCTAGCCCTTTCTATCGTAGAGCGTGTTGCCTAGGTGGGCACTAAATTTCTGGAAAGTACATAACGCCTACATTCCCAGTATGTAATCAACAGCTCTACCAATTCACTGTTTGCAAGGCCCGACATTAAAAGAATATTTCATAATATTTAAAATTGAAGTATGTATACTGCATACCACCAATTTATTGTATTACAAACATGCATTACTATACTAGGCCAAAGGTGGATATACTTAGGCAAGGCCGTATACATAGATCGCGAATGGGAGGGGTTTAGCCCAGTAATTAATACCCTCTAGAAACAAAAGAATAACTGAGAATTAATATGAACTTAATAATCAGAATTTTATGTAAATTTAATACAATTAATTTATTGAATGAAAAAATTCTATTCATCTATAAGTATTATATTTAGATAATTGAGTTCACGGTAATTCTCAATTAGGGTACCGTGGGTCTGCAGAAATTTAAGAAGTTATACTTGAAAACATGTTGTCTAAGAAAAATAAATATAAAGGTCCACTTTTTATAAAAAAAGAAAAAAATATATAAGTAAATTTAGTCTTTTCCTTCTTGTCATGAAGGGGGAAAGTACTTCATTCATTTCAATTTTAACATTTCGATGAACACTTAGTAGAGCGATTTTATTGGCGGGGCCAAAAAAGAAATTTAAAAAAATTAATAAGAAAACTAATTTTATTTTTTGGGGCATTTTAGATATAAGTATGTAAACAAATAATTTTTTAAGCTATTTAAATAAATTAATGGAAAATATTAGTTACCATATTTTAATTATTTACAACAAAAGTTGCTGGTTGCTTTTTCACAAATAGTGTGCATGAGATATTGCATCTCTTTCACTTATTTATAAATGTATACTTTGCTTCTCTTTGTGCATTTTACAATATTCTATGAGCACATCAATGAGTACATAATGAGTATGAAGATGAGCTTATTAATGAGCATATCAATGAGCATATCAATGAGTGTCACGATGTACTTATTAATGAGGATGTCAATGAGTGTCATGATGAGTTCATAAATGAGAATTTGACTTTAAGATTGATTTCATATATTTTTCCGAATTCAAACTCCGACTGTAAACCAAACTCTAAGACGCTGAACCGTAAGGATTTAGGCATAACATCTTGTTCAGCATATGGGCGACAGTCTTTTCGCGGAAGAGAAAATCAATATAATTAATTTAAAATCAATAATTTAAAAATTTAACTTAAAAACTGATAAATCACAAAAATCAATTCAAATTTATCTAGTGAAAATGTCATCTGACACGGTGATGACGAAAATAAATATTTATTTATTATTGGTTTAGTATATAGGGAGCAGTTTCATGATATCCAATAGCTGGCCATACACGAGAGGAATTTCCGACGGATCTGATCCGCTGAGGCCCTGTTCCGCGGACCAATTCCGCAAGTTAGTGAGCAAAACGAGTGAATGAGTTCCGCGGAAGAGCTCCTTCGTGGAACGGTTCCGTTGATTCAAGTCCGTCAATCGTCATAGGCCATTAACAGTGCAGTTGATGTAGTAAGAGTTCTGCGGGCTTTCCAGTTTAGATACATAAAAAAAATTAAAAATGGAGTGGTCAAAACCAATTTCGGCAGAATTCATTAACATGTATAAAGAAAGACCATGTGTTTGACAAATTAAGAGCAGACATTATAAAAATAAAATTTTAAAAATCGTGGCGTTTGATGAAATTGTGAGTTTTTTTAAAGTAAGACTATCCGGAAGCAGATGTTAAGTTAGTAAAAAAAAATATACAACATTTAAGAAGAGCAATACGGAAAGAAAAAAATAAAATGGAATCTTCCAGGAGAAGTAGAGCAAGGGCAGAAGATCTGTATACAGCATCCTTATGGTAATTATTACCAAAGAATTTACGTACAGAACAATGGGTCAAAACCTGTCTCGCTCATGCATAGATAATTTTTGAATTAAGCTGGCTCATTTGTCCGGAGCTCTTTAATTAATTTCATATGTCCAAAAATATTTTTTTCACTTAACCACTTTTTAACCCATTTTGATCTTTGCTTCTTTTTATAACGGTAACAAAAATACCTGCAGCCACTACAGCGATTTGTTTCCTGCTCCTAGGTGCCATTTTATATGACTGATCCGGCATGAAAGTCCCCAGATCTTTCAAACAACCAAGAAAGACCAAGTCCGCGGATCAGATCCGTCAAAAACAATAGAAAAACGTGCAGTTCCTTTTACCACGCACCTGATATACTGAAAAGCGAATATATCCGCGGACTGGTTCCGAACATCAGATCGGCCACGTTAAGGGGCGACAGAGGACCTGATCCGCGGATGATCTGGTCCGCGGATCAAATCCGTACAAAATTCCGCTTGTGTATGGCCAGCTAATGAGTTTTAATGAACGCTCATCGTAAGGCTCATCGGGACTTAATTTTCTATATGTTTCTTCATGCTTTTCAGTCAAATTAGTATTGGTTTACATAATCACCGACACTTGCGGGACAAGAGACAAGGTAAAACTATATGAGCAATTTCTACCAGGGTACCATCTACTGATGATACGTACATACATACTGGACTGCTTATTTTCTTTCTATATTTACCACGAGTTTTTCTTAAAGTTGCTTTATCTGAGAGGGCCACCGAGGAAAGATATAAAATGACAAAACCAATTGTTGTGAGCCGCTATATTATAAAGAATTGTGGGGAAAAATTTGGCTTATCAGATTAACGAAAGTGTAGACTACACCAATGGAGGGGGTTTGAGCCCCTCAAACCCACCACATATATACCGGCTTGTACTTAGGTATTTTCATGAGTACATTAGGTACATATCTACTTAGCTATTCTTTGAATTACATTAGCTGGTTGTGCTTCCTTTCGGTAAATTTCCTACCTGTATCTGTATCTATTTGCTTATGCTTCAGAATTTTTTCATTAAGAATAAAAAGAAGATAATAATAAAATTGAAAAGTTTGAAAATAGGACTAATCGGGCAACACCTTCGTAGGGTTCCTATACAAAAATTTCGTTTTTCGCTATATATTCGTACACTGCCTGCGGACACATCAACACATTTTTGGTTTTCACTACATATATATTTAAAAAGTTCCTGGGAGCGCGTCGGCGTGGAGAGCTCAAATTTTGTACACGGCGTTTTCATAAAAATTGTAAATGCAAGTTCAAAATTGGACGAAATCGGACAATGCTTTTTTGATATTGCCATACAAAACCTTAATTTTTCACTATAAATTTGAATATACTGCCTGAGAACGCGGCGACGTAGAGTGGCAAAATTTCGCACAAACCGCTCACACAAAAATATTAAATAAAATTTCAAAACTGAAAAACACTTTTTTGGTGCAGCCGTATAAACAGAATGTGCCACAATTTGAAAATTTATTTATATATTATACTCCTACATATATTAAAAGTATATAATAATTATTTTTGAATTTGAATTTTTAAAATACTAACAATCATTACTTCCGAAGAACATCTAAGTTTTTCTTCTTAAAATAGTAATGCAAATTATGAGTGCATTGTGCTACTTAAAGTGTGCGAAAACCCAAATTTAGTAATCTTAATATATAAAAAATCAACCCGTAAAAGCAACGTTTTTCACTATAAGTCCTTTATAATATGCGAGGCGATTGATATTTATTTAAATTTTAATTGTGTGTGTGTGTGTGTGATGCCAAAGTGCATTATCATCGACGACAAATCGATGTGGACAATTTTAGCTCGATTGGATACCGGGAAGTGGGTCAATTTTGTCTTTTTAAGTTTGCGGACACGGCGGTGAAGTTAATATAAAGGATATAAAAATCCCGTGTCACTGTGGTTGTACACGCTAATCTCCGAAACCGCCCAACCAATTTCAATAAAATTTTGTGAAATTGTTTGGTATGTTCCAGCTTGGAAGATAGGATAGTTTTGGACACGAAAGATGACGCTATTGTCGAGGTCTAGAAAACTGTCGGAGAACGCGTCGACATGGAGAGCTGAAACTTTGTACACGGCGTTCTCATGTACATTTCAAATATAAGTTAAAAAATGGTTTAAAATGGGCAACCCCTTCGTAGGGTAGCCATACAAAATTTCGCTTTAAATTATATATTTTGGCGCTGCAATAAAACGCGTCGACGTGGAGAACTAAAATTTGGTACTTGGTGTTTTCATAGCAATAGTAAATAAAATTACAAAAATGGTCTGAATCGGGCAACCTCTACTTGATGTTGCCATACAAAATTGCAAATACAAGTTCAAAAATGTATCAAATCGGGCGACCAGTTTTTGGTGTTGCCATACAAAACTTTAAGTTTTCACTATATATTTGGACACTGCCTCGACTGCATTGACGTAGAGAGCTGAAATTTAAATTAAGTTCAAAAATGGCACCAATCTGGCAATACGTTCGTAGGGTTGCCATACAAACAATTTTCTACGTGGTGTTTTTATAGCAGTGGTAAATAAAATTTCTAAAGTGGATTAAATTGGGTTATCCCTTCTTAGTGATGCCACAAAACTTTTGTTTTTCACTATGTAGTTGATAGCTACCTGAGAAGGCTTCGATGTGGAGAGCTCACATTTTGTACACGGCGTTTTCATAAAAATTGCAAATACAGTTCAAAAATGGAACCAATTGGGCAGCTCCTTCGTAGGGTTGCCATACCAAAATTTCGTGCTTTACTATATACATTCTCCCACACATATAAACACACACACTCACACCCCCACCCACACACCCCGACACACACACAAACACACACACACACACACACACACACACAACACACACACACACACACACACACACACACACACACACACACACACACACACACACACACACACACACACACACACACACACACACACACAAACACACACACACACACACACACACACACACACACACACACACACACAAAAGTATTGAGTAATAAGTCTTAAGTAACGAAAATGTACTTTAAGTATTACTTAAGTCTTTTTTTTTACTTAAGTATTGTCCAGCTCTGATCCCTATGCACAATACAATACAATATATTTTTCAGTTCAATTTCACACCCTACTCAGTCAGCGAAGCTGGTATAAGAGTTGGGGAATTTGTATTAGAAATCAAAATAAAAATAAAAATAAACAATATATGAGTTGAAAGAAGAAAGAAATTCTTAATCTGAGTAATTCAACAAAATACTACTTCTAGTACCATTCATTTACAGTTCTAGTTACAGCAAGAAAAACAGCCAGTGTTTAATGAAATTAAAATCTAAAATTATCTAGATAGCACAAAACGCTACCGTTACAATACTATGACTTAAGTTAAGCTAACGTTTAAGTAGAAATCAAAAACAAAATATCATTTTGCTAAAGAGGAAATGAGAAGCAATACCTAGAGTGTACAATAATTTATGAGAGAAAGAAATTGACAAAACTAAAAGCCAAAAGCCATAAACTGCAAAGAATGCCATCTCAGAAACAAGCCATAGTTGCATTACATATGCCTTCATAGATTATGAATAACAATGACCATGCCACCAAAACAGCAAGCAAAAACGAAAAAGCCGAGTACAGGTAGAAAACTCTGAATACCTCCAGAAATCCGGTGAGAACCACAAGTAAATCAGAGAGCAAAACCAAGAGACAGCACACAGAGTTAACCCAATATGTGTGTCAGACTGCAGGAAGTGCGAAATTAGGTCAACAAATATTTCCTGATATTTTTTATGAATAGTGACAATGTTGGTGCGGCCCTGATATCGTCCAGCAATGTATTAAAGATTTGCGCAGCGGAGCTTAGTAGTACATGTCACCTTCTTTCTGTTCTTGGCCTGACCTGTATTATATTATTTCTATTCCTTGTAAAGTGTTCATGTATATCCTGGTGCTGTGCAACTATCAGATTCGACCTTACTAACGTGTTCAAAATGCATTACATAAATTCGGCTTTTCTATTTGTATAACTTGCATCAAGGTAAGCTGCCCAGTGAACTGATAAACAAATAGAGAACTAGTGTCCCACGGCAATCGGAACAGTGATTTTAGTGCCGTATTCATTAGTATTTTCTTTAACCCTAACAGGCAATGCGACCAGTTGATGATACTGTAACGAATGCGCGACAGAAAGTGCGCATTGTAGGTACACCAAGTTCGCTACATGTCCCTGTAAGTTAACATTCCGTCTTAGGATTCCGATCAGGGGAATTAGCTTTCTTACCAAGCTCCTTATATGCTGTAACCAGCATAGTTTATCATTAATCGATAATCCCAAGTAATTGATTTCTGTAGTTCTCATCAAATATTCCGTGCCAATTTTGATGGTAATAATAATATCTGATTTGTTCTCAGCCCACTTCCCAAAAACCATCAAGTCATCATTCCTCACGCGTTTCAGGTCAGGCAAATTTGAGGCTTCAAACAGAATATTAGTGTCATCCGCATAAACATGATACTCGCCGAATAAATCCATGTATTGCAGGTTATTTATGTATAGCAAGTACAGCAGCGGGCCCAAGACTGAACCCTGGGGAACGCCACATGCTGCTATGAGAGAGCCACTGATTGCACCATTGATCCTAGTCTTAACTTCATGCGCCGTTAAATAACTACCCAACAAGTCATTAACCGCACCTCACACTCCCAGCCTGTCTAGAAAACCCAGCATCAGACCATGATGAACAGTGTCAAAGGCCTTTGTCAGGTCGACAAAAATTGCACCCACATAATATCCCTTATCCAAATAATCATTAATCTTATTTAATGTCTCCGCTGTGGCCAATTCCATGGTACTCTGTGGCAGGAACCCAAACTGGTGTCTATCAAAACCCCCGTTCGCTTCAACAAATTTCCTAATCCTGGTTTCTATAATTTTCTCGTATATTTTTCCAATATTACTCAACAGTGATATAGGCCTGTAATTAGACATTTCTCTGGGGTCACCACCTTTAAATACTGGCTTAATAACAGTTTGTTTAAGGCAGATGGGAAAAACACCATTTGTCATTGATTCATTTATCAACTGTGTGAGAGGAGCCTTGATGATGTCAATCACATCTCAATGTCCTCTACCATCGTAGGCTGAAAGGCCTGCCTTTTCAAATTTCCAATTTCACCTTCCACGTCTTCCAAAATTGCAGGTACCATATACATCGAGTTCGATATCATTTTATTTGCCACCGGGACCGCAAGCAGGGTTCGGCTTTGCACAGCCAAGCCAACCCCATTAAAGTAATTGTTAAATTCACCAGGCAAAACCTCAGGATCGCATACCAGTGAACCATTAATATTAATTTCCTGTATATTACCCGCAATTTGAGTTTTGTCCTTATTCAGTGTAACACCGTTAATGGCCTGTCACAACTTCCTTGCATCCTTCCCCGCGTGAAGAATTTGCTCATTTATATAATTTTCCTTGACTTTCCGCACCTTATCCGTTACTATGTTACGCATTCTTCGATATTCAGTTCGTTTGCATATATCAAACGGGTTTGCCCTCATCCGAGCATAAACAATATCTCGCACGTGTGTGCACATCCTGCCTTGTATAACTGTCCTTTTCAATATTATTGACAACCGCATAGCCGCTAGCTCAGGTCATGTTTAGTAGTGCAGAAGCCGTACTATTTTCATTGAGAAGTTAAGTTTTCGATCCGTGATGCTGGAAAGAAATCGTGAAATTTCAACTATTAGAGAACTAGCTGAACTCTTAATTGTAGATAGCTCTGTTATAACAAGCAGTGTCCAGATCTGCGTATAGATCTACAGCTCTATCTCACATTCAGAGTTATATTACAGCAACGCCTGAACGTTCTTCTTCTTAGTATCATGTCACAGATGCGGCTGAGTTCTCTGGCGATATTGACATGGACGAATTCTTGTCATCAAAGGAGCGGTGCTTCGGAATGTTGTGAAGCAGGTATGTTTTACTCATTATTCAGAAGCTTATCAATGTAGAAAAAAGAATGAAAAAATGAGCCGGGAGCCTAGTAACAATTATTTGCGGGGGCCCATACATCCTTAGTTACGCCACTGCTTACAGTGCAGAACTCTTTGGGAGCTTATGCCTTAGACACACAGCACTCTTAATGAAGAAAAAACTAACGACTCATTAGTCTATAATGATTCATTATAAACTGCGGACACACAGCCATATCTTTAATTAAGTTGTGCTGTCAAACTGGTTTTGATGAACTTATCACCTTAAAGAAGCAATATGAATCAAATTAACGCGATAAACTTTGTTTTCATTTATTTTATTTTCGAATTTAACAATTAACAAATGAGAAAAACATTATATTTAAAAAAATATTAATAATATAATTTGTGATTTGCATTTCTTTGCATTTCTTCTTCTTATTTTTCAAATCGGCAGATGCACAGCGGAGCTCCAGATTTACATTATATGCCAAATCTAGCACATTTTTCCTCATTATAGCTATAATGAAGGAGGAAAACACTTCATTAGTGTACTTCATTATCATCTGATTTTTGAGCTATAATGACATATACTATTTGACACACGGCATTTTAATGAATAGTTAGTACAAATGATTCATTAGTTCGTGCTGTGTGTCTAGGGTATTACTGGCTACAAACGTAAATTATTAAATGTCAGTAAGATGATGGTATTATAAGATATCTAGTTCAATATTATTAGCAGCACTGTAGCCTTTTTGTGTTCGAAAATTAAAAAGAAACATAATGACATGAAAGAAAAATTTTTGTGAGAAACTTGTGGTTTTCAGGTGCTATTTTTTGGCTGCAGCGTGTACTGTACACGTTGCACATCCGCTTAAAGCGATTTGATTCCAAAACTTTCTTCCGATTACAAAAGAATGATATTCTAAATAATGAAGAAAGGAATTTCGAAATACTCAAGATAGATCAATATGTTTTTCATAATATGCTGAATTGTTTGGTATACAAGGCTTTATCGAACAGACTTAAATAGCGGCATCGCAAACACCCACATAATGTTTTTCTTTAGCGGCTGTATATTTATGCAAATTTTTAAATTTGTAAATCCGACGAGTTCGATACTCGCATTCGCAAGCAAACTGTATAAAATGTTAAAATTTTTTGAATTGTACTTTTTACTTCACTTTATATGTATGTAACTTATGATATTGTAGTTGATTTGATTCTTCCAAAAATAGATACTTGCCTACAGTTCTGTCTACCATTTCTTAACTTCTGGTTCTTATCCGTCTGGATATTTTCATATCAAACTGTAACTTTATATAAAGTGTTACAATATTACAACCTGGATAAAACTCTGAGTTCAGTTCACTTGTCTCCCGTGATGTTGTCTGTTAAATGTTTTTTTTCTGAAAAATGCGCACGAGTAAATTGACATGGTGTTAATCCAAGGCACATATTCCACACGACTTTACCCAGAGAGACTGTAGTTCAAAGACCCTTGGCTAGGTTCACGTGGTGACCCCCATTCAGAAATAAATTTCGATGTACACGAGTGGCATATAGAGATTTTTTTCCCCATACCAGCATTGTCGGTGATTTAGATGTTGATCATAACATTCTTAATTGTAGTAGCAAGTGTCATTAATAAATGTTAAATAAAGTCCTTGAGGGAAAAATCTTGATTGAAGACGTTACTTAATCATTATTATCTATATTAGCTAGTTACCTATCTATTTATATATGAGAATTAATAAATACCAAACTTTTTCTATTAAGAGAAAGTTGAATATAATTTGCGTCTAAATGTTTGTGTTTTTATCAACTTAACATGGGAATTTAAATTTGTGATTTCAATAAAATACAACAAACAAGTGCCATGAATTTTTAATGATTGTTACTCTTAGTTGAGATTTGCCAATTAAGCGTGGGTGGGTATTTAGTTCTATTCGATTGAGCGATGTTATCGGTGTCTTCCGGCTTCGATCATGGAACTAAGTACTAGTAGCAAGTTGAAACAATGAGCAGTCCACAACGTCATTGATATTGGACCTTTCCGAATTCAAGTCTTCGCCTTCGTTTTGGTCTTGTTACAACAGTAAAGCATTTTGTTAGCTTGATCATCAAGAATCGAGTTGACTTATTAACTCTTTCGGTAAATATTTATTTATTTCGATGAAAAAATTATAATTTCTGTAAAAATGCTTTAATGGCTATCAGTTTGATATTATACAAAAAAAAAAAAATTGTCAAAGGATGTAAAGGAAAGGAATTAAGGATTGTTGCCATATGGCAACATCAAAGGTTAATAATTACGTTAAAATTCAATTTTAACATATTTCTTTTTAAGGAACTATATTAGCAATCTAGTTAAAGTAACAAAAAAGACTACAAACCGTGAATGCAAACATAACTACATATATCCAGAAACATAATAATTATAAAATGAATAACGCTCGTATAAATTAAAAAAAAAAGTAATTAAATTAATTTAAAAAGTTCATGCATGCTTATGATATAAACCAGTTTTTTTTACGTTGGAATACATAAATGAATATTACACTTAAAATTATCCAACTTATATCTAGTTTTATTCATGGTGTATTCGGGCCAGTGATTACAGGAGTCATATCTTGTAGATACACTGGGAGCACTTTCGTACGTTCTTCGAGGAGCACTTTCGCATACTTTTTGTGAGCTCGTTGTCATTGAGCTTCCGCCATCGCTTTCAACATCACTCATATCCCATCGTGGGCGCCCGCGTGTTCTTTTTTGTGGACCTGAAAATATAAGGATATGTCGTTTCGAAACTCTAGTGGTCCATACGTTCTTTATCAGGTATGTTGAGAGCATTGCAATCGCGTCCATATTCCAGCCAGGAGTTGCAAATGGCTATATCAATCAAATGATCGAAAACTCGTAAGGTTCACTTATTGGTTCTAATGCTTATCCTGTAGAGAGAAAGTAAAAAGTCTACTTTGTCGACGCCACCCATGTTTGTTGGTTGTATATCCTTACAATTTCAGGTCGCGTAATTTTAATTTTTGTTTTCTTTTCTTGACAGAATTTTTCAACTTTATCGACGTTTTCATTTCCATAAATTGAAGTAATAAAGATAGAGATTACTCTATAGGATTTTTTACCGGGTTAAACTTATATTTGTTCAAGAAGGAACTTTTTTTGGATTCTCCGGTATATAGCAAAAGCTAAAAAATGTTTTTAATTTGTTATTTCATCACATAACTCATTATATTTTGGGTGACAAGTTTCAAGTCTTGGTTTGACTCATCAACAGGTCCCAAATAGCGAAATTGAGTGTCTTGAAAAACAAATGAAAAAATAGAAAAAGAATAGAAATGAAAAAAAATTGAGAAAAATAGAAAAAAAAATTTTATTAAAAAAATTAAAAAATTTTTAAAAAAAACCAGATTCATTCGAAACGAATCAGTCCACTGCGGGCGAATACAGGTTCGAGATTGAAGAGGACATCTAAACAAGACCGCTGGCATACCATCGAAGTAAAAATACATTTGTAGATCTTTCCACAAGGAAATCGTAATATCCTCGACCTATTTTTGTCAATTCTTTCTCAGATTTCATTTCAACTACTTTTCCCAACCTATTTGCTCTTATCGTTTCAGTTGCCAAGATACCCTGCTCTTTTAGTGCAATTATTAGGTTTATGTCAGTAAAATAGTTATCAAAGAATAATTGAAGGCTTTTGTCTTTTGGAATCGTCCTTGATAGCTGCATAACTACATATATCATAGCAGAATCCAATCTTAGCGTTTCCAATTTCTGTATTCTTTCCTTGGTATACTTTAAAATCTTGAATAATACCATTTCAGCTGCATAATACGAAAAGCTTTAGACCCCATTTTATTGGTTTTTTGGGCATGTATTGCTTTAGAGGTGATTTTCCCCTTCATTTGATTTATGCATAAATTGTCCTTCTTTGAAATGCTTGTACATCTTGATAGAATTGCGTCGATCAATGGACGGGATCTCCACAATTATCATTCTGATTTTCACTAAGCGAAAATTTCAAGCTGTTTCTAATCGAATGGAAACGATTTCTTGAAATAGTACCCGGAAAAGCAAATAAGTACTTCTTCATATTAAAATGCAAAATGAAAAAAATCCAGGAATTGATGACAATATAAAAGCATACAAACTTAAACTTACCCCTTCGATTTTCCATTATAATCCACTTATCAGATTTTAAATGATAGTCGAAACTGCGAGATTCACTTTGCGAAAGTCTAATAAAGAGAACAATGACGACAAAAAGAGTTATAACGATAACAGAAAGAAAGAACAATAGTTGAAATGCTTTTTGTCATATGCTTGATGGTGATATTGTTAAATGGAAAATGTACATCCTAACTATTGATATGGCATTCTGTTCATTAGCATTACTAAAGGGTATTTGATTGCTTTTGGTATTATTCCCAATAATTTTATTAATATTTTGCAAATAATATGAAATGTTGTTCTATGCACCACATTTATTGCTAAGGAAACTATCCTATAGGAGCTACTAAGCAAAATAGAAATATAATCGCCTCTGTTTACGAATCCAACCGTGTCTTTTAACTTTTAGAAAGTCAATAAAGTACCGGAAGGATCTTAAATTTACGCGCAGATGCTTTTTTAAAATAAAATTTCGCAGATAAAACAATTTTAAATATCAAACTAAGCTTGATCTTCGGTTAGCTATAATAATACCTGAGCTTGTTGTGTGGCTAAACCAGCTGTTATAACAAGATAAATATGAAGACTTGGATTTGAACTGGTCCTTAGAATGCGCCTGGATGCAAATATGGTGGCTATAATACTTCTGTTCCTTCATGCTTTACACAACAGTTCTCTGGTAAATCTGAAGGTACCATAAGTATCACAATATTCCATTTAACGAAATGCTATTAAAAAGTCAATAATATTTTACAATTGTGAAAATATGTTCTTTTAAAAATGTTTTTGAGAGGAAATGTTCGCATTTTGTCTCATATCGTGCGTTGAATTACTCAATAATTTCCCCGAGATTGATCAAAGCACTTTTTGTGTGCCACGTGATTTTCAAGTCTGAAGACTTTTAAAAAGTTTTTTAATTTTATTCAGAAAAATACCAAAAAATTTAAGCTAAATTCTTTTGCAAAAATATAAGAATTTGGCGTAGCAAAATTGCACATTAATGACAGCAAATTGCGAATACATACGCACAGAAAAAAGCCTAAAATGAATATATATAGGTATACACATGTATGTATATAAATTTTAAATTAAAAGGAAAAAAAAACAATAATGAAAACAAATAGCAAATTTAATATTTATTACTAAACTATTTATTTTCTTAAACTAATTTTTCACACGTTTCCAGTGTTGCATTTTTAATTCTCTAATTTAAATATTTCCTTACTTTTCTATATCCTTCATACAAACACATATTTCGTGTCTGCCCATAATTTCGCGGATTTTTAATTTTTGTCATTTTTTTTCTCTATAGTATGTAAATGTATACCGCTGGCCGTAAGCAAGAAAGCAGATATGGCAATACTTATTTCTTTCTAATATAAAGAACAGTTTCTACCTTTTTGTCGGCAATAAAAAATAATAATAAATTAACAAAAATCCTTGTGTACTTCATGCGGTAATTATTTGCGATAGGGACTACAGGACATAGTTATTTTCAATCCTTATTTCCATGCTACAGGTAAATTTCTATAACACTATGGAGCTTTTGGACACCTTAAACCCTGTAGCCGCTTTTTCTGTAATTGCTAAATTTCACAGTTTTCAAAGTATTACTTTGTTATGCTATTAAAACATTTATTTCGGAAATTTCGAATACGTTCCTGTTTCATCTACGTACCGTGTTCAGTCCTCATATATGTAAAATCCCACGATGAATTTACTGAGCAAGCATAGCAATAGTCCCCCATGTATCTACAGCTCCACGCTTAATCTGCCTAAAATACAACAAATATAAACACAAAGAATCGTGTTTCTAAAGGAAAATCAACACAATATGTAACTAATAACAATCCTGCAATCTTAGATTTTCATCCTATTATAGTCCTCTTCAACATCCTGAGAATCACCGTCTCTAAAACAAAAAAATAAAGAGAAGCTCATGAAACAACAAGTCAATAAAAATTACAGGCATCTCCGTGTATTTTTTATAATGTCATCAAATGACATTATGACAGCCAGATGTTTTCGCCTGGAATAAAATTCAAGTAAACGTCGCTAGGGTAACACCACGAGGCGAAACAGACATAACTGGTTACAGCGGCTATATAAAGCCGATGAATTTCAGTAGATGGCACCATTCTTTTGGCAGAGTTGATTCTTACCTTTTCCACAGAAGATAATTCTGATCAGGGATATCCTGAGCTTCCTATCATATAGCAGATAATTCTGATCAGGGATAACCTGAGCTTCCTATCCTTTTATACAGAAGATAATTCTGGTCAGGGATAACCTGAGTGTCTGATTTTTCTAACAAATAATTTTACTACCCTGGTGCCCTCACGCAACAACAAAGGCATTTTGTCAATGAATACATATTGAAATTTATTTTGATGACAGTTGCTCAGATCTTCTTTTTTTTTTCAGAATTAAAGCAAGCAAGAAGGCGTGTATTTTTTTTAATTTGAATTTTTATGTTGCTTATTTTTTATTTCTTTGTTTTATTTTTGAAGTTTTGAATTGTAATAGTTTGTAGGTTAACTTTATATTGAATTTTTTTGAACTGAATTGTGATACTAAGTTAAGCACGATAAATTGAATTTTTGAATTTTTGAATAAAAATTTTTATATTTGAAAAACTGAGTTGTCCATTATAAACCGGCACTCCCTACCACGTCCGAGACTACTTCTGACATACCGCTTTCTGTTACAAGAACCTTTTTTCTTCTAGTGATATCTATATTAGCTTTAATTTTACATACTCCTAATTGGTTCGATGACAGTCTACGTAATTTGCGTAATGCTCGTAACAAAACATGGAGAATCTATTATAATTCTAAATCTATAAAAGATTATCACAGTTATTCTTGTAATTTTTGTATTAGATAATAGTGTAATGAAGAGACTCAAAAGGCTTACACTTTTTATACAGGGTGATTCATAAAGAAGTGTTCCAACATGTGCCAATCGATTCCTTACAGTGTTGATATTATCGATCACGATGAGCAAGTTTTTCGTAATACCCCTCCTTCATACCTTTTTGAACGGCTGAAATATTTTCTCGTGTGCAAGGAGGTGAGCTCATATAAAACGGAATAACTTCCCTTTGAAATACAGTAAGACGATCACTAATAAGGTTTTGATGAAAAGTATATATTATGATCTTTTTAACAGTACCTCAAAAGTTTCGATCCGTTGGAAAATGAGCCAGGTGTGAACAGTGGCTTAACTAAGGATGTATATAGTTTTTAGTATAGTTTCAATTTCCATCACTTCATATGAAAATATTAATTTTGTAGGCTTTCGTGGGTCCGTAGAAACTATTGGTCCCCGCGTGCTGAGGCCAGCGGGGCGCTAGTTACGCCAGTGAGTGTGAACGTTGAATTTTTTAAATATTTTGGTTAAAAATGTATTTTTTTATCCGCCTTCCGTAAAAATTTCCTTAATAAGGATATGGTTTAAAAAAACTGAAACCTTAAGATCTACAGCAGGCAGGAACTAGCCGTACTGAAGAGTATTGGTTCTTGCTGATACGAAACGCCTTATTAATTGCTATCTGCGCCAGTTGCAGGCTTGGTAGCATTTTAGTTAGATATTAATTTTATTTACGTTGATCTCCTTAAGGACTTTGACCATACCTCTCACACGGATATGTATTGGCTCTTGTACACATCCAAAAGGGAGATGTGAAGTGGGTGGAAAAGGTGAATTTAAAGTGAATCTAACAGTCAAAATATTGGTTTTATTCAGGGAGCCAACAATCACTTCATTGTAAACTAGTGAAGGAATAGAGGAACTGCTGAAGTTGCTCCTGATCTGATGGTTTTGACCAGGTACCAGAAACCTTTGCTGCCTTTGCGTCTTGCCAAGATTCTAACATTCTGGTCAAAAAGAAATTTTTCGCTTTGGATAGTGTATCAGTTTTGGACATGTATGTAATTGATTGGTGCGAAAAGCAGACAATTTCGCTTTTATTGCTTAGTTGTACTTATCGTTAAACCTAGAGCGATTTTGCTGTTGATAAGATATGCTGTATAAATACACGCATTCACGCATGCCAAGACTTATAATTGTACTAAATTCAAATGTACATTCATTAACATCCCTTGAAGCAAAACAGACCGACCAAATTCTCTAGGACACTGATTGAGACTTTCCCAATCTCCAGATTTATTTTGTTTTATGTAACATCTGGGCCCGGCACTCTCAGGAATACGTTACAGATTCCTTGGCTCATACCTCTTGGACGAGTTACGTGATGGTGGCAAGGAGGGCTTGGGGCCAATACTGAAATTTATAGGAGCGTCCGGTTGGGACCTATGAGCGTCTATTTTTTAATCAATCAATCAATCAAGTATTCTATAAAAATTATTGTATTTTACGAAATAATAAAAGAAAAATGTTTAAAAAAATTAATTTCTTGCTTTCAATGTAATAATACTCACTACGACAATACATAATGACTTGTTCGCCGTTGTGTAGTTTCGATGAATTTCGCCAATTACGAATTATAACTGTTTCTTTAAATGTTTGTTTTGATATGCCACGCCGATAATATTCTAAGAAGCCGTCTTTACATCGAAGGCTTATCAAAGACCCTTTGACAGCTGTTTTCAATTAAAACAAACCTTCCACCGCATTTACATGAACAGGCTCTCTCCTGCTTCAAGTACCCCGAGCAAAGCAACGCTCAGGTATCCGCGCTTCCTGTTTTTTCTATAGGCTTCAACAACCACGACCTAAATTGGAGCGAAGACCAAGGTGCTAGCTAGGGCCTGCGTTCCTAAATGTATTAAATTGAACGCTTACAGAGATTGTTACGATTTTTACAAAAGGTGCAGTAGAATATATTTACTGCTCAGTGAATCATTTTGTAAGGTAAAACTCAGAAGATCTACTGCAATTTATTTCAGTGGTCTGTAGGGGGGAGGGGGAGGGGCCGCTCGCCTAGCATGATCCGCTCCTGCCGCTGCCTTGATTTAAAAGTACTTTTGAGTCCCTCCAGAGACAATGTTTGGCAATAATGTATATGAAGCGGGTAAAATGCCCGCAATTTTCGCCACCAGAGGCCAATTTTACTACAGTTACTCACAGTCTATTCGAAACAAACAATAAGGTTAGAGCTCACTACTTAGGAAATACGTCTTAATCGTTAGTAGAGATTGACCATAATAGTTTTGGAATGTACAGAGTTAAAAGATTAAGAGAAAAATTAAGTGGAATTTTAGTTAAAACTGGAAGAACAGAGGATGTATCAAGAAACAGATAAAGCTAGTCTCCATCTATCCTTAACTATTTTCACGGCAGTACTGAGGTAGAGTTTGTTTGATTCTTAATCAGTATAGTCCTAAATCATGATTTTCACAAGCGAAGTTACTATCAATGTACATCTCATCAGCTTCACCCAGGCATCACACCTTATTGACACACCTTACGGTCTACTTGCGCCAGTACGGAGATGGACCTCCATACACTTCAAATTTTCAGTGAAGTGGAACCTGAGCAATAGTCAAGTTGAGTATATTTAGTATATATTATATATTATATTAGTCATTTAAAATATCAGCTGCTGAGGAATTTGGGAAATGTAAACTGATTCGTTTAAAGAAAATGGTTCGAAGCAAAAAACTTGAATATTAAAAATACTATAAATCGTGTAGGGAAGAAATTAAGAGCAATTTGAATGAGAATGAGAAAAATGAAAGCATGAGTAAGAGAATGGAGGTGGCCTCGGTAGCTCAGTTGGTAAGCGCGCTGACTACTATACCAGGGGTCGTGGGTTCAAATCCCACATTAACACTGTCCCGCGCTATTCTTTCACCTAATTTTCCTGTCAATTTCTGTAGCTTTATAGATTCTCCTACGTAGCAGGTTAGCATTATCTCTTGGCCTACGTGCTTGTGATCTCTTCCCCTGCCACAAAAAGAAAAAGAAAAGAGAATGGAGAAAAGGAAGAGGCGAATTGAAAGATTCGGACATTTTTTTGAGTGAATTACGGACAAAGGATACAGGTTCGTTTCGTCTGTGACCCATATAATCTCTGAAGCTCTTCAAATTATCCTGAAGCTATCATCACTTTTACAAGCTGGAGGTTTTGAGCTTCGTAAGTGGGCTTCAAATAGTGCAGAGGTATTGCAAAATATAACACCACAGTTACGAGAAATTTCTCCATTACAAATTCAATCGAACACAGCGTTTATTAAGGTTTTGGGAATGCAGTGGCATCCAGCTCAAGATTGCTATCCGTTTTCAATATCACTGGAATCAAGCATAATCTACACCAAACGTCAAATTATATCAGTGTTGAAACCAAAAGTAAAATCGTTCAAAAGATTCTAATTCCAAGTATTTCTAATTATTGAATCTAGGTTGGGAACGAAACCTATGTATACCTACCTACAAGCACGTCGATAAGGCAGTTTTTTAGTGGAGACAATAATGTTAATGTTAAGAGTAGGGGCGACTAGGCCTCCAGGACCTTGCGGACACCGCGACCATAGTTGATCTATTGTGCCTTCCCCTATAGTGATTAGGCAAAATCGAGTCTTTTAACGAGCTCGATTATTGCTTTCGGAGTTAGATTGCAGACATTATCTGGAGAGATAAGTTCTCTTCCAGTGATTTGCATCCTTAGACCTGCAAGTGCTGGGCACTCGCATATAACGTGCATCGAGGTTTCATCTTCCTCTTCGCACAGTCGACACAGTTCACTGTCGCATTTGCCTATCTTCTTCAGGAAGTGACGGAAGGGGCCATGACCAGTGACTGCGTTAGCAAATAGTCTGAGCGACTGTCTGCTAAGTCCAATAGGTTGACGCGACAGGAAATGAGAAGGATTGAAGAATTTCTTCGCCTGCGTCATACCGGGCGCGCTACGCCAAAGGAGATCCAGTTGTCTGTTTTCCCACTTAAGCAGTTCCTCCCTAAAGTGGCCTTTTGGTAGGCCAAATGTCGGATAGGGACCAATATACGGACAATCAGCTCCGGTTTTAGCCAGTTCGTCCGCTTTTTCATTACCAAGGTTCAAACCAAGGTTACTTGGTTGTCCCTAGACAGTAGTTGGAGTTTTAAGTAGCAGCTCCAAACTAATTTCGACTCAAAGGCTTGAGAGGAAAGAGCTAGGAGCGCAGCTTGGCTGTCGTCTGAACAGATGTAGATGTTGGAGTTCTTACAGCCCTTATTTAGGCTTTCCTGAGCTCCAAACTCTATAGCATAGACTTCCGCCTGGCAAATGGAAGGTGAGACACCAAGCGGAATGGATAGTTCCACTTCTGGACCAATCACCCCTGCGCCTGTTTTCCCGTCCTTCCGGGATCCGTCAGTATACCAGACTTAGTCCCGTTGCGGGAGCTGGAGTCCTCTGTCTAGTATCTGGCTTCTTTCATTAATGGTTACCTTGTAACCTCTTTCAAAAGAAAATCTCTTGGCCATAGTATCTTTTGGAGCTTCTAGGTCGTTAATGTTAACCTGCTCGAAGATACTGAGATGACCCACCCTGGAGGAGGTGCAATCATCTGACCTTTTCTTTCAAAGCATACTGGCTGCAGCTTCCCTCTGAATAAAGAGGTAGAGAGGCTGTAAGCCAAGAATGGCTTCAAGTGCTCGTTGAGGACATAATGTAAAGGCGCCAGTGGCGCCTAAACATGCCATCCTTTGCACCTTGTCAAGGGTTCTTCTGGCGGTTGCCTGCAATGTTTTAGGCCACCACACATTTGCCCCATAAGAAAGTATGGGTCTGACTATGCCCTGGAAGATCCATAGGGTCATTTTGGGGTTCAGACCCCACTTTTTCCCGAAAAGCCTGTGGCAAGAGCTGAATGCCCACATGGCTTTGTTTGTTATCATTTCCAGGTGGGGATTCCAGGTAAGCTTGCTGTCTAGGATTATTCCTAGATATTTTGCTTCTTTGGAGACAATAATCGACACATTATGGCTACATTCCATATAAACAAATCTTGGACACATTCCAATAACAGGAAAGTAACTTGTCTTCGATTAACATTACGCAAATCAAATGGAATTAGATTAAGTCATCTGTGCAGTTAAATGTAAGTAGAAAATTAGTAATATTGCAATAGGTATCCTATTGTATAATTTATAATCATAATAACTTTAGCTAAGCAAAATCAGTAACGGCATCACAAATGCTCAAAATTCCAGCCTCTATGCACAGCTGCTAAGGTCAATATACTCTTCTGACCTACGCACGGCTGCTAAGGTCAACGTACTTTGGTTACTATGCTCAATGTAAAAAAATTTGTTGGTGCCGTGCGCAATTCAGAGGCAATATAAGTCGCAGGCCAACTTGAATCTTTCTCTTTTCGCATCCAGCTCTCATAGATTGTGCGTAATTTGGAATCGACTTGGCTAGTGGTAACAACATAGAATTATTAATAAATTTTACTAACTCAATAATTTTATTTTGGGTACCGACTAAAATAAAGATACATATTCTGGGTCTCGACTGGAATACATCGTACTAACAAATTCACTTTATCTCGGGTATCGACTGAGATAAAGATATTCATTCTGGATCTCGACTGGAATAAAATTTACTAACATAACAACTTTATCTTGGGTACCGACTGAGATGAAGATATTTATTCTGGGTCTCGACTGGAACAAATTTTGTAAGCATAATCACTTTATCTTGGGTACCGACTGAGATGAAGATATTTATTCTGGGTCTCGACTGGAACAAATTTTGTAAGCATAATCACTTTATCTTGGGTCTCGACTGAGATAAAGATATTTATTCTGGGTACCGAATAGAATAAATGCTACTAATACAACTTTGCTTTGGGTCTCGACTGAAGTAAAGTATCTTGTTCCGGGGAACGACTAGAACAAGATAACCAATAACTATCTATTTATCAACGCCATAAAGTCGATTCCACATTTTTGACTGGTGAATACGTTTGTTGAATAATCATTTATTGCATATTTCATTATATATCACAATTATTAAATATATTGCTACACATATCTACATATATTGGTGCCATTCCTATGAGGTGAACTCTCTAATATATTAGATGAAATTAGTATAAGTTGTTTTAATTAAGTTGATACATACGTGAAGTTTTAGTTATTAAGTGGTATAGTTGAAAGTAAATTTGTATCTTAAGTTACATTATAAATTTGGAATAGTGTTAAATAGGACGTATTGTGAAATAAACCACTAACTTTAAGTATTCATTGGCGTTATTATTAACAGTCCCCATTCTTACTTATATTTTTCGTGAGTATTCTCATTGGGCAGAACAATCAGAGATTTCTAGAATATTTGATCTACTGGGCTGATTAACGCCACTGGCCAAGATTTTGTTTCAACATTTTGTGGCCTCTTCAGCTTGATTGTGATACTCCAATTCCGACAGAAGTTGCAAATCATTGGTTAGTACTTCGTCAAAAATTACATCATTTTGAACACTTAAAGGCTCCTCCTGGTTAGGCACGCATGATAGGACATTTCAGCTGTACGGATTTTGTGATGCCTCTGAAAAGGCTTACGCTGCAGATGTGTATTGTAAGCAAGTTTTACCAAATAATGAAGTTCATATAAATTTGCTTGCTGCAAAGAGTCGAGTTGTACCCTGGAATCAAATTTCTTTGAATTATGTGGTGCACTTCTAGTTATAAGATTACTAAAATTTGTTAAACAGGCACTAATGATATCGGATATGGAGACTATTGCTTGGACAGACTCGACAACTGTTTTGGCTTGGATAGAGGACAATCCGTGCCGTTGGAAAACATTTATATCCAATAGGACATCAGAAATCATTGAGTCATTACCTCATCGGTATTGGAGACATGTTTCCACTTCATAAAACCATGCATATTGCGCAACAAGGGATATCCATCCGGAGGCATTACTGTAACAGAGCCTATGGTGGCATGGACCATTGTGGTAACGACAATGCATGACCAAATCAATCTAATTGCATTCATCATGACAAGGACCATCTAGAAGAACGAAGAAATTATGCACTTATTCATCACATGGAGTCAGCACTAGCATGGTTCAGCGAATTGTGATCAAAATCTTCATCACTATCAAACCTCATTAAAATTAATGGCATATTGCGTACGAAGTAATCCGTATAATCCTGATAAAATACAGTTTAGAAAGAGTGAACTTTTGACGGCAAGCGAATTCGGAAATTCTTTCCGTAAATGCATCAAAGTAGGTCAATACGATAGCTTCGATAAACAATTAAAAAGGATCTTCGAAATAGCCGACTATCATCATTATCTCCATTCCATGATTCGCATGGGATCTTACGCATTGGTGAACGGATACAAAGCATCCTGTTCTTCTATCTAAGGATCACATACTTACAACGCTCTTTGTTCCTGAATGCCATACGAAACACCTTCACGCTGGCTTCACACTGTTAGCCTCAATTTTAAGACAAAAATACTGGATTCTTGGTCAGAGAGGTTTAATAGCGACCATTATTCATAAATGCGTCAAATGTTTCCGCTACAAAAAGTTAGCAATGAATAACATATGGGAAATCTGCCAAAATATAGACTTTAAGCTTCACCCCCATTTTCAAGAACGGGATGTGATTATGCCGATCTCATTTTACTCAAGAACCATAAGGGCAGAGGTGCTAAAATGATGAAGGGATATATATGCATTTTTGTATTCATGGTAGTTAAAGCAATACATTTGGAAATTGCAAAAGATATGACGACAGAAGCGTTTTTAGCAGAACTACACAGATTCATGAGTAGAATAGGAAAATGCTCAGAAATATTCTTGGACAACGCCACAACCTTCATTGGAGATCTAGAAGTTTAAAAAAGTCAAATGCGGCAGCAGACGTTAGCAGAAGATAACATCACCTCCCATTTTATTCCGCCATATTCTCCTAATTTCGATGGACTGTGGGAGTCCAATATTAAGTTAATCAAGCAACATTTGAAAAGAGTAATCGGGAACAGCACTCTTACCTACAAAGATATGTCTACATTCCTATGCCAGGTGGAGAGTGTCTTAAACTCATGATCTTTATGTTTACAGTCTCAATGATCTTCGCCCTATGAATGCTAATAGACTTACTAGATGGCAGATAGTACAGCAAAAGTTTCAAGGCTTTTGGGCACGATTGTGCAAGGAGAATTTGACATCACTGCAGTGGCATCCTAAATGGCACAAAACAAATAATGTGATCAAGGAAGATCTGGTTGTTTTAATTAAGGAAGAAAACCCCCTCCAGATAAATGGAGTCTTGGTCGCATAACTAAATGTCATCCTGTACAAGATGGACTAAATCGTGTGGTTATTCTACATACGTAGGGTGGTGAAATCAAGAAACCCACCTCAAAGATTTTTTCCTTACCAATTGTTTGGAAAGTCAATCTTTCAATGAACGGCGGAATGTTATCTTTCAAATTAAATTTCTGAATTGTAAGATAAATTTGCTGTTAAATTGTTAGTTATATATCAATTCTTGTAACCAAAATCAAAATGCATTGTACTATATCGTAATCTTACGTTAAAATCAAATGAATTGTACTAGTCTATTGTGATGCCGAAAATAGAACTTTCTTGCCACTCGTTATCATAAACAATAATATCTAACCGTTATCGGCTGATGCGGTCCAGAATGCAGCTGATGTTATAAATTTTTGGTATTCATTTAGGACAGAAGACTCTGGCAGGTGAAGTTGTGATCGCGGCTCAGATAACTCATTAAGGTTGAATTAGAAGTGTACAGTTCAAGGAGAATAATTAAACGAATTAGTTGAAGTTCAGGAGCATTTTTTATTTAAGCTGCAGAAACGGAAAATACTACAAAAAGTAGTATTAATTTAATTAGTAGCAGGGGTCATACACAAACAGAAGATCTGTAAAAAAAAACAAAAAAATGTCCAGCAGTTCTATTGTTAATTCAATTTTAATGGAGTACACACGCCATTGTGATAAGAAAAGATCGTCAATAATTAATCGTTAAATCGCTATAAGCTACTGAAAAATTTATGGATTTATCTTAATTGTACCTTTAATGTGTCTCCGGACTAACAAGGTTTTCTAAACGGGTGTTACTCAAAACAAAGAAAGAAAGCTATGTACTAACTACTGTTTACCTTCTTCAGGTTGAACTGCTAGTTCAGTGTAGCTCAGAGTATTGAAGAGCGAAAAGCTTTTTATCGAGATACCATATGCTTCCAGGCAGAGGAAGCAAGTTTTTATTCTTAATATCTACATGCCTTGCATATGAACAACATAATTTGCATTTCAGGTGTGTTTGTGATTTGTGTTCAACTGAGTTCATTCAACCTCGCCCCAGTGAACTTGGCTTTCCCTAATATAGCAACATATTTCCTAAGAGTGTTCTTGCTACAAGTGTCTATATACATAAGCTTTCGTAGCGGCAGATATGTATGTATGGTACTTATTGTAACTGATTTGAAATGGTCGAAAGTTGATTGAATGAACAAGAATTTAGTTTGATTATTATACCGGTGCTGACCGTATAATATTATATAATATTATTTTTCACAGATAAGGCTTAAATTAATTAAATTTTGTTCATATTTTTTAAAGAAGGTAAATATTGTTGCATTAAAAAAATTCTTAAACTAAATGTTTTTAATAAATGGAAATTCTTCGTATCCTTAGTTGAATATGTTATATGTTAGGTATAGTGATTAAAATAGAAATTGCTCCATAATTCTTATTTTCTAAGATGCCTATGCCAAATAAACAACCTCTTTCTTTTCCTTACTAATGGAATGTTAAAAATATTGATTATGATAGACTTTTTTAAGTGATGTAGTCAATATTGCTGAAACAATGACAGAATTAAATATATTTTTAAATAAATAAATAAAACCTAATACTAATAAAATAAAACTGAAATTACAATTAAAAGATGTTTGTGGGTTGTGACGGCAACTCTGACAAAAAATAGGCCGGGTGAGTATCTATTTGCCTTTATTAAAACCACTAGTTTCAAAGAGGAATACAGGATGCTTAGAAACCGTAATACTCATGCTATTCGGGAAGCAAAAAGACGACATTTTTCAAGGTATCTTAACACTTGGCTGCCTCCTAAAGTTCTCTGGAGTAATCTAAAGAAAAAAACCGGCGTAGTAGCCTGTACCTGTACCTAAAGAATCTGGGCGTAATTGCTCCGACTTCCGTCCCAACAGCATCTTACCGTTTCTATCAAAGATTTTTGAAAAATTAATGTTCTTGCAAATTTTTCATTATTTGCGCATCAATACTCTCCTTCATGACTCCCAATCTGGTTTTCGTTCTCGACATAGTTGTACCACTGCATTCGATACTGTAGATCACGTAATCCTGTGTAGAAAACTCATTACTAAATTTAATTTTTCCTTAAGCTCAACGAAACTTATTTTTAGTTATCTAACAGGTCGTTATCAAACAGTGTTTTCAAATGGTAATTACTCTACCTTTCTTAGAATTAACACTGGTGTTCCGCAAGGCTCTGTTCTTGGCCCGCTGCTTTTTTGCATGCTTATTAATGATTTGTTTGACTGTCTTACTCACAGTGAAATGCATCTCTATGCTGATGATGCTCAACTTTTCTTATCGCGACCCTTAGGACTTGTCGAAGATGGAATTAGTTGTATCAATGAAGACCTAAATTCAATATATCTATGGACGATTGACAATGGCTTGATGCTGAATCCCAGAAAATCATGTTGTTTAGCTGTGTATCGTAACAAACTTGATACGTCTACTTATTCTACCGTTGTACTTAACGATACTGTCATACCCTGGGTAGAGTCTGTCCGCAATTTAGGCGTAGTTATTAATAACACTCTCACTTGGCGTGATCAAATCAAATCAATAATACGTAAAATATAGGGTGGTCTTCACTCCTTATGGACTTCGAGCTATTTTACCTCACTTTCCACGCGCATGTTTCTTGCTCGTTCTTTGCTTATTCCTCTCTTAATGTACGGTTGTGAAGTATTTGGAAAACTTGATTATCTTAATTTTACCAAATTGCAGATCGCGTTTAACTCCATTATTAGATATATATATCAGTTCAGAAGATACGATCACGTGTCAGGTTATGCTACATCCTTTTTGGGTTGTGATTTTTTAACATTCTTGAATTTTCGATCGGTAATCCTTCTAGTTAAAATCATCAAATACCGCAGTCCAACCTACCTATGCAGCATTCTTCAATTCGCGAGGTCTTCTAGAACAATTAATTGCATTCTGCCCAGATCTGAATACTTAATTACTAAACGCCTGTTTTTCAGTCATGCCATCCAAGTTTACAATTCCTTTCCGCCTAGTATGAAGTTATCGGCTGGGTCGAGGTCTTTCGGCAGCACCAAAGAAAGAATTTTTGAAATCATGTGCTCAAGCAGTAGTACTTGAATTCTTAGGGGCCAAACATTTTGAAGTTGCTTTATAGTAGAGCAGATGTAGCAAGTTAAGTTAAGTAGTGATTAATTTTGTTTTTTTTTTCTTCCTTGTGTTTTTGATTTAGTTTTTAGCAGTAAATTTAGGGGCTTATTTCTTGTATCTTACTTATTTTATTTTATTATTTTTCTTCTCATGTCTCTTTTTTTTCCTTTTATACATAAACCTATACACATATATATATATATTTTTCTAAGCAATAGATGCACCTCTCTCACCTTTCACTTCCCAACTATGGAATACTTCAATGAGTGGCAGGAGGTGCTGCAAATTGTTCTTATAACCGACAAAAGAGCTAATATTGTGGACAATTGGAGCTCTTTATCTGATAACAATTAGATCCTCTTCGAATTGAGACTGGAGGTTGACTTTTGTGCATCGAAAATAATGCTCTATCACCTAAACAAGATGGGCTTGGCTGTGACTTCATCCTGCCGCTTTTGTCAAGATCCCCTTGAAACCTCGGAGCATTTACTCTGCAACTATGCATTGGCCAGGGGGAAATTATTCCACCTCGAACATGCTTTTCCTCCACCAACCAAATTACGTGCGGAACTTCAATTTTAGAATGGTTCTAGACTTAATTAACAGTCTAAATTGAGAAAGGGAGTTAATTGAACGCGGACTCACAATAGAAATTTCAGATTGCGAGGCTAGCACCTAATCTAATTATAAGTTAGGTTAGGTTAGGTAAGAGGGGTGCGGCAATAAAACTATCCTGCATCACTTAAACCTCTGGTGGGTCCATTGTTCCCCTAGGTCCCATGGGATAACCCTTTCCAGGCGCCCCAGATCAATCCTGCTTCCAGACTTGAAAAGAAGTAGCTACCTAGCCTAATTTAATCATACTCTGATAAGTACAGCAAGAAATCCCTCTCATGCTACTGGGAATGTTTTTAATATTTATTATAAAAACAGATACCTATTGAAGAAAACCGCCTAAAAATCTATAAAAGATCATTAAAATAGCTAAGAATCAGGCAAGGTGGAATCATTGTTAATTTATGGAGAGCGTTAATGGTGCACCCAGGTAAACTAAGATTATATACAACAGTAATAATTTTCATTTCTGAAGAGGTTGGATGGGACTTGGATGGAGTTCAAGGCTGATTCCGTGCACTACACTACACTCAAAAAAATTTTCGGAGAAATTTACTACAAAATACAGAGCTATCACAGTTATCTGCATACGTAATTTTTCCATTAAACCATCTATTTTTACTGCAGTTTGGGAACTATACTAAATGGTAGAACTTAAACTTCGGTGCACAAGGGCGAAATAAATTTTGTTAGGATATTCTTGCTTTTGACTTTTTGTTGTTAAGTCAAATATCTTGCTGCAATTTTTCACACGCTCTAGATTTGGCACTAAATGTGCAGCAATAATCGCTTGTTCCATCGATACTAGGATTTTTCTAATATAGCACTTATAATCTTTATCTATTATGAGTAATAAACCATACACATATTTCTCCCAGATCTGAGGCATAGTTAGATAGGGCTAGAGAAAGGTATCTATTAAAATTCTGCTACCCAGCTGTTGCCTAAGTGGATCTGACTATAATAATAGGGGCTTTCGGCAAGTAGAGACAACTGAGACAAAACTTTGAGCAACCGTGTCAATTGTCTCAGTTCAAATCAATCAGCTGATTTGCCAATTTTGTCATTTAAATAGTTTTGACCACAGAAAATGGATAGTAATAAATTGAGGAAAGTGTTGTTAGTTTATTCAAATAGCTAAACTTTAATAAGTAATTAAAAGAACAAAATAACGAAATCGAGTCATCTGACACAAGAAGATTCAGTTTCACTTGTCTCAGTTGCTCAGTGGTTGCGTTCGAATTTTGTAGCTCAATATGGAACTAAGACAGTTCACCGAAAGTGCGGTTTCAGTGAGCCAACTGAGAATATCTTACTTCTCTCATTGAGAATGTGCTTGCCGAAATCACCTAATATTTGGTGGACTTAAAAACGAGGAACTTTTGCTCACATTCATTTTTTCACTTCTAGTGTTGCTTTCAATAATGTCGCAATATTATTAAACTTCAATGGGTACATACACAGATCAGATCATGCAGAGGCGTGGGTTTTTGCCAGTTGCTACAGTTACCACAGCAAAATTACTGCATTATTAGTATTCTCCAGATTTTTGTGTGTTTTAATATTAATACTTATAAAGCATTATTTCGATGATAGAGTGATGGTACAGCGGTAACCGCGTATTTTTACCATGGTATTTTGTAAATTTACTGACTCAAAGTAAATTTTCTGGACATTTAGTGAAAATCAACCGAAAACAGTAGTAAAATTACTAATTATAAGAGAAAATTATTAAAAAAGGTAACTTCGCCATTGATTTTCATGATTAATGTAATTTTACTGCACGAAACTAGTAATTTTTTAGAGTGTAGTGCACATCCTTCACTGTAGTGTCCTACTGACGATGACCCCGCTAATTTAGATGCTTAGCCAACTCATTGAACACAATACAATTTATTACTAAGGAGGAAAAGATCGAGTCGGTAATAAACAGATCCTTTTCGTACAAATCTCCGTAATTAGATGGTATACTGTCGGTCATGTTCCAAAAAATATTACAAGACATAGTAATGTCATGATGTATGGACGTCTTTAGTAGTTGTATTTTACTTAAACACATTCCACAGAGCTGGAGACGTATTAAGGCACTTTCACATCGAACATCGAAAACCGAAAACTTCTACACCGATAATTTGGTTTTAAGTACTTTCACATCAAAAACCGAAAACTTTTTTTCGGATAGAAGTGACAGAAGTCATAATCGGTAGAAGTGACTTTTAATTTTCATAAAAGGGTTATGATGAGGGTTCATACCAAGAAACGTGTTCTAATGTTTTCCCTTAAGTGGTGGATTTTGAAAAAAACATAAAATAAGAAAATTTTGGGTTCACCCCTTAAATAAAATTAGGAGAAAATTTTCCCTTCAGGTATTTTCAGTCCTTACGGATGTCAAAAGAAAAGTTTAAAGCCATCCTGCTTTCAATAAAACTGGAAATATCACCTAGAAAGAACAACTTAAGGAGTGATATAATATCAGCGAAAGAGCGACTTGCGCTTGCATTACGGTATAGAGTACCCACTTTTTAAAACTTTTTCAGGACTAAAGAAATTTATCTTTTAGATTTCTTGCAACTGGAGTCAGCTATAGTGATTTGGCCATCCGGTTTTGTATGGGGATATCTACAGTTCACAAATGCATTGTCCAGACCATAGATGCTATATGTATGCCAAAGCCAACTACCGGCGGATGGAAATCTGCTGCTAAGCGTTTCTTAGATAGATGGAACTTCCCGAATTGCCTGGGAGTAGTGGATGGGAAGCATGTGTTGACATTTGCTCCCAATAATACTGGAAGATTATATTTCAATTATAAAAAAAGCTTCTCAACAGTATTAATGGCAGTAGTAAATGCTGATTACAAATTTATAATGGTGGATATAGGTGCATATGGTTCCAATTCGGATTCTGCCATATTCAGCTACTCAAAGTTTGGGAATGATTGGTTAAACAATCCGAGCAACCTACACATACCGGCCGATTGCCCACTTCCCGGCACTTTGAGTCCGCCAATGCTGCATGTAATAATTGGAAATGAGCATTTGCTCTTAAGCCGACGTTATTGACTCCATATCCTGGTGATAAATTAACTATGGAGAGAAGGATTTTCGACTATCGGTGAGACAGCTAATTATTTAAACCTACAATATTGTTATTCCACAACATTCTTATATTTCAGACTATCAAGAGCTCGCCGTATTGTAGAAAATGCCTTCGGAATACTTGCCCATACCTGGCGGATTCTATTCAAAAGAATAAAAGTTCAAAGTTCAACAATAAATAAAATTATTTTAGCCTGCTATATCTTGCATAATTACATAAGGATGAATAATGTCGATACCACTGACAACGAAGAAATGAACTTGTCTAATTCAAACCAAAATGACAAACCAGCATATGAAGCAGTGGGTGATAGAAATGCTTTCTCGAAATGGTGCATCAAAGAGGGTGATTTAGACTTTCAGCATAAAATGATTTAGGATAGTTTTCATTTTAAAAGTACTTTATTTTATTATAATTGTAACGTAGAAATAAAATACCATTCCTGCCAACAAAACCAAAATCAGTTCTATTTTCCTCTCATATAAAAACCTTTCTCAATAAAATAACATTTAAAAACAGAAAAACAAATTCAGATCTATATTCATCTCCTAACTCTGTTCACTGATCATATTCTTCCAGTTGAAGCTCTACATCCTCCAGTGCTTGCAGACACAATATTTGTTGAAGTTCTACATCCTCCAGTGCTTGCAGGCAGCTGTTGTCTCCTAACAAGACTCTCTGCCTGCTGCCCTAAAGAAATAAAAATATTCCTGATAGCCGAAGTCTCCTATTCGGGCGGAACATTTTCTATTGCACTTAATATCTCCAATATAGTTCCATCGGCCTTCTGTGATTTTCCCAACCTCTTTTTAATGTGTACTTCATCCATTCCTGATGTAGATGGAAGCTCCAAATTATTAATGGCTTCTGTACTTACGTCGATATTTTCCATTTTAAGTTTATATTCATAATAATTTCCAACAGTGCTGAAATTTTTATTGGATGATATTTGTGTTCTAAGGCAATACAATTTTGTAAATAACTTACCTTGGTACTTTTACAAAAGGAATTAAAAACTTAAGGGTTTCAAAATGCACCCACTTAGTACACTTTGTAATTCCAGCACCATTACGAACATCGTTTTCAGCCTTGAAATATGCCCGAAATGAGTCCCTTAAATTTTCCCATTTCTTTTTGCATTCTGTTGCTAAAGAATAAAGTGTTGTAATTACTGGCATGACTTTTTACTAAAATAACTTACTAGTTCTTCCAAGTATGTTTGAAATTTCCTCCCAGCTCCTAGTTTTTTTATACCTGTCCTTGTACTCGGGGCTTGTCTTGTCGTATAATCACTTGTTTGCTTCGACTTCTAAAATTAATTTAATTTCGAAATCTCTCTCCATTTCCTAAAAGTAAATATTGTATAAATATATATCTTAATTGTACATAGTTAAGTGCAAAACTTACAAAATTTTCTTCTGCATAAAAAAAGCTGACATAAACAAAGCGGATAATGAGGTTAAGTGTCACCGAAAAATTTGTTTGGTCCGATTAGGTCCACAGTGTGGAATCCTAGTAGGGTTTGACAGTTTTATCCAATATTTCGTTTTACGAACGGTAAAACACGAAAATGTGTATTATTTTTTATATCTGATGCGTATTAAAATTTTTCCAAGATAAACTTTCAGCTTAAAGCCTTTATGTTTATTTTTAAGTCTTGCGAGGTGTAAAGTTTTATTATTAATGCAACATTTTTATATTTTCGGTGTAAGTGTTTCGGATGCGATATTCGATGTGAAAGTGCGTTTAAGGTCGTTTTTATTTCTAATTGACCCCCTTCGTACTGAAGACCTTGTCTTAGACATAGAAGGGGTATTCAATAAGGTTAGCACTGAAGATATTCAGGAACCTCTAGCCAAATTAGAAGTTGATCTATACCTCGATATTGGATATTAAAAATGTTGAAGACAAAGAATATGCAGTCTTTATTCCTCAGTCTGTTAAAAAAAATTTCATTTAAAAAGTGGGTGTCACACCGAGCGCGGCGCGCTATTTTTAAGTTTCCGCTGCGCGATTGCTCTTGCAAAATTAATCTATAAGTCACACCGGGAGCGGTGCGGCAATATATTTGCCGCGCGGCGAATTTAGAAATTATTCAAAACACAATTTTGCTGCTGCCGCTGCCAGTAAAATTTCTTTTTCATTCGAACTAAGTCCGTATCAGTGACTTATAACAATGGACTGAGCGATTTGCTATTTTATGTGGCACATATATTGTGTTTCTGTATATCACCATTAGAGCACCCTTTAAAACGTTTACTACATAAAAAACATGTAAAACTCAACCAATCAAAGTAGAGAGTTGGTAACATGGAAGTAATATTTCGTAAATGGCTCACTACTCTACGCTCTGCCCTTTTTCTTTGTCTAATATATGCTTAGCTCCTATTTGAATAGTTCGTTTCTGTTTGAAATTTACGAGTGTTTGGAAAATTGTTTTCTGGGTAGCATAGCAACTGTCAGCGGTTGAGGCCAGTCTACAAAAGTTAACAAAGTATGACCTTCTCGAACTGTAAACTGAGAGCTACGTCTTAGATGTTCATATTATTGATTTGAATTTTGATCGTCCTCAACAAAGGGAAAATATCTTATTCTAAATTTAAATTTCTTTGCTTTTCAGAAAACCATTTATACACTTTCCCCGATGCACTTTCTGCGATTTTTTCTTTGGAAAACTGAAGATATGAAAACTTTACATTTGCAACTTAATACTGCACAATTCACCATGTCACTGATAGCTTTAGGACGGCCATATCTTCGTAATCTCTGTACCATGTACTGTAAACGGGAGCTGATGGCATAGCATTTATGAATTATTATTATGCTTACATATTCATAGTAGGTACCGCATTGATTTGATTTGATGTTTAGGCTGTTTTCTAATTGGATGGAAATAAATTGATCCTTTGACCTTTTTTGGTATCAAATCGAAAGGTTATTTTGAAATGAGAATATTGCTCCAATCATATTTTGATTATTTGGATATTATACATACGATTATAATAGTCCATTGAGAATTTTAAGATTACCAAGATTTTTTACAAAAAGGCGGAAACTACAAAGTACAGAAGAACTGTGAAGACTACGGTTTCAACTTTCCATAAAAAAAGTCTGCAAGTCTCCAGATGAGCGTCCAGCTCGGAAGCCATATTATCGATCGTTAATGAGATGATTAGTTTCTAGATGCTTTATTGATTTGGAGTTCATGATAGATTCAAAAACCTTTGAAAAAATTGAAGTAATTGCCATTGGTCGATAATTTGAGGGATCGCTACTATTTCCTTTCTTGGGAATAGGCTGAACGTGAGGTAGTTTCCAAGCAATTGAAAATTTTCCTGTCGAATATGACAGGTAGATTAGTTTTCGTAGAGGTTTAGCTTAGGATGAGCCGCAGACCGTCAGGACCTGCGGCTTTGGAGACGGTAATCCCCTTAAGGACCTTGAACACATCTCTCGTACGGATGTGTATTGGCACTTGTACATATCCACACGGGAGATGCAAAACAGGTGTTTGTGAACTGGGTGGAAGACGAGAATTTGAAGCGAATCTAGCAGCTAAGAAATTAGCTTTATCCACGGAGTCAACAATGATTTCACCATTATTAAGTAGTGAAGGTATAGAGGAACTGGTGAAGTTGTTCCTGATGGACCCGAGACCAGAAACCTTTGCGACTTTTGCGATTTGCCACGATTCTTTTTCTAATATTCTGTTCAAAAAGAAATTTTTCTCTTTGGATAATGGATAATTGATAGGCGCGAAAAGCAGACTCTTTCACTTTTATAGCTTGGTTGCACTTATCGTCAAATCAAGAGCGATTTTGCTGTTATTGAGATCTGCTGACAGAATTCGGAATGTATTCACGCATGCCAAGATTTAGTATGTTACTAAATTCTAATGTGTATTCATCAATATCTCTCCAAGCAAAACAGACCGACCAATCAATTTCTCTAAGATACTGATTGAGACTTTCTCAATTAGCATTCTTATTGTGCCAAAGAAGCCTACTTGTAGTTGGAGAAATAGGGTGGCACAGGTTTGAGGAGGTAAATTGAACCGTGATTAAAAATGGTCTGAATTACCTAGAGTGGATCCGACTGAGTTGGAATATTTGTCAGAATGAGATGTTAGAAACAAATCCAGTAAATTAGCTCTATCTCCAGCTGCATCTGGAATTCACGTTGGTGCACCTACTAACTGTCGCAAATTATTAAAAAATTCATTGAAGAGTTAAACGAAACAACCCGCAGGACTTGTGGTAAAAGAGTATCTGAGCCACGAAATGTTATGGACATTAAAATCGCCTGCCAGGACGATTTAGGAAGAACCTAATCCAGATGTAATGAAACTCTGGAATGGCAGAAGGAAAATCTTGAAGAATGGTAAGGCCACATCATTCCGAATACATATTGCGATTCCTTTATCCTGAGAAAAAAGAGGCACGCAGCTGTAACCAAGGACGTGATAATGATTAATATCAGCATCAGAAATGACATTGATTTCATTGAGCCCAAGAATTGCCGGATTTTTTGAGTTAAGGTTGCAGTATACCGAAAACCGATTTGCTCTTAATCCGCGAATATTGCAGAAATTTAAAGTGAAATTCTGCATGCTGAAGGCAAAAATAAAAATCAGAAGGAAAAAGCCACACACAACAGAACAAATATTTGGGCGCCACCAGTAGCAGTCAATGACACAGCGAGTTATTTGTAAAAATTAGCATTTGTCGTAAAATAGTATCATTTACATCAATATTTGAATCACAAAATACACGTACAGAATCCATTAATATTCTGCCTAATAATAATTAATACAGGAAATCGAAATAAAAAGAACAAAATACGAAAATAAACTAAAACAACAAAATGAGAACCAAACAAAAATATCAAAGATTTAAATTGTGAAAAAAATTGGAAAAAGTAAATTTTAAAACTATAAAAAATAGAAAAATTCAAAAGGTCTGCTAAAATTTAATAGAAATTGATTACTCTCCGTTAAAACTGTTCTTTTAAATGTCAGAAGGTCAGAACTAAATACATCAATGTTGCTAAACTTACAATTGAAAGTTTTCTGCATTTTTACTAAAGGTAACTTTATCGGGAGGTTGGTTCTACAGTGGAGGATTCCAAACGGAACATTGGAGTCCTTAGTGTCTTGTTGGAACATTTATACAGTTTTGGAAAAGAAAATCAAGAAAATTCATCTAACCATAACCTTATAGGAAAATAAGCAGTCTAGATACATGCGATAGTGTTCTAAAGATGTCAGGTTTTTCTAAATAACTAGAAATTTAGCATCGTGAACAAATAACTTCCACCTCAATATTAGATTCAAAACCAGGACAATAACTAATTTATAATTCTTAATACTTGTATCAACTGCAGTTAAAAATGTGCAATGCTCCAGACCATGAGCGATACTTTTTATTCCAAGGTAGAAACAGAAACTATTATGACGCTGGAGAGCAACAAATGATAAAGCAGCACTCGAATAGAAGAGTCTACTGTTAGCAGTTACGTTAGGAGAGCTACGTTCACTATTAACGACTTTATGATTTCTGTTTAAAAAAAATATATAATTACTATTTGTCAGTATTACACATTTACATATTTTAAGTTATCTGAAAATATAAATATTCATAAACCAAGACAGATATTGTGACCATTTTAAAAATATCCTTCTTATGACAAAAGAACGATCAAACGATGATAAATCATGAAGAAATACGTAACATTTCCCAATGACAATAGATTGGATTTATTGCAACTATTATTCCAAACAGGAATCCCTACTAATTAGTTCTGACCCCTCATCACATTCTGGTAACAAGAATTGTGGTATGAAAATGTCGCGACGCTTCTGAATAATTCAATTGAATCTTTAGCTAGATGGTTGGCGAGATTTAAACGAACCAAGCAACACGTACGACTAAAAGCGAACTAATTCCGACTAAAAGCGAACAAATTTCGACTAAAACCGAAAAAATTTCGACTAAAACCCAGCAGATTGCGATTAAAACCGAACAAACTTCGACTAAAACCGAACAAATTTCGTCTAAAACCAAATAAATTTTGACTAAAACCCAACAAAATTCGATTAAAACCCTACAAATTTCGACTAAAATCGAACAAATTTCGACTAAAACCGAACAGATTTCGACTAAAACCCAACAAATTTCGACTAAAGCAAAACAAATTTGGACTAAAACCCAACAAATTTCGACTAAAACCGAACAAATTTCGACTAAAATCGAACAAATTTCGACTAAAACCGAACAGATTTCGACTAAAACCTCAACAAATTTCGACTAAAGCGAAAAAATTTCGACTAAAGTGCCAAACACAATTCCGCCGTTCCGATTCAATTCGATTCGATTCAATTCGATCCGTTACGTGCAAGAGCACAATTGTTCCGTTCAAACTTACCATCAGTTTTAAATTTCTCATTGAAATTTTTCCAGATTTTGTCTTTTCTTTTTACATCCATGTAAAATTTGTTGCCTTTGTCATAAAGCTCTTCATATTTTCTAATTTCTTCAATAAAAACTACTTCATCCTTCTTGAGTTATACACAAACATTGTACAGGTAATTTTTCTAGGTTATGTCATCCGTAAAAGTTGAAATTTGCTCAACTTCTCCGTTTCGATCCATTTCGGTGTAATGTGTCCAATTGCACGTACGTCTCATATAAGTAAATTTGACATTTGTACGTATCGGATCGAAACGGTGCAATTGTGTTTCCCACTTAAAACCCAACAAATTTCGACTAAAACCGATCAAATTTCGATTAAAACCCAACAAATTTCGACTAAAACGCAACAAATTTTGGCTAAAACCAGACAAATTTCTACTAAAACCGAAAACATGTATTTCGTAAATCTGTAGTGTTTAATACAGTATATAATTTGAGTTTGAACAAAAAATTGCGATTTGAAGGAAATGTTCACGAAAGAAGAATTATAAATTTAAACAATAGAAATACTTGTGTCTTAAAAAATATCCATTTGTATTTTACAATAAATTATAAAAAGTACGGGATTTTCATGGATAGAATTTTGTTATTATCGCAATATCAATACAGATCTATAGATTATTCTTGAATAATTGATCCCTAAATGATCGGGCTGATAAGTTTTACAAATTCTAGCTATTACAGAATTCACAACTATGCACATTAGATTTACAATTTTACATCTGAAATTACTTTTTATTTTTCTACCTTGTTTATGTATGTATATGAAAGGAATATGCCATGCATAACTGTTATTTTAAAATTATGTTATGTTAATATACAACATGCATGCATAATTCTAGTTTGGAAAAATAATTTTAACACTTTATTATACTATCAAGCTTTAGTTATTTTCCATTAATCAGTCTTATATGTATAGGGTGTCCCAGACTAATATGACTATAATTTGCCAAATGATTCCTCTCGTCCACACAAGTTAAAAATTTTATGACTTTCATTAAACACCCTATATCTTCAAAACCACGTTCTATTGTATGCACAACCTTGGCGTTTCCTATGAATGCTCAACCACCCCCGTACCGCTCCCAACTTCAGAGCTATGACGTTTCAAATTCAAAATTTCGGGGTGTTTTTCTTTCGTAATTTTTCGATGTTTTTTTTAAATACCCCCACTAACATACACTTTTTTTATAAAATTGCGAAAGCACAGGGTCTCCTCTTTAATTTAGCACCCAATGTGCGAATTGTAGCCGTTAAAGGTCATACCGAAATCAGACGATAGTTTTTTAAACTGACGTGTTTTCAGTTATCAAGGGAACAAATTATCTGTGAATATAAATGTAGTGGGTTAAATTAACGAGGAGACTTTGAGCTTTCGAAATTTTGTAAAAAAAAGTGTATGTTAGTGGGTGTATCTAAAAAAAACCGGAAAATACAAAAAAAAAACAAGTACAACAACTAAAATTGATCTAACACCAATTCTTATCATACCCTAGCTAGATGAATGCTCGTATGTAAATTCGTATGGTCATCCATCTGTGGAAGTTCAATTTTTGAAGCGGTTTTTCGCATATATTTCTAGTACGGTTCGTCGCATAGCAAAACTGATTATAACCAATTTCATAGAATTTCATATTCTGAAGAACTTTTCAGTACAATAAAAACGTCTAGGACTGATCATTTTTACAGTATACGTAAAAAACCTACATTTTTATATGGCAACACCAAGGAAGGGTTGCCCAATTTAGTTCATTTTTTTATTTACCATTACCATGAAAATACCGTGTACAAAATTTCAGCTCTTCACGTCGACGCTTTCTCAGGCAGTATTAAAATATATAGTGAAAAACGAAATTTTTCTATGCCAGCCTTACGAAGGAGTTGCCCGATTCGTCCCATTTTCGAATTTACATTTACTTTTTTTTAAAAACCCTTGTGCAAAATTTCAGTTAACTCGTTGTCGAGTTATCGTCGGGACGGACGGATGGTCAAACGTACGGAGAGACGGATGAACAGACGGACATGCAAAAATCAAAATAACTATAATTATGATTTCATCTAGGGTATAAAAAAAGAGCGAAATTTTGAATGGAGTGGGGAGGGGTACGGGAGTGGTGAGCATTCATAGGAAAAACCCCAAAGTTGTGCATACAGTATATACCTTGTACTTTTGTAGATATAGGGCGTTTTGCTAATCAAACTGTGTAAGTCGGTAGGGTGGGTGAAATTTTGCCCCCCCCCCCCCCCCTAACATACAATTTTGTACTTGTCTGGACGAGAAGAATCATTTGGTAAAATATAGTCAGCTTAGTCTGGGACACCCTGTATAATATATCATTCAAGATTTCCTATAACTTCACTCCAATTTAACACATATTACCTCTCAGCAAAGGATATTAACGTTTCATCCGGAAAACGTATTAAATTTGAATGCGTGATTGTACTGCATCTATATTCTTAATGTACGCAAATTCACGTATTGGCAGATTCAGACTTATGTTGAGGAGTATCGATTGTTATCAAGCTGGAAGTTGGGGTTTCGTTCCGATCTTAGCTGTAAGAGTACCTTACTTAAAGGTACAACTGATATGAACACGATTCACGATATTCATGAAGTAATTACAGTAATGGACAGCATTAAATCTACTGCTGCTTGTGTAGATGATCTAAGTCCTAAGTTTTTAAAAAATCTGCTCACCTGCGATTCTTCCTGTCCTTACACACATTTGCAACTCATGCTTCACAAGTTCCATTTTCACTAGTGCTTGGAAATCTTCAAAGATAGTTCCTGTTCCGAAGGATACTAAGTCACAATGTATGGAATATCGCCGAATTAGTTTTCTACCATATATTTCTAAAATAGTAGAGAAAATAATGTACCTGCAAATCTCTAATTTTTTGATTTTGAATCAACTCTTACATGACAATCAGTCAGGGTTTCGTTCTGGACATAGTTGCACAACTACTTTACTTAAGGTAAGCAACGATATCGCGGGCTATTAACAAGAATGAATTTACTGTATTATTCTTCTTAGACTTTTCAAAAGCTTTTGGTACAGTGGATCATTTGCTTCTCTGTCGTAAGCTCAGTAGATATTTTAAATTTTCATCTCAGGCAGCTGATTTTATTTTCAATTACTTGAGTTACAGATCACAGACAGTTTAGATGAACGGAATCTATTCCTCTTTTTTCCCGATATCCTGTGGTGTGCCTCAAGGATTGATCCTTGGTCCCTTATTGTTCTCCATGTTTATCAATGACATATTTCGTCAAGTTAAGTTTTGTGACTTACATCTCTATGCAGATGATGTACAATTGTACTTCTCCAGTCGTATTGGTCTGATTGAGCATAACAAATCTCGTGTTAATGAAGATCTTGAATCAATTCATTTATGGTCCTTGTCGAATAAATTGAAATTCAATCCAATTAAATCTAAAAGCATGATTATATATAGGGTAAAATTAAACATAGATGGATATTCACCTGTGACTATTAATAATACTATTATTCCTTTTGTCGACTCCGTTAAGAGTCTTGGTGGACTACGTACATTATGGACATCCAGCTGCTTCACGTCAATGCCCACCAAGTTACTTCTTGTTCGTGCTCTACTAGTACCTGTAATAACCTATGGCTGTGAAATTTTTGGCAAACTACACTATAAGAATACAAGGAAACTTAGCATTGCTTTCAACTCTATAATCAGGTATGTACATGGCCTTCGTAGATACGATCATGTATCACCATATAGATGCTCAATCTTGGGGTCAGATTTGCTAACCTATTTGAACATTCTTACGCTAGTTCTTTTGGTAGGAATTATAAAATATCATAAACTTAGATATATCTTTGAACTTCTTAACTTTTATAGATCAAATAGAATATTGCAATTAATTTTACCTAGGTCTCAATTCTTAATAACAAAGCGCCTGTTTTTCAGCCATGTCATCATTTCTCCTTAGCTGCCATAAGTCTTTCTTAATGGTCTTATTTTACTATATATGGGTAAGGGACCCAGTAATAATAATCAACCAAGTTTTTAAGTATTGTGACCATATTAATGCCAAATTATAAAAAAATTATGTTGGATTAAGAAGATTGCTTTGATTACTTGTTGATATGTTGCCCAAGAACACACACTACAAAGACATTCGTAATGACTCTACTACTTCCGTATTTCACTTATGGTTTTCTAATTTACAGTAGGCTAGACTCAGTGTGTGTTAGAAGAAAGGATGTGGTCTTCAGTGACTGCTTACATTTAATTTTTCAACTCAGACGTTTTCTTCGACGCCTTTCAGGTTAGTCGTTTAGGGATTCACGCTAGAAATTTATTGGAAGCATGGAGATGTAATATTTTTTTTTATAGATGGATTCATTCACAGCATCTAGATGATAGATACTATTTTTACGATCTAACTGTTGCAGAGATCTGTTAATTTTCCATTTTAAGAAAGGTGTGTTGGAAAGCTCTTACCTTGTTCAAATAGCTCGTTTTTAGAACTGTTTATATCCGGAGCTGCAACTTAAAGGTAAGGTTGAGGTTAATATTAAGGTTATGGTTAATATTACGATTAGTTTGAGGTTGAGGTTAACGTTGAGGTTTAGGTTAAGGTTAAGGCTAGATTAGATGAGATTTATGAAGGTGTGTTTAGGCGTTAGCCTCGTAAACACTGCGACTTAAATGATCTATTGTAAGTCCTCGTTAAATTTACTCCCTTTTTAGGTTCAGACTGTTAATAAAGTCTAGAACCATTACGGGGTTGAGGTTCCACACGTACGTTGGTGGAGGAAAAGCATGTTCGAGGTGGAGTAGTCTCCGCCTGGCCAATGCCTTGTAGTGGCAGAGCAGGTGCTCTCTCGTGGGCATTCTGAGAGAAGCGACAAGATGAAGTCTAAGCCAATCCCTGCTAAGCTCAGTTAAAGCTAGGGTTAAGGTTAATATTAAGAGCCCGTGTGACTAGGCTACTAGGACTCTGTGAGCCCCGAGGACACCGCGGGTAGAGTTAATCTATTGTGTCCTTCTCTAAAGTGGAAATGCTAAATATCCTTGGATTGATAGATAATTCTCCTGTGATTTGCAACCTCAAAGCTAGCTGTAAGCGCAGAACACTCGCATGTAATATGCTTGAAGGCTCCCCTTCGCACAGTCGACACACTTCGCTATTTAACTTGCATTTCTTCTTCAGAAAAAACGAAAGAGGCCATATTCAGTGAGGGTAATAATAAATAGCTTGAGCGATTGTCTGCTAAGGTCAAATAGTTTGTGCGTCTGGAGAGGAGACAGATGAAGTATTCTCTTTCCTGTCTCATACCAGAAGCGCTACACCAGAGTAGATTCAGTTGTCTGTCCTTCCATTTTTGCAGCACTCCTTGCGGGACTTGGAGCTTTCTATCTAATATCTGGCTACTCGCGTTAATGGTTACCTGATAGCCCATTTCGAAGAAAAATATTTTGGTCATAACATCCGTTGGAACATCCAGGTCTGTAATGTGCTCGAGGATGTTGAGATGTCCCATACCGGTAGAAATATGACAATTTTACTTCGAAGCATTAGAAGCCAAGAATGACTTCAATTTCTCGTTGAGGATATTATGTGTAGGCGCCAAGGTACATAAACAGGTCATCCTTTTCACTTTATCAAAAGTTTTCTTGAAGATAGTCTGCATCATTTTTGGCCACCAAACATTTACATCATGTCTAATTATATTCTGAATGACCCATATCAGCTTAGCTAAGTCTACGAACGTAGGCCCATGTTATCAATTTAAGCTCATTCGGTTCAGTAAGTCCTGCCACTCAGTCAGATTTATTATACTCAAAATTTTATTGTTACCATCAATTTTATTTGAAATTGAACTCTTTCATACCTCTTCTACCATTTGAAAAAACTCTCTGCTCTCTCATCCTAGTTGCATATTACTCAGAAAGCATCTTCAGAAAATTTAAGAGCCCGGATATCTTGTACGACTCTAATTAGTTGTCTGAACCTAATATATGTACATATATATGTGTCTAATCTTAGTTACGTCACACCCCTTGCCTACTATAGTTAGAGAAGAAATGTAATATAGCCTTATTGGCCGACATGAATCGAATGAATGTTATTTATGTTAACATAGTTCATAGCTACGTACATATATACATACATACACCTAAGTGGATCTTTTCACATAAATCCTATACGATCGTATCTGTAGATTTATTTATTTATTTTTGTTTTCTTAACGAAATTTAATACTATACTTGACTTTCCAGTTATATGAAAGTAAATTTGTAAATTGCACAAAAATCAAAAGGGAAATTCATTGATTCACGTTGAAGTATCATGGATTTTCTTAGATTTCTTTATATACGTTTACAACGGAATGTTATATTACTTCCTCTTTCATCAACTGAATAACACTTTAACGTATACTTATGGATGAACATCCATACATACATCTAAATTCACATTTACGAGAAATTTCATGGAATTTTCTTACACTATAGTTAATAGTTTTATGGTCAGAAAATTGCGAAAACTTTCTCTCTGCATCTAATTCTGACTTTGAGGTAGATATCTCTACTCTCGCCGTATATTTTCCATATTCACGTTGATGAGTTGTCTACTACCATTTGAAGGAGTTCGTTGAATTTATATTTTACCTACATAACTTCCGCTTCACGCTGAGTGTTGGAAAAATTTCACCGTAAATATTGTTGGCAAAAAAAAAAAAAAAAACGAAAACAAAACAAACAAAAAACCAAAAGAAATTCCCTTTATGGACGCGGTATATTTGCATTTGATAATTTAGAGTGATTTGATGTAAAGGTAAGTGGCAGATATAATTAATTTCATAAAAAAAAAACTAATCTTTCGGAATCATAATTAAAAATATTCGAGCAGAATTATAATTTTTATGTTTTAATCTAAGAAATCTGTTTGAACTTGCAATATCACTTTCGGACAAATAACACAAAAAGTACAGTTGAAAGTTTAACCATGATCCCCTTCTCTTTTTCTTCTACCTCCTCTGTAGATACCGTTAAAGTGTAATTTCGCGAAAATAAGCTTGAACTATACAGTTAAAAAAAAAAAAAATCAAATGTCATTCTTACTTGTTCAGGAAGAATATTCAGAATTTTTGATGAATCGTTCTTGATTAGTATCTTTTGTTAGGTAAAATTTCAGACCACACCACATAACGGTCAACCTACTTTCAAGCTCAAAACCTCACGTCGCCGTCGCACGCATCTACCTCGATTTATTTTTACTACCTGGGGCACCCATCATGTTACTCCCATTGAAAGGTATGCGATATTTGCGATAATATAAACGTTATGCCATAGGAGTGAGACCTTTCTTCTAAAGAACTTTTTTCTACAACAATTTCTGTAGGCAGTCAGGTAGGTAGGTAGATATGTAGATAGGTAGCCACAGATAAAAATACATCCATATTAAGGGAGCTTAGTATGTTGTATGGATGAAATTCCTTTTCCCTAGCCTCCTCCGACAAAAACCTTCTATCATCTCAGCGTCATCATCCAATACCTCACTTCTTCCCCTCAAGAATGTCACATTGACAGCTTAGGTAACGGGTTTTTATATATCGCGTCAACATTCGAACGGCGACACATAATGCAAATATCTCAGGATGATAAAACGTTCGAGTGACCTAAATTCAGGTCAATACCAGGGAAGATGGAAGGTTTTTACGTTTCTCTGGTGCAATTTTCTTGGACTGCACTTCCTCATTGCTTCTTTGCCTTGTAGGAGCTTACTCGACGAGGGAGCACGGTTACCGGCGGGAGCCATTTGTTTATGTGAATGTAAGAAAGTAGTGTTTTGTGTTATGGTTAAACTATACTTGTATTATATATGTACATGCACATAGGTGAAAACTATTTATGTAGGTATATAATCAAATCTCTTTTTATAAGTATAATTACAAAATACGAAAGCAAACTCATATTCGTGTTTGTCTTGTATATCCGTTATTTTTGTTGAACTACCAAAAGTTCCCACAAACACGAATAGCAAGAAAAAAAGCTCAGAATATTGTGACGTAGAATGACACACTTTTATTGAGCAGAGAACCGTTAAGAATATTTGCCGTAAGAATTCACATTTGGATAAAGCGTAAATGACGCCGCCCGCCCGTTGACCTACATAGATTCATGTAGTCTAATTTAAACTTTGGGGCATTGACTCTTCAGATTTTTGGTGGTCAAAGGTGGTAATTACATGAACAGTTTTTGAGAGCGTTGAAGTTTTTTTTTTGCCGTGAACAGGTGTTTTTTACAAATGTTATTACGGTTTTATCAAATGAGACAATATAGGACACGAAAATAATTAATAATTTCTGAAAAGGGAAGGTAAGATGGACTTCGCATTTTTGTATAATTATTCTTATAAGTGTTTTTCCTGGTATTTTTAAGATCATTTTTTTTTAGGCAGGGTTCGCAAGATCCCAAGCACGGACTACAAGGTGGCTCATTGCGGATTTTTATAAAGAAGTTATTGTGACGGCAATGGCTCTCACTGAATGATTATATTATTTTTTTAGCAGCTAAACCGTTTTACACTCTCTGTGGGGGTAACGATTTACAATTTGAAATAAAAAATTAATTTTATATATGAATTTTATTAAAGGGGGAAAAAAACAACATAAAGTTCCTATGCACCAGTAACGAGCATACTGTAGGCAGTTACGTGCATTCTGGTGTTCCAGTAACGAGCATCCAAATTTTTATATTGAAACGTTATATTTTAAAGAGTTAATGTCCTTTTAAATTCAACAAAAATACACGATTAGCGGGAAAATTTGGAAAAAAAAGATTTAATTTTCATTACTATAATTTTTTATTTTGCTACATTAATATTATTTGTTATACTTATACCTAATATTAATTTTTTTTGTGTAGCTGTTTCACTTTCTTTGTTTGTCTTCAGTTTCTTTTTTAATAGATAGATAGAAGCAAAAAGAGTGAACATCACAGTCAAATTATCCTTGGCTTACCCATAATCTGTCTCGTAGACATTTTTGATTCTTAGAAAGGTTTAAATTACATTTAAAATATTTTATAATTAAGTGCTACAACGTATTATTTTACCTTGTGGTGCCTAGACCTTCCCACTTTTAGGACACATTTGGAAATTAGTGTCGTCGCCATTGAAAATCCTTTTTGGATCACTAAAAATATTGAACGCGTTTTTTTTTCTTCCAAATAACATTTTATTTGAGAAAACCATTCGCGGATACCTTTGCAGTCGAACTGGTGACAGCTTCCGGTGTCGTTATAGATAATTCTCAATTTTTCCGTAAAAAGGATTCATATAATTTTTTCCAGGTATATTGTCTTTAAAAGGATTGGCTCGAGCTTCATTATCGAGGAAGTTTTTCACAGCTACCTGGATATCTTCCTTTCTTCTAGAAAAACCTTTTTATGGTTACTTAGCAACCATTCTATAACTGTTTTCTCTTCTTTCCCTGTCAGAAATGCTGATGGCCCAAATGAAGACTGATGTGTGCGACCGTAATGTCTATTTTGCACGGTTCCTCGTGGAATATTATATTTTTTAGCTACAGTTTGAATTAAATTTCTATCATTAATTTTTTGCAACGCCCTTTGCAAGTCTTGTTCCGTAGAATTTTTTGTTCTTTTTGACATTATGTAACCTTTAAAATAAATAAAGTTTACAATTAATAGAAGTGATTGTTACTAATTCGTGAAGGTACTCTTTACTGGAACCAAGAAATTTCACATTTTTACCCAATAACGAGCATAGCGCTCGTTACTGGTTTTATGCCAATTTCAGTATCCAATACCGAGCACTGTTATGACATCAAATCTATACAGTTTTTTTTTAAAAAACTATTTATCAAAACAATTTTTACTTCCTTTAATAATGTAGATTTTATATTATTAATTAGCTTACACGTTTTAGTTGTTTTAAAAGTCTCGTTCACACACCTTATACCCTTCCTAAAATCTTTACTGTTAATACACTTTTTCAACTCAAACAACTGAATAACACTGTCCTTTTGATACAAAAGATATGCAAAATTCGAAAGGATATATCTAGCTGAATCTGAGACTATCAAGAATGGTCACAAATTTGCAGAAAAAACTAATTAATGCGACTAAAATGGAGAGAGTGCTCGTTACTAGATACTTTACCCTATAACAGTTTTTCTTAAAGATTACTACTGAGGATTTCGACTTATGTAGGAGGAGGAACATAATACCCATCAGATTTTCAAAAATATTTAGGGAGCGAAATTAATTCAAAGATCATTCTGATATTTATTCATTTTTATATACTTACATATATATGGCAATTTCGTTTTTGCTTCGGGGTTAATTCCTGCCCTTTGAAGAAACAAATACGTGTTTGAGTTTGCGCTGCTAGCCTTGAAGTCATGACACATTTGATTCTTGGTGCTAATTCTGTTAGCCCCTGCTCTAATGAGGGACAGCTCTAGCCCTACTAATACAACGTAATTATTGGCAATATATGAATCTCTAAATTCCCATTTTGAATTGTCGCATTTGTTTTGACGAAATCGATACAGATCTGAAATACGTTTTCAATTTTTGAATTTAATTTATAGTATTTTTTGCAGACGATAATAGCATTTTGCAACCAATGCTATATAGAAGTGCCAGCAATTAATCCGAATGGAGACATTTGCTTTTTATAAGGAGAATAATGTGAATTGAGTGATAATATGGAAACTTCATTGTAGGTTTCTAAAATTCAACCGCGCAAAAAGTCAATAATCACTGTCATCACATTTCCACTACTGTCAAAAAGGTTGTTATTTTCCTCAAAATACTCTATTTCCTCACGGTAATGCTCTAATAAATTAAAAGCTGCAAACATTGCCAGTTTTTTATTTCTCCTTATTGTTGTTGACATTTTGAATGACAGATTATAACACCAATAAACTCGAACACGGAGCTTAGCACTTGAAGTAAATGATACTTCGGTGCAGGAGTACGGTAACTCCAGTTGTCCCCGATGCTATGCTTTCGTGGCCTAAATGAAAAGCCGAATAATCGTTGGTGCGTCTGTTAGTTATCATGCTAGGATCCGATAGGAGGCGCCTTAACAACAAAATATTTACAGTCAATTCGCATGAAAATTATTTTACTTTGAAGTTCCTACAAATAAACTGTCAAAAAATTGAGACCCACGCATACGAGGTATTGCTGTTACTACTTATGAAGAAATATTTCCAGCAAATAGATTTGGTCGATTATACACTGTTCATCCGAGTCAACGCTACTGTTTTTATTTACGATTGCTATTAATAAATGTACGTAGACCAACGTCATACGAATATTTGAGAACAGTTAATCATCGATTATACACTACAAATTATGACGCTTGCCGAAAACTGCAATTGCTTGAAGGTGAAAATTTTGGGAAACAACACTTGACGATGCCGCACTTAGTTCTTCTTCATATTAAATTCGTGAATTATTCGGCATATTGTTGACAATATATTTTCCAACAAACTGAACTGAATTATTGGAAAAATATAAAGATTTAATGAGTGAAGATATACTGCACAGAATTCGAACAACAAATCAAGACGGCATATCTTCAGTTCGCACCAGAAATGTATAATGAAGAATTCATTATGATCAAAGATATTTGCATAGTCGTCTCGAATGAATCACTGATGAATTTGGAAATGTCTTCACCTATTCGAATCGACTAGCAGATGACTTAATTTAATTCTAACGATTTGGCTTCATTTGTTACGACAAATAAAGAGTTGTTGTCAAACGAACAAAAGGCCATTTATCATAGACATATGTTTGCGATTGCAGCAAAAGGAAGAGGTTTTGTCTATTCGGACGTACCAGATAGGATTGGTAAAACGTTTTTAATTTTGATCATCCTTGCCAAAGTTAGATCTCAAGGTAACATCGCATTAGTATAATTGCTTCATCTGGCATCGTTGCAGTTTTATTGAATGGTGGAAGAACAGCCCATTCGGTTTTAAAGGTAATATTAAATGTATTGACCCAGGGGCGGATTTGATCACTTGGCCGCCCTAGGCCTATGGAAGATTGCCGCCCCCTACTCCCTGTAAAACACGAAAAATTGAATGATCTATATCCAGTGAAGGGACCCCAGGCTAGAATTAGCGGAGTAGGCTGCCTCATAAATCGGAGTAGATTTGAAAAAAATGGAGTAGAATTAAAAATAACACTTTCCAACGAATTATTTTATTTAAAAAAACGAAAAAGTATAAAAATGTAATGAAATACCCACAACTACAAGAAAAAATCAAAAATCATTCAAACATTTTGCCGCCCCCTAAATCTGCCGCCCTAGGCCCGGGCCTACTCGGCCTATAGGGAAATCAGCCCCTGTATTGACCAATGAAAATGCAATATATATAAAATAAAAAAACACTAAGATATGGTTAAAGTACTGCAGAAATGTCACATTATTATCTGGGATGAATAAACATTTACTGGAAGCATTAAATCTAACAAAAAAAGATTTTAATAGCAACGAAAGATAATGTGGTGGTATCCTAATTTTATTTTCAGATAATTTCGGACAAACATTATCGGTTATTTCATATTCAACGTATGCGGATGAAATCGACATGTTCAAAATTATCTATTTTGTGGAAAACTGTCCATACAATACATTGCAACTCAGAATAAATATACGTGTTAAACTACAAAACGACTTATCCACTGAAGTATTTTCCAAACAATTGCTGAATATTAGTATTAGAAAAATTTATTATATTGTAAGTACACAATTAATTAAGTTACAACGTTGTTGATTCGAAGAATGCATTAATAGAAAGTTTATTTCAAAATATACGCGACAATTATCGTAACCGTCAATTAGGGCCCGCCGGACTGGGTCTTCAAACCGCCTCGGACAAATGACGACAAACCAGCTATTAAGGGTCTTCAAAAATGACTTTTTTATAAGAGGCAAACAACCCAAATTATTAGGCGCATTTCCTACTGAATCGACACAAGGAGAGGAAGGCAGTGTTTTCTATTTGCTAGTCATATTTACACTCGGTATACATGTGGCACAAATGAAAAAGAAATGCTAGATTCCATGCTAAATATCGAACCACTAATCATAAATAATAGATGAAATTAATTTCTTTTTCTAGAGATTACTAGATTTAATAAAAAAAATAGGGAGAAAAACTAGTACTGGTATAATACTAGATACCCTAGATAAATGCCCGTATGAAATTTCGTATGGTCAACCATCTGTGCAATTTTGATTTTTGAAGTGGTTTTTCACATATATTCGTCGGACAATAAAAATGATTTTAACCAATTTCATAGGATTTTATATTCTAAAGAATTTTTCATTACAATAAAAACGTCTAGGTCTGATCGTTTTCACCGGATATGTAAAAAATTTATATATGGCAAAAGCATGAAAGGGTTGCCTAATGTAGCCTATTTTTGAAATTATATTCACCATTTCTATGAAAATGCCGAGTACTAAATTGCAGTCTTCTAGATTCACGCGTTGTTAGGCAGTGTCCAAATATATAGTGAAAGTGGAATTTTCGTATGGCAACCCTATGAAGGAGTTACCCGATTGGTCCGATTTTCGAACTTAAATTTGCTCCTTTTTTTTAAGGTCCATGTGAAATTTCAGCTTCCTAAGTACACGAGTTCTGGAGTTATCATGTGGACAGACGAACAGATGGACGGACGGACAGACGGACGGACAGACGGACGGATATACATGCAAAAATCAAAATAAGTTTTAATATTGTATCCAATTTATTTTGGTCTACCATCATTATTTCTATGTGTTGCAAAAGGAATGACAAACCTAGTATATCCTATGATTTGATCTGGGGTATAAACAGGGTTTCTCTGTGGAACAGTTTTACTTGTGAAGCAGAGCCGTAACAAGAATGAGGCAAGTGAGGCTACACAGTAAAAAATTTGCGCAAATTGTTGCCACAAAGTTTAGGTATTTTTCGAAAAGAATTGGGAATATTCTCTAAAATGTAGGTTTTTTCCCCAAAATTTTAGGTAATATTCCCTAAATTTTAGGAGAAAATATCCAAGTTGTGTGGCAACAGTTTGTGCATTTTTTACAGTGTACTTACCACAGACGTTAAAACGTAGTTACCCTGCCGGTTAAAAAAAAGGCGAAAGAATAATATTAACAACATTTGCATTTGATAAATATAAATTCTTTTGAGTTTATTAAGATAAATGTTTTGTTCTCAATTTGAACTCACCTGCTTGACAAGGCTGAGGTTGGTGCATGATTCTGACATTGGAGAAATTTTTTGTTAATACTACAAAATTTACTGAAGATGTAGATATACCAACAAATGTTAAAGAAATAAGAACAAGAAAAAAGAAGCTACTTGAACTATTTGAAACAGAATATGAAGACCCCAGTATTACTAGAAAACAAAAGCTTCATCAGCAAATATATGAATCGATTGATGTGCTTTTATTTTAACTGACGTGTGGATACGAAATGTTGGACAAGTAACCGAAGATTTTGGATTTCCTTCCGACGATCTTCTTAGCGAAATGGACGCCGATAATCTAAGAGAAGCCGCTTTTGGATTAGCTTCAATCAATTCACGACTATAGCCCCTAAGAATCTCATCTAAAAGTTGAAATCGTACTCAGAATTTTCCGAAATTTCGACTGACGAGAGCTTCATGTGAACGAGGTTTCGGCAAATTGAAGTTAATAAAAAATTAACCTCCGATCTACAATGGGTCAAGAAAGATGGTCGAATGTTGCTGTTTTTATACACTAATTGAAATCTATTGGGTACACTAAGTTTGTCATTCCGCTTGTTACGCACAGAAATAACGATGGTAGAGGAAATTGGATTGGATACCCACGCATAATATTAAAAGGTAATTTCGATTTTTGCATTTTCATCTGTCCTTCCGTCTGTCTTATTTGTCTGTCAGTCCGCACGATAATTCGAGAGCGCGTGTACTTAGAGGACTGAAATTTTGCATACGGGCTTTGTAGAAAAAAAAAAAAATTTAAGTTCGAAAATGTAACAAATCGGGTAACTCCTTCGCAGGGTTGTCGTATAAATATTTCGTTTTTCGCGACATATTTGGACACTGCCTGAGAACGCATCAATCGAGAGAGCTGAAATTTTGTATACAGTCTTTTCATAAAAATTAATAGTAAACATAATTTTAAAAATTTTCTAAATCGCGGAACCCCTTCTTGGTGTTGCCATAAAATTTAGAATTTTTACGTGTACTGTGAAAATGATCAGTCCTACACATTTTTATTGTATGAAAAACCTCTTCAGAATACGCAATCCTATAAAATTGGTTATAATCATTTTTTTCTGTCCGACGAACTGTTCTAGAAATATATCCGCAAAACCACTTCAAAAGTCAAAATTGCCCAGAAATTTACATACGAAATTTCATACGCGCATTCATTTAGGGTAGAGCTGGCTAAAGCGTCGACCGCGTAACTATTCATATTTACCTATACATATATATTTATTTCATGTCGAGAGATGTGTACATATCAGGCGTACACATCTCTCGACATGAATAAAATATATATATATTTTTTTAATTCCAGTTCTTCGCTCTAAATATTTAAAAGTTAGACGATGAGGAATTTTTTTAAAAAAAGAATGATTTAGAATTGAAATGCCGTACGTCCAAATCCCTACAGTCCTGAACTAAGTTGAGATTTGAACTGCCACAAGACCTGGACGTGAGTTGTTTCAATCCTAACTGTTGATTTATTGTTTGAATAAGGGTACTTCAGTTAGATATGGACATGTGAGGTTTCTACACTACATTGACCTACTTCTATATAATTTATTTCGATTAAAAACAAAATTCAAAATATGGACATAGACACTTTCAATTGTAAACAATCAAATTATCATTTGGTAAGAGACGCAATGTTTCCGTAGTTTCCCTTAAACATTATAAATTCTTTTCTCATATGATTCTTAATCCTTTTTTGAAATGTTATGCCTTCTTCATTCCTACTAATGTAGAACCGGTATTCTCAGCAATTAACATTAATAAAACCAAAATAAGAAATGAATTCAACACCGACCGTACAGAATTCTTCATTCTTTTCGATATCTTTTCTAAATTTATTTTTCTTTTCATTCCAATTCAATGATGATATAAAAATGGAAGAAATATCAATAAGATTAAAGCAATTTTTGGATGTGGACCAAATACTAGTTGAAAATGAAATCCTTAACTTAAACTGCTATATATTTTTGAAATCAAGTACTTCGTTTCACAATAGTTATTGGAATTTACTTTGTGAAAAGAAAGATCCATGTTTATGGAGATGTACAGCATATTTAGCAATCTTTTTCGGTTCTATTTACATCTACGAAACAAAACTTTCTACCATGAATGCAATTAAAGCAAAACATCGTTCCCATTTGACAGATGACCATTTGCCAACATATTTACGAAAATATACAATAAGAGAACATATTGTGTTATTTTTAAACTAATTAGTTTGTGAGTAGAATTCTCTTATTAAAATAAATTGATATTGAATATGTATTAGCATCACACATATTTCTTTTAAATTTAAAACTGTTTTTGACTTTAAATTACTACTTTTCTTATGATCACTTAACAGATACGATCTTGGTATACCGCCGTCTATATTAAAAAAAAAAACATGTCGCTCGTAGCGATCAAAAGTTTGGCCACCCCTGATCTAGGGTATTATAAGAATAGGTTTTAGACAAATTATAGCAATTTTACTTGTTTCCATCTAAAGAGAAATGGCAAGTATTCTGAATTTCGAGAATATTGTAAACTAGTTCGCGGTGAAAAACAAAAAAACTAGAAAAGCCCATCTATAAAATCTTGCAAAAATTTCTATCGAACTGATCCGCTCCAATGTTTTTAAATGTACATTACTCGTAAAAAATGAAAATCAACTAATAATTTTGTGTGCAATAAATATTATTTACTATTGTTGCTCAACTCTGTTCAGTCAGCTAATGATACACCACGTCAGGATAGGTAAAATTAAATTAGGTTATGTTGACAATTTTATAGATCAGAGGCGCAAATTTATACGGTTCTTAGAGTCGGAAGGGCTCTGCGTAAAGGAACTGAGGAAAGATGTGAACTCTTAACTCCTTGTCCCTTACTCTTCGTTTTTGCAAAATTCACTTCAAATTCACTTACTTATATTATGGTCAAATATAGTAACAAAAAAAAAATACCACTGTTTCACCAAATGTGGAAAAAATCAGATTTTATCTAATATTTTCGTAGGGTTTTTCTAAAGTTATGCCAAACTTTCACTCTAGCAGTAATTTTAACAGTTTATTGTTAACAGTAATAAATATAGAGATTACTCTATAGGATTTTTTACCGGGTTAAACTTATATTTGTTCAAGAATGTTTTTAATTTGTTATTTCATCACACACCAAGATTTGAAACTTGTCACCCAAAATATAATGAGTTTGGGTGACAAGTTTCAAGTCTTGGTTTGACTCATCAACAGGTCCCAAATAGCGAAATTGAGTTACTTGAAAAACAAATGAAAAAATAGAACAAAGAAAAAAAATGAAAATAGAAAAAAAAATTTTTATTCAAAAATTTAAATTTTTTTTAAAAAACCAGATTCATTCGAATGAGTTGTGTGATTAAATAACAAATTAAAAACATTTTTTAGCTTTTCCTTTATACCAGAGAATCCAAAAAAAGTTCCTTCTGGAACAAATATAAGTTTAACCCGGTAAAAATCCTATTCAATTTCGAATTTGATTTAAAAGGATGAAAAAATAAATCACGGTAACGCAAAATACTGAATAGTGCACATGTCCATAAAAAAATATGGCATAATAAATAATTACTACAAGCCCAGAAAATACCTACACATAGGTACATCAAAGCTTTGAACGCTTTGTTGAACCCTTTTGATAAAAAAAAGCATCTTTCCATGGGTTTTTAGAAATAATGGCGATGTGATACTAAAAATAATGTCAAATGCTTTATAAAAAAGTGAATGATTTTGATGCCATGTGAAACACCAATTTTGCCATATATAATGATATCTTGGCATTACCCGTAACATACCTTGGCTCCGAGTCCTGTTTATAAATTTTTTCACAGACAAATATATATTGCGTGTCCACATGTTAGAAAACCATCAAACCTTTATCTTTGTGCACCTGATGGACTAACAAAAAATATTGTTATTGATTTAGCGTTGAGATAAATACAAAATAAATAAAGTTAAAGTTTCGTATTTAAATAATAAATGTTTATGATATGAAATAGATGTATTTATTCTTGACATATTTTGCATGAAATTATTGTAGTGAAAGTGAAAGCATTTTGAACTTTTATTTCCAATATTTAATTATAAAAATATTGATTTGAGATTTTCATTTATAATGACTTACCGGAATGAACAAAAGAACATCTGCTGGTCCAGCTAGTTTATGTATTAAGTTCATAGCTATATTATGAACAACAAAAAGTCCATTATATATTATAACAGTAAGTTTTTGAAATAAAATTTAAAAGTGTAAAAAAAGTATATGATAACATGGTAATTCAAAATACTGAATGAAAAAACATTGTTGTGATTGTAAATATTATAACAGTTATAGTGATGAAAATGTATAAGATATCAAGGTAATTCAAAATGCCAAATGAAAATAAAAACCTTGTAAATTTAATGTATATAATAATAACAGATCAAGGCGTCATTAAGAAAAGAATAGGCAATCAACCATATTATTTAAAATCCAAGATAACCAAATTTAGTATTAAAAGTAAACTTAAGGTCGAATTTTTATGTACAATATTATGCTTAGAAAAATAATATAGTCAGAATTGACAATTTTCGCTTGCCATTTAACAAATTATCCATTTTCCTAAACTTAAATACAAATCGTCGCCTGAATATTGGTTTGTCACATTCGCCAAATTTGATATTTTGAGTTAAGTACGGTTTTTTATATTATTAATTAAGTGGAATTAAATGCTTTTATCAGTTTTTTTCTAGGTTATATATGTTACGAGATAAATCATGTCATGTTTGCCCAATATCATATTTTGGCCAGGTATACCCCAAATCAAATTTACTTATACATGGGGCATGAATTACATTAAAAACTTTTAAATATTATAATATAATTATTGTAAAGTTGGATCGCTCCATGTGAGAGTGTTCTTACACGTATAGAAAATCAAAATCTTGGTTTGCTAAATGTAGTTGCGGCGAAATTTCCTTATAAAAATAGAATTCAGAAATTCAGTTCATATAAAGAAGTTAAGTTACCGCCATCCGTTATTAGTATAATGTTTTTATATCACACTGATGTAGTAAATATTAAATTAATAAAGTTAAAACTGTTTTTAATATATTGAAGAATATTGGACGAAATTCTATCTGACACAGATTCGAAGCCTGGTAAGTCTAAATTAGAATTGACGTGAACCTTTTAACGATTATTCATAGTATACTTTTTATATTCAAGATGAAATCATCATTTGGAACGTATAGAAATAATACTGGGAGAACCAAGTGATTTGGACACCAGCGGAAAATATTCAAAGCTATTTTGATTTTTATATGTCCGTCCGTCTGTCCATCCTCACGATAACTGAAGAACGCGTGTACTTAGAGAGTTGAAATTTTGCAGATGGGTCATTAAAAAAAATGTAAATTTAAGTTCGAAAATTGGACAAATCGGGTAACTGCTTCGTAGGGTTGCCATACAAAAAACTTGTTTTTCACTATATATTTGGGCACTGTCTGAGAGCTGAAATTTGGTACATGTTTTCATAGCAATAGTAAAAATAAAATTTCAATAATTAACTAAATTGAACAACCCTTTTTTGGTGTTGCCATACAAAACTTTGGTTTTTCACTATGTACTATTTGGAAACTGCCAGAGAACGGGTCAACGTAGAGATTTGTAAATTGGTTCAAGATGTTTTCATAGCAATTATAAATAAAATTTAGACGACGAATGCCGAAGTAGGAAATCTGGCAATGATTTGGCAAGCGCTGTAATGGTAATAAATTAAATAATTAGTATTATGATTATCCTGTAACAAGAAGATTAATCGTTTGGAACGACTTGTGTGTTCCTCAAAATAAGAGCAAAATTTTAACAACAGATTTGAAATATTTTTTGTTCAGATATCAGGGAGTGGAAGAAATTATTCAAAAAATTTGTGAGATATTGATATTTGATAGCCTCCATAGCTGCATCGACTAATTTATAAAGAATACTGAAATTGCAAGTATTGTGTCATTAATAAAACTTTTGAAAAATGTAAAATACAGTGGTGCAGAAATAGCTATCAAATTCAAAAAGATGGTTTCTTGCCATATTCACAAAAATTAGATTTATTAAATTACCAAAAGGTACCATTTTCAAATGTATGTGAGGATCCCAATTGGATTTTTAAAAGGGGAAAACATCAGACGCGCCTATTAAAAGGTAAGCCTCCGGTGGACCAGTAGGGATACCTACCATACAGCGAGGCAATTGTGCCTGTATATGACTGAGAAATGACAAGGGAACTGCTTAATGACAGCAGGACAAAGGTAGTAGGGGTCATTACGGGTCACTGGGCTATAGGAGACTATGCTAGAAGACTGTGTATAGCGGCGAACGATTTCTGCAGGAGCTGTAAGGACTCGGAGGAAATCGAATCCGTCTAACACGTGCGTGCTTTGCGAGTACCCCGCTTTGATGAATAAAAGAGGTAGGCTATTGGGAAGCTACTTCTTTTCAAGTCTGGGGCATATCCTGAGTTTTCTGAGAGAAGCAGGATGGATTTAGGTTAAAAGTCTTAGATATATCCTGAGTTTCCTAAGGAAAGGAAGATGGATCTGGGCCTTAAAAGGTTATTCCATGAGATCTAGGGGCACAACTAGAGGTGTAAGTGATGCAGGCTAATCATCTGGCGGCATCCCTCTTACCTAACCTAACCTACCATTTTCAAAAGTAAAAATTTGTATTTAAAAAAAAAACAAAAAAATGATAGCCTTTTAAGATACATTATAAAAGGTCGGCAGCACAGGCACAATTTATTTCGGAGTCAATTATTTTGATGACAGCTGGCAGAAATAAACTTGATACACCGAACAATTTATTTCAAAACATTGTAGCAAAATTTAGTGACACGCAAACTAAATGAAAATGAGAAAATGGAGAAAATTTTCCATTCTGCTATTTTCATATTTTTTTAAGACCTGTTGATGAGTCGAACCCATGATACAAAGATGACAAGGTATAGTCGATTCGAGAGGAATTTTTTGTGTTGCTACGTCATGAGGTGACTAAAGTCATTTCCAGAGAATTTGTTTTGAATTTTTCGTATTTTATTGATTGAAATACGTTTTGAATATATTAAAATATTTAACAAAAGATTAGTTTCTTCGTTTAAATCACTTCGGGAAAAGTAATTATGTGCTAGTGGGAAAGCAAAGAAATTTACAAATAGAAAATAGAATAGAAATTGAGACGAACAAATTTCTGACCTTTGTCGCCAAAAGAGGCAAGCAACCAATTGACAGATTCTCCGGCCATACATTGTTAATCTTTGTATCATGAGATCAAATGCCTGTGTGATAGAATTAATAAAAAAATTCCTTTTTATGTTTCGTTTTTACCAGAGAATCCCCTATTTAAAGAATTGTATATTTTCCCGAGTAAAAAAATAATAAAAATGTATTTTTGTTTAGAAAAAAACTAAAAAATATTCATGGCTAGATAAAGACATTGAAGTAATAAAATACTTTTTTAACTTTATTAGTAAATTGTTTTGCCCATATCATACAAGCAATACACTATTTGGACATCTAGTTTTGCCCCATTAACAATATAGGTTCAGGTTAATGAAATTTTATTCTATTGAAACAAAAATAATTCAAGATATAAATAGACGGAAAACAGCTGAGAGAATTTTTTTGTAATAAAGGTCTCAACTTTAACTGCATTTATCTCAAAATTACATTTTTGCATATGGGGCAAAACATTATTCAGGTGACGAAGTAGTAGAAAAAGTGTAGAAAGTAATTAGTAAATAGTAGATTTTAAAGATATTCGAAAAAATATCTAAGCTTTACAAAACAACTATTGAAAATAGCAGATTCTGATGGATAAATTATTGTTCCTGAATCACCAAAAAATTGTTAAATTCAACAATTTCGTAGTCGGATGTGAGAATCGCCGTATTTATATTCTACAAATTTTCCTTGAACCTTCGTGAATATTCCGTTCTCCGAGCCCAAAGTTTACTAAGATGTCACTAACCTAAAGTTATTTCTATTTCCAACAGATGTCGTTTGTTTCACTTTGTTGCACGTAACAATATATAATAGTCAAACGCAACTAAATACGAAAAAGTAGGAATGGACCGGTAGTTTTGTTTTAACGTGGTGCCATTTGAATGTTTGCTTGCATTGCAAAGTATTTAAGATATTATTCAAGTTTAGTGTTTTTTTTCTCTAAACCTGGAAAACATATTAAGTCGATAATTTTCAGTAATTCATATGCATATGAATGACCAATTATTACATATGCATATATATGTATGTATAAGTCCCACAAAACTGGGGACTCATACGAAATTTCACCAAATTGCAGCCAAGCTCAATAGCAGTAGCAAGCCGACAAATCAAAGAGGTATAACAACAAATTCAACGTGGGATATACGGCGACTTTGTCAAATTAACAACAAGGACAGAATCTGCATTACAGAAAATTGAAGGGAACCTGCATAGTAAGAGTGGTTAAAAAGGGGGAGATAAAGAGTCAAGATAACATTTTATATTTTAATAAATTGCAAGAGCATACAATTGTGCAAGCTTAAGTAAGGCAATGATTATTAAAAACAATTGTAAGAGAGTTCATTTGAACTGGTTTGAAGAAGATGCTGCCTTGTTGTCAGCCTAAGGTAAAAAAAAAAAAACAAAACCACTCATATATCCCTTCCTTGTTACTATTATCCTTCCTGTTCCTTCATTATCTTTACTTGAGACGATTCAGACTCCGAGATAATAGCTATATTTCATAATAATTACCCACCTAATATAAAATAAACTCTATAATCATTCAAACGATACCTGAGATGATCCTATCCTTGAGATGAAGATTCCTGCTAGGCGATATCCATCCAAGATGTGAAGCGTACCTGAGACGAAACGATCCTTGAGATGAAGATTCCTGTTAGACGATATTCATCCAAGATGTGAAGTGTACTTGAGATGAGACGAACCCTGAGATGAAGATTCCTACTATACCATATCCATCCAAGATGCAAAGCTAACCTGTGACGAAGCAAAGTTAGCTGATCCCTATTACTGATAACGACTACTACAGGATGACCGAGTTATAGAATATAAAATCTCAATCACCTAGATTGCGAAAAGCTACGGCCAACTCTACACACATGGCACCAATTTTAAGTTAGCAACTAGAAGAATATGCCATTTGGGCACTCTTCAAGCGAACAAGTACAGACTGTGACGTCTGTACTTGTTCGCAGCTAAACTTGAAGAGAACCACTTGAAGGTACCCCAAATGGTACGTTTCTTTTAGTTGCTAGCTTCGATTGGTGCTGCCATGTGTGTAGAGCTGGCCGTAGCTTTTCCCAATCTAGATGATTGAGAATTTATATTCTACATATATATATATATATATATATATATAAACATTTAAATAAAAAGAAATAATAAATTAATTCTAGTGTTTTACTAAAGTTACTATAGATAACAAATTATTAACTATTTATTAATTAAATATGACAAATGAATAGCGGAGCAGTTAACCATTAAATAATTACGTTATATCCAACCATTTAATTTTCATTACAATCTAAAATATAATTAAAAGTAACTATTTTATTTGTCGAGTCCATCAACATACAAACTAACTATTTCTCTAGTTAAAAACTAACCAAGGAACATAGTAGTCTTTATTTCAATCATAAAAATATTTGCAAAATAGTTGAATTTGACTATTTATTTTTTTGAGTGATGTTAAAATGTTTATAGGAACCGAGATAACTACTGTGATATCATATTGCCACATAAATCATATTTGTAGGTACATTTATATAGGAGAAGGAGAAGGCTCACTCATGAAACCAATACATTATACTGTGGTTGCTTGAACATGCCAATTATACACATGACGGGACTAGCGTCAAAAATTTTAATATTAGTGAAATTAATCCTGTATTCTTTTGGATTATAGCAATTAAACAAATAAAAAAGCTAGAATTGGTCTAATTGTAAGGCCAATTCTTATGATACCCTAGATAAATGCCTGTATGTAATTTTGTATGGTCACCTATATGTGAAAGTATGGCAAGTGCCACACCAGACTATTGATGTGCTGATGTGGTGATAGTGAAGTTTTAAAATAATTAGCAGCATGTATTGCGAGGACATCACATGAGTAAGTAATGCTACATCTACTTAAAGTAATCTGATATTTATTTCAAAATTGCAAGCACTTAAAGTGGAAGTCAGCAAAGAGGAAGAGCTTTAGCTGTTATTATTATTCATGAATGGAAGAAAAAAGCAAAATAAACGCAAATATTGGGTATATGGTGGGTTGTATATTAATATAGTCGGGATTTTTTAGTGGAATTTACATCTGAAGAAAACTAACTATCATTCATGATCAATAATAAAATTGAGCCATCATTCATGATAAACGCTAAAGTCCAACCATCATTCATGATAGGATCCAGGAGGCACCCAACGCGTTGAGTTATATTCCGTGTATGGAGGAAAGAAGCCATGCTAATGTAAATTGTAAATTTGAGCTTCAAAAATTTATTGGAAAAAGCGCTTCGTATTGGCATAAATCTAATACTCTTCAGTATGGAGTAACATTTAATAAAAAATTCCATAAGAAAAAACACCATCTTTTCGAATTTACGACGAAATTTCTCGCCAAGCCTTTTCAAATTTATCCCTTTTGAGCATAAGTTGATTCCCACAGACACATTCGTTTTTCAACACTGCACTAATTTTGAAAGAAATTTTCGTTTACTCATTTTTCATATTTTGAACTACCCCGACTTAAATGTTAGTAAAAATCAGAAACATGTAAATCACAAATCAGGGAAATAATAAATAATGATTTGAGAGTGTAAGGATCCGACAAGACATTAAAGACCGTCTTAATAAAATCTAATTTGCGTTGGAAATCATCATTGAATGATTACTTTTTTTCTTTTCATTTCTATCTGAGAGAACAGAGTAATCGGCCGAGAACTATTCTACGAATTTATTTAAAGAAACTATGAAAAGATGAACTATTTAATATGTCTCTACGTATACTTGAAAGAAAACTTCCCATTGCAAGAGAATAATACATCTGTGTAAAGAAAGTGAATTAAATGATCTACGACAGAGTAATATAACTAAAAGGAGTGTTTGGATGCTTAGAGGACGTAAACAATTGTGGCATGTTCCAGCACGTACCTATTACACATATATTTTAATTGATAGAGATCAAGTCGGTAGAGATGCTTTAATATATATCCTTATTGTACCCATACGTACCATAGTCTCTTGTGCCAACATTATTTCAATAATATTGTACCTAGGTTTCGTATGATATCATCCTTTTAATCCACCCACACAACACTTACATAGATAATATTATCGTCGAATTTAATCAACTTCGTATCAAATCGCCTTGAAAAGTAATCCTTTTCGCAAAGAAAAAATTACCTGCACATGGTACACCTACTTATTGGTTTTTCGAAATTATTTGAAATTTTTATTTATGTTATCTTTTGGGCGAAAGTGGGAAACTAAAACTGTTTTCCCGATTAAAAGTTTTCTTTTTTTTTTATTCCGATCGCCTCTCTAATTATTCTAGGAGTGTGAGACTCTTCTGTACATAGAACTCTCTCTTTATCAAAACGAACATAATTTGGTTCATTGTCCACATTAAATGGTTACAAATTGCCGATTTTTTATTGGATCCGTTTCTTATTGCTTTGAAAAATAATACAATATTATTTTTTTTTTTTATAAAAGGAACTTTTTGATATAATTTTCTCTGAAACATTAAACTTTCTTTTTAAAATACTACAGACCATGTCTCTGTGCAGGTGCGACTCGATCTAGCATTCAACATTCAAATGGGGCGATGGAGGAGGGGGGGCAACTTAAATTGAAAAAAAAGCATCCAGCGCCGTAAGTTTAGCCACCGCAGTACTGCAGTACTAGGAAGGTTTCCGCAATAAGCGGTGTGGATGATGTGTCATTTTATAATATATTTTTTTTTACAAAAAGTCATTTTTTAATAGAATAGTAATTTAGGGTACACTGACATATATAATATGGTCTCCTCGATATGCTATTTCATGGCGGTACAACATGGGGGTACAATTTTTTATGTCAAAAAGAGCTCTTACGTCGGTGCCCCCCCTTCCCACCACTGCCTCTGTGATAATCGGAACCAGTTATGATTTTTTTAAATATAACTCAGCAGACCAAAATTCTAAACTAAACTAATGGAACTCTTATTTCATAATTACTCAATTTTTAGGAAAAGAAGAACGGAATTGGTGTTGCTCAGGTTGAAATCTATTTTATTTCCTATGGAAGGACCCATATGCCGAAAATTACTTTACGGCAGTTTTTATTTGTATTTACCCAAAACTACATTGTACCTACCCAGTGAAATGGAATCATACCATCATTCAAACGGGATGCCTATTTTGGAAGATATGATGCATATGCCTCTGAATTGGACACTTTATAGTTATATTCGAACAGCTGTGGAATGAGCAGTTCAACCTTTTTCGTTTGTTTGCCTGTAGCTTCCTTGGAAGGAACACGGAAGCATCCTCTTATTGGATACTTTATAGGAAATTTGAATAGGCATGTCCTTAGGAGAAAGCAATGGAAGCTTTTGCATGTGTGTGGAAAATGGAAGTAAAATGGATTCGACATCCATGCATATTAAAAAGAAGTTCTATTTTTGCATATGAATTATGAATTATTTAAAAAGTTCTTTCCAACAAGCTTCTTCCGGGATCAATTGGGAATGGATCATAAATTGTTGAGCTTTTTGATCTTCTTGCAATAAACTGCTTCCACAAATGTTCACGTGGAAGGCCTCACCATATTTCTTGTTGGGTTTAAGCTAATATTTATATGTTAGAAATATCACAACACAACGCACTCTCACTCTTCAATTTGGAGCCAAAAGACTGCCTTGACTGTATATTTTGCAAAAGACTATAAAAATGATATACAAATTAGCAAGGTTGTGGCGAGAGAAAGATATGAAGCTAATAAGAAATCCGGAAGAGGTAAAGGATATCGAAATGATGACCCTTCATTTAATTTAAGTAGCAATTGATATAATGAATTCTAAAACTTAAGTAAATGGATCACAAAATTCCTTCGATTTGGATCAAAGGGACGAACGACCACATTACATAGATAGAAATATATAATTAGCGGAGAGGTAATTTATTTTAAATCATATTTGAGCATGAGTATGTACATGTAAGTATATTAATTCTTAGGATAGTAATACTAGAGTGATGATTGAGGTTCTTATAGTTAAGAAGACATGTAAATAAGAAATTGCTTAATGTAATAGAAAAAGAATACTTAGTTAGAACTAGGCCGTCACAAATATATGAACAGTATGTAGAACTATCCGCTATGAAAAGTTGCTTCAAACAGAGATAAAACTGAGAAATGAAAGAGAAACTACTGCAAGTATAGTTAATGTGAGAAAAGAAGTACTTGAATTGGAAATTGAATTGAAAAGATATACTTGAATAAATCACGGGGTGGATGTGTAGTACTATACTAGTAGTTATATTGTATGTAATATAATAAACGTAATATCAATACCATGTAATATCTTCAATGTTTTCAAATTTTATTTAAATAAATAACACAAAATTGCTTTCTTCTACTCTTAATTAAAAAATGCATTTTATAACATAATATAATATACAGGGCCTGAGAGAGCTTAGAATTTGCCCAGACCAACCAGAAAAATGGAGCTCCATTTCATATTAAAATCATAAAAATATGTCAGCTAAATAATTAAACATAGAAAAGGTGTTTTGTAAATATTTATGAATTTTAAATAAATAAAATCTTAAATCTTATTTGCAGTAACATTTTTCACAATATATTGCTTTATAACCTTAATAACTGGACTGAGTGGGGAATGAAAGGAATTACATCATTTTAAAAATGTCAGAATTTATATGAAGCATTGATAATACCTTTAACCTTTCTTAAGCTATTGCCGATCTATTAAAATTCTTCATTCTTTTTAAAACACTAAAGCTCCTGCTTACGGAAGCAACCGAAGCGCTCAAAAATATTCTAAGTGCTACAAACAAATTTGGAAACAATTCAATAAAATTTGTTTCTGGTTAGTTCTGTAGCAAATTTACTGAAGTTAATTCTTAATTAAATTTGGTTGACTAAATCTGCTTCATAAAAATCAATTTGTCGCATATGTTATATGAAGTTTCCTTTGAATATTTCTGTTGTAATATATGCGTTGAGGTTTTTATTTCCTCCTCACTTAAATCGTCGAAAATTCATAGGATTTTAAATAAATTATATAGATTTCAATTAAAGATTCAAAACGGCTTCCAACTCTTGTTAGAATGACTTGACTGTTCTTTCATGAATTCGGTTAGATGTGCTCTCACACTAGAAATCTTGAGATCAACACAAACATTGGAGAATAATTCACTACATACAAATCAAGCTCACCCTTTTGCAAATCAAGTTCATTTTTTTGCAAATCAAATACTTTTACATACATGTTATTTTTACAACAAGTAAAAAAGCTAGAATTGGTCTAATACCAATTCTTATGATATCCTAGATAAATGTTCGTATGAAATTTCGTATGATCACCCATCTGTGCAATTTTGATTTCTGTAGTGGTTTTTCACATATACGAGTATTTCTAGAACTGTTCGTTGGACAGATAGAATGATTCTAACAAATTTTATACGATCTCATATTCTGAAGAAGTTTTAAGTACAAAAAAATTTCTAAAACTGATAGTTTTCACAGAATACGTAAAAAACTCAAATTATTATATGGCAACACCAAGAAGTGGTTACCCAATTTAGTCCATTTTTGAAATTTTGTTTGCTATTACTATGAAAACACCATCTAGTAAATTTTACCTGTCTATGTCAACGTGTTCTCCGGCAGTGTCGAAATATATAGTAAAAAGCAAAACTTTTGTATGGCAACCCCACGAACGAGTTGCCGATTTGTCTCATTTTCGAAATAGATTTTACTTTTTTTTTCAAAGTCCATGTAGAAAATGTTAGCTATCTAAGTATACGCATTCTCGAGCTATCTTGCGCACAGGCAGATAGACAGACGGACTGCCGGACATGCAAAAATCAAAATAACTTGTAATATTATGCGTGGGTGTCCAATCGATTTTTCTCTACCATCATTATGTCTGTGCATTACAAACGGACTGACAATCTTAGTAAATGCTATAGATTTCGTCTAGGGTATAAATATAGGTTGAAAAGCTCTGTTTTTATCAAGAATAGCCACCAGTGCCGCTATTTGTGAGCGGAGATTTTTCAAGTTAAAATTTATTAATAATTATATTCGCTCCACAAAAAGTAATTGAAGATTGTGAAATCTAGCGATACTTTCCATAGAAAAACAACAAACAGATAGGCAATGTCATTCAAGACTTTTATAATAAAGAAGCAAGAAAAATAAATATAAAACAGGCTTACAGGCAAAAGGAAAATGTTTTTATCTCTCTCTGTTTTGTTTGATTTAAAAAGAGCGCCAAATTGGGGACCGCACCATGTAGCAAAAACTCTCGGTACGACACTGTAGGAGACTGAATTGTCAATGCGTTTAGTCACAACACCTATAATTTCTAGCAATATTGCAAAATTCATTTCGAGTTTTCCGAATTCCCCAAGTCCTAAGTTAGGGAAACTTAATAAAATGTAGCCGAAGTTGCCCTATGCTTTTGAGAACACTTAGTGATTATTCTAGGAACTGTAAAGACATTCATTCTACCAAATTAGAAATACTTGATTTCCAGTGGTATAAAATAGTTATGTTAGCAAAGTCTAATTTATTCCTGAGACACAATTATACCAATAACTCTGTGAAATGTTTACACCGTCACAACGCAATTATTCCTATAACTCTGTGAAAGGAAAGTTTACACCGTCACACAATCAAAAACTAATACCTTTTCGACGGACATTCCAACGTTTCATCTAAAAATGCTAATAAGTTCAGTACAGTATCCCTTTTCAGATTAAATCCTTTGTAAAAAGATATAGTTTATCCATTGGGTGGAAAAAACTAATCCTTTGGCATACTTGACGAGGAATATGAACTACTATTAATTCTAATACGTCTAAGTGGTCTAAATAAAATAAGTAAAAAATGAGTTTTCAAACAAAACTGAACCAAGCCGCATGAAAAAGTAGAAAATAAACTTTTCTTCACACACAGAGGTGGACTCAGATTTTTTGATTGGGACATTCCTCTTGAATATTCTTTCTCTTCATGTATCCAATCACTTATTACCTCTGATTGATCATACTGACATATATCGGTGATTGTCAGCGAATAAAATCTCAGTCCACCTCTGTGTGTGAAGAAAAGTTTATTTTCTACTTTTTCATGCGGCTTGGCCTCAGTTTTGCTTGAAAACTCGTTTTTTACTTATTTTATTTTGTGCCTTTTTCACGTTAACTAAATTGTTATTACGTGCTGCATGGAGATATTTTAAAACAATTTTTAAGTCATGTTTGGTGCCGATCCGAAAACAAAAATTTTTCGAGTATCAAATCGTTTAAGTACTGCACCGGTTTTCTGAAAATAAAATTTTGTTTTAAACATCGCTTTTTAGCTGTATTCCAACTTGATCCAATATAACATGAATTTTCCCGATTTTCCACAGACTTTTCCTATTACTATGAATTTTTTTTAAAAATTTACATGAATTTTCCTCGATTTTTCATGCAACAATCATGAAGTTGAAGAGAAAGTATTGATGCCAGTAGGACGGAAAAAAATGATTCCGCATAGCTTATAAAACTTTTTTGTCGGAAAATTTTACGGAAAAGTCGGAAAATTCCGGAAATTTTCGGAAAATTTTCCAGAAAAATTGGAAAAGTCTGCATTTTTCCTGAAACAGATTTATCACTAATCATATCGATGAAAATTTGTCCGATGATTTTCCAGCTTTTCCGGGTTTTGCACGGAGTTTTCCACAAAACCAACTTTATGCAATTCATGTCGCTCTACAACTTTGTCTTAGGTTGCAAAACGCTCAAACGGTTCCTTGGTCTGAAAAACTCCGGAAAAGCGTTTTACATGAATTTTCCTCGATTTTTTCTGCATGTTTTTACCATTGTCGGAGAAAAAGTAATGATGCCAGTTGATAAAGAACTTAATCCTGTATAATTTAGAAAACTTTTTTACCGGAAAATTTTCCGGAAAAGTCGGAAAATTCCGGAATTTTTTTCGGAATAATCGGAAAACTCTGCATTTTTCCTGAAACGGATTTATCACTAATCAAATTTGTACCAAATTTTCAAATGATTTTCCCGATTTTCCGGGTTTTCCATGGATATTTCCGGTTCAAATTTTGATAGATTCAATCGTCACGCGACATGAACCTGCGTTCCAAATGTCAGCTCGCTATGATGACGAAAAGTGGGTTTACGAGAGTGTCGAATATAGTAAAAACGAAATATATAAATAGACAGATAAATTCGTGTACGAGTTAAAGGGAACGGCCTCAAAAAAATTGTCCCAATCCATATCTTTGTATGAAAATGTATTCACTTCTGAAAATATAAGTAAACATACTGCAATTACCCAGTTTGTATAACTTAACTAAAGTGGGAAACACATTGTTGCGCTGTAGCTCGTATCTGGCGCTATAGCTCCACCTACCAAAATTTGAAAGCATGGAAAGTCTATGATGGCGTTCCAATGTGTAACTGGCGCTAGTTCTGTAGCTCATTTTGACATCTGACATTTTAGTATTTGCCCAGTGAAGTGATTGATTTATATATGTATTTAAATTTTTTTTTTTTTATAAAATCCTTAACTCTTGCTCTGTCAATATTATTGTAAGTTAAAAGGCGCAATTACACTACACACGCTAAAAAGGCTATTAGTACTTCTACTGGCCCGTGCCATTGGCTACAAGCAACACAATTGTATCCAATATTAGCTACATGGGCCGCGTCAGTGCAAGCTACAGCACCCGCTACTGCGCTAGCTACGAGCTACAGCTTCACATTGTGTTCCAGCCTTTAAGTCACAGTGACCTATTACTTTGAGTAAGTAAAACCTAGAAGAAATTAAGTGGCACTTTAAGCTTGGGGCAACTCTTTTCAAGCTTACGTAAAACTTACACTTTAAGTATAGTTGGTGCAAATGGACTTTAATGTGTATACTGATCAGCGTTTGATGATTTTGCAATTTTCATGATTCTCTTGATAGAATTATTAAATCACAAGGGTTCGATCGCAATTAGAGTAGTATTTTTCCTCAGTACGAAAATAAACCTTGCTATAATAAAATGTTATGGCAATTTTTTGTTTCAATGGGTATACAAACATATTCCAAAGAATATTTATTTTCCACTAATTTTTTAATCAATTAAAATTCCCGTTGATATGTAGATATGTTGGAATTTTCAAATAAAAAAATAATTTGTCAACCAAACCTATAGCTAGTCAGTAGATTAGGATGTAAATCTATTGTCGGGATCTTCTATATGCATCGTTGCTATTCATTCTAAAAAAAAAAGAAGTTTACACAGCTTGAGGTTATAGTAAAAAAAAGAAAAACTAAAATTTTTGCACCATGATTTGCAAATAATTTTCCAAAAAACCTGTTTTACTCAATTTAATCACTCTAAAGTGCTGTTAAATTTTCCCTATCCAAGAAATGAGTTAATCCTTTAATAAATAGCGACACAAGTTAGGATAAGGCATGACAACATTTCTTTGCCAGGAGGCACACAAGCCGACATTTTTTTCTCAGTTCTTTCAGTTTTTCTATCCTTTCAGTCAAATCAAGAAAATGTTTTTCTTTGTTGTTTAAATAAATATTACGGGCCCCGCCTTCGGAGTTCATTGTATTCAAACATAATCTGCTAAAAAGGTAGTTTTCTAGTATTTTCGTTTTTTTTTGTTTTTTTTTATTGAAAATGAAAACTACTTTTTGAAGATTACATAGTAGATAATGCATGTAGTTGCTGAATAAAAATTGATGTGATTTGTTGGATATCTTTATATAAATTTTAACTTCATTACATACTGTGTGGACAGCAAAAAAGTTAAAGGTCAAAATCTTACTCAAATGCAAAATTGAGTTCCATGACGAACTAGCAAGCACAATTTGCCCTCATCTTAAATAAATACAGACAGGCAAACAGTTGCTTCTTAGTCGAAAGGACATGCTTTTATTATTTCCGGGCAGACGGATCCTGCCCAATAAAATAACGGAGGGCCGCTAGCGTTACCTTTTTTTTTTGTAAGAAATTGCTGAACCTACATATGTACATTTCGGTAAACACAGATGCAGCAAAGTTTTGAAAATTGTGGAACTGAAGTAAACATGATTTTTTATACAACATAACTTTTGTAATTATTTCTACATACCTATAACTATAATGTAATATAAAAGTGAAAATTAGAAAAAAATTCTTTATTCTGAGGGATAGAAGCACAAAAAAATTCAATTCCGATCGATTGTGGCACGTGGCTTTAAACTTCTTTTCTGCTTGAATTATGTAGTTTGATGAAGCAAGGGTTAAAGGGAATTAATGGACATTTTATGATGAATATTTAGAAATATCGTCACTTGTCTGGAAGGGATCTTCATAAATTCAGTTCTTTCGAAGGTTTTTTCAATCGTCAAAGTTAAGTTCACTTGTGGGTATTGTGATATGCTAATGATTTTTTTTTTTTTTTTTTTTATAAGAATAAGATGATTACAATATATTAGCTTTATCTTAATATTTTTTCCGTTGAATACTTTTGATGAGTAAATAAGAACAAAAAATAATTTACTAGTAACGTAACACAATTGTTTACATTAGAATATGTAAGACATATAAATATAAATTTACACTTATGCTTAATTTGTCTTAAATTTATACTAAGACAAATTAAGCATAAGTGTAAATTTATATGTTTTGTTTTTTATTACATTTGCATTGATGATATTTGGTATATTAGTTAATTAGATTGTGTAATGACTATTATGTTTTGTTCCTAGAACTTGGGAGTTTTTATTTTTATTACTGGAAATTTAAGGAAAAGGGTTGTATTATTGTTTTGCACAAGAAATGTAATTTCAGAATCTCTCTTCTCTTGCAAACCAACGACTCCTTAATATTTTCTAATTTCAGTTTGTTCTTGTTCATTGTAGAAGTCTGTTGTGCACTCTGCTGTGAGTGTCTTTAATTACTGTTTTTTTTTTTTTAGATTTTTAGTACATATTTCGATTCATTCTCCAATAAGGTATAGATTTTGATTTTTGTTTTAGTATAATTCATTCATAATTTAAAGAGAAATTGTAAGAATTTCACAGTTTTAGTGAATTCTAAATTTTTTGACAATGTTTTAGTTGCTCTAGCGTTTAACTTAGAATGGGTGGTTTGATATACTTTGAATTTGTTTGTCTTGTCCCGTTCATTCAAATAAAACAAGAGCAAAGAAATCTCATTTGCCAAAGGTAATCTAGTCAAAAATATTATAACGTTCTGCAGGTTATGTCAAGAAACTGCGGTAAAGAAAAAAACGCCCGTCAGTAACTTACATCAGCACCTCCGCCAAGCTTTTTATGTCCTTTCCCAGTCTCTTTCTTATCAGGCTATGTATCGTAGGGTATCTCCACTGAGCTATGCTTAATAATACAGAAGAAGTGAAGTAGCATGTTCTCATAATATTTCTAAGACCTGCTTTCTACGTTATTTAAAGGAACATAATAATTCAAAGGAGGTTGATTTTAACTATAGTTACAAAAATATTTGACGACATGGATAAAAATCTTCTTATAAGCTATTCAAAAAAGGTTTCAAGGCACTATTACTGTATTTCACGGAGATAATCAAAAACGTTTTGCATTCCAATTTAGTAAGGCATGTGAGAAATAATTTTTAATATGTTTCCTTCAATATCATAAAGATCTATCGATATAAAACATGATTTAAGAAGTCTATCAAGAGCAACCAAGTTTAATAAATTTTATTTTTTTGCTAATTTACAAGACCGCATAAGTCGATATCAAATAACACCCGAGTTTAGATGAGGCGAGTAATTTGACTGTCTAATTCATCCTAGAGTTCTAGCACATAAACGTGAGAAGCAGATTTGAGGTATGATCTCTGGAGAAGGGAGTATCAACGCCATTATGTCATGCGCTATTAGTGCAATTGGAAACCACGTACCACCCATGTTAATATTCCCCGAATTTATTTTTTGATAATTTATGCTAAGGGTAGTGTAAATTCTTCTCGTTGGTTAAATGAAATATTGTTACACAAATACCTACCTCCAGAATTTCATCTACTATGTTAAATATAAACACAAAACACAACATCCAAATATAGCTGCTGAAAATGATCTCGACTTAATTTTGAGCCAACGAATTCATAAGTCAAGGCCGCAGTGTTGCTGGAAATGAATAGACCCTTCCAAAAAACTGATACTAATTAACTATTATGTAGTACAAGAAGCGCAAATGATCAATATTTATACTCCAGTAATAATAGCTGATCTAAAAATTATTATTATAGATTTCTAGAAGTTGAGTCCATCTTAATTACCAGCCCATAGACTATGCGTCTACTTACCAAACAATTGTAATAATAGGTAAGAATTTCTTGGCATCTAACTAGTACATTCTCAAGTAAATATGTCTGTAGTCTATGCAACCCCTGAACATTCAGGGATTGCTTCCATTTATATTATATTGCGCCATCTCACACGGGTATTCCTGATGCAATATTCAAACAGATTTCCTGAGGAAGGGGTGAGAAGAAGCAGGGAGATATCTCTACAATTTGGAGAGATATCTCTTTGCTTCTTCTCTCACCTCTTTCACAGAAAACCTGTTTGCTGCATACTGCATCAGGAATACTCGTGTGGGATGGCCTATTGGGAGTAATATTGTACCAATTGATACGTTTTTAAACTAACAAAAACAAAAGAAAAAACGTTCACTATAAGTAAGTTGTGGGAAGTCTACAAATCTATCAAACTAGGATCATCACTTGTCATTTAGAAAAATTGATAACTCGGATTGGACTATCCTACAGGAGTATTCCTAATGCAATATGCAAACAGAACAGGTTTTCTGAGGAATAAGTGAGACGAACAAAACAAAAATCTCTACCCTTTGGAGAGATATCTCTTTGCTTCTTCTCTCCCCTAGAAAACCGTGTGGAATGGCCCATTGAGATTATTTTCCTCCTTAATATTCGACAGACTATTTTACCATTTTGGCACTTTTCGTTGAAGACAAGCCACTTGAGCATTTGGTCTGCCGACAATACCTACAAAATTTATTGAGATGCGAACAAATAACAAAAAGGTTTTCCATCAATAGAGGCATAATATTGTGATAAATATTTTTAACTGTACATATAACTTAAAATTACGTTTAATATGCACATTAATAGCACTCACCACCTCATCATAAATTTGTAATACAATGGGAATAATTTGCTTGAAAAATATTGAACGGAGAACTCTTTTATACTAAATAATCATGCCAGATTGGAGTTGTAACTAATGTCATGTAAAAGTGGAATTGAATCCTTGAAGTCCCGGTCTATTATAACCTTTAAAAATTGAAAAAAAATTAAAATTTCATCTCTTTTTGAGTTTTTCTGTCAAAAATAGTGTGATTTTGTTGGACCACGCGTAATTGTTACGGAGTCAAACATATTTGAAAAATTATGTTATTTCGAAAAATTACTATCGTATTATGTAAAACATAATTCTCAAACAGATGAGGAGAACATTGCAATTTCGCGGATGGTGGAAATGGTGAGCGGTGCTCAAAAAAAATAATTTATAAATTTTAAAGAGCTTCAAATGTGAACATTTTTAAAACACTCTCCATTGAGCGCGTTCTGGTAGGATTGATTTGAAAATGATTTGTTTCACGCCATTTCAACTTTCAGAACCTAAATATATGGGTATTTTAACTTTTTATACATGACTCGGGTGGTAGCACCGGATTGAAAAAGTAATGCTCTTTTTTTCTGTATTGATTTTGTACTGGATACAATATGTGAATAAATGGTTGTCCGTAAGGCGGCTCGGCATTGATTGTAAAAAAATTGTTTTCAATTAATATACATCTTTCTTTCTTTCTTTGATCGATTTTAGCTATTTGAAATGAAAAAACCAATATTTTTAAGGAAAATGCAAAAACGAACTAAAAATTGGCATTTTCCGAATTTTTAATGGTCTTCCCCACAATAATTGGGCGTGTAAACATCTTTAAAAGTTTTGTATTTACAAATACAAAAATAAAGTAAAGTTATATACTGAAAGCTTTACTAATTCAAGATAGAAAATCCCAAAATTCATCATCCCAATTTGATAAATGAGATCTTTAGAATTCTCATAATGGTCAGCACAATTTCATTCAAAGCAATCATTTCACAAATCTCGGCTGCAAAAGAGAGTTTACTGAAATGGGTGCAAACAAAGTGAAACTCCACTGGAAAGAAAATGATGACTGCAGTTAGTGAAAGTTATTTTTAAGATATCGTTTGATTGGAATTTTCGATGCGAGGCATGCGTCGTGTGTGACGGGTTGGAAAAAAGATATACTGTCAGATGAAAAGCGTTAATGTTTGAAATATATCAACTTCAACTTCAATCTTGTCTTATAAATTAGTTCGTACCTTTCCACTGTCTCATTCACATTTTCATAAAATTTAATAATTTTCCGGCCGAATTAAAATAAAATACTAAAACAAAACAGGCAAAAGAATAATCTCCCAACTTTGAGGTTAAATTGAACGCACTTGCGATAAAAAGTAGAAATTCGCCTAATTCTTATACCATACGAGCATCGCGTGCGGTAGAAATGCAACACTCCCTATACCATATATAAAAAGCATAGATAGATTCGTTGAAAATATTCACTTCAGAAAAACAACTCCAGAAAAGAGCTTCCAAACTGCTAAAATTGAGCAGAGGGAACAAGGATTAATAGGGGCTGCTAATAGCATACTGCCAGATGAATAAGCATTTGAACACAATTGAAATTAGTTCAGACAATATGTGCTGACTATAGTCTGTGGTAGGTGATCAGAGATAACCAGACTGATGAGACCTCTCTGATCGCTGGGTCGAAAAGTTCGATATTTTTTTTGTATCTCAATAAATTTTGTAAATTCATTTGGAAAAAGATTTTTTTTTTTGCAATGAATTTCAGTCTAATAAAGACGATAAATTTCCAGTTTATAGTCTACAGTAACTTTGACTTGACTTCAACTGTGTTAACTTCACAGGTGGTGGGGAGGGGGGATATCTTATTTGGTTGAACTTGAAACTACCACAATAAATGCAGTTACAGCAGGAGTGAATGCAACTTCAACTTCTACTTTGGAAAACTTCAAAGTTGCTGCAAAATTTATTGTACCGACATGGCCATCTTTAGCCAAGTCAGGGCCCTGGGCACATTAGGATATGGTGGCAACCACCGTCAATTCCATTAGGCTCTAATGTTAATGCGCTCATGAAGTGACGTGACAGTAACGTGACTTTTTGGTTCCTCCGGCTAGATACTTTTGGGTGACGAAACTATGACCGCGCCTTCACGTTTATATGAATGTGTATGCACTGATAACATTTTTTTCGTTGATTGACTGCCATTGTTGGCAGATGCTGTAATCGTAATGCTATAATGCTAGGAAAAAGCTTATGTCTCTTTTTTTAAATGTCTGCTGTAACGAAAGTGTGAGAAGAAGACATAAATAATGAAGCATTAATACAAGAAGTACAAATGAGACCACCCGTATACAACAAAAACAAAACTTTTAAGGAATACTCTGGTAGCAATTTGAAGATAAAAATGTTGGGAGAAATATCTATGAAAGTGTTTATAGATTTTAGAGTTATAGCAAGTCGATCGCATAATGGTACTTTGAGAAGTTATAGCAGATCTTCAGATCTGTAGTAAATCATCAAATCTTTATATCCCTGCGACAAAAGTACATATCACAGCTGCCCCCTCGAAATTTATATTGATGAATAAACTAGCCCACGGTAACAGGACGGTTACAGTGACCAAGAAGTTTTATGACCAAAACTCTCCAGTAGGCGTTAGGCCCAACATGAACCAACAGTATAAAACTTTTCGCTGTTAACAAAATAAATTGAGTTTGGCTACTGAAAGTACCTATACCATGAAAATATGCCGGAAATTAAAAAATTACTGGGGCTGTAAATACAGTTACTATACGTTACTTTGTATGAAAATTTGTTGCGATGTATATAATAAAATAAATCCCACGGTCGACTTTCAGTAGCCAAACTCTAACAGCTGTACTAGATTATAATTGGTTGAAAAATTGGTCATTGGTTAGTCTACGATCGCAATAGCTGGATGCCCCATGTATGGCGGGCCCTGGGCACGTGCATTGTATATTAAGTGAATTGTAGGAAAAATAAGAAAAACCAACGGTTTTTAACCTGTCATTTTTTAATTGGCGTTAATTCCGACTGTGTTAATACAAACTCTCGCAAAAATTACGACAGTTTATATTAAAATAATGGGATAAAAATTAGTAAACAAAATACGTGATCCATAGCGCATGGTCAAAATTGTTTGTTGCAACGGCTAGCAAAGTTGAAATTACTGCAGCGAGCGTGTTTCAGGTTTATTTAAAAAAAATACAGTTCATCCAATGCAATTTAGATAACACAATCTTACACCATCGGAAGTATATATCTAATTTTTCAAATAAATATGAAACGGCAACACTGTTAAATTGAACACTCCTGAATTCTACTTGAATATTGCCTTTTATTTTTATTTGGTATACTAATTAGGGGAATGTCATCAGAGTTGGCCTGTCGTCTAGGCCAGCCAACTGCGATTTTTTTTTGACAATGGCAGCGAACTCTTCTTGATAATACAGATTTGGAGCTTGAACGCAAAATATGTGTTGTGCACTCAGTGGTTTGGTTTCAGCAGTGAATAAGGCCAGAAAATGAGCAGAAAATATGCAATATTCAAGGTAAGCATTGTGAATATATTGTGCAATGGCGCTTGTCGTCAAGGTTGGCCAATTTGTATAGTCAGGGTTGTCCAACTGTGATTGCGTTTTTCGAAAAAACAAAAACGTCGAAAACGCCAAAAAACGCCCAGTACTAAGCCCAATAAGCCCAAAAACGTCCGCCAATAGAAGGGGAGATGCCCACAAAAAAACGGAAAAGCCATCTTCGGACAATGCAAGAAATAAGTACATTTGAAGTGCTCCAATATAGCGAAATTTTCCGGAAATGCGATTCTGAATAGTGTGCATTTCAAATTTTGCTAAAAAACAGACAAATGCAACAAATTCTATTAATTCAATTAATTTTTCTTAGGTTATTTTGAATCATTTCAGCATTCCACTTTTCTGAAATGCCTATATTTTTTTCATTTTTCACCAATCAATTTGCGATGTTGTGTCTTTTCCCAAACATTTCCAAAAATGTGCTGCGATTGACCGAATTCTTCTGTAAACGAAAGTTATGAGCAAAAGTCAAAAAGGTGACCAGCCCTGATAACATTTCCCTATATCTAAAAAATCGCTACTTATTTAATTTTTTACATAATGATCTTATTTTCTTCATTAATTATTTATTTTATCTGTTCTATACTTCCAGTGGCGGAGTTGGAGCTTTCGCCGCCTGGGCCGGTCTCGAATTTTCCGTCCTTTTTAACTTAACCAAAGGCAAGATTGGTTATTAAGAATTATTGAACATAAATAAATAAATGAGTGAAACCATTTAAACAAATTGTACATATAATGATTAAACGTATTTTGATTTAGATATTTAATTTTCATGCTTTTTTATTACAAAAGTCTTGAATGACATTGTCAAAATTTATATTATATATTAGTTCTCTTTCTATGGACAGTATCGCTAGATTTCGTATCCTAAATCACTCATTGTGGAACGAAGATTGATTATTAATTTTAATTTGTAAAAGCTCCGATCACAATAAGCGACACTGATGGCTATTGTTAAAAAAATTCTTAGTAATATTACTATGTTGAGAACAGAGTTTTCCAACCTATTTTTTTGGATAAATATTAAAAGTTCAAGAGGCCTTCCCCATTTTTCCAACCTTTTGCTTGCTCTTGTACATCAGGTAGAGACATACAATTCTGGATCGTTTTCCTTTCAATATGAACTTGCTCCTCGTCAATGTCAACAAAGTAATTTAGTTGACATTCAAAATTTTCATTTAAAAGATTAGATGGTATTAGGTGCGAATACTTCGCTGCAAGAATATGTAGTTGTACAAACCTTACTTTTATTTCCTGGATAACTCTATCTAATGACAAAAACATTTGTCTTTGTATTTCTTCTTCTAAAGATAGCCCACGTCCCGCAAATTTTCAGCACTCATAATTTTTTTCCTTCTAACTCAACGCTCAGCGGATATCTATATCTCCAACTCTTCACATATTTTTTTGGCTGTTGTAACTGCTTTTTGTACTAGCTTGTCACTTTGTCCAATGAACTATATTTGTAAAGAATGCAGTTTAAAATCACGTTGATAGATATTTAATCCCTTTGTTTGCAGGTATTGTTTCGTGTCATTAATTCCCAAAAGGACGGATTAAGAAAAAGATTGCATTGAGTTGAGTAATATTCCAGCGTCTTATCTCGTTTTAATACTTTCTTTCTCAGATGTAAATTTTTTCAAGGCACTTAGAATGTTAAATAAAAGTTTTTTTTTAACAGTCACCGCATCTCCTCTTGTGTTCCAACGACGCGCTTAACGAGTGACAGAATCTATTAAATTTTGCAAAAAAGTCAATCAAATTTTGATGATTTTGTGTATGCAAAATTTGACTGCAAATAACTCCAGTCGACCACCAAAATTAATGAAAAATCTGCTGAAATATTTTCTGTAAATTCCTAAAAAGAAATGAATGTTTTTTGCTGGTCTCATTGCAACACAGGGGTGGATTAGTCATATAAAAAATTTACGAAATGCAATAATAAAATTCATTTAATTAATTTAAATTACCCAATCACTCAAAATGACTGCTTTTGGGCAATATTGGTATAACACATACATATATCAGAAACAAAGAGGGAGGGGGGGGGGAGGTAAATACAACTATAAAGAAATGTGTATATATTATGTATACAAAGTCTCCAAATTCTAAGAAAATGTATCGTTATAGAAATAATTTTCTCTAAACGAAATTAAAAAGCAATCTAGCGTTAAGGAAATCTCTTCTTACTTCGTAATTTGTTCTTAAGTCAACTTTCTTTCAACTACCACGTATTGGCGATGTCTATAACCGATGGGGCTATGTTCACAATAACAACAATGGCGCTAAAGAAAGTATTAAGTGCCAAACACAAGCCTGACACTTCGATCCGATTCCATCCCACCCATTTCGATCTAACGGATGCATGAGCACAATTGTAACGATCGGTTTCAAGCACTTGACTTTAAAATTTTGCCAGATTTTGTCTTTCCGCTTTACATTCATCCATGAAAACATTCTTTTTTTGCCATATAATTCATGTCTTTTTTTTATTTTCTCAACAAAAACCTTTTCATGCATCTTTCCAAATGATTTTTTTGGTTATGTCATCCGTCAAAGTTTAAATTTGCTCAACTTCTGCGTTTCGATTAGATCCATTTTGGTGTAAACTGCCCAATTGCACCTATGTATATATCTCATATAAGAAAATTTGAGATTTGTACGAATCGGATCGAAACGGTGGAATTGTGTTTCCCCCTTTAACAGCTGATGTATGTTTACATATGTGATTAAGCTAAAAAATCTTGATGTCGATAAGGACTGACGGGGTCAGCACCCATTTGTTAAATTAAATACTTATAATGTATAATAAATGATTCTGTGGATATAACATTATTATATTATTAATTTTTATTTTTAAATAACTTAGACAGAAATATAAAAACTCCCGCCCCAAAATATGATCCCCCCCCCCCCCCCCCCCCGCCCTTGGATGCGCTACTTTATCCTTCCGGTCTGTAGAATCTGTATGGTTTAGACAATGTTTTTTTTAATTAATTTTACATTCCCATCAGAATAGGTACCTACCTACGATGATTAAAAATATTTTAAAAGTATTGAGCTTCACTGTTTTCTTTTCAAGCAGTAATTAAAATTGTTACGGAAAGATTCATCAAAAAGTAATCCAAGTGAGTAGAAGGATAAATTATGACACAAAATTAGAAGATGTGTTAAATAATGATTGTGATAATCAGATATATTAAGTCGCACAACATATTATTATGTATAGGTACCTGTGGCTTGTAGATAGATATATTTTTACGAAAATACAAAGACGAGAACATACATTTATATAATTTAAAACGTTAAAAAAAATCCTAATTTCAGTTCCTCTTTTTACCTGGTATCCTAGATATACTACCTAGAATCTAAGCAAAATTTAAATTGCTGATTATTGTATTAATCACAGATCAGAACCATTATCTTTTGGGACAGAAAATAATGTCCCAAATATTTTCTGTTTGCTTACCTATATATGTATAACCAATTATAAATAAGAAGTGCTTATGATTAGAAAGAAAATCTTTTTCTATTGGTTCCTGAAATATATCAATCTCTAAGGTAATGTCATATACATATACATATGCATATATCCTTATTTACTAACCATCTAACTCAGCCATAGGACGTCTGATTACCTGCAGAAAAATTTGTTGTGACAAAACATGGAATACCGGCATCTGACTGTAGGTGCACTAAAGTATAGCAAGCAACAAAACAAAACTTGAATAACATGAGAATTATCCATAAATATTTGGGAGAATCTCAGTTCGAATGAGAGACAGCTGAGAGTTTACTGCATTCTCAAAATTATACAAACAAAGTGTATTACGAAGGTATTGGTATAACAGCACCACAAACTATGGAAGTGTTCTCACCATTCGAGAAGAGAATTAATTCAAGCGCGGTAAAATGACTACCTGTGCAAACGATTGTGATCATCTTCACCTATAGCAGAAGTGTATTTAAGTATTTACTATATCGCTATATCCATGGCTTATATACATTCATACATATATTTATGCTGGAAGAGTGATATACACACTTGTGCATTTTATACTTACGTTCATCACGATCTATACATTCGCATCCCATATACCTGCTGAGAGCACAAATAATACCACATCAGCAACAACAGCGCAAAACCAGCAAAATGTTACACACAGAAAATACATCGGAGCTAGAGATCTGTAGATACTCCTCGTCATAGGATTTAAACTCCCGACTTGATGAAGATCATTCATAACGTCAACAACGTTTGAGTGGACAAGATCGCGGTTTTGGTCTTGTGGAAAAATTTAATAAATATTACTGTGCGCTTTATTAGCAAACCGATCTATTGACACGCGGCCTTTATTTATTGTTCACCTTTTGTTTGAATTTGATACTCGCTAACTGGGAAAAAAAAATACTTTTTGTTAATTAATCAGTGATTACGTGAATTAGTAAAATAATTTGCTGCCGGTTGCGATTTTTTTTCTTGTACGGCCTGAACTTATTCTTATGAGTGTCAGTGACTTCTTCTGAAGCGTGCGTGAAAACACAGAAGAAAAAAAAAGAAAATTATTTTGTGAGTGATCATCATCAAAAATTTTGTTGAAATATATTTGGATTCAAAGCCGAACACCACTGACACGTTGAGCTGATTTTTTTTCTGAACTGATCGAGTGAAGACCAGATCAGGAAGATCGCGGAGGAGGTCATCAAACTACACCAAAACTTTGTGGTCAACAAGATTTAAAGAAACGGCTGATAAAATTTAGGTGATCATCATCGATTAGCAGCAATATAATTTTTTGTGGGAAACATCACAAAAATATTCATAACTTCAGCGAAAATCAGTATTTTCATATTGTATTTAGTATGGATGGTCTTGATCCCACTAATGTTTATTAATTAAACATCGAATTTGTTTTTTTCTTCTCAATTGCTATAATATAATTTTTGATTTACTTCAAATATGGATGTTCTTGATCCAACAAATACTTATTAAAAATCAAGTCTGCCAAATTCGTGGTGAATTGCATTATTTCTTTATATTTCATTATTAAAAAAGAAAAAAAAATCAATGATGGGAGGACTTGACCCCACCAATACTTACTAATTAAAGAAATAACTATAATACAACAACAGAAAGTGCATAATTCTTTACTGCCATCGAGATTTCCATATCCTATTGACGATTTGGTATTCAACTAATGTTTATTAATTATAAAAGCAACAACATTAAATTGTGGAAAAAAAGAAAATTCAACATGAATGGACTAGATCCTACAAACACTTATTAATCAGTCCTCCAAACTGAAAGGACGATACTATTAAAATAAAAATGTCTGATCTAAACTAATATCTGTACTGAGTCAACATAATTAGACTGAGAATAATAAGTAAAAAAAAGAAAAAAGAAAAAAAACAAATTAAGAGGACTTGATCCAACGAATATCTACCTAATTAATAAACAACACTGCCAACTTTAAAATATTCACCTAACTATATACGTTTAAGAAGAAAAAATACATAAGTTTCTAGAAGAAGATAACTAAAATGCCTTCTGATAACAAATTAGATCCCACTGGAACCTATAAGCGTCCAAAAGACACAAACACTGCCAGTACTGTGAGCAGACCTCTGGATCCAACTGGACAATACTAAATACACATACAATACATATCGGGGGAAATGTAGAAAAGCTGACAATATTTTTTTTTAAAATGCCCAGGATACGTTGGAAAAGTGTTCGTGGTAGAGAGGAAACATCAAGCTGCAGACGAAGAAGGAAGGTATCCGGACATTAAAAAAAAAAAAAAATTTAGTAAAATTTTTACTTTCCTTTTGTATAAGTGTGAGACAATTAATCTGTAATCGATGACACCTTTTTTGTATTACCTATATATACCTACTTTTCATATTTTAAAATTTTTTATTATTCTTTTAACTAACTATTATTATTATTATTCCCAAGATGTAATAATTTTTAATTTTGCGTATCCTATTTAAAAGTATTAGTGAGTGTCATATTAGTGTTTCATCATATTTTTGATTTTTTTTTTTTTTTATTAAATTTTTACTTTAGCATTGTGTTTTTTAGACTTTACTAATTATTTTTATTAATTATTAATTTCGAACTACTTATGAAGAAAGTTGTTTTATAAATTTCCCACCTTATCCGTTTAAAATGAATATGTATATGAATATTGTTTAGAAAATTGTCAGCTTTTGTGTTTAGATTACCCCGCAATTAAATCAAATCAATTTAATTTTTTTTTACAATTTTGGTTTTTTTCTTATCTATTTGAAAATTATCCTGTGATCTCCTGACTGTATATGAACTTTTAACTCAAAGAGTTCCTGGAGCATCTTTTTAATATTATTAATGAATAGGACTATTTCAAATTTGACTGCCATTAGTTTATTTCTTTTTTCAGTCACATTATGTAGTAATAAAAGTAGTTTAAAGTTTGTTCGTTTATATCTGACTGAACATATCACTTTTGACACTTTCCGGAAGAGCAAAAGTCAGTCCAAAGTTGCAAAGTGATTAACGCATGCTTACTTGTATATCTGTAGAACACTAACCGGTACTGGTGGTTCTGGTGGTCTCAGGTCAGTCATTTGTCTAGACTCTCTACTCCATTATAAATTTACTCTCTGAATTATCTCACAGAAATAAAAAAACAAAAAAAAAAGAAATAACAACAAAATAAATCAAGAAAGGTGAATCGATTCCATTATCAACACTTTGAAATTTCATTTGTGTGAGTGAGTTAAAGATTTTTATTACGATCATTCTCTTCTTCTCTCAATTTGAGGGTAATAATATATATGTTACTCTTGAGAGAGTAACATCTATAGTATAAAAAGTGCCTTGTAATTGCAAATGTTTTTGTTGCTAAGATGTTTCCTTCCGCATTTCATCATCATCATCATCATTTTTTTGTTCGGTTGAATAAATTTTTGATCTGCGAATTAGACATGCAAAATTAGCGCGTTGATTGTTTGTCTAAAAGGACTTAATGATATAGATGATAACCGTTAACTGCCATTTCTTATCTTTGCTGATTTATTTTTTAGTTATTTAATTGATATTTTGTTAAAAGAAAAAAAAATTATTATTATTATTATGTAATATTTTAGTGCTGAATATTTTCCTATTTTCGTTTTTTTTTCCTATCCTATATATATTGTCAAAAAATTTCCTATTGTTATAAGGAAAGCATTTTTTAAATTAATTCAAAAAATCAAAATATGTGTAATTTTACACAATTATTTTTTTAATGTATATTTTTACTGTTATTTTTGTCAAGTAAAATTTATTATACTTAGTTCCAATGTAAATACTTATGTGCTTAAAAGCTTACTATGCTCATGTAACTATACATATAATAAATTTGTTTTAAGTATAAACATTACACAATATACCTATGTCTTCATTTTTTTTTTTAAATTAATAAATTTTTTTTATGTATTTTAATGAATTTGAAAATGTTTTTAGTTTTATTTTAAATTTTCATTTTCGTATCCAAAAGAGGATATTGATTTTTTAGACCCAAAATTTTTTTTATTTTTTTGATGTCTCACTGCTAATGGATTGAAAGTATTACAGGTAAAGATACTGTAAGAGTACATTTCCTCTTACTTGATCATCAAAGGTCAAAATCAAAAATTAATTCAGCTTAGTTAATGATATTAAAATAGAACAACATGTGTGCTTTTTTTTTTAAAAAAAAAGTGTATGTATTATATTCTGGAAGCTAAGATTAACTAAATGTACTTAAGGTAAGTGCACTAAATTATGTATATTTTTTTGTATATTATATCTACTGAAACCCACCACACGTATTTTATACGTCCCTGCTAACAATTTGAATCTAAATCGATGCGAAAGTAAATCGTAAAAACGAAATATTATTTCGAGACGAAATCCGATAGTAAATCGTGTTCAGTACCGAAAATGATGAAAAAGGAACGCTATATCGAATCGGTATGACGATTGGATAGTAAGTTTATCTCTCGAATCAATTTCGAATCAATCTAGAAGACCTTGCATGTGTTAGTACTTCAGTACGCTTTTGATTATTTCTGTTAAGTTGAGTCGTTCTCGAATCGCATCAGAAAACAGAAATAATACGATTTCGAATCGTTTTAGAACAGAATGTGTGGAAGAAAGGAAATAACTGTAATATAATTAATAAAAAGGAATTATTTAGGAGCAAATACATTAATTAAATAAAAAGTAAAATACAAAATTTTGGTAAAATAAAAATAAAAAAAAAAACGTTGGAATTTTTGTGAATTTCTCCATCTGAAAAGAGAAATGACATTGGTTTACAAAATTAAGGAAATTTAATTATATTTAATTTGTTTCCATAATACACTAGATCAAATCTGTATATTCAACAATATTTTTAGGCAAATTTACATTTGTTTTCGGCTTTTTGTTTTATAATTTTAGAATACGAAGATTTGTCGAAATTCTTCTCAGGAATATTAGGAAATGTTCGATGGAAAGTTAAAGTCGCATTATCGAGCATATAAACGTATGGACGAACATCGAATAATCCAAATAATCTCGTTTACGGCCAATTGTTTAATACTTTCGACAAATTTAGGTACATATATGCCCTTTTACTTATAGAAATTTTTATTTTAACTTATTACAAATCTTCTTTTACACTTACCTTTAATTTTTATAACACTTTTTAACTTTTTATAACTTTTCTGCACCAATTAAAATAATAAAAAAATCATATCACAGAATGAAACTCAACCGGCGGCGGTGATTGGTGAACACGATACCAAGAAAAATGAAAAGCCTAGGCTAAGATGCAAGAAAGAACGATATTCTCGTGAAAATACCAAAACGAGAGATGAAAAAATTAGTTATAAAAAAGAACCCAGGGCAAGATGTTATAACTTCGAAAGATTCGACGTTCGAAAATTTATCGATAGTCAGTATGTTGTAAAACTTTCGACAGCCGATAATTTCAATAGAATATTACTTAGTTTTGCTGAGAGTGATAATGCAAGCGAAGATTAAATTTATGAAAATTTAAGAAATTAGATTTAAATGTTACATTTTTTTTAAAATTTATTCAATATAGATTTTATATGTTAATTATATAGATTCTTCAAACTTGAAGTTATAAAACTTGTAAGAATATTTCTTGAATTCAAAAATCAATAAAGCAGTACATTGTGTTTAGGCATATCCATAACATAATACCGCTGCCTTAAAAACTTTCTTTTGTCCCAGTAATTAATTATTTCTTCGCTATTTTCGTTATCCTCCACAAATAAAGCCACTGCGCTTGAAAAATTCATAAATTCCAATTTGATTATTATTAAAATTTATCAACAACTAGAAAAAGAATCTATAAATGTCATTTGTGCTAGGGGAAATAATTCGGAAAAAATGTCGAAACAAGCAAAATCGCCTGTCAAACGAAAATCTTATAACATACCGCCAAAGCGAAATCTTCGCTTCGATGATCGCTTTCGATGCGAAGTTATAACATGTCGCCACACGCCTAGATGCGGGAAAGAACAACATTGTCGAGAAGATCTCGAAGAAATCTCGAAAGCAGAAATGAAAAAGATAGTAAGTCATCAACACAATACGGAGAAAATAAAAAGCTCAGGCCAAGATTCGAGAAAATATGCGATTATCAAAAAGGTCTCGACCGATTTTCGAAACGAGAAATATAAAAAACAGTTTAGTCGCTTTTTCTAAGAGAAATTATAAATTATCGAAATGAAATCGTTTCGATAAAGCGACTCTTCGATAAATTGTTTGCATGGGTACTCTGGTTGAACGTTGTTGCTGCGGTCTAAGGAGAGCTACGAGTTAAAAATATGTCCCACTATTTATAAACACTGACATGACGCGGATCCAAGGTAGCTTGTGGGTGTTGCCAAGATAACGTTGTATATGGCAAATTGGGCATTCTCGGGACTTCAAAAACATCAAAAATAAAATCAATCAATAAATCAATTTTGAAGTAGAGTATATACATGGACATGGTATATCACAGTCAGCCTTTACTTGTGACAAATTTCCAGTATTCCTAATACAATATGGTAATACGGTGAGTACCGACTTCAAAAGTAAAATTCTGATTGGCAGAAATCAAAATACATACATCGCCCTGATGTAGGGAACGCCACAATTTTTTTATAGAAATTTACTGGAAATTTTTTCTTTAGAATTATTATGCATTTTTGGAGGCCGACAACGGCATACATTAATGTATTGTAATAGAAAAATAATTCTATTCTGCTGAAAGAAGAAATAAATGTTTACTGCTCATCTACGCGTCTAAGCTCATAAAAATTGTTAGCGGTTCAAGCACCCGCTTTCAGCCTCTTTGCATAAGAGTTTACTGGTACTTTCAAATTTCGATTTTCGTTGTATATTACAGCAATCGACAGTGCTATCACTGCTTTTCACAGCATGCTGTAGTAACAGCAGTTCCAAAATGAACTTGGAATAGCGCAGCAAGCCCAGCAGTAAAATTTCAAATAGCAGCAGCAAGCATAGCAGTTCCAAAATGAATTTCTACGATAGCATAGCAAGCATAGCGCCAGCATATGGAAATTTGCTGGTGCTTTTAAACCCTGCTTTTAACAATAAATTGACGAAAGTTACTGTCAGTGTGAAAACTAAGCATGACTAAAGAAGGCATCTAAATATTACAAGAAGTCTGCATTTTTCCACATTTGGTAAAGTAGTGGCATTGTTTTTGTTACTATATTGGGCCATATAAGTAAGTGAAAGAGAGATTGAATTTTTAAGCGTTTATTAAAAAACAAGGAGTATTCCACAAGTGGTTGTGTTCACGCAGGGCCATAATGAGTCATTTTGGGGCCTTATAGGTAAACGTATAAATCTGATCTATAAAATCCTCAACATAACCTAATTTAACTTTACCTCTACTGATGTAGTCTATCAGCTGACTGAGCAAAGTTGAGCAACAATTGATCATGAGAAGAATAGTAAATATAATATTTATTGCACATAAAATTATTAGTTTATATCCATTTTTTGTGGTTAATGTACATTTAAAAATTGCTGAGGTGAATAGTTTGATAGAAATATTTGCAATATTTTACAGATCGACTTTTCTAGCTTTTTTCGACGCGAACTAAGTATTTTATAATATCCTCGAAATTCACAATGCTTGTCATTTCTTTTTTGATGGACAAAAGAGCCACATTCGACAATCTTAATTATTTAATTTTTTATGTACTTTAATTTGCTGAAACTGCGTTCACATGAAGTTATCGTCACTGGCAATATCACAAGCATTCAGAACACGATTTCAAGATTTAGATAGGATTCTTGGAGGCTATAGTCGTGAATTAATTGAAGCAAATACAAAAGCAGATTTTCTCAGACTATCGATATTAATTTTGCCAAGAACATCACCGGAATGGAATGTTTCAACATCTCCTACCTCCACGTTGATTAAAATAATTGAAGATTAATCGATTCAAAAGTTGGTGTACAAAGCTTTTGTTTTATTGATATACTCGTTGTCAATATCTAGTGATTCAAAACGTTTGAGTCGCTGCTTTTCTCTTGTTCTTGTTTTTTTTTTAACATTTGATGGTATATCCACACTGTCGAAAATTCGGTCTTAAACTAAAACCGAAAAGTTTGTATTTAATTCAAATCGATTTTTGTCTTAAAAAAAAACATTTTAAAGTTTTAAAAAAAGTTGAACGCCCTCAGTGTAAAATTTAATAATAAGTTGAGTTTTCAATTTAAGTGTCGAAGTTTCAGGCGAAAATCATAAAAGCCTCATTGAATACCATGAAACTGCACCATATATACTAAACCAGCAATAAATAAATGGAGAAATAAGAATTTTAAGAACTTTTATTTTTAATGATTCTAAATCAAATTTATAAATACAAGAAGAAAAAACAACCGCCTCGTCCGGGATTTGAAACCGGGACCTTCCGCTTGCCGGGCGACTGCTCTTACCACTGAGCTAACGAGACAGATGATTTTCCTTCTTGCATTTATCAAATTTGTAACTAGCCTACTAAGCCACGTTTTGCTTTCAGCTGGCATTAACCAGTAACGATGAAAGCGCACAAATAAATTGTAAATTCAATTTTATTTATTTTTCCCGCGGACGGGAATCGAACCTACACTTGTTAGAATCGGTCAATGATGGAGAAATAAGAATTTTAAGAACTTTTATTTTTAATGATTCTAAATCAAATTTATAAATACAAGAAGAAAAAACAACCGCCTCGTCCGGGATTTGAAACCGGGACCTTCCGCTTGCCGGGCGACTGCTCTTACCACTGAGCTAACGAGACAGATGATTTTCCTTCTTGCATTTATCAAATTTGTAACTAGCCTACTAAGCCACGTTTTGCTTTCAGCTGGCATTAACCAGTAACGATGAAAGCGCACAAATAAATTGTAAATTCAATTTTATTTATTTTTGCCGCGGACGGGACCGATTCTAACAAGTGTAGGTTCGATTCCCGTCCGCGGGAAAAATAAATAAATAAATATTTATTCTTTTCATCACCGTGTCAGATGACATTTCTACTAGAAAAATTTAAATTGGTTATTGTCATTTACAGGATTTTAAATTAAATTTTTAAATTATTGCTTTTAAATTAATTTTTTGATTTGTTTTTCCGCGGAAAGATTGTCGCCAATATACTGAACAAGGCGTTATATCCATATACTTACAACTCAGCGTCGAAATCGGAAAAATATATGAAATCAATCGTAAATTCAGATTCTAATTTATGAAGTTATCATGACAGTCATTGATATGCTCATTAATAAGCTCATCGTGACACTCATTATGTACGCATCGAAGTGTTCATCTAATGTTGTAAAATACACAAAAGAGAAGCAAAGTATATATTTCTAAATAAGTGAAAGGGATGCAATATCTCATGCACACTATCTGTGAATAAGTAAATAAATGATCATTTTACCGGTTTTATTTCAAACGCGAATAAATATCATCAGTACGTTCATCTAATTGCTCATCAGCAGCTCATTGATGACCTCATCATGATATGTCTACCAGGGTACTTAGGTGGAAATACCCTGTATAAATATATACATAATGTTGATTTTAAAAAATATCATCCTAAAAAGTATTAACATACTGATAGGTCTGATGATGAGGGAGTTTATATGTGGGATGGAATATAAACGTAATCATTTTGTTGTCAGGAAATAACTTCTTTGACGTATATAATGCAGTCGAGTCTTGATGAAATATGTAAATTCTTCATATTTTTTATTAATATAGTTTTTAATATTTCTCAATATAGTAATCGGAATTAATTTTGGGACTTGAGGAGTCAATCTGATCTTTGTCATAGCTTAGGGGAATATTTTAGTCACATATTTTAACCACTCACCACAAATTTTTCGTACTTTTATATTTACCATATTCATTTTGATTTATCCTTTTCATCAATCATAAAATATACTCAAATGAACTTGCAATGAATAAACGCCAGAATATACGCCCAAAACTGCGACGAATTAGTCAACTGATTTCGAGGTTGTGACAAAAATTATAAACTATGATAAATGGATATTCTACAGCAACTTAGGGCAATAAAAGTGCTCAAATTCGAAAAATATTTTTGAACTTGTAATGTGAAGTTTTTTTTTCATTTTCATTTCATTCTACGTAAGGCTTGCTGAGCTGAATATAAACACAAAAAAAGCAGTAGAACGGTTCATTTCATTTTGTCGTATATTCTGACATGAAAGTACAGAATCACCCCCCCCCCCCCCTGGTTAAGGTTCCGTTGATAGAAATACCAATTAATGGGAAAACTTTGAAAATACACAAAAATGTTTTCGTGATTATGTTCTCCGTTAGATTAAACCAGTCGACCATCACATACTTTTCCCACTTATTTAGACTTTAGAAGGTTGTAAATACCATGACATGATGTCTTTTTTAAACACTGTTTTCGGAAATATTAGACATTTCCGGTATTTTAGCAGATTTAATTTCAAAATACTTTTTACGGTGTATTGAACTCTTGGACTCATATAAAAGTTTTGCCAGATATTTTTGTGTTGGAGGATTATCTTTTGAAGTCATTTATTTTTCTTAACCTGCTTATTTGAGAATTTGTTAGACTCGATTTTTTTTTGTACTCAGATATTATTGCTTTTGAAATATTAAAATTTTAATTCTTACACATCTTTTGTATCACAGACAAAGTGAATTTTCTTATAAATAGCTCAAAAATATACACACAAGGTTTTAAGCAGATGGTCTTTTGGATGAAAACCGTGGGCATTTATTTTTACTTTTGTTTCAGTTTATGTGACTACTTTTTAAAAAGTAAAGTTCCGTCTTTTGATGACTTCCGAACACTGATCGAAGATTTAGTCACGACTGATTCGAAGCTTTATGCCAATCTACTAAAAATTTGTCGTAATATATTAGGTTAGCTGATAGCGATAGATAACGCAGAACATTTCTTACGATTTTGTTTAGTTTGCAATATGAAATCTTAGTCTTAGTAGCACTTTTTTTAGTGATGTATAATAATAATAATAATAATAGTAATAATAAACGCTAAGAAATGAATAAAATTTTAAAATTTAAAACACTAATTAAAAGTACTCCTGTAAAGATTCGATCACAAAACAAAGAAATATGTTATAAAAACGGCTGAAACCGGAGTTGTGTAATCTTTTCATTCAATGAATGACAAAAAGTTTATTCTACAAAATATTTTCTTTAAAAATATGTAGCAATTAGTAATTACGTCCGATGTATGATATTAAACAAATTCTTGGTTAAAAGGAAAGCGTTTAAACATAGTTCGTAGGTAGCATTAATCTTAAGTAATAAAAATTCAAAATATGCAGGTAAACTATATTTATCGTCGAAAAAATATTGTCTAACTTCTATAGGCCATGATTTTGGTAATAATCCTTACATGGCAATAAAATACGCTGTAATTGAGTTTTCATTTTTACATAGAGGAGTTTACACCTTTTTTTTGTTATTAATAAAAGAGTGTTGATTATATTTTCACTTCATACATATTACAGCATTTTTTAAAACTTTATAGGAAGTCAAATAATTTTTTATAAGGCATATCCTTTTAATAAAATATGAAATGTAAATAATTTAAATGGTATCCATGAAAACAAAAATTATGAAGTCGGGAAATATAAGATATTTTGAAAAAAAAAACTTGATCATGGAAGGAGAAAGGGAAGCAATTTACTGTTGAATTATCTCAGCAATATATATTACTATTTGTGAAAACCCGGTTTTTAATTGCCGTCATATTATTTGTATCACTTTGCAGTAATTTGATAAAAATTGTAGATCTACATAAGTTTGAAAGAGGCCGAAATCGGGCAACCTAATCCATAGCGTTGCGAAACAAAAAAAAAATTTTCGATTTGCAAACTTATTATATTCCAGCTATTTGTAATCTCGTAAATTTACAAAAAAAAAAAAGAAATTAGAAACTGGCATAAATACTTCCTCCGTACCTAAACTAACTAACGTATTTGAAATCGATTCCTGGACAATCGCAACATAATTAAACCCATCATCATCATTAATTTTCAGAAAGGTCAATAAGTAAATTAAACTGTTCGAGAAATACATTAATGAAATAATGATTGTGATGAGTTAATTTGCATTTTTCAGGTGACCAAATTCCTGGAGCAGACTTTTATATTCTGGTCTTGTTAAGGGGTATAAAACAGGAGAATAACTTAGGTGGATTCCAGAAGACACAGAAATTTAATATCTTTTTTTTTTAAACTTTGACCTCTTCATTCGAGAAGAATAAGAAAAGAAGTTAATTTTTACTTTATGTTTTTCATATTTTTAATTTAGGTAATAAAACGTGGAAAAATAGCTATAAAATTGATAAGAGCTATACGAAATCATATCAATCGCCAAGCCACACTACGTTTTTTTTGTTAAATTGAGGGTTAATAAAAATAATTTAATTTTGTTGCATTTATTTTTTTGGTAGTTAATCAGAATTTAAATCAGTTGGCGATAAGTGTTGTTTTTTTTGTGTAGAGATTTTAGTGCTTTCTGAATATGTAGGATAACTTTTCAAAATTACAAATACTTAACGTGTGAAATGAAGGAAAATTATTGAGTTTTATCCGAAAGGGGCACACATCGACATTAGTTTTACGTTAATACTGAATGAATTCCGAGGAAAACTTAAGAGCTAGTAAATCATTCCATGAATTTATTAAAACTCAATCCTATGCCGTTGCTTCTGCTTTTTGTTTACTTAATTTTTAACTTCAGTTCGTAGCTTATATAATTATTAATTCTAAATTTTTAGCATTTTTTTTGTGTAACTGCTTTTGTTTTTAATTCAAAATTTTAGATCTGTATCTTTCCCGTATCTTGAATCACGTCAGAAACTTCTACGAGAGAGAGTGGTCTCATTCGCCGATATCTGATTAAAAAATTAGTTCCATAATTTAGTCAGTTCCAAATGGATTAGTTTGACTGAGGCACTTACATATATTAGCCTCAAAATTATTAATTCTAGTGAAGACGAATTTTGATTTACTATTAATTAAGTTAACCACTTTTAAAATATTTCCACTTTAAAAGGACTAATTTTGTTTAGTGTTGTATAATTAACTTGAAAATTTTACTTATTTTGGTAAGACCCAATATTAAATTTTATGAACTTTGCGCCATGATTGGGTCATTCGTAGTTCTATAAATCATATAGATCATAAGTATAAGTTAACACTGGTATCACACTTCGAAGCTTCCACCATTCTTTATAATTTATATTGTCAATTGTTTTTATTTGAAATTGCTCTTTACTTTGCGTTTTAATAAGTTAAATGGATCTAATAGTTGCTGCTGTACCCAAAAGTGTAATCGAGGCGAAAATTGGACGCATTAATTATGGAGTGAATACAAGAACGTACGGTGAGGATTTTGTGGCTGAGTTGTCCATTAGTAAAATTTAAAGAAAAATTAATTGATTTTGGAAATCTGAAGTGCTGTTTCGAATCACAATGACTGGTGATTTTGTCTTACATTCTATTTTAAGTAGAATATGGCGAAATATTCAATAAGGCTCCAAACTAAAATGTAGCTAAGAGGGCAATAATCTATAATTATTTTTGCTCGAAACAAACGAGACAGTTTCAAGTGCACTGAATTCATATAATGCTCATATGTACAGCGGGATAACAAGCAGCGCTATCGAGGATCTTGAATATATTTTTTTGAAATAAAATATTTCCCACAGTATCAACAACTCGAGAAGTAAGGACACAAAAAATATTCACGAATTACTTAAGAACTGTAATAAGTTCTAGAAAAAATGTGGCCCATGTGGGACTATAATATGTAGTAGCTGCATGTAAAATTTATAAACAGAACATTTGCAGCCACTTCAAATTTTCTTTCAGATTTAAATTGTTGTGGCAAAAGTGTTTTGAATAATTTCTAAATAAATAAAAGTGCTGACGATGTTTGTAAACTAAAATTAAGTACGATAAAAAAAAAATTGAAGATGTTGAATATTCAAGATACATTTGAAAATTGTATTATTTGTATTAATAAATCTTTGTGTCAATTAAATAAGAAAAATTTCAAAACTGTATAGAGACAATGTTGCTAAAATTTTTCAATCATTGCAATAGGGTCTTTGAAAAGATGGGAATTTCCGGGAAAGATTATTGGATTCACATTCAATAAAAGTCGGTAGCAGATTGTCGGTAATAGGAAATCCACCATTTCAGAAGTCAGAAGTTTGCAAAGTGAAGAAAAAATTTTCCGCAAGACTTAGAAATGAGAATGTTGTTACCTCTGGCAATTAGATGTTTCCGTTATATTCTGAGTTTGATACGACATCAAACATAAAAATTTAATGAAGAACACAAATACTTTTGGGAACAACATAGAAAAGTGTTCATATTTATGGTAAATGTTTTAAAAATCAATTGGAGTTCGTTTAAACTAACCTAAATAGTAGATATTCAAATTTTGATACTTTATCTAGAACTATTATCAGTTCCAAACACAAAATGTTTAAGTGTCTAACTGGAATCTAACAATCTTCGAATTTAATTATTTCTTAGATATAGCTATAACCTTAAGCATAATGTTAGCAAACAATGAATTATAATAATTAAAAAAAAGAGTAGGTTAAGTCAAGCAAAAGAAATATTTGAAAATTTTAAGAACACTAGATCATAAGTCCGGCAGAGCCCAGATGGCCTAGTAGCCGTGGGCCAAGTATTAGGCTTAGTTACTAAGGTGGTGCAGTAAAGTAATTTTCAATTCAATTCAATTCATTTCACAAAATATATCGCTGACCGAAAGGTACCAAAATTCATTTACTTAATTTTTGGAAGAATTTACTTAATACATGTACTTTCTATTAACTATTATGGAATTATGCAACTTGCATAGGTGTATTTTAATTTCATACTTAAAGGAATGTCATAAAATTTGTCATGATCGACTTTTCAAGTACCTTATTCATGTTATAAATTTAAAATTTGTATATAAAATTAAGTACACTTAACATAGAAAAATGTATACAAAATTTAAATTTATTTAGTTATCTGAAAGACTCTCGAAAAGAGTTCCGCATGGTATATGTAGTGACGTGCACACGTAGGTGTTAGGGGGCTTAAAGCCCCCCCCCCCCTTTATGGTACTAGAATTTGCTACAAACAAAATAGATTTTCACCTGAAGCTTTCAATATATAGAAATATATAGAAGTGAGACTTTGATGGAACTTTAAATGCTATTGTATGACACCAGATGGCATTTCATCGTTATTTTATTTATGGAGTATTTTAAATTTTAGTGTTAGTTTCAAAAAATTCAAATAGGCGCTAAGAAAAAGTTTGGTGGCGATACTTCGTGTCCCATCGTAACAATCAAACTGGGATTTCTTTCATATGTAAAAATCTCTATTGCGTGAAGTCATTTTTTGCAATAAATAAAATATAATCTCGAAGCCCATTGCAAATTGATAAAGCAAACGATTACTATTATTATCATAGAGAATTTTGTGTAGAGGCTAGATGGTTTAGAACCGATGTCCATCATTGGATAATGCTAATTTATTACTTAGCCTGCAATAAAAAAAATCAGTCATTAGAAATCAAAGAAACGTCATTCACTCAGCACAAACGTCATATTCCATATTTTGAACACATGTTAAATGTAGTCTCAGAAAAAGGAATCGAGAAGTTCCGATTCGCTGAACTCCAAACTTTATATGATTGACAGATTTCTGGAGCTTCGTTTTAAGATCAACGATATCCTTAATCGCCCCGTAGCATCACCGCTAATGTTTTAACTACTTTAGAACAGGACCAATAGCTTTGCTGCTAGAATTTTCATTCCTAACAAGGTTAGATGAGCCATTGGTACATTTAAGCCCTTTAAATCTGCTGGAAGGGACGTCATCTTCCTCGCCTTTCTACAGCAAGGTGTTGAAGAAATACTCCTCCTACTAGGAACATTTTTTCCAGCCAGTTACGCTCTAGGATATGTTCCCCAATGTTGGAGAGACGTCAGGGTGCTATTTATACCCAAAACAGGAAAAAGAGCTAGTTCTCTAGTTAAATCGTTTCGACCCATCACCCTCTCCTCATTCTTACTAAAGTCCATGGAAAAAATCCAAGACCTACACATTCGAAGTGAGATTTTCATTAAAGTACCACTTCATACTAGGCAGATCGCTTGTCAAGCTGGCAAATCTACCATGACTGCCATTCACATATTAGTCAAAGACCTCGAAAGAGCTCTGGAAGCAAAAGAGGTGGCCTTATGTGCATTTGCGGACATAGGAGGAGCCTTCGATGCAATTAAATCGGCTGCCGAGGTTAAAAGCTTTGAGGTTAACTGGATAGACTTCATTCTTAGAAGTAGGAAGACAACCACAACTCTAGGGAATAGCTCAGTCACGATCACCGCAGCTAAAGGCTGCCCACATGGATGAGTTCCCTCTCCATTCTTATGGTCGATCGTGGTTGTTGATCACCTAGAGAAGCCGACCAGTTCGGGTTTCAATGTGCAAGGCTACGCAGATGACCTATTAGTCACAATACGGGGCAAGCATAATCAAATCATATCCGACCTCGTGCAAAATGCCCTCTCCAAAGTCCGCACGTGGTATTTAAACATAAGCCTTAGCTTAAACTGGAATCAAACGGTTATCGTTCCGATCATGAGAAGACCGAAGCTTTCACTAACGGTTCCACTTCTTGATAACACGGAACTGATAGTTTTAGATGAAGTCAAATATCTGGGGTCACTATAAATAAGAAACTAACCTGGCATTCGCATCTGTCCAGAGAAGGGACGGATAGAGCAGATTGATCTCTTTACACGTGTCGTCGCTTTATTGACAGAATATAGAGTCTGAAGGCAACAATGATGTACTGGATGTACTCCACGGTTGTTACACCCATGGTCACCTATGCGGTCCTCGCATGGTGGCCAAAAACGAATCAAAACACGGGTGAGACTCTGTTTCAAAAAACTCAGGGGCTTGCCTGTCTAAGAATAACTGAAGCTATGAGAACCTGTCTTACAGCAGCCATGAAAGCCTTTCTAAACCTCCCACCCCTACACTTCCAGGTGAAAAAGGAAGCGATTTCCAGTGATATTAGAGTGCAAAAGCAGAAATCGTTAAAGCCAGAGGATCTGGTTGGTCATTTAAGTATCTTAAAACAGATATGCTTTGAGGAAAAGACGACAATATCTGATACAATCACACCCAGGGTGGATTTTGGTTTGGAAGGTCGACAACAATGGCGTTCCACTAAACCGTTCTTCCAACAAGGATCAATGGTGTGTTATACAGACGGTTCAAAAACGAACAATGAAGTCGGACTAGGCATATGTATATATAAGTTATCTGATAATACGTTGTCGCAGAGATAAATCACATGCAAATCGGCACAGAGAACGACAATACGATTTCGTAAAATGGATGGTGATATAGATTCTTTAAACTCTGTAGCTGCATCAATGTTGAATAAATTAGGAGGAAAGTAAGTACTAACAGGAACACATTTGTCAAAACCCGTATCTATATCGACGCAAAGGAATTCAATTTTGTCACCGGGAGAAGAGGAGTTATATTAAGGAATTACGCACGTAACGTAAACAGCAACTCCTTCTCCATTACGACCGACACGATCATTCCGAAAAATTCAGTAATTGGGTAAAAACAAGCTTTGTGAAGAAATATTTTCATTCAGCCAAGTTTCACAGACAAGTATAGCATGAATTTGTGACCCAGAGAAAATGTCCTGAAATAGACCGACTTCTAGCGTTGGGATCGGTTAGATTTAATCCATTATATCGAGAAGAAAAAAAACATTGGCAAGCGCCACGTCCAGTGATAAAACGTTACCAATCATCGAAAATCATCCGTGCACAGAAACCAACAGATCTGCAAGAAGCGAAAGTTCCACTCCACTCAACGTAACGCACATTAGAGGTAATAAGATCAACAGCAACATATAAAGAATTATAAAATTAAAGCTAAGAAGTCGACCCATTACGTAATATAAAATATATGATAAAACAAATGAGAATTAAGAGAATTTACCATAAAGGAATTAAATAATTAAATAAATTCAGAAAAAGAAAAACATAAAGGGTAAAGCAACAGTCACATATTATTCCTCTGTATTAATTGCCTCGCCGATCATATCAAATAAAACGTCTAGTGGTGGAACTATAACGGGTGGATCATCTGATTTGACAAAAATGTAAACATTTCCACGTCTGGTAAAAGTAGATTCCCTTCTAAGTTTCAAAGCACATCGCAAAATTTGACTATTTTGCCACGTTAAATATGTCTGCAGATATTAATTTTCTTTCAAATTTCGAATGATCTGTGGATGTTCCTTAGCTAAACGTTTTGTTTTCAATTCCGTTTTGTTTTCTTCTAAAAATCCTCTTAGCTCTGAATATCCGAGATAGTACCCGAAGCAAGACATGACCAATAGTTGAGAATTGTAATGTCCTCATTAATTGTTAAATATTTTATCTTGCAGCCGTCTATGATAAATTTGACATTCTGTTGTATTTTATATATGTACGTATACTGAATGTGTTCTGGAAGATCCTTCTAAAATATTTTGGACGAAGCGAAGGAAATTTCAAAAATCTTATTTTCATTTGGGATATTAAATTTCTCGAAATTAAACGCTTTTGTATATAGTTATTTGTCCTTCAATCTAGGAATAAGAAATAAAATAAAATAAGTTTTTTACCAATACAATATGATGTTAGAATATCAATTATAACATATATTAAATCCTTTTTTGCGGGCATCACTTGCGTTATCTCTTCCTTATAGTAACAGTGTTCTACTGCTTCAATAAAGTTAGTATCAATACTTCTATTAAGCCGCTTCAGACATCTTTTTTGTTTTTTAATTACTTTGACGCATTGGAGAATTGTTCCACTGTTATTTTTACTCTACACTTTTTGGAAATCAATATCGAAATGAAAGGACTTATATCCCTCTTGCTTGATTATATTTTGTTTTTAGTTTACGAGCTAGCTCATTCTCTTTCAAATGTGGTTGCTCGATTTCATCTTTTAATTCAAAAATTCTTTCGAAAATAGTTAGGTAGTTTCTAAAAGTTTTTCCCGTTCATAACTTTCACAGGCAAGCCTTTTTCTATGAAACGATTCTTCCTCCAAATACCGAAGACACTCATTGAGTGATTTTAAAATTGCCCCCTGTTCAGTAAATCTTGCTTCTAAGGTCGCACCTTCCCTAAGCGATTTATTTACGTCTTCTTCTTAGTCTTGTTTATTTGCAATTTTAATATCTACAACGTCTTCATTTATATTAATAACTGTATGATCAAACTCTTTTCGACGTTGAGTATTATTTTTATATGTTCTTGATGCACCTGGTAGTTTATGAAGCTCTTTCCTGCAGCTAGAACAACCTTTTCAGCTTCCAAAGCACTAAATGTGTTGTTCTGGAATCTTATAAATTTCTATAGAATCCTGAATCCTGTTGAATTAATTCGCACCGTAAATGCATACTTGTTAAAGCTTTCATGACTTTTTTTATTCCCTGATCCCAAGTTAATATTTTGATATGTTTTAGTGGATAATATTAGGTAGAAAATAAAAATAAAAAAATGAATAAAATTAAGAGTACGTCTCCCAGGATATTCAAGGATAACGTATAAAATCCTTATTCTTAATATCATTTTTCGCATTTATTTTTGAGATGGTATTTTTATACCCTAGATGATGAAATCATAGGGTACCTATACTAAGTTTGTGCTTCCGTTTGTAACAAATAGAAATAATTCTGCTTTTGCATGTCAGTCCTTCGGTCTGTCCTCACGATAATTCGAGAACGCGTGTACTTAGAGAGCGGAAATTTTGCACAAGGGATTTATAAAAGAAACGTTAATATTTGAAAATGGGATAAACTGGATAGCTCCTTCGTGGGGTTGCCATACACAAATTTCGATTTTCATTATATATTTGGACACCGTCTGAGACCGCGCCAACGTAGAGAGCTGAAATTTTGTACGCGGTGTTTTCGTAGGAATACTATATATAAATTCAAAAATGGGCTAAATTAAATTGGGCAACCCCTTCTTGGTGTTGCCATATCAAAATTAATGATTTTTACGTATACTGTGAAAACAATTGTACTGAAAAGTTGTTCAGAATATAAAATCCTATGAAATTAGGTATAACCATTTTTAGGGTTCCGCACCCAAAGGGTAACAACGGGAACTCTATTACTAAGACTTCGCTGTCCGTCCATCACCAGGTTGTATCTCATGAACCGTAATAGGTAGACAGTTGAAATTTTCACAGACTGTGTTTTTCTATTGGCGATATAACAACAAATAATAAAATTAAAGGGAGCCCCATTCAAGAAACGTGATTTTTTTGGCGTTTTTCATTCTTATTATTATCTGTCTGTAACCGGGCTGTATCTCTTTAACCGTAACAGGTAGACAGTTGAAATGTGTGTATTTTTATTGCCTCTATAATTAAAAATAATAAAAATTAAAAGTAAAAACTATAGGGGGCTCCATAAAAGAAACGGGATTCTGTTTTCCTCGTTTTATACTCATTCATTATTATTATCATAAGTAGGCATTTTTTTTTCAAATGACAACATTATTTTTTCACATGTAGGCGTTTAATTTGAAAAAATTAATAAAAAGTACATAGTGTTAAATTTTGTACGATGGTACGGAACCCTTCGTGCGCGAGTCCGACTCGTATTTGGCCGGTTATTATTGTCCGGCGAACCATTTTAGAAATACTTATATGTGAAAAACCAAATAAAAAATCAAACTTGCACAGAGTGGTGACCATACGAAATTACATAGTGGCATTCATCTAAGGTATCGTGAGGATTGATCTTAGACGAATTCTAGCATTTTTACTTGTTCTTCGATAGCTTGAAGTCCTAACTTCCAAATAAGCTATATTTCACTGTTCTAGCATGAAAAGCAAATAATGCATGAATTCTTATAGAAGACAATTACAGAATTTTTTCGAAATTTCAAAAATGCTATATTTCTATAAAAAGGTAACGTATAGAAAAATTTTTTAATACGTATTTTTGTTTTCACAAACCCTCCAAGTATATAAAATTTCATAAAAACTAGTGATGGTCATGTCGTCCAGTAGATAAGGAATGACCGGTAATATAAGTACACTTGATGTATCTAAGAATATTATGTAGAACTTCATCCTATACATTGACAATACATTTAAAATTACTATGGATTGGACATTGTGAATATAGCGTCAATTTAAAAAGTTTTTCTGTAGATACTAAAAATATTAAAAACGTGGCTAGCAATATTACATATCTATTCAGAGAGATATTATTATAAATCCTGACATTGTTATTGACAAGTTTGCCAAAGGAAAGAAAAAAGTTTGATTTTATTATATAAAGTTATGATTAATGCTTGACCTGTTTTTGGTTCTTAACATGTTTATATTTCTAATTACTGCAGGTTGGATCTGCAGCTGATTGTGTGCACAGTACTCAGAGAAGTATTTAATAATTTATAAGATTTGATACAGTAATTTTTTTTCAAAATATTTAGATTTTTGGGCTCCATACTCAATTTTCGAGCTGCAGGACAACTCGGTCAATTTCATATTGCCTAAATTCGCTATGAATTTATTTCATAGCAAAACTCTGTATGAAATGCTAGTCCTGCATTGGGATAATCTTGTCATTCAACTAAATAATACTTAGTGTTTCGCCTAATATATATATATAAAATTCACACTTAAAAATTATTTTAAGTACCTATACTTAATGGATATGAAGTCAGTTTGGCTGTTCACTTTGGCGTATATGGCAGGCAGTAGCCAAACCATACTAATGAGTAATACGATTCCTGCCTATACGAAACACTCTTTTTGTATAGAAATTTATTTTTCAAAGATTCGTCTCCAGTTTTTAAGAGCTATTAATTTCTAAGTTTCTAATCGTAACGTAGGTCACAGGTTAAGGAGAACATATATTTATGGCAATAAATTTAAATGTCTTATTTTTAGTTTTTTAACTTTTTAAATTTAATGAGCACAAAACTATTCTCCATAGTCCAATACTTGCAAGACGAAAATTAAAAATATTCATGACATTTTATTTGAGAGTTCATAAGATGTATATCTTGGGCTTTTTGTTAAAATTTGGGAGTTACTCCCAGTTTATGCGTCTTTATTTACGTGTGTCAATAGAATTGGCTGTCATTGTTGTAAAAGTTGTGTTTCATTAAAATAAGTATTTACTTAAATATTACCTTGTAATTGATACAGTTTACATTTAAAATACAATGCATAACTATATTTCCGTACTTATTACTAGTTCTTGTCAACTAGTTTCTTTTGTTGCGTTTGTTGGTGTTTGATTGTGAGATATAAAAATTTCAGAATATACAGGGTGTCCCGTAAGTCAACGTCAAGCCAGAATCGGATGATAGACCAAATCATAGTAGTTACCAGAAAAATATAAAAAAAAAATCTTAGTCATTTATTTTTCAACTTATAGACATTTCTTTTGTATTTGAGAAAATGTACACCCTGTGATAGGTTTTTAGCTCCTGTTGCTACAAATCTTTACTTTTTTCAATTTTATTTTTGTTATATAATCCCGAATAGTGCTTATGTAACCTGTTGCTTTAAATTCTAAGCCAACTGCTCCACCTTGGAAGAAAATGTCACATTTTGCCGAATCAAGAATAGAAAATTAACACGTCATCCAACTTTAACTGATTATAATGAAAAAAAAAATGTACTACGCCAGTTTGGCAAGTAATTTTAAAAGTTGACGTATTTAATAAGGATTCTAAAATGGTATAACACTTGCTACATTGGGGAAAAAAAAATTTTTTTTTCTTCAAGAAACCAAGTTTCGAAAAATTTCTTTTTACATACTAAAAATGATTCTAGTATACCCAAAGCTAGCCGTAAGACCGTAACTTTATGATTCTACTTTGAGTGAGACGGAGAGAGTCATTACATGAAGTGTGAGGAAGACAGATAGTGACGCTAGCGAGTCAAATCATCGAGATTTTACAACTGTGCACCTTCTGCTCTCCACAGAGGACCGACTTCCAAACCAAGTACATGGTGAAGGAAGAGTTCCTTATGTTACGAGGACGTAGTAGTTCAAGCAGTTGAAGAAGACCCAAGTACTTCAGTACGTTCAATCCAGGAAAGCATAGGAGTGCCTAAAAGTATAGCTTTTACAAAAATATCAGCTCGAGAATTACGGAAGCAGTTGAATTTGTCAACAACGGAAGATTTGCCAGTCTGATAACCCGATCGTTTTTAAGGAGATGTCGAACTTGTATTGCAGCTGAAGGAAGTCAGTTTGAATCTTTTCTGTAAATAATAAATCTTAGCATCCAAATAATTGGTGTTTAATTTTAAACTTAAGGAAAATTAGTACTAAATTTAACAAAAAGTTAGCATTTCTAACTTGAAAGCGTCTGGTAACTATTATGATTTGGTCTATCACCAAATTCCGGCTTGACGTCGACTTACGGGACACCCTATATATAAATATATGTATAAGCTCAAGTATTAATATATTTGATTTAATGGTTGAAAATTTTTGAATAATTGAAAATTCATTGAAATAGATAATGTACTCATGTATATGTTATGAAGACGACGCAATTTTTATAAAGAAGTTTTTTTTTTATAATCACTACAATAAAATATCCAAGGCTTGAAATTTTCGCAACTTTTCAATTTCCGCATAAAAAAAATATATATTTTAGTTATAGGAAATAATCAACGAAAGGCCACGAAATATCCAATATCTGTGGTTTTGAAAATAACAAACACAAAGTAAAATCATATAGATTTAAGTTGTTTAGGGTCGAGCTTTATGTAAATTAAAATAAAGAAATATCTACAGCGAGTAATTTTCGGTTATAGAACAGAAAAAAAAATATTTAATTTGATTAGATATTTTTTCCAAATGTCAGTTAAAACGTAAATCTTTCCAAAAGAATTGATTGAAGTATTTCGATGTGTGACCAATCTATTATGCTTGCTGCTGCTGGTAAGGTGTTTGAATTAAAATCAGCATGTGATCAAGGATTTTCTACAAAAAACAGAAAAAAAACTTTTAAATCGAGTAACATCACACGAATCTGTTATTGGCACGTGCTTACCATCTCCAGATTTTAGCATATTGGCTACTCTCATATCATTTTCAGTTATTGAGACACCACAGAATTGATAACTTCCGTCAGTCGACAAGCTCTTGATCGAATTTAAAATTCGATAAGCAATGGCAATGGTCCGAAATTTGCTTGACTTAATACCGGCGCACAACAGCAGCGCAGAAAGATTTCATTTGACTTTCGTTTTCAATTTAAATCTAACCACTTCATCCAGCGGCCGTACCGGCCGCCACAGTTGAACTCAGAGAACTGTGAGGCGCGATCATAATAAATCCATCGCGTGAGACTCATCTAGCTTTAAAGATCTTCCACAGTTCCGAGACATCTTTTCCATCATCTTGATAACTCAGTGAGAGATCTGTTGATCCATTCGATGCGATTGACTGTGTGAACTACGAATCTAAGTTTCTCAGTCCAAACTTCCTCTCTTCGTTAGCTGGCTGAGCTGAGAGTCATGATATAAAGGTGAGGGGAATTTCATATTTATGCCTACGTATGATTTGTGTAAATTACCTGTATAATTGCGTTTACCAAGTCCAACTGAATATTATTTTGTCTGTATTGCAGATTAATTCTCTCGACGTTGTAAATCGCATGTAGTACCACAGCAATAACGTCAGAATGCGGCATCGCTCAAGAAATGTGTTGGTCTGCGCTGTACGACATTAAGCCACCATATGACTATCGTATCCAAACATCGGGGTTCATTGAACCACAGTTTCTGAGGTGTATCTCTAAGTTTACACTTTTTATTTAAGTTTATTTTTATTTTTTTTTATATATATATATATATATATTTTTTTTTTTAATTTGTTTATTTGTCGTAATACGATGTAGCGTGGTGAAGTGCACATATATTATATAGCGCTGGCGGTATGTGATCGTACCTTCGTGCGCATCCATTTATAGTTTTAACAAAATCTCAGCTGATTCATGTCTTTTTATTGATGGCTAAGGTATACTTGGATTGGAACCCACACTATGGATGAACTTGTTTGTTTGCATACATGCATTGGCCCATTAATAATTTTACGCATATTGCGGATAATGGAAAGCCGTGCAAGCTTTTATTTTGTGAAAGCTGTGGAAAATAAACCGGAACACAATCAATTAAAGAGATCGATATAAAATAAAAAAAAAAAAATAAAAACTAAATAAAACACAAAGAAAACGTATTTATTTTGACCCAAGGCAGATATTATATTCATGAGAGAGTACAGAAAACAGATTGATAAATGACATGAATGGGAGCAATTGACTGATCGCAGCGCGATCGTTTTCCGCTTTTGGTTCGTATAGGACAATCGAGAGGTCGTCTTATATAGAATTAAAAATAAAACAAATGGCGGGATGATGGCAAAAGAGAAATGAATATCAGGTCTATTTTCGGTTTGAACCTACATACCTACATATACATATAAATATATATATATATATAGAAGATGAGAAAAAGCTTGTGATTCTTTTGTGATTTAATCAACATTTTTACGGATTGAGCTTGAAATTATTATTTTCGGATGCCTGGTATATATTTTATGAAATGACAGTTTGGAAATTCTCTAGTCTTTTAATGAATGTGAAGGATTACTTACGTAAATCAGGAAGAAACTTTTAGTGTCAGCAGAACAACATAATATGACCATTTTAGCGAGCATAAGGTCAACAACCTTCCTTTGATATAAACAACAAGCATAAATTCTGGAAAGCCGGTGGTGGGTATAGTGGGACTGGAAAATATATATATATTTTGTGGTTGGGACAGATATTATTGCTTGCTTTGCTACCAAGTTTAAAATTCAAAAACAGTCAATGCATGATAAGTATATAAAATAAATATCTAAATATGTATGCGTAAGTATAAGAAGGAGACCACATTTCCAGAGTATACTTTCCTTGGAGTGTGTAAACTGAATGAATTTCGCATCTCCACGCTGGAAGATTCAAAATATTTGGATGGGGTTTTGTGAAAGAAATTTTTTTTTCCATACAGATCATGATACATATGTCCAAAGTGTTTCACATTTATCCTTGAATAACAGAAGTTGCCATGAAATTGACATTGCTATTGCTAGCTGGAAATAGCTAATTGACTTTGTTTTGCTTATTCATTTGAATGATAAATTTTCATGGTAAATTTTTGCATAATTACAAGTTGAGGAAGACGTTAACTGAAGAGCAAGGAAAATCAATGAGAAAATATTACCGTTTTAGTGTAAATTGATTTTATAGAGAGGTGTGGTGTTGGTTAGTTTTGAATAATTTGACATGGAAAATATACATTAGTAAAATGGTGTCCACTTCATAATTAATTACAAATTAATATCCGTATGTATGGATGTTTTTATTTTTTGTGGCAGAGAGAAGAAAGATCCCAAGCACGGAGGCCAAGGTGTCCGGCCCATTGATGCTAACTTGTTAAGTTGGAGAAGCTATTAAGTTATAGAAGTTGACAGGAATTTAGGTATAAGGATAGCGCAGGATCGTGTCAAAGTGGGATTCGAACCCTCCACGTCTGGGATGGTATAGTCAGCGTGATTATCAATCGAGCTACCGAGCCCACTCAATATGTGTGTTCATATTACATTCATAGTAATACGTACACAGTAAATTTACCCCGTTTGCTGGGTAACACGAATTTTGAATCAATTTCGGATAATCTTAAATAATTTATAATACACCATGATCATGGAATTTCCCCTATATATCCGAATGAAACTTGTTTTGTATGAAAAACTCAAAAATATTATCTATCCGGATAACAAGAGCTGAGCTCTATCTAGCGGAAAACTTTCAAAATGTTTTTGTCAAAAATCAGTTCAGAGTAACTTAAAAGACTACTTTACAAAATTGTATCTAAACTCCGATCGGTGTAAAATGCAATAGGTTTTATCGTGCTAAAAACAAAATTATGAAATAGTGTCATTTATAATTTGAGCAAGTCTTTTTCAAGTCCGCAGCTATAAAATATTTATTTAAAGTAAAGTTTAACTGTGCAGAAATTTGTGACGGTGGATAATGAATATAATACTGTAAATTTCGTAAAATTTTTAGGTGAATGTTAGTCTTAAATTTTTCATTAAATTTAATTTAAAAATTTTACTAATTTTATAATGATATGAAAAGATATGTTGCTTGAAACCGGTTCAATTAACTGGAATTCTCTTAAATCATAAAACTATGTGGCAAAAATATTATCTTTTTATTTCTTTTGCATCTTAATAACACAAAATTTAACTATAGCGTCATCCTATCGCAGATTTGAATCCCAAACCCGCCGCTTGATAAACTCAGAAAAATTCTGTTGTAATATTAAAAAAAAAAAAACAACAGATATCCTATTATATTTTGAAGCAACAAAATACAAATTCTATAATGTTTTAAGGCAGTAGATACTTGTTTCAAACTGTTCCAAGTTTTTAATTTAGAATAGCCCATACAATGTTATTCCGTTTGACAAGTTTTTCAAAAATATTTTTATAAAATTAACCATAAAAACGAAACAAAATTTCCGAATGTATTAGTGCTACTAAAAAAAATTATAAAAAGAGCAAAAATTCTAAGTTAAAACGTGATTAACTAAAACGCCAAACGCCAATGCTAAAAAACCAGATGAATAAATAATGAAATTAATTTTACTTTTTTTGTTTTGTATATTTTAAATGGAGAAAATTTTAAACATTACAACGATTGATTTAACATTATATAACTTTTATTTTCATAACCTACTCCTCCTCCAAAATTCGTTTACAGGTTGTCAAGGTATCAGCGTATATTCAAAACAGTGTGCTACTTTCCTCCAAGGTAGAGGTCCTAACAATATTCTTCTATTTGAAAATGTATGTAAAATACTAGAATTTAAGTTATGATTGAATTTCTTTGGTAGTCTATTAAGCATCATGCAATGCTATCTAAACCAATCTTGAAAGTCCTGATAAAAATGGGCCAGTGGTGAATAATAGCAACAAATATTATTGTCAGATTGATTGAAAATTACAAAACGAAACTGAAAGCTTATTTAATAAATAATATTTATTTAATAGGCAATTAAAATTTTGTTCCACTAAAAATTATATTTTGTCTACTTTAAAACATATTTCGTAGAATATGGAAAATGATGTAAATTTAACAAAATTGTTGTTAAATAAGTTTCGATATTCCGCAAGTCGAAATGACCTTAAATTTTACTATTAAAAAAACTTTTTTTTTTTTTTTAGTATTCAAATATTTGTTGCTTGAGAGGGAAAGTCGATTTTAACAAAACCGAGTTTGTATAAAGAACGAATAGTTTTGTCGGTTCTATAACAAACAATTTTTTTTTATGACAAATTTTTTTTTTATTTTTTACATAGATATTTCTCTAGATGTAAGAGTTGACGAATAAGCATTAAACCATCGCGAACCTATTTAATTTGAAACATCTTTGAACATTTTTTTGAAGTGGAGTTATACAAAGTAAAGCTGTATTTCTTCTTTGATAGTGAGCATACCCATACTTTAATTTTAGAATATATCCAAAACTATTTCATTTCGATGCAGCAAAGAGTTTATCATATTATCTAAAATCAAAATGTTTTTAGTTTTTAATAATGGATACCTATTCGGAAATTCCTGTCCGAAGGAAACATTAAAATCAGATTTGTATGCGATTTCGGTTTTCATGGAACTCTGAATTTTTTGCTGTGTAACAAACACATTTGTATTTGTATGCAATATTTTTTGTGGGTAGGTATTTTCCTTTGGATCCGCAGGATAAACATACATGCATATATTTATTACTTTTAACGTTGGGATTAATAGCAATCTATTACTTTTGTTATAGCATAGTCGACTTTTTTGAAGTTCAGGAAAAAAAAATTTGAAAATGCAATGGAAAAGCTGGTTGATAATACGCCACAAAAAACAAAAAGTTGAATATTAGAATAGAATAGTTTCTTTAGGGTTAGCACTACAAGAACATAAATGTTTTCTTTTTAGTACCAAAAAAAGCGGCGAAAAGAATAAATCAATCAATACGAGCAAATAATAATAAAAATTAAAAATTAAAATTAACAGAAATTAATAATTAAATTCGAAAAATCATTCTACTAAACAATGGAAATAAAATAAGCAAATAATTTGTTTTGTCCATAACCTCTTGCATGCATCACATAATAAATATGTGTAAATCATATTCTTTTTCTTATTATGTACATATATCTCTACAAATCTTTAATTACTTTACTTTAAGTACTCTTGAGTACCCGAGTCAAGTATGGGACACATTCTACCCTTCTCATTCTCACTTAGATGAAATAATTCAACCATACGAAGGAGGTACCTGATTTGTCCCATTTTCGAAGTTAAGTCTACTGTTTTTGAACCTTAGATAAAATCTAAAGTGTATAACTAAGTTTGACATCCCATTTGTAGCATATACTAGTAGAGAAAAATATAGTATTAATATAATAGTAAATGATATTTTGATTTTTGCATGTCCGTCTGTTCGTCCTAACGATAACTCGAGAACGCGTGTACTTAGAGAGCTGAAGTTTTACAAAAGTAAAATTAAGTTCGAAAATAGGACAAATCGAGTGACTCCTTCGTAGAGTTGCCATACGAAAATTTCGTTTTTCACTATATATTTCGACGCTGCCTTAGAACGCGTCTATACGTACAGCGCTGAAATTTTGTACACGTTGTTTTCATAGAAACAGTAAATATTATTTCAAAAGTGGGCTAAATCGGGCAATCCCTTCTTGGTGTTGCCATATAAAATTGTAGGATTTTTGCTTATACTGTGAAAACGATTAGTCCTGTACGGTTTTAATGTACTGAATAGTTCTTCAGACTGTGAAATCCTATAAAATCGGTTATAATCATTTTTACTGTCCGACGAACCGTTTTAGGAATACATGCGAAAAACCACCTCAACAATCAAACTTGTGCAGATGTGTGACCATACGAAATAACATACGAGCATTCGGTCCAAGGACCGTATGCAACATTTCAGCCGCCCCTCTAAGTAAACGTGCTATCAATAGGACGCAAAGGCAGACGGATGGATGGACGGACTAAGAGACAAACGGACATGCAAAAATCAAAATATCTTTTAATATGACGTGTAGGTATCCAATTTATTTTGCTCTACCATAATTATTTCTATGTGTTACAAACGGAATGACAAACTGAGTAGGTATACCCAATGAGATTTCATCTAGGGTAGGTGTAATAATAGTGAATTTTATAGGAAAAGGTGAAAATTCCGAAATTTAAATTTGGTGAGACTCCGCTGTGGATGATACAGTGGTGTGGTTGTAAGTTTATTGGAAAGAAAATAAAAATTATATATATAAAAGTATTTTAGAATTCGGACTTCGAGCCAGTTAATATTTTTATTTTGCTAATGAGCAACAAATGAAGAAAATCGGGTACTTAGAGATAGCGGAGATATTAGAGCAAATATGTAATGCGATGGCGATACTGTTGAATTTATGCAATACATATACTTTAATTTCAAACCTCCAACCTCAACCCTCCATTGAGGAACAAAGTAATTACCTAAATCCCTCATCTATCCCCTACTCTGGACTTGTATATTTATTGACGTAAGAAAAAGCAGAAATGTGAGCAGAGTAGTGTCCGTATCTCAGTGGTGCAATTGTGTATACATTTCCTTGCTTACAGGGTTAACTAATTGTTCAGAAGTCCTTGCCTATCCCCGAACGCTTGTGCTGGTAAGTTTACCGACAGCGGTCGTACACTGCCTTTATGTGTTTATATTTTCACTGCAACTCGTCTTCCGAAACCAAACTATTGCATAACATGTCCTACCTATGCTCTACACGTGTACCTTTCTGGTTGTCGACATAGGTCTATTTTTGGCAGGCAGCTTCTGATTACGAATTTAGCCGTTTCCATAAGTTATTATACAGGGTGTCCCGTAAGTGGTGGGATACCCAAGCGCATCATCATAGGGTGTAACGTTCAGAAGTTACAGGGTGATCGATAAAAACATACCCAAATATTTTTAAGTCCCGTTATCTAGGGCACCGTTGGGTCCCCCCCGCCCCGTACAATATTTTGCTCATCTAAGTAAAACCTATCCATAGCCTTTAGGTATCCCACCACTTACGAGACAGCCTATATATAGAGGATGCGGCAGATACTCACCTAGTCAAACAAAAAATTGTATGGCAGGGAGGGGCATGTCAACCGATTCGGGGTTACAGAGTGATTAAGAAATTATACTAGACTTTCACAAATCACTCTGTGTCTTAAAAAGTACAGGGCGTACGGTCAACGTATAAAGCTGATTGCATTCAGAATTTTCTTACCTTTTTTTTTATAATTTGACCTTTATTTTTTTTTTTAAAAATTAATTTTTTTATAAAAACTATAAAATGTATTTAATTTGACATATTATAACCTATGTGGTATCTGTCGCCCTGTATCTTAAGATACGCCTTTTTTTTAAGACACAGGGTATTTGGTGGAAGCCTAGAATAATTTCTTAATCATCCTGTAACTCCAGAACTGTTGATATGCCCCCCGCCCCCGCCATACAATTTTTTTGTTTGCCTAGGTGAGCACAATCACTTCCCGCTCTATGGACCATCATGGAGGAAACACCCTGTACATATATTTCCAACCGCACTTGTCTTGGGACACCATGAATTGTGTAAATGCTTCCTTCTGCTGCCTTTTACCCATCTTTAACCATTAATAGCAGTCACGCGTTCCCAGAGACCGCTAGAAGTCTAATTCATCTTATATAATTGCCAACCTAAGCTATTCAGCTTTTAATTTTAAGTGGGAAACACAATTCCACCGTTTCGATCCGATTCGTGCAAATGTTAAATGAGACATGCGTGCAATTAGACATTACACCGAAATGGATCAAATGGAAAAGATTGAGCAAATTTCAACTTTTATGGGGAATGAATTATACGAAAAAAAAATGTGTTCATGGATGGATTTAAGTAAAGCGGACAGACACAATCTGGCAAGATTTTCAAGTCAAGTCTTTGAAACCGAACGGAAAATTGTGCTCATGCATCCGTTGGATCGAAATGGGTTGGATCGAATGGAATCGAAACGTCGGAATTGTGTTTGGAACTTTACACTGGCTTGTATGTAAGTATGTCACAAAAGCGGTAAGAGCACACTTTGCAAGTTTCCTGTAGCTGACGATTTTTAATGTGCACTTCTGAAATTCGGTTGGAAATTAACTGAAATTAATGAATTTTTCCTATATTTTTTATTATCCTTTATTCTTTTTTATTTAAATCGTTATGTAAGGTTTTCTTTAAGGAAACTCCGATCTTTGGATTATACTTTTTTATTGTTCACTCGACGTTTCGGGTCTTGTTTAGTAACCTTCTTCAGGAGTTAACTAAATTAGAGTACAAGATAGTATTGCGTACAATTAAAATATTTGATGTTCTCACCTTTGTTTTTGGTATGATGAAAAATTGTTTTGAAAAATGTTATTGAGACATATTTCACAGAAAAATACACATTAAAAATATGATAAAAACGTTAACTAAACATATAAATAAATAAATTAAAGGACCCTATACCCACACAAGAAGCCAATAATGTTGTCTACAAAGTACCATGTGAAAACTGCACTACAGCATATATAGGACAAACATCAAAAAAACTCAGAACCTGACTATCACAGCACAAAACATACATAACCAAGAAAACACCACGATCAGCATTAGCATCCCATATAATAAAAACCGGACACGTATTCGCATTTGATAATGCAACAATTATAAACATAGAGAAAAACAAAGCAAAACGCGAATTCAAAGAAGCATGCCACATCTACATAGAAAAAAGGAATCTAACTAATTTAAGACAAGACACAGATCTAATAAATAAAGATTACCAACACACACTCAGAAAACTGAAACTTGACATCACAATATGACAAAGAACTCCGCACACCATTCATCTGTGATCCCTTAAATAAAATAGTCATTTAATTTTCACCTATTTATTTATTTGTTTAAATTATTTATTTATTTATTTGTTTATATATTTTGTTTAAATTATTTATTTATTTATATGTTTAGTTAACGTTTTTATCATATTTTAAATGTGTATTTTTCTGTGAAATATGTCTCAATAACATTTTTTAAAACAATTTTTCATCATACCAAAAACAAAGGTGAGAACATCAAATATTTTAATTGTATGCAATACTATCTTGTACTCTAATTTAGCTAACTCCTGAAGAAGGGTACTAAACAAGACCCGAAACGTCGAGTGAACAATAAAAAAGTATAATTCAAAGATCGGAGTTTCCTTAAAAAAATATCCCAAACCTTACATCATAGACCCGATCAAAAGCATAACCAGCTGGAAAACTCCAATCAGCTGTAAACCATTAAATCGTTATGGTTTTTATGAAGTTTTAAGGTATAATAGTATTACATGAAAAGCTCTTAAATTAAAGCCGAAAGTTATAACAAATTAAATGAATTATAATTTTTAGCTCCCATTTGGTAATAAAGCACAAAAAATAATAAATTCCAATATTTTGTTTATATTATTCATTTTAAGCAATATTAAAACATGCTCCGTGAGACCTTTGTTTTCTTTTAATATGATTGATTTGTACGTCTTTAGTTAAGGGTTAATTTCACCAGGCACCTCGCAACTAGGTAAAATAGCCATTCATATAAGGAACTCTTATAAAAAATTAAATTAATAGATAAACTTTTTTTTTTAATAGGTCTTATTAATATTATCTTATTCATATATAGCAGAGACACAATTGCGGTAATTTAATTAAGCAAAAGTATTCCAGTAATTGCAAATTGCAAGAAAACTCACGTCACGTAATTCTTCTCGTGCTTGGACAATGTTTATAAATCTCTATTACGTAACAACTAGTTGTAGTTATTCACTTTGTAGCAATATTTTTTTTAATGAAATTCAATTTAATGCCTTTGGTTATCACCTTTTTGATCGAATAGAAATTGAATAGGATATCAGTACAGATTTAAGTCGGCTATGTTTAATTTGTAGAATTTTGTAGTGCGTGTCAGTATGTGCATACGATTTCATATACACGTTTGATGCCACATGTTCTAGATTTTGGAGCCAATGAACCCATCAATTTTGGTATAAATTGACAATATCAGTCACATTCCCGTATCTCTTTAGATATTCCATAGTGAGCATATATTCCTTGCAAGGTTCATGGTGTTTTAAATAACTTAATTGGTTCCAGTTAATGTTCCGGTTATTGAATTCAATATAAATATAAGTAATAAAGAAGTAAAAAGAAGTTAATTCCGAATTTGTTCCATTTTATAAGAGTAAATCACATTTATATAAGTGCTGTAGGTTATGAGCTTTCCTTGAGACAATTAAATTGCGTCAAAATATCCGAGCAAATGATTACCTATGTATATCCGCATACGAATCCCCCAAGAATCTTCTTCATAAACTCCACTTCCTGTGATGATATGATACCTTACTACTATTCCATGTTATTCACATGAAAAGTTATTAATAAGTGCCACCACAGTCAAAAGTTTTCTGTAGTAAATTTTGTTTCTTCTTTTTTGCCAGTATATTGCACCGAGTGGTCAGAAAAGCGATTTCATTTGCATACTCTTTACGGGAGCTTCTCTCATTCGTGATACTGTCCTGATAAAATAAATTGAAATGAACAGTCATACGAGCGAGCAAGTGAATATTGTGTAGAGTTGTAGATTCTATAGACGACTATGGTGGAGAAACCTTCAAAATTTTTACATATCTTCATTTATGTATTAAAATGTTGTATGCGCACGCCGCCGGGACCGGGAGTGGTGGTTGGCCTCTCGCGCTTGCTCACGTGGTGAATTGATATTCCAATTTCACAATTGGCGTTAAAGTTCAACGTACGGCCAAAAAACTTTTAATTTTTTTTTTTATAGCAGCTAAAGGTTCCATAACACCTCTGCGAGCTGACTGAATTGCTTTGGTTGGGTTTTTGGGTGCTGGCCTTTACCGATTATTGTTTTCTGTCATAATGGAGATTTGCACCTCTCTTCTTCTTTAACTTGATTTTTTTAAGTTTTATTTGGATAAAAATTATTAAGGGAACATTTTGACATGATAAGCATTTGACAATGACATCTTGGATTATTTTTTTCTTGTGTATTTATTTTAAAGCCGGAATTGAGAATTTACTTATGTTAAATAAGCTTAGCTTAACAGAAGAAAATTTATGATGTGATTTCTCTAGACCTTCCTCAACAAAGTCTTTTTCACATCTTTGCTTTTCATAATTGTGTAGAGGTAAAACAATTAATTTTTGAAAGTTGATTTTAAGCAGAATTTTTAATCTCAATCCTAGATATTATCTTTTTAGTTATTGGTATCCATTTAGTTTAATATTTGTATGTATGTATGAAGAAATATATGTTTATATGGATGTAGCCTTGAGCAGGCTAAGCTCTAATGTGCTCCCACTATTCTTAAATAAATGTTCATGATATAATGTGGAATTTAATTCTTGCTTGACGAAAAAAATCGGTCATCTCTTTAACGAGTTCCCCATAAGGTTTCACCAAGACTACATATTTTGAGAATTTTGTGGGTTGGAATTCATTTAGAATTATCTAATGTCCTAAATGCGAGAAATGTTTCAGCTTGAGGTATTCGCTATAATATTAGATTTATGATATTCATTTCATTTTCTATGTCACAGCTACAAACATATCTTTTGTTTCTGACAATAACGTATCACTATTTGATCTGAGAGTGAATGAAGGCCACCTGCAAATTATTACAACATAGCCAAAGAGCAGTTTACCTCTAAATACAGTGAAAATTTAGGTCTTTGATTATATATTTCAACTTATGGATCAAACTCGAATTTAAGATGTTTAATAAATCGTATATCTACCTGTGGGTCCGTTTGATTATATTTTCTGGCGATATTAATAAACATCAGATAAAATGTGGAAAATTTGCATCTTATTTCGTTTTCCGTTCGAAAAAGTTTTTCACCCAGTGTTGAGAGTGCCTGATAAACTTCTTCGTCGGTCTGAAGTCTGGATGGCAGTCCTAGAACTAACATTAAACTGTGATTTAGGCCACAAGGTGATTTTTGGAAGATAAATAAGGACTTTCCAAGAAAAAATTTACCCTTTTATATTGGTCAATTTACGGTTCACTGGGACAGGGGACCATGCTAGAAGACTGTGTATAGCGACAAACAATTTCTGCAGGAGTTGTAAGAACTCGGAAGAAATCGAAAAATCGAATGCGTCCAACACGTGCTTTCCGAATGCCCCGCTTTGACGAATAAAAGAAGTAGGCTATTTGGTAGCTACTTCTTTTCAAGTCTGGGAGAGCTGTAAAGTAAAGAGTTCAGATATATCCTGAGTTTTCTGAGAGAAGCAGGATGGATCTAGGTAAAAAGTCTTAGATATATTCTGAGTATCCTTAGGAAAGCAAGAGAGATTTGGGGCTTGAAAGGTTATCCCATGAAGTCTAGTGGCACATTGGACCCACTAGAGGTCTAAGGGATGCAGACTAGTTGTCTAGCGGCACCCCTCCTACCTAACCTAACTTATATTGTTCAATTACACAAAGACGTATACCTGAGTTTTGTGAGGGAATATAAAGATAACGTTAGCATTAGTCATTGTATCCTATTTATTTTCTGTAAGGTAAAGATGTCGGGGAATTAAACAAAAATCAGAAAATTAATTTTGTACAAATTCTTGGAAAATCCTGCAATTAAGTACAGTGTACTTGCAAAACGCGTAGGTAGATCAGTGAGCACCGTTAAAAGGGCCATAGCTAAATACAAATAGGGTCAATGAATAGAAAACAAACTGGGTTTAGATAGAAGACCAGTATCTGCTGTTAAGAAACTGGTTTTCAAAGTATTGCATTAATATTCGTAGAAGCCAAACACTTCATTTGGAGATATAACTGAAATTGTCAGTACGTCAAAGTCAACTGTATCAAATATTAAAAAAAGGAACAGCTTTTAGGCGTTTAAAGTGCAGAAAGTTCTAGATCGTTCGACGGATAAAGAACGTATGGCAAAATCAAGAGCTCGAAGATTGTATGAATTTTACCTGAACAAATTTGACTCTGTGATAATGGAAGACAAGATTTATTGCAAAGCTAGTTTTAAACAATTCTCTGGTCATGAGTTCTACACGACGGAAAAAAAAATGGTGAAGTAAGCAAGAAGTGAGTAAATTTCTCAAACAATATATGATATGGCAAGTGATTTGTATTTGTGGACTCAGGAGCCAGGAATTTACCACAGAGGAACCATCAATTAAAATAAAAAAAAAAAAAAATACATAGAAAACTGTTTGCAGCTACACTTAATCCCTTTTTTCCAACAACATAGAGGCTCTGTATTATTTTGGGCTAATTTGGCTACGTGTCACTAATGCGAACTTTAGACTATCAGTGATTACGGTATTACCAGTAATATCATTACTTCCGACAGTCTTCTTTCATTACTCTGGTAAGCTTAAACCTTAACCTATCATTAAAAATGAAAGTATTTATTTCAGTATCTCTCAATTCACCGAACGAAAAGTTTATTTATTGTATGTGAATTTTTTAAAGTATCTTCGCTGAAAAGCTTGCATTGATATAGTGTTATCATTAATCACAAACCGAAGTGTTAAACGGCAATGAGTGATGAAGAATTAACTACAAAACCGTGAAAAGTATTCCCATGTTGTTTTTTTTTAAATCTAAAAGAGGCAATCTAAACCGTTTCGGGAGTTACAGGGTGATTAGGAAAATATGTCAGTTTTGTCACAAAACACCCCATAGTTTCCTAGCATTACGATCTTTTAAGGTGCTAAGATAATACTAAGTCGTATAAGTTTTCCAACGAATGTCGAATCATTACACCAACGCCCCTCAAGACGCTAGTTATAGGATGTCTAGGTCAACAAATTGGAAGAAAAAAAACCTAATTTGTTCAATTTTTACAACATTTATGTTTGCGTGGAATTAAATAAAATTAGGTGAAATTTCTATCGTCAGTAGCAAAATTAATAAAATTAAGGCTGCATTTACAGCGGACATTTTCTACACATATCCCTCTTTGCATTCATACCGATAAAACAACAAAATGATTTAACCAGCAGCTCTGACAAATTATTAAAGCATGATTAAAACATCCGGTGTGAGTCCAGCCTATTTATGCATCATAAAAACTGGTTTAACTCAAAAATGGATGCATATAGGTACATAGATATATATTTAAGATCAAATGAGAAGTAGCATTCTGAGGTATCCAAATCTTGCATGATAATGTAACGGTTATCAGGTATATTGGCGGGAATGCTGTTATAATTTAAAAAAATTAGAATTTTTTCCAATTGTTTTACTTTGATGTCCTATAACTAGAGACTCCCCCCCCCCCCCCCTCCTGGAGTGACGGTGATATGAATGTGTCATCTCCAATTATATATATATTCATATACGTATGCAAACAGATAGATAATGTAAAGCAATACACAGAAATGTCACATTGATGTATTGATTAGGTTAAGCGTAGGAATAAGTTTCATGATAATAAATTTTAGTCTTAATCCAGCAGCCAAGATCACAAGCCGTTAGTATCCTTATTAGGTGATCAAAAAGCTCTGTCCTCTATCGTCTCGATACGTTTTCAACGTTGGATTTTGCAGGTCTCTGAATATCGTTGTGAAATAAAGTATAGGCCCGCAAGTCAACAAAAACATGCTGACGCTTTAAGTCATCTGCCTGAAAATAGACCCACCGAGGTAGAAGAATTTTGCATAAACTTCATAGACACTCAAGAAGAGTTATCTATTTCATTAGAAGAAATTAGAAAGGCTGTTAAATCAGACCCAGTTCTTTTGCAAATAAAAGAATATTTACAGAAAGGTTGGCCACGCATATTCAAAGCCAGTCCTATTTACTCCCCTTATTACCATAATCGAAATGATATATATATATATAGATAAAAATTGAATATTTTATCAAGACCGGACTGTAATGCCGGCTAGTCTCAGAAAATATATTTTACGCGAACTGCACGACCAACACGTAGGAATTGTTCGCATGAAATTGCTTGTTCGAAACACGGTATGGTGGCCCAAAATGAATAGTGATATCGAACATTTTGTTGGTACCTGTAAAATTTGCCGGTCAACGCAAAGTGTGAAAAAAAAATTGTCCAAATTTCTCGTGGCCAGTAACTACGTACCCATTTGAAAGAATACATATTGATTTATTTCACTTCAAAGAAATGGATTTCTTGATTTCCGTAGACGACTTTTCTAAATGGTTCGATGTATACCTCTTAACGAAAACTAGCACTGCCAATATTATTGAAAAGCTTAAAATGCAATTTTGTATTTTCGGATTACCCACAGCTATTGTATCCGACAATGGACCTCAATTCGCAAACTCAGAATTTCTAAAATTTTGCAAGCTGAATCAAATTAAATACATATACATCAACCCCGGTGTATAGCCCGGCATCAAATGGACTTGCTGAACGTGGGGTAGGTACACTAAAAAGAATTTAAAAGCATGGTTTCTAGAAAATAATAAATCGGATAAAACATCGGTCCAATCGCAAATCTACAAATTCCTTTTCAAATATCGAAATACGCCTACGACTTCCACAGATGTCACTCCTTCAAACTTAATTTTTCGCTACGAGCCCATAGCAATTTTGAACCTTCTAAAATTTCCAAAAGAAACAGAAACTAACCAGAAAAAGAATGATTGCATCAAAACTGAATATAAAGATCGCAAAAGCAGGGACTGAAAATAATGATTATTTTTCATTTCTTCTATAAAAGAAATCATTTAACAAGGGATATGAAAAACCGGTCGGGGATGAATTGTGTGCACATAATCTGGCATCTACTTTCATTATGCGGTAGAATTCGAAAATATAATTATTAAAAAAAAATAAATTTGTAATAATTATTTTTGAGTTTTAATTTTGAAATCACTAATAATAATTACATCTGAGTTTTACGCCATTCACTCAAGAATAAAACTCTCAACTAAGTTTTTCGTTTTAAAATCATCAATAATCATCAGACTTGAGTTTTATTTATTTTCGCTTAAAAATAAAACTCAAAACAGTATTCCAGGTCCAAATTGCGTTGAATAGTATTACTAACTTTGGTTTTAGGTACTTCTTGGGTAATTTTCATAATTTTCAGCTTTTTTTTAATGATGTTATAAGCCTTTTGTTAAGATTTATGCATGTAAGAACGCTTCTCATCACAATTGTGGGAGAACGTAGCAATGTGAAGAGTTGGATTTTTTTTTAGAGAACTCAGAATATGACTTTAGGCATCTAGTTTGAAATGCGCAAAATCGGATGAGGGGAACCTCCTTTTCCATATTTGAGGGGGGTTAGAAATTTTAAAATCTGTAAATGTGAAGGAATTTTTTCATAATAGTTGCCTGTAGCCTTCCTTTTCTATTATCTTATTGTTTTTTTAATCATTACATAAAAGAAAAATACATGGAAAAGGCAAGAATTGCTATAAGACCAATTTTTATGATACCCTAGATGAATGCCCAGATGTAATTTCGAATGGTCACCCCTCTGTGCAAGTTTGATTCTTAAAGTGGACTTTTATTTCTAGAATGATTCGTCGGGCAGAGAAAATCATCATAACCAATTTCGTAGGATTTCAAATTCTGAAGAAGTTTTCCGTACAAAAGAAACGTCTAGGACTGATCCTTTTTATTCATACAGTACACGTAAGAACCTAACTTTTTGTATGGACAGACCAAGAAAGGGTTGCCCGGTGTAGTATATTTTTCAAAATGTATTTACTATTTTTATGAAAATGCCGTGTAAAAAATATCAGGCCACTATGTCTACGCTTTTTCAGCAGGAGTCGCCCGATTGGTTCGAACTTAAATGTACAAATTCATTAAAGGCCGTACACGAAATTTCGGCTATCTAAGTGACCGCGCTCTCGAGTGAGGATAAGCAGACATACAGACAGACAACACATGCAAAAATCAAAATAACCTTTAACATTGTGCGTTCGTGTCCATTTCAGTTTACTCAAACACGGAATAATAACCACCCTTTGAGATTTCACCTAGAGTATCAAAAGTGTTCGTTTTTGTAGTCCGTTGTCCTCAATCTTACTTTACTATATAGGGTATCTAGGACATGCTGATTGTGGTGATTTGCATAAAACAGGATACTGCAATATTTAGAGCGTGGGGAACCTACATTACTGGAGAATGAAACTATGATTTCTGTCCTGTTTCTAGATCCAAGGCTTCGTGGTTTGGTAGGGAAGGAGAAGAAGGTTCTGGAAAAAAAGCTATTGAAAGGCATTGTTTCTAGGATGCTATCTTTAAAAAAGGTATGTAAAGGGTATTGCTTCAAGAAACATTAAAAGATTTCAATATTTTATTATTTCTAGGGACAAAGATTTTTCATTGTAATGTCGTATATAGATTATAAAACTAATTATATCTGACTTTAATTCTATTAACTTAATCCTATTATACCAAAACCGCGATAGTTCCTTAATTTGTTACCGTAAATATTTGGGCCCTATCCTAATCTATGTCTTCAGCTTCGCATTTTTATACTAGCTAGCGATGTCACACCTAGAAAGCTCTGCACAAGTATACAAGTTAATTCTTCCTTTTGTCTCCAGAGTTAATCAATACTTATATAACGGCTTGCTTTGTTTTGTTGCTCATGAGAAATATCGAGCAAAGCAAAATAATTATCATAAGTTATAGCGTTACCTACATGTAAACTTTATAATAGCTACAACTTTAATAAAAAGACGAGGGCGAAAACGAAGAGATGGGTTGGAACAGGCCTCTAACAGATATAGCATTCAATTTCATTGATTTCCATCTAGTAGCTTTTAACATATATATCTTCGTACATACTTTAATAAAACTAGAATTTTACCGACTTGGTCTTCCATGATTGATATCTTCATATTTTTATTAGTCATTCCACACGAAACCCGACCATCTCGGATTTGGATGAGACTTTCACAGTATGTAAAGAATACCAAATAAGCTAGGAGATTAGAGATTTCGTGATTTAACGATGAAGCATCATTTTCAAGAAATCACATCATTCGATGCTGCTATTAAAGTATTAAGATTCATTTGGAATTTGAATCAGAAAAATCGCTTGCTCCGATCTCGAGCTATGATTTTTTGAAAATGATGCTTCATCGTTAAATCAATTTCTAACCCTCTAGTGAGGGGAAAATATGGGTGAGCTACTTTGGCATTCTCTAAACACTGTGAAAGTTTCATCCAAATCGGAGATGGTCGGTTTCCAAGGTGATCGGTTTTGTGTGGAATGGCTGTTATATTCAATAATAACGTGAGCACATGTAATATGGATTATATGTATAATGGAATCTTTTTAAACACCTACTATATATAATTCTTGGTTTATTATATTATTAATGTAATATTTAATTATTCTAGCAACAAGTTAATAACGAACAACCATGCTCATCCAGGGATATGGGACAGAATCCAGTTTTTATCGACGAGTCTTCTGTTCTATACTTCTCTTTTAGGGCAATCAATTATTGAATTAAAGGTTTATTCATCCTCAGAAGATGACTTTGACTTTGAGTTGATTGCAGCAAGGAACGAAATCGAATCATACAAAGAAAAGCGAGTTGACATAGATTCGAAACTATTGGACTATTGGGAAGGCAACAAACATAAGTCTTCCTTCTTATATAAAATAGCATTGATTTTGCATGGTGTTCCAGACACACAAGTCATCGTAGAAAGAGCGTTTTCTGCGCTCAAGTTAATTCCTAGTGACCTGAGATATAACTTGTCAGATGTAAATTTGAGAAAATTGTGTTTCGTTAAATTAAATACAAATTTATAAATAATACGAAATTTTTGTAAATTGTTCGTATTTTATCTAAAACAATGAAATAATAGAAAAGGAAGGCTGCAGTAAACTGTTATGAAAAAATTCCTTCACTTTTACAGATTTTAAAATTTCTAACCCCCCTCAAATATGTAAAAGGAGGTTCCCCTCATCCGATTTTGCGCATTTTCAAACTAGATGCCTAAAGTCATATTCTGAGTTCTCTAAAAAAATTCCAACTCTTCACATTGCTACGTTCTCCCACAATTGTGATGAGAAGCGTTCTTACATGCATAAATCTTAACAAAGGGTTTAAAACATCATTAAAAAAAAGCTGAAAATTATGAAAATTACCCAAGAAGTACCTAAAACCAAAGTTAGTTATAATATTTAACGCAATTTGGACCTGGAATACTGTTTTGAGTTTTATTTTTAAGCGAAAATAAATAAAACTCAAGTCTGATGATTATTGATGATTTTAAAACGAAAAACTTAGTTGAGAGTTTTATTCTTGAGTGAATGGCGTAAAACTCAGATGTAATGATTATTACTGATTTCAAAGTTAAAACTCAAATTTTAATTTTTACTGGTGATTGAAAAAGTAAAATTGGGATGATGATGATTAAATCGTAATTTTTACTATTTTGATCATAATGATTACGGTCCTTACGCAAAAGTATTGAATTTCATAACTTTAAAAAATCATCTAAATTTAGTTATTTTAATTAATGGAAAACGAACAAGTTCTATATTTAGTGAATAGTCAAAACGAAGCGAATTGGTTACCGGCTAAGATTGTAAAAAGAATTTGAGATGTAGTTTATTTGATTGATTTTAATGGAAGAAAGGTTAGGGCTCATCGTAGACAATTAAAAAAAGTAGTAAAAATCATTATATACCAACATATAAAAATGAAAACGTAGAAAATTCAGAGACAAAAGAAGACAATAATGTAACCAAAAGAGAAGATACAAAAGAAGAGGAAAATACAGAAATAGGCTTAAAACAACGAATATTGCGACCTAGAGAAAAGGAAATTAATTATAAAGTTTAAATTGTGAAATTTATGAAATCTAGGATATTAAAAGAAAGAAAATTGAATTAAATGTATAATTTGAATGAAAAGAAATTTGAAATACTATTTGATTGGAATTTATGAAATATAATTAAAGCTTCTTAAGCTATGTAAGGGAAATTAGCTTAAAAGGAGAGTGAATATGATATGTATGAGTCATTCATCTCCAATTATATATGTATATAATCATATACGTATGCAAACTGATAGATAATGTAAAGCAATGCTTAGAAATGTCACATTGATGTATTGATTAGGTTAAGCGTAGGAATAAGTTTCATGATAATAAACTATCATCTGAGCTAAAAAATTTCAATAATTAGACCGGGTGGTGTTTTCTTTTCTTACGTTTAGAGCCTAGTTTTATGTTCCGCTTTGCTTCGTTTTTATAAAAGGAATCCACAGTTTTTGGAGACTTTTAAGGGTCTCAATGAACTTCTGAAGAAGTTCCGTTTTCTAATGCACCCAGCCTTAGTACATTCCTCCGCAGGAGATTGAGTACAAAAAACTCGCTGTCTCTTTCACTATTCATCTTTTACCTATATCACACTTTTCCAAAAATTGGACAACCGAACTAAGAAATGAAGTGATTAATGAAGTGTGCAACCTATACTGTCATTTCAAATGACAGTATCCCCACTATGTGGCAGTAATGATGCCTGAATATCAGAAACGCCAGATAACATCATTACTGACTATTATTACAGTTTCTGAAAACCTTACATGATCATTACTAATCTCATTCTGATAAAGTAATGACATTATTTCTGATAAATAGTGGAAAGTCCTCATAACAATAGAGTGGTATAAAACAAATAAAGTTAATAAGCAAATCCATCAAATTGCCTGGTCCAGTCGATAGATACTGGGCTCGCTTGAAGTAAGTTTTGATGAAAACTTGGGAAACGTCTAAAAGCGATGTACCTTCCTAAATAAATAACGTAGTGCTTACAAGGAGGTTACAAATACAAACAACTGTACAAAATCTTATGTTAAGCTGAAAGCTAAAATTTTCTATTTTAAATAATAATTCTAATAAGTTTGTATGCCATTATGCAAATAGGATGATAATAAATTAAAATAAATTAACTTGCTAAAAAAAAAATTTAAACTTTTAAATTATTTACAAAAATAAATTGCTAAGGACCAACAAACTATATATGCTTTCGTTCGTAAGGCGTTCGTTCGCTAATTTTCTTGATTGTTTCAACGGCTTAGTTCGAAGATCATATTAATTTTAGCTTGTTACTTGCAAAAGGTTGGGCTCGACCCAAAAGTGCGTTAGAACATTACATATAAAAAACAGGAATGCGAATATTATAAAATATTCCAAATTACCCCCTTTGGCTCACATTGGTAATGAACGACGGAAAATGCAGAGCAAAATGGGATGCAAGAAAAAAGACTATGGTAACAAGTGCAAGCTTAAATCACGAATAAATGGCAACGTGCAGAGATGTCCACAAATTTGAACTCTTATTAGGATAACTCAAGAGCGAATACAGCGAGGGGCGATTGGGGCGATCGCACCCCCCTAGAGCTCTAATAAAATCAAAATGTATACTATAAAAATTTCCGCTCTAATTAAACTAAGTTAAAAATATAAAAAAAAATCTTTTTAAAAAAAGACTTGCTTCTAAATTCGCTCTTAAAAAATAAAAATTAATTTCTCCCTTCTCTTAATTAGTACATCACAAAAGTTCTATAAAGTTTCCCTTCAATTGGCATTTAATTAATTTTGAAATTATATTCCATTTGTGTATAAATTTTGAAATTTTCACGATATACAAAGAAATCAAGATCTACGCAGTTCAAATTTTAACACTATAGTAAATAACAATTTTCCGAAATTGAAATTTGGATCTCCTAATGTTTATCAAAATACATATAAAATTATAGATTAATGTCCAGACTTTCCTTTCTTTGTGTACCTTGAAATTTTTTTAATTTATTCATAAATTTAATATAATTTCAAAATGTCATTAAATGAAAAATGCAGGGAAATTTTAGAGAACTTTTGTGCTGTAAGTATTCATCAAGTGAAGTGAAAATTATTTTCTATTTTTTAGTGTGAATTTTGAAGCAAGATTTTTTTTAAAGTTTTTTCTTTATATTTATTAAGTACCTATATTCTTTTTTAGCCTTAAATTATTCTAAAAAAAACTCAAAATTATATTATAAAGTAATTTTCAATACAAGAAAAATGTTTACATTTTTTTTCTGATCGAAAGCTTACAAAACCCGTGGTGTTTGATGAAAAGTAGTATGTTGAGAAAATCATCATAGACGGGGAAATTAATATCAGATTCAGTTTTTCTGCAAATATTTAATTTAAAGAAAATGTGGTTATCTCTTAACCTTTCCAAATTAGCGCTCCTTGAAAATTTCTCTAACGAAGTGTCGATTTGAAAAGAAATTATTGGAAAAATATTTAAAAAATTTGCCGTTAATTTGCAGCAAATTTCTGCCCAGCTCAATATGCTTTCTTTATAATAGTATGGCGTGTACAACAAATTTATGGAAATTATGGTGTTTGAACGAAATCCGAAGTTCTTTTATTCGAAAAACATCAGCAACAAAATAAAGCAAGAAGTGTATATTTCTGGCCGGTAACCGATCCGAAATCCTCGCATTCAAGTAGTGCTTTATGGCTTGTAAGTATATTCCGGGTTCGAGGATTACGACTGAATGATTTTCTATTTTTTGTGGCACCAATTTTTACTATATTTTCGGGATCAAAAACTTATATATTATACTAATAAAAGAACTCCTGCGATATCTGGATGTTAAAGAAGTATTCATGCTGAAACGGAAAGAGTAAGCTATACAGGGCGCCTTCAGGAGCTTAAGTTATGAAAGAAAAGAATGCGTTATTTTTGATAGTTGAATAATATAAAATAAATATAAGTAAATAAAATAAATAAAAATAAATAAATATTAAATTTTCTAACTGCGCAATATTTTAACAGAAAATTAACTTGAAAGATATTGTTTCCTTCATCAGAAATGTTTTAAATAAGTATAATGGAGTATTTAGTGGAGGAAAAATTGTATTAAAATTTCCATAAATAGCGCAAATTTGAAATCCATATTATGCTTGTCGTCCTATAAGTAAAAAGTAAGAACACGCCTTTATATTTAAGGATCGTTACCAGATCTCTGATTTTAGAGTAGAAACTTATGTTTCTAATTTTACTGTACGAAATGACGAATCGTTACAGAAATAAATAAAAATGATAGAATGGCAGAAAGCACAGGTGACGAATTATTCCAATAAATGATATAAAAATAAGGAAATGTTTTTGGTATCATTTTGGTGAAAATCTTCTTAAGAATTCAAAATCTGCGTAAATTCCCTATAAAGGAGCTGAAGTCGCTTTCATATAATTTTTTTCCTGATTGGAAATGCCTTCACTATCTGTTTTTTCAAAGATCATATAATATAACGAATATTCTTCTCCCATATCGAAAAGTTTCGTGAGGAGTGTTGGGAACTTTAGTAAATTTCAAAATTTTTACAACATGAAAAAACATTATATGATTATGCTTTTCGTTCATTGTGCAGTATGTACCATTATTACTTTAACTTTGGAATATTAGATAAGTCATCAATGAACGATCATGTTCTACTTTGAAATGCATGCAATTGGTAGCAAACTGACTGATGCAGAGATTAACTGTACTTCATTGTCTTCTTTGTAAGTGTTTTATAAATTTTATGCTACTTTTGTTGAGTCTACGAAATTGAAACTGAACAATATCTCCTTATAGAATATGTACATATGTACGAAATATTCGTAATAGTTACTATTACCAAAGGAAATTACGAACCAGGCTTCCACAATAACAAGAGTACGTGGTTTCTTTTTACGAAATGTTTTATAGATTTTTATAATGTTTGTTAAAATGCGTTATAAATTCTACAAAATTTCTACAGATTAGTTTTCTCCAAAACTTTCAGATCGAGATTTTACAACAGCGTTGGTATGGTAAATATTTTACGATTTTTTTTTTGCTAAATGTTCAAATTAATTAAGTTTTACCAAAGAACATCTAAGTTCTATGTTCTTTGGTTTTACCCAATTTATTCCTTATTATGAAGTGTGGCTTAGTTTACGTCCAATACTATTTTATATGCAACACATAATTAAGTTCCATATTGCTTAAAATTATCTACAGGTGTATAAAATTTTGTATTGTCTCAAATTCAATCACTCTTATATTTCATCACATTATTAAGAATGTGCTCAGGAATATAAGTTATTGCTAATTAATATAATATATGTAATCGATTTCTTTCTTATTTTCAATTCTAGTATTAAAATTTGTTAATCGACCCCCCCCCCCCCCCCCGTTCCCCTAGAGCAAATGTCTGGATCCGCCTTTGGAATAACTTAACTGATTCTTCATGAATTCTGCTAGCTATTTATACCTGTAATATAGTCGCATACTACAACACTAGATGTTAACACAAATAAAGTTAGAACAGAATAGACCATTTAGAGCCGTCTGGATAAGTGATGCAATGTACATCATACATATCTCCTTACCTCACGCATTCGTTTTTGATAGTCTGCTGCCTGTAGAAAGTGATAGATTTAACAAACCGCCTTAAATTCAATTAATCCTTTTTCAAATGGAGTTATTCAAGAGTATTTTAGTTTACAGTCTAGCTTTACTTAGTTCTGCAGTTCAAGTGGAAGTGTTTGTGCGGATTTCTAAGTAGTAAATGGTTGATGGATTTGTGTATTTCTTTTTTACCCCATTCCTAATATTTCCAAGCTATTTTCACTATGATTTCGTATTTAATATACTAATGACAAACTTTTATTCATTAATCAGGATGTAAATCGATCCCATAGTTATAAAGTCCAATTCTGACTGAGTTTTGAAAAGAAATGATTAAATTAGATTGTTCTAGTGACCCAAATATAGTAACAGATTGTGTTTGATACATATGAGTTATGAAAGTAAATAGTTATTGTTACATCGCAAATTAAAATCGGCGATTAGATTAGATAGGGGATTGTGTAAAATTTTAATTTCATGATAAAAATTCCCTTCACAAACCAGCTCCCATCAATCTCTGTTAATTCAATAGAGATCAGCAGGCCAATAATTTGATACACATTGTTACCGAAATGTGACAGGGTAAGTAATCAAAATGAATAATTTTATTACTTTAGATTGAAATATAACACTAATTATAAATTTGTAGAAATATTTTGAGATAAGTATATTTTCTTCATCGCAAAACTCTCACTTTTTTTTACTCAAACCAAATCCAAAAAATAACCGATTACAACCAGACATTTGTCATTTTTTTATTGTTTGCTTTTTCTTCACACAAAAGAAGAAAAAAATGCAGGTTCTCACCTCTACCTACGACTGAAATCATCGGCAAACATAATTGTTTGGCAGAGCGCTTTGCAAAAACACCTCCCTTGAAACTTTTATGTGATCAAGTGCGTCACTACCGAGAGAATAAATTAATTTCGAGCTTAATCTTTCTCTCCAAGAATACCCTGAAACGATTTTCGTTGACAGTTATTAACTGTAATTTCATATTGGTAACTCACTCGAAAATCGTACGATTCAATTCTAGAATGACATTTTCGATGTAGCCTAAATTGCTAATGTTATGGGTACGATTCAATACTGTTTGAATAAATTTTTTTTTATATTTGAAAACTTTTGCATGTTTTCTGGCCCATATATGACTGACACTCCTTACAACTCAATTAGACTTTTGAACTCCAAGCATATTCTAAGTGGAATAGATGAGCCTTTTGGTTTCGTTTCAACAAACGGTTTGCGAAAAGATAGCTACTACTTGCAATCGCGATAATAGCAAAAGTATCACAATCATTTTAGAGTAAGTAGGCTAGTTATCAGGTAGGTTAGGTTCGAGTGGTGGCTATTGAAATACCTACAATCAGTCACACTTAGACCCTCGCATCGATGGTCTATTGTGATATCACTTCATCGAAGATATGTAGGTAAGGTTTTTGTTGATTGGGAAAAATAACAGTACTCAATTTAAACGGCGCCAGTTAGTAGAAATCTGTTGGGGGTTTAATGTGAGCACCTAACTGTTAGCCTTAAACTCACGTCAGATTAGTATTTAGACTATAATCAACGCCCATGAGGCAGAATATATTATATTCTGTCTCGATGAGTACCATTTTATGTCAGTGCATGTTTGACATTCGACTTACTGGTCGAAGAGAGACCTATCTAAAATCTCTGCCGATCTATGCGTAACGGTACTCGGTTGATTAAGCGTAACTCCACGCCGAAATCCAATCCTCTGAGCATGAATTAATAAGTGACCATCCTTCCAAACCTCGGACGCAGTATGCAATTATACAAAAGGACTTACTCTTCTGTTCAAAGGAGAATGTCTGCCCAAGTAATGCAGACTCATACAATCTCTCTTTGCCCGCATATGGGCTACCACATCCACCACGATGCTCCCGTAAAGAGGCACACTCCATGTCGAGGTGAATTATCCTACTGCAATAACTATTTATTACAGTAGAACCATTCAAGGCTCCTCAACCCCGTAATACCAAGCTAGCATTGTCGGCTACCCAATTGTTATGGTTTCGTAGTCCATGACCATACGGTCATGATTACTCCCACTGGTATATTTACATGTAGATATCCTTTTATAAACGGGTCTTATTTCTCCATTCCGCCTAAGATCTTATTTGCAATGACTAAAAAGATTGTATATATCCTGTACACGCAAACACAAACCTTAATATGCGCTATCAGCGGGGACCACGCGAAGGTTAAGATATGCCCGGATTCAAGTTTAGAGAGACTAAAGACTATGGAAATCATGCCAGTAATTTTATAGCTGATCATGCACTAACCATATGAGCACTACTAACATACATACTTGATTTCCATTATTCATCAACTACAGTTCCTTCGAGTCCGACTCAAAGGGCCATGTTTGAGATTTTATTATTTCAGACTTTCATGAGCACTTAAATTCTTTGTATTATGGACAGTAACACTCGTCGCCATTATACCCTAATACGATACCCACAAATTCAAAAACCTCATATTTTATTTCTCAGAGTTTATTTCTCGCCTTGTGAACACATAACTACTTTGTATAATGATCTGCTGGCCATTCATACCCTACTATACTGTCCACTCTGGGAGATACAAAGCGATATTCCATTAACTTCCGTTCATCTCTCCAATCAACAAATTTCTTCCATCAAGTATGCATATTTTCCTCTTATACAGCTTTCACTTTGAGCAGCCCTGCGCTTCACAGTCCTCTTTTCAGCCGCCCACAGTTAGTAGAGTGAGCTACACGCGTTTCATAAATTCGTTTCTTTCCCATTCAGAGCCGCACTGGGAACACGGGCGAACGGGCGCTATCCCGATGGGCCGGTAGTCTTCGAGTTAATCGCGACCACACGTGCTTACCACGTCCTTGGAAAAACATTGCGGCTGCGGTGAGAGGAGAGCTATGAGTTAAAAATTTTTAGAAATGTCCCACAACTTATAAACACTGATAGAACGCAGAGTCCAGGTAACTTGTGGGTGCTGCCAAGATAACATTACACATGGAAAGTTTGGTAATCTTGTGGCTTCAAAAGCATTCACTTTTTTATAAGCCATTTGACATTATTCTTAGCACAATATCATTTTTTTTCGAAACACGCATGAAAATGTGTTTTTATCAAAAGAGTTGAACAAGGCTTTCAAAGCTTTGCTATACTTACTTGAATATGTGTACTTTTAAAACAGATTCGAAATTCAAAAACAAATATAAAAACAGTTTTTATACCCTAGATGAAATCTAAAGGGTATACAAAGTTTGTCATTCCGTTTGTATTACATCGAAATAATGATGGTAGAGCAAAATGAATTGGACACCCACGCATAATATTAAAAATTAATTTTAATTTTTTTTTACGGATACTGTGAAAACGATCAGCTCTAGACATTTTTATTGTACTAAAACTTGTTTCGAATATGAAATCCTATAAAATTGGTTGTAATCAATTTTCTGTCCGCCGAACCGTTTTAGAAATACATGCGAAAAACCTCCTGAACAACCAACTTGTGGTGCAGATGTGTGACCATACAAAATTTCATACGCGCATTCATCTAGCTAGGGTATCATAAGAACTGGAATTAGACCAATTCGAGCTTTTTTACTCGTTAAATTTTCGTTTTATTATCTAATTTTTAATTTATTTCATGTAAATCAATTTTGAAGTAGAATATGTACATGGCCATGGTATATTTTAGTACGATATTACTGTCAGTACCAGCCACAAAAGTAAAATTCTGATTATCAGAAATCAAAATACTTTTGATTCGTGCATTATAATTGGAACAGTCGTCCATAAGTACCTACTGTTAAAAATATATTTGTGACAGTTGCTGCCAGGGTGAAAGCTTACTTTAGAAAGTACCCAAATATTAAAAAAACTCTGAATTTTTCCATATTCGGTGAAGCAGTGGCATTGCTTCTATTACTATATTGGGCCATATAAGTAAGTGAAAGAGAGATTGAATTTTTAAGCAGTTATTAAAAAGATGGAGTATTCGACAAGTGGTTATTTTCTCAGTTCCTTCACGCAGGACCATATCTAACGATTAATTTTGGGTCCTAATAGGTAAATGTGTAAATTTGCACCCCTGATCTATAAAATCCTCAACATAACCTAATTTAACTTTACCTGTCCCGCCGTGGTCTATCAGCTTACTGAGCAATGTTAACCTTTAGTTATGAGAATAATAGTAAATATAATATTTATTGCACATAAAATAATTAGCTTATATCCATTTTTTGTGGTTAACGTACATTTAAAAACTGCTGAGGTGAATAGTTTGACAGAAATATTTGCAATATTTTATAGATCGACTTTTCTAGCTTTTTTCGCCGCTAGCTAGTTTTATAATATTCTCGAAATTCGGAATGCTTGTTATTTCTTTTTCGGGTTACAAAACAGCCACATTCGACAATTTTTCTTGATCCATTGTGGATCAGAGGTAATTTTTTATTAACTTCAATTTGCTGAAACTTCATTTACATGAAGCTATTCTCATTGGCAGTGTCACTAAAGAAAATTCAAAAGTAGTTTTTCTCAGACTATCGGCGTTAATTTTGCTAAGAAAATCAGCGGAAAGGAATCCAAAATCTTCAAAATCTTGCTCCACCATTTCCTACCTCCAGGTCAGTTAGAATAAAAGAACATCAATCGATTCAAAATTTGGTGCACGAAGCTTTTGTCTTGTGGCAATATTGGAATCATCATCTTGTGATTCAAAACGTTCGAGTCGCTTCTTTTTTCTTGTTTTTCTGTACTTAAAGTTTGCTGGGATATCCAAGACTTCATGCAATTTGCAGCGCTGCCAAAAATTTCTCCCATATTAGGATCACAAACCAACCTCAGCCTTGTCAAGTGGGTAAATTCAAATAGAAAACAAAAAAAATATATTTATTTAAATAAATAGTTATTATAATTGAGCAATAATTTATATTTGTCAAATGCAAATGTTGTTAATATTATTATTTTTGCCCACAATAAATTTCATTCAACGTCTGCCTCACTTGCCCTACTCTTGTTACGAGTAAAATTGTTGGTCTCTCGGATACAGTTTCCACAGAGAAACCCTGTTTTAGTTTTAATTTAAAAGGTGAAAGGGCTTCTGTTGCTTTTTTAAATCTTGCAAATTCTAGAAAAAAAAGCCAATTTTATCTATCATTTTTGGTTCGGTATTTAGCATGGAATCAAATTGTTTTGTTCTCTTTGTGCTCGGTTCACTAGAAAATCAGCCTAATAATGTGGGTTATATGCCTCTTATTGAAAAGTAATGTTTGAAGTCCCTTAGGCGCTGGTTAGTCGTAATTTGCCCGGGCCGGTTTGAAGACCCATTTCAGCCCTGCCCGTTAATCTGTTTAGGCAAGCGATATACATTTTCGGATTGTGTTCGGAAAATTAGGATGTAACTAATGACAAGATTATTGAAGGTCCTAGATAATTCATTTGATAATATTTAGTAGTGCGACTGGTATAATCTGTTCAATTGGCAGTAGGCCCATAAAAGTCTACTTTGAATCTAAATGTATAATCCGATTTGTTGTTATTTATTTAATTCGTTAAGACATTGAATCTACCGTCTGATAGAAGTATTAAAATCAGTAGCTATTTGTCCTACCCTAAGATATTTCAAGTTAATATCATTCTTACATCACAGAACAGAACAGTAATAATTCAGTTAGTTTCAAATCGACTGGTTCTTAGCAGATAACTGTCTGTTAGGTTGAACAGACCAGAACATGTTTATTAAAAATGCTTTTACGTGGTAGTTTATTTAATTCCATATGCAAATGAGTATAGACATATGTATAGTTTGTAATTAAAGGTATGCCATACAGACCGGCAAAAAAGGTGTTACTTACTTTAATAACTATCGTATTTTTTTCTATTCATATTGTAGTAGGTAGGACAAAGCTAATTTTGGAATAATTCTAATATTGCAAAAAAAGTAAACGGTTTCATTGATTGCAAAATGAAGCATTAGTAGCGAACTAATTTATAAAGTTATATTGGAAGAAGAAATAAGTCCCATTACTAATAGCAACTGTAATATTTCATCAAATTTCACGAATATTAGTTAAGCATGTTATTTTTAGTTAAATTAATAAAAGGATATTAATGAAATATTATCTAATTAAAATAAACTGCAAATACGAATTTGTTGGAAGTATGATCAGTAAAAACATTGGAAGAATATCTCAAGCGTAAGAAAGGGATATCATAGCGTATATATCAATGTGTTGAATTTATTTCAATGAAGAGGAAAGACTTAGCTTTCTTGCCTTTTTGTAGAAAGTTACCATGAAACTTAGGATCGTTTTGAACAAATAGGAACAACTAAAAAATAGTATTTGAATCAATCCTTAACTATATTTAGATCAATTAGATAAAACTATGTATAACAATTCATTTATTATATTAATTGATAATATGTAATAAAAATATAAGTTAGAATCATTACTAAATAAAATTACTGTAAGCAAGCTCAGTATATTACATATTTTTTACACTTTATACGCATTTCCATTCTAAATACTATATAGAGCGTCCCACCAACTCAGCATGACCATTTTACTAGAAAACTATGAGAGATATGATATTGAGTGTACGGAATTAAGTTGTTCTAAATTCAGATAGGTTTACAATTTTTTTCCCAGAGGAATTCTAAAAAAGGATAATAAAAAATATCTTTGAAAAATGTATTCCAACCTCCATACTGTATAAGGACCATATGTTCTTGTGATTTGTTCATTTTACATTTTTTCAAGTTAAGTGGAATTATTTGCATAAAATCCCAATTTGTGTTTTTAGTTCTTCCTTATTATTTATTATTATTTAATAATTATTTAATTATTTTTGTGATGGAATATATGGTATAAAAGATATGTGAAGTTGTGATACATATTAGTAAAGATTTAAAACTAGCAGCTTCGTAGGCATTCAGTTGATTACTAGTTTTCATTTATCGAATTGATACATAGATGTTCTGCTGCAATGCTGCAGTAATCGGTACTGTGCGTAATACCAAAAGTAAAATTAAAAAAAAAAAATGTTCGATATATCAATACCGACTGATTCTTATGTATTTGGATTTATTCAAAATAAAATCCTAGTATCATATGTTCCAAAGATGAATTGATCAGTTGTCCTGGTATGCATTATCAATCAAATCTGACTCCAGAGATTTCAAAACCATAGATTATGGAATTCTATCAATTATCTAATAATGGTACTGTGGGTGTCCACGTATCGAAGATATCAAGACATCAAAGACCTGTTCAAAAGATAGCAAATTTATCAAGTCACCTTTTATAGAGAAAAAGTCTGAATTGACTGTGTTGACTGAAAGTATATATCTTCCTATTGTTAAGGCTTATTGTTGTTCATAAGTGGGTACAAGTAACAAAACCATAGAGGAAGTTTAATTAGCGAAGGTACTTAAGGTACTTATCAAGAAATTAGTTTTATTCAAGTCTCCTACAATCAATATATAAAATTTATTCCTTTTTTTCTTAGTTTTTTTCTTAAATTCCTTTTTTTTACTCAAATTTCTTTTCATTACTACTTTAGCAAAAAAGAAGCACTATTCACTTCTCACCTTTGTCTCTAGGGAAGTGTCCGATAGAAATATGCTTTCTTATTATTTGTTTAACATTACCATTTTTCTATTAACATATCATGTTATGCTTTATCGGTGCTGGAGACTAAAAATTACTATTCGTTTTCCTTTTGTATTTTTTTTTGCTTCTTTTGCGTTTTCTATAAATAAGTATTTATTTATTTTTCTGCGATGATTTGAACAATTCTATTCGTGAGCATATTGTTATTTTTGATCAAACCTCGCACCAATTAGAATATACTAAATAGTTGTAAATTCTTGGAAATATCCTCGCTTGGGGCAAAGCGAATTGCGCCTAATACAATGCATCCAAGTCTAAAGTTGTCTCATCTCATTAAAACAAGATCATAATTTTTCCACTCCCGTTTCTTTTGATGGAGCACTGATTTACGATACACCATCTTTATGCATTCTTGGCATTAATATTTCCAGTAAGTTAAACTGGACAGATCACATCTTTTCTGTTTCCAAAGAAGCATCGAAATGTCTTGGATTTCTGAAAGGGTGTAAGAACGATTTCAGGCCGTCAAATCTAGCGCTCCTCTACAAGCCCTACATTAGACCTAGAATGAAATATAATTCCCATGTATTGGCTGGGGGTGGTCGCACAGCCCTAGCATTATTGGATATTGTCCAAAAGTGAGCCTTCAAGCTTATTGTCGATTTGGCAATTACTTGTCATATCGACTCACTCGAGCACCGCCGCAATGTTGAATATCTTTCACTCCTTTATCGCTACATGCCTGGTCAATGTTCCGATGAAATATCTATTCTGATCCCTTGTAGAATGATTCGTCGTACAGTTAAATTCCGTGATGTTTTCATATCCCGAACTGTGCGAATGTGGAACAGTCTACCATCTTTTGTTTAAGAGTGACATACATCAGCAGCTTCGCCGCTCTCCTCACTCTCCCTAATTCCTTTCCTTATCAATTTCCTGCCATGCTGTGCTTTGCATCATTGAGTATCCGTTTAGGTTGGCTTAATAATATAAAAAGAAAAAAAGAAAAGCAAGTCTAGTCTACTACTATTTAGGGAACTCTCGTTCCCCTGCAAAAAAAAAAAACAAAAGCAAGTATACTACTGTTACTCGTTACTTGGGATCTTCCGTTTTTAAAATTTCAAACAACTCATCATCAGTTGGTCGCTCGAAAATTGTTTAGATCAAAAATCTCTTTACTCGTAAACTACACGAACTGTTCTGAATAAAATAAGGTATTTTTTGGTATAGTTAGCATTTACTGAAAGGTTTACCGATAGCTAAGGGCATATAATTTTGGAAATTTTGTTTTTGGAAAGGTTCGAACTGTCACGAAAACAACAAATTATAACAAACTCATATTCTCTGATACAAAATTCCATTTGTGGAAGAAAATCACTAAGCTTAAAGAATTTTATGAAGTTTTATATTAATAAATTGTGTTAACTCACGTTAACTTAAGTCCATAGAATCAATAAAGAAATTTTCAAGATGTCGTTATTATTTGATTATAATGAAATATGTATCTGTAACCTATGAAGCTTCTATAATGGTGGCTCCTTCGATATCTAATTATATTTGTGCACAAATTTCTAATTCTCTGAGTCACCATGTGTATTCATTTAGCAACAAAATATCATCTTAAATACACAGATTTTCAACAGTCCACCGGCGATTGAAAAAATTCCTGATCAAAATATTTAAGGAATAAATCACGGAAATGATATGGAAAATATGTACTTACAATGAAAAAATTTAAAGGTCATCTGTTGACATTAATACCCGCATCATATGGAAGTCTGCTTGTAACTCATATTTGCAGAAAATCTTAATTAGTTATTAGGTAAATACATACACACATAAGAACAGTTTCCATTAATAGTTAACATAATTAAGCATTCATAAATAATTCCTATCAATAACGCAAAAAGCTAAGCTATGTGCGTCGATTCCTATAATATATTAAGTTTTGCCGGGACAATTATTCTCTGCGTATGGCCTTGAATCAGTTGCAATGGACTTTACTATCTTTGGTATTTTAAACAGGTTCCGCCGCGGGCATAGTTATGCATTTTATAATCGAATGCAATAAATGGCTTCTTACAGCAAAAGACTCTATTAGATGAAATTAATAACGTTCGTTTAGTTAAGCTCACTCTGATTCTATTGAAGATGTGATTATGATATGGTATTTATTAGCTTAATGTTAAGCGTATGCTAGTAATTCCTTTCCAATTCATGATAAGAATTATAGATAATGAAAAATTATTTTTACATACATAGTACGTAATTAAATTGAGATATGATACAGGTGAGAATTTGAAATACTTTCTACATATCTGTTATGGAGAGAAATGATTTAGTGTTAAAAAAAATAAAATAGAATTTTTTTTCATTAAGTAGGTACTAATGGCTGATTTCAAAAACCAGTCATCTATTTTGTTTTTAAATGTTCTAGGCACAGAAATCTGAATAATTTGCTTGCCCTTTCTGAGTTGAGTTAACAAATATTTTATACTTTCCATTCAAAAATATTTCAGACGAATTTAGAATTTATTTAAATATTACCTACTCTCAATTTTATTCACATAAATTTATTAATAAAATAACTGAGCGCTTAGTACAGTAATTGCAAGTGGTCTCAGCTTTTACAAAATATTTTTATGAACGTACATTTTATGCGAAAGCTTTTTAAAAGCTTTTGTATTTTGAAATTGATCGTTTTTCCACTTAAACTTAAGGATGAAGCAAATTAACAATTATCGACAGGATGTTATTATCTACTGCATGTACTGTTATTTTTAATTATTTTCTATAATTTATCATTATCATTTTCTTATTGTACAAATAAGAATATGAATATTGTTTTTATATGTACTAAGCATTGATTTCACCCTTTATACGACAAAACTCCAAGGGTCCCCAAATTTGATTTTATGGGATTATATGAACATCATTTAAGTAAACTAAGTAGGTTGAAGATAGCTGTATTATGCAAATATTTCCTAATTAATACTTAAGGAAAACAGAATTAAATTACTTGCAATAAAAACCAAATTTAACGCTTTTATAAATATTCAATAAATTATAATTGAGAAATTAAAAACAAAATTTTTTTTTTTCAGCAACTATGAGACTGGCGAAAAAGGGGTAGTGTTTTTGTTATCTATCATTCAATGCCTAGTAACCCTGATAATATCAAAGTGTTAGCTTTAGAAACTCAAAAGATTAGGAGGGTGGACCGTATTTTAGCACATAGGCTCCCAACCTTTTTCGGGTGGCCACCTCTTTTTATAAAAGCATTTTTAATAAGGTAATTAAAAAATAAGAATGAAAATAGTTTTTTTGTATAATTTTATTTTAAATTATGTTTAATAATTGATTTAATGCGATTGTTGAAATTGAATGTTATTAATCAGCCTTTTTAAACGAATAAGAGGTGAAAATCCACTCTCGCAGAGATATGTAGACACAAATGGAACTAAAAGTCACATGAATGATATATACCACCCCAGAATAGTGTGAGCAATTTTTCATTAAACAAGCTATGTGCCGAGGAGTCATTCCGATCATTCCGCAAATTCAAGAATTCATATTGTAATTCATCGGGAACACTGGTTACATCAAGGGAAACTGAGAATGAATTTTATGTCAATGTAGTTTCTTTTTCTTTCAGCTCAGGGAAGTAACGCTGAAGTTCATTTTCAAGGAATTCGAGAAGCCCAGTAATCTCCTCCTTCAAATTTAAATTTATTTCACCTTCAGATTCATCTACCACAGTGAAGAGTTTCTCAAATTTGATGATTTATTTTTCTTCTTTGCAGTTTGGATAAAAATGCCCCGAGATTATCATGAAATGCGATAATATTCGATTCTTTTCCCTGAAGTTTCAGGTTAAGCCTATTTTGCTGTTCTAGTATATATATGCTAGATATGCTACACTTTTCAACCAAGCTTTGTCATTAAAGGTCATAACATTTCCTTTAGATAACCAGAGTACTGCAGTGTAGAAAAGAAGAATCCTGTGATGGACTTTGTTTTGCAAGGTTCTTTAAACAGACAGGTGTTAGGAGCTCCAGATTTGATCTTTATAATTTACGATTTTTATCAGCAAATCAAGCACCTCTTGCAGAGGAGTTGGAAGATTCTTACTGGCAAGGACATACCGGTGAATCATGCAGTGGATTTCCCTTGTTTGGAAAGCTAGTTCTTTTATTTTTATTCTTAAAACCCGATTTTGACCTAAGCATAGATGATGCACCATCCGTACAAACCACACAGATGTTTTTTCACTTTAATCCTCCAGTCTCAAAAAATGTATTTATCTTCTCCATAATATCTTCACTTTTTGTAGTAGTTTTCAAGTCCACTACAAAATAGGAACTCTTCTCTTCTTTGATATCACTTGGATGAATATGTTTCACGAAGATAAGCAACTGAGCACACGAGCTTTTGTCTATTGATTCATCAACTTGAAAAGGAGACAATAGTGAAACCTTGATTTTATTCAAAATCTGCTCTTTAACGTCTACGGACAGGTCTGATATTTATACCGTAAGTTCGCGACCCCACAGAAAATCCGCTGCGACCGCATTGGGGGACGCGACCCATAAGTTGAGAGCCCGTGGTTTAGGCTATATATTTATAACCCACTAAACATGTTGAAAAAAAATGGAGTCCTTGAAAGTAGACGATACCTCACACGATTTAAAAAAATTATCTTATAAGTTTTGAATGCCGAATAATGTGCACGCCACAAGGATCTAACATTCTGCCAAATTTTAGATTCGTACGTTACGTTGTTTTCGAGAAAAATGTCTGTGTGAATATAGGTAGCAGAAGTTTATTAGTTCTGAGAATATCAGCTTAATAATCAGACAAAAAATTTTGAATAGACAGATATATGGGCGAAACCAAAGGTACGAGGGCAGGCTCATTCTCCTAATACTTCGAGAAAAGCATAACAAACAGCAGAATTGCGTGCAACTTTCAGTGTTCTCCAAAGCAGCGAATTTATAAGTTCCCATAAACAACGTCTTCATTTGTCAGAATCAGTATAATTAGTATTTTACTAGACGCCCCTTGATTTCCACTGGAGTCAAATGAACAGAACATCGTAGGCGCACGATACAAACATAAATCTTCGGCACAGAAAAGTTAATGTTATCATCCAACATTAATGTTTTGTTTATGGTAATATCAAGATTAATGAATCTATCAACGAAGGCTATAGAATTCCCATTAAAACTTACGGGAGATAACATTCCCGTCTCGAAGCAAAAATGATGTAATTGACATATTTAAGAATTTGTGTAAATAGCAATTAAATTAAACATCAATTTTATTATTGCGATACAGAGCTTATACAAGGACATTCTGCAGTCCCGCAGGAACTGAAATATTATCCGAGGGTCAATCAGAGCTTTCAAGGCTGGCTCTATGCCTGAACGGGTAGAAATGTTCCTTCTTTTGATTTCTATACCATGCAGCCATTGCGATAATGACGATCTCAGCCTGGCAAACAGTAGAGATCCTTCCAAGTGAGTACTGCAACCCAATGACAGGTTCAAGAAAGTAAACACCGGTACCGGCTCCCTCATTAGTGAGAGAGCCGTCGGTGAACATTTTTAGAATGCGCCGATGAAGGCTCGATAAGGATCTTCCCGTAGTCTACGACTCCCTTTCAGGAATACGCACAGTGAAGCGGCACCCAAAACGAAGTTTCAATGGCATGCGGGTCAGGGGATTTTCCGTTCCAGCTTACACGTTAATGAGCAATGGGAACAGTCACTCCAGATGATCGAAGGTTAAGTAAAACCTCAAGGGCGGCAGTAGCCATAGACCGCATGGAGTTTGTAATTCCTAGTCAAGCAAGCCTTTGCAGTTTACAGATCGCATTCTGCACATGCCACCTTTGCCACCATACACAAGAGGTATATGTGAGGATGCGTCTTACTATCCAGGGTACAACAATCGGTTTCATGCCCTATGTTCTTGCCAATTGCTCCCCTGAATTGAACAAGGACCCTCATAGCCGCTGTTACTACTTCTTCTACATATATCCCCTACGTCAGCTTCGAGCCTGGGTAGACGCCCAGGTATTTAACATGATGAGGCAGCTGCAGAATGTGTACAAAGAGCTTTGGAAGAAAAAGGGTGCCCAAGCTAAAGTCTCATGCTAAAGAGCATTAAGCTACTCTTTGTAGGGTACACTGTCATATCATGATGGGTTCAGTACTCCTCAGCAGAATTGAAACCTCGTTACATGAAGACATCAGCCATATTGTGCCTAGTGATGAGCGCAGGGATATTATCCTAATACGCTTCACATAAGTATTACATATTTTTCAGCACCGTGATGATTAAGTTAACCAACATATCACAGAGTACCTGGGAGAGAGATCTGTATGTTTCCTCGAAAGTTTTTACCCAGGCTTCAAAGTTTTTAGACAGACACGAACGTTTTTTCCATAATGCGTATGTTAACTTCTCGGACTAGAAAAATTTAACAGTTGAATGGATTTCCAAGTTGTGTGCTAACTGTTTTCATTATCATCAAGTCTTATGCATTCGCAGACACTTCTACACAAAAGTAATCATACAGACCAAATGACTGGCTTTCGATCAAAAAAAAAGTTAGCCACAACACCAGTAGGCTTGTTGTTGCAATTATATAATGTGGAAAGATTCTTACATAAAATACTGCGGTTGATGGAGTCGAATGCCTTTGAATCATCGGCAAATTTAAGAAGAGTTGAGTTGTACAGCTATGCCTTGACCGGATACCAGATTGTACATGCGACAAATAGTTCTTGGGGTTGATATGAGAGGTAATATGATTTTGCATAATCCTTTCCATCATCGTAGGCAAGTAGTACGTACTAGGGCTACTATTATTTTTGTTTGTTTAAAAGCAAACAGATTCAGGTTGAAGAGTATCCTTTAAATAAATGAGTATTGCCATATTTAACATTGTTTAAGTATACTTGAGTATGGTAGAACCCTCGGAAGTCATTACTGGGTCGGCTACTGCTGTGATACTACAGCCTACTTCTATACTGTCATGAAGAAGGAACTACGATTTCATCTTAAACAAATCCTAGAGCCTAAAATTATCGACTCCACATTGAAGTGATAACAAATTTCAGCTCAAGTTATTTTTTCTAATGGTGCTTAAAAACAAGTAAAACAACTAGAATTGGTCTAAGACCAATTCTTATGATACCTACCCTAGATGAATGCCCGTATGTAATTTCGTATTGTCACCCATATGTGCACGTTTGATTTTTAAAGTGGTTTTTCGCATACAATTTTAAAATGATTCGTCAGACTGTAAAAATAGTTATATATAGGATTTCATATCCTGAAGAACTTTTTAATAAAATAAAAACGTCTAGGACTGATCGCTTTCACAGTATAAGTAAAAGGCCTAATTTTTTATATGGCAATATCAAGAATGGTTTGTCTGATTTAGTCCATTTGTGAAATTGTATTTACTATTTTTATGAAAGTGCCATGTACAAAAATTCAGCTGTCTACGATGACACGTTCTCAAGCAGTTTCAAAATATATAATGAAAAAAGAAATTTTTGTATGGCACCCCGCGATTACCGGATTTGTGGCATTTTCGAATGAAATTTTACATTTTTTATTGAAGGCCCTATGAAAGATTTCAGCTATCTAAGTACATGTGTTCTCGAGTTATCGTGAGGATGGACTGACATTATGCGTGGATGTCCAATCCATTTTTCTCTACCATCATTATTTCTAGGTTTTACAAGCGGAATGACAAACTTAGTGTACCTTAGGATTTCATCATCTAGGGTATGGAAAGAGAATGCAGACCAAAGTATATGGAAGTTATGATGTTCTTTTCTTCTTTTATATGTAAAACTCCTACAGCAAGGCAAGAAGTCTGTAATGTTGGCCGGGCCGCTAACCGGTCCGCTATGTTCTATTGAAGTTGTACCTCATGGCTTGTATATTTCGGTGTTACGGTATTCTACATATATTTTTATGATATGTATTTTATGTAAGTGGTGGTTTTTTTACAGTACATCCACACCCGTAAATCTTTGGCGTGTGGGTTGGACCTGGAAAACCTTCTAACCAGCATGCCACGTGATGCAATGGTAACAGAGTTTCATTTTTGGTGACACCTCTCTGTGAGTTTTCCTGTAAGGGAATCGTAGACTGAGGGATGTGCCCTATCGGGCCTTCCCCGGTCCGCTCTAAAAATTGTTACCGGCGGCTCTGTTACTAGTGAGGGAGCCGGCGCGTGCGTTTATTCTCCTTAACTTGACATTGGTATGGAGTACTGACTTAGAAGACACACCTGGCTCAAGTCTTCGCCATCATAATGGCAGCGAAGATAGCCCTTGATATGCAAATCAACGGTAAAGATATAGTTATCCTTTCGGATATTCAGGCAGCCTTGTTGGCTCTGAAATAATATTTAAGTTACTGGGGGATTGCAGGTCGCCTATCACTCATCAAAGGGGATGTTCATCAGCATCAGCAGAGATGGGAGAATATGAGTATTTGCAGGTGTACAAATCTGTTTCTTGATGGGCCCAATAAGAATATATCTGATTTTCTCATGGAGCTCGGAAGGAAACAATGTAGAACTGTGGTTGGCAGTATTATCGGCCACAGCTCGCTTCACGCTAATCTAAAATGGATGGGAATTGTTGACAGCCCTGAGTGTCTGGCCTGCCTGGAAGAAGAGCCTGAGGCAATCGAACAATTTCGGTTTGCTTGTTCGGCCTTCATCCGGAACAGGCTGTATACTCTAGGATCTACCTTCCTATCTGCAGATGAACTGAAAAATCTTCCTCACCAAGACCTGATGCGCTTCATTAAGAGGACTGGAAGGTTTTGGTGATGGAGTTACTAGCTGGATAGCACAATGGGGCACTTTGTTTGGGATCTGTTTCCGCCTGTCTTAAAAAAAAATCTTTTAGTCGACTTTAATATCATGGACTATTTTCCTTGAAACGTTGTCCTTAATTTATAGTTTATTTCGTTTTTTTTCTGTCTGTTACTATCAATTTTTGTTGTTCATATAATTAAATTACATAATTTTCTAATTTCCGTGCAATGTTTTAGTACTGTAAAACTAGTAATAAGGAAACATTGTCCTATCTAAAATAACAGGTGAGTAAAAAAAATCCCGGTCAGCACAATTCCATCTGAAGAGTTGATCGAAATCCGGCTCTTAAAACTTCTGATTTTTCAAAATTCTGCTTTTCAAAATCCCAATTTCCAAATTCCAAAATTTTCAAGAATCATCCAAAGAAATCACCTAAATAATATCTATTATAATCTTTACCCCAATAAATACATTATTAGTCTTATAACATTTCTGATGTCGGAAAAAATACATTCTAGTCCGTTTTCTGTTACAGTCTTGTATTTTTTCCTAACTATGAAATCAAAATAAAGCAACATGTAATTTGCTTGTGACAGCCGCTCGGGATTATGTCCCTAGGCGTGTAATTTGTACCCATGTCACTAGATTTCGCCAACCTTTGTAATTTTGTATGTTTCTGAACTTTTTCGGCGAGTTGCCAAATTTTGTATAATAACTATTAACACTGGCCAAGGCTCAGATTTGGTGGGAGTCAGAATGTAGAAAAAAGCTAACGGATAGCAAGCTAATGGTATTGAACCCATTTCGGAAATTACACTGCCCACGGAAAATTTCTTCCAACCAGGGTTCGTAATAACGATTATTTTTCAAATCCTCGTGAAAAAAAAATCACACGTGTTGTTCGTGGAAATGCACGTTTGCGCATGGCTTGGTTTTTCATCAGTGTACCCATTAGACTGTTAACTTTCAAACTGTGAAGACGAATATTAAGTGCGCTTAAAATGAAAACTGTAAACAATCAAATAAAAAGAAACTTAATAATCGAATTTTTCCTGGCGCATTATCTTGATCAAGAAGCTACCAGAAATCACTTTCTACAGCAGAAATTTAACGTTAGATTTATCAACCGAACTCTAGAACAGTATTCTAAGACTGGCAGTGTTGAATATAAGCAGTCGAGTGGTCGACACCAAGAATTCTAACAAACTGAAGCGTAAGATGGCAAAAAATCCAAGCTTATCAACTCGACAAGCCGGTGTTCAATTGAAGTTTAGTCAGTCAGGCATTGTCAGACTGAAACGAAAAGGTGGAATGGTGACAAGGACAAAGCTTAGTGTTCCATAATATAAAAAAAAATCAGACTGAAAGGGCAAAAATGGGTTGTAAGAAGATCTGTAAGCAATTGGTGAAATCGGGCGGTGGAATATTTGTCATTTCTGCTTAACAATAAAATCGACTTTGTACCAAGGAAGATAATCCGCCGAATGTGCCTCAGTGCAGGCCAATTCAGAAATTATGGGCATTTTGGAAAATGGAGTATTTTAAAAGAGGAAAAAATCTCACCAATGTGGCTGCATTCAAACGTCAATGGACTAGAATTTCTAGAATGGTGGCTTTTAAACATAGGCAAAATTTGTTTATACACTACAAACGAAATCTTCGGCTGGTTGGTGCGCCGTCAATACACTGATTTAACCATTGTAAACTATATGTTAATAAATAATCTTTCAATCACAATAATTCATTTTCGTTTGCTTTTTTCGTTTTCCTTATATTCACGTTCGAAGTTTAGGACAGGAATTCTGACACCTCCCCTATCTATGCAACTACAATCTCCTCTAGACCTACTTGCAGCTATTAAGCCCAGTTGAAATTATGCTGGTGGACCAGCGCTTGTGCTTCAATATATACTTCACACGTGCTGATTTGACCAACATCAAGAAACTCAAACGAGTTTAACTTTTGCATCAGCGCTGGTCAATCAGCATTATGTCAAGCCTAGTTGACAAGTGGCTTTGTTCATTCCTGTAAAATTATAAAATTTTTGATTAATAATATTAAAATCATAGTAAATCAATTATATTTAAATGAATGAATGAAATAGTTAAAGTCAGTTTTTTAAGTCATCAATTCATTATGAAATGATTAATATTTTTTTCATCAGGAATAAAATATTTTTTTGTATTTTTCCTGATCACATATAAAAATCACATCGTGATTTTTATTTGTCTTGATACAGAATAAAAATCATGAAGTGATTTTTATTTTATGATCGACAAATAAAAATCACAAAGAAATTTGTATGATTAGAATCATAAACTATTTACGGCGCTGTGTAAAATGTTAGGTGCTGCTGGTGAACAGATGTTTAGATGAAGTGTGAGATCTAATAATAAGTACCAAAAAACTTAACATCTGAACATTAGCACTTACTATTTTGTAGAAATTATAACAGTGTAGGTTAACATCGCCAGTTCTGAGCCCATTTAAGCAAAGTTACAACTTTGATTTAACCGCTAATTTATAGTTTTCATATTAGAAGATATGTTTTTATTATAATGTGTAGTTCAAATACTCTGTGTTAAATTTCATTAATATTTTTTTTTATTCAATTGTTTAAAAGTACAAACAAGTGAAAAAGCTAGAATTGGTCTAAGAGCAATTCTTATGATACCCTAGATGAATGCCCGTATGAAATTTCGTATGGTCACCCATTTGAGCAATTTTGATTTTTTGCATTGGTTTCTCGCATATATTTCTAGAAGGGCTAGTCGGACAGAAAGAATGATTCTAACCAATTTTATAGGATTTCTTATTCTGAAGAAGTTTTTAGTACAATAAAAATGTCTAGGACTGATCGTTTTCAAAGTATACGTAAAACGTCCCAATTTTTTATATGGCAACACCAAGAAGGGGTTCCCCGATTTAGTCCATTTTTAAAATTTTATTTGCTATTACTATAAAAACACAATGTACCAAATTTCAGCTCTCTATGTCGACGTTTTCTCAGGTAGTGTCCAAATATATAATGGAAAACGAAATTTTTGTATGGCAACCCCACGAAGGAGTTGCCCGATTTGTCTCATTTTCGAACTTAATTTTACTTTTTTTTTAATGTCCGTGTACAAAATTTCAGCTTTCTAAGTGAACGCGTTCTGGAGTTATCATGCGCATGGACGGACGGACGGACAGACGGACATGCAAAAATCAAAATAACTTTTAATTTTATGAGGGGGTGTCCAATCCATTTTGTTCTACCATCATTATTTCTGTGCGTTACAAACGGAATGACAAACTTAGTATACCCTATGGATTTCATCTAGAGTATAAAAAGTTAAGTTCATACGAAAAACTCCTTTATTCGAGTTATGAGCCCCATTTTACTAATTCTGAGCCATCTTCTTGCCAGTTATGAGCCCTAGTATTTTTATTCAAAATAGGTATACCTAAGGTATATGTATATGTAGGTAGAAATAAAAAGCAAACTATTGAAATTTTTCATAAAGAGTTATGATTAAGTATTGTTTTATACATATATCTTAATTTTTTTATAGCTGTTGGTTTTTGTTTTTTAAGTCTATTTTCAGACACCGACTTAGTCAATTTAACAATTCTTCTTTATTCCTGTAATTTTTCCATCTCCATTTTGGCAATTCTTCGGTTTTCATTAATCTTTTCCATTAGAGTTTTTTTCTCAATTTTGAGTTTTGCGACTTTTATTCGTTCTTCCTTTCGTTCTTCTTTTAATTGTTCAGTCAATATTTTTTTATATATTTTTAGTTATATTGATTTCTGGAACGGGGTTGAAAAAATTATGAAGTTTGAACGTTCACTATCCCTATTTGCTTTCTTTTTGGAGTTTTCACGACTCTAAAGAAGCTTCCAATATCTGCGTCTAACAGTTTCGCTTTCCCGTAAAAACAGCAAGTAAAAAAGCTAGAATTGGTCTAAGACCAATTCTTATGATACCCTAGATGAATGCCCGTATTAAATTTCGTATGGTCACCGATCTATTCCAGTTTGATTTTGAAGTTGTTTTTCGCATATATTTCTACAACGGTTTGTCGCACAGAAAAAATGATTATAATGAATTTTATAGATTTCGTATTCTGCAGAGGTTTTTAGTACAATAAAAATGTCTTGGACTTATCGTTTTCAAAGTATACGTAAAAAACCTAAATTTTTATATGGCAACATCAAGAAGGAGTTGCACGATTTAGTCCATTTCAGACATTTTAATTGCTAATGTAGTAAAAACATCATGTACGAAATTTCAGCTCTCTACGTCGACGTGTTCTCAGGCAGTGTCCAAATATATAGCGGAAAACGAAATTTTTATATGGCAACCCTACGAAGGAGTTGCCCGATTTTTTTAATTTTACTTTTTTTTAAAGTCCATGTACAAAATTTCAGCTCTCTAGGTGTACGCGTTCTCGAGTTATCGTGCGCACGGACAGACGGACGGACGGACGGACGGACGGACGGACAGACGGACATGCAAAAATCAAAATAACCTTTAATATTATGAATGGGTGTCCAATCCATTTTGCTCTACCATCATTATTTCGAGGTGTTACAAACGGAATGACAAACTTAGTATACCCCTTAGATTTCATCTAGGGTATAAAAACGTTTCAATTATACCATGAACTTTGAAATTAGTATTTTTGTTCCTCGAATGGAGAAAGTATGAATTCCTGTCCAACTTCCAAATTATGGACGTCATGGGTTTGTAAAATGTCATTGACTTCAGTATCCTCCATGTTCTTGTTAGAATCTTGATCCTGAAATAATAATTATATAAATCGTCTGAAAAAATTTCTATTGCAAAATATACTCACGTTGTTTTGAATAGGACTTGTCTTTAGTTTCTGATATATTTTAGTAAGTAATAGGAAGTCCTCTGTACACGTGCAATTACATCGGTCGATTGTATAAATTGTAATTTCTTCTCTGGTCCTACAATCTTAATAAATTCGTCAAGAGTGAGATCATTGGAACTTTTAGGGACGTTATCAAAGTTTCTGTTTTCATTTTCGTTTGTGCTAATTGATGTTCCAAGACACTTAGAGAAATCAACTGCATTAGGATCAAAAGCATATAACCCGCAAGCACGCAATCTATTGACAACAGTTTCCTTTTTGATTTAGTTTTCGACCACCTTTTTTAAAATTGGTGCAAAATGCAGTTTTGTCAACTGCTCATCAATGTTTTGAATCCTCCAGTTTTGAACGTCTTTTGTTCAACCCAATTTGATTGGTTTAAATATGGCGATATCAGCCGGTTGCAAAATTCTGCTCGAATTGGGGTATAAGCAGATAAGCACTATTTGTATAGTTCCTTACACAACATAGATAGTTCATATAACTTAAATGTGTCCTATTACCATCGATGTCGACAATGACAGGAAAGATTATGTTATTTTCAACCAAAGCAGTATAAAACACTTCTTTCATATAATACAGAAATGCTTCACATCTCATCCAACCTGAATCTGTTTTTGTGTACCGTAGATCCTGCGGAATTGATTGCAAGATATCATTTGGAACTCTTTTGTATGCAAATACTATCATTGGTGGAACGATCAAAAAATCAGATGAAAAGCTAAACATAACCGTAATGCTTTCTTTGGACTTTCCCTTATCGGTTTCGTATACATTTGTGTCGCCTTTAGGAGGTAAAACTGTTCCACCTTTTGGACATAATAGAAATCCAGATTCATCGGCATTAAAAATTCGGGTTGGGTCTTTTATTCCATTATGTAAAACTTTTTCATTAAAGTATGATTTAATTTGATGAAACCAACATCTAATGTCTTTTTCTGACACAGCTGCGCTTACCAAGGAAACACGAGAATTCTAATTGTTACTTCTAGATGCCGTTTAAAAAGTGAATTATACCATTTGTCTCCAGGTAAATTATTTTTAAAGGTCGTTTCTCGGGAACAGGCATTTAGAAAATCTTTAACTACTCCACGCACGTCGTGCTTTCGTCTTGGAAATCCTCTTGAATGGTTTTCAAATATCCACTGAACGATCTTGATTTCGTCTTTCCTGGACAAAACATGATCAGAACCAACTTTATCCCTTTTGGCACGTTTGTGGAGACAATTTTGCAGTGTTGGTCGGGGAATGCCATACTTTTTTGCCGCTGCATGAATTGAAGTACCAGTGTTTATGTCATGGGGATCATGGGGAATGAAGGGGCTGACCTTTTAGCTAGGGCTGGCTCTGATTCTCCGTTCCTTGGACCGGAACCCGCCGTAGGCGTTACCACGTTGAGTGTCGGGTCTCTCATCAAAGCGAATGTTCATAAAAAAGCATCAGCAGAGATGGGCGAACCTGAGTACTTGCAGGGATGGGAGTTGTTGACAGCCCTGAGTGTCTGTCCTGACTGGACGGAGGGCCAGAGACAACCGAACACTTTTGGTGTGCGTGTCCGACCTTCGCCCGGTGCAGGCTGGATACTCCGGGGTCTGCCGTTCTATCTGTGGATGAGCTGAAAACCCTGCCTCACCAAGACCTGATGCACTTCATTAAGAGGACAGGAAGGTTTTGGTGAATGGCCTTCTAGCAGGACAGCACAATAGACCGCTATGACCTACGTGCTTGGGATAGGGTTTCCTGTCCTCCTGCATTTAAAATAAAATAAAAAGTGTTTATGTCATCTACCGCTAAAGCAATATTATTGACTTTCTACTACTGACTACTTTCTCTTTGGTGCCATCTTTGACACTGTTCCAAAGAGGAACCGATTAAACTTAAAACCGAAGAACAAATTTATTTAAAAAAGGACGTACAGTTACAATTGTTTTAAAAAGGAATTGTTCGACAGGGAACTCCTGGCTAACTATTCTCCTTCTATGGCTATACTACTCTCTGTAAGATAATTGTCAGTTTCGGCAGTAACAGACACAGTGCTACAAATTTCAAATTGCTGTCAATTTGAGAGACCACACACTGAGCAAACTAAAAGTTGGCAAGTGGGATGCCTTTCGCTCCTTTATCGCTCCATGATGATCAATGTATCGCTGAAATATCTAGTCTGATCCTTGTAGAATGATTTCTGCATGCAATACTCATGTTGCAGACTGTGCACATCCCTTTACCCTTCAAATTACTTTCAGCCGTACAGTAAAATTCTGTGATGCTTTTTTATCCCGAACTGTACGAATGTGGAATAGTCTACCATCTTCCCATCTTCTGTCTTTCCTCTGACATACATTGAATCTGTGAAGGTTTAAGAGCGACATACATCGGCACCTCCGTCACTCTACTCATATCCCCTAATCCTTCCTACCGTGTTGCGCTTAAATCATAGGGTATGCCCTGAGCTTAGCTTAATAATATATAAAAAAAAACAATCAAAATAACTTATAGATATATAAAAATTAACCGAAATTTCTTACAACAACAACTTATAAGTAAATTTTGTTTCCAACACGTCGTAAATATTTCACTTTTTTCTGACATTAAAACCCAAAGGCTCACAACTGGCCGAACCACTTTCAATAAAAAATCAGCCCTCCTGGCTTATAATTAGAAATGTCAGTTTTTCAATTCCATATGTGAGCACCCAATAATTTTAATTCTGTTGTGATAATTTATTAGCAAATTTTGTAAAATATAATTTATTTAAATGCTCATTGTCCAAGAAACTATTAAATTATTAACACTTCTATAATAAACACTGCTTACCTTTAATTTTAAAATTCTGGGTCATTAACTGAATTAAATATAAACTCCACTTATCACATAATATAACCGATGTGTGACCGTATTAGCCGTTATACTGACTAAACCTGAACCACTGCAACAATAAACTCTATAGCAGGAATTTCGAGAGATTTACCATTATTTTCCAGAAATAAAAAAGTGGTGAAATTTTCGGAAGGGCTTAGTATGAACAAAAATTCTTGAACTCAGAACTGGTCGGGGGGCTCAGAACAAGTAGGGTAACACTTTTATTTTTTATTAACTGAAAACTTTAGAATTCAAAAATAAGAATTATATGTCGACTGAAAAGGTAGAAAATAAAAATCATTTCATGAGTATTATTCTTGTTCTAGAATAATAAAAATCACAATTTTATTTTGTTTTGTGATTTTAAAAAATAAAATAAATAATAATAAATAAAAATAAAATGGAATTCTTCACTCTACCCACCCCACCCTTATATACGGCCTCTTGGTGGACTCTTACTTTGTTTTCGCTATTTGTTTTTGGAATAGTTTATGATGGGCTCGCTCGACTGACAGTTTTTAGAGGTTAATGGTGCAGAGTTACACTGTTACTGACTGAAAATGTTTAAGTTGTGTAAGGGGTGGTCCTAGCCGCTTAATCTAGTTTATTAAGTAATTGTTATTTTTTTAATATACATTTTACATACGTAGTTAGATTAATATTCTTATCAAGTTAACTTATCCATCGTTTTATTACTCAAAAGATATGTAATCCTATTGTACTTGGGCCCACTTATAAAATTTGAATTTGTGTGTAAAAAAAAACTATGAAATTGATTATAGGGCAGTTACCGAAAGCTAAACCATCTAGGAAGAAATATTAACAACATATTTAACAAAAAAAGGAACAACTTCTGAAAATGGCAGGGCGATTATTTTAATGGAAATTAAGAGATTAGGTTTAGTCAAAATTGGTGTTATACCATGAGCAGACGCTTTTATGTCGAAAATTATTATAAAATGAGTTATGCGAGAACAAACTTAACTGGTTTTACTGCTTTATTCCATCCTTAGTAGTCAATTAGTGCTTCAGTTAGTAAGAAAATGCTTTGAAACGGAATCATCAGATTCAGCTTTTGTAAGCTTATTCAATAGCACAATTTGGACTCTTCTTGCTTGACACACTGTTTCCCATACAAAGCAGTTGCGTCAATAGCATAATGCTGTAAAATTTTGAATATTTATTAATGGTAATTTTGTAATATGACTTAATATTAATTTGTAAAATTTCGCATCTTAAAATTGCCACATGAAGTTTGTTTCGCAAGCATTTCCAATTATAAACCATATAAATAGATTATAGTCAAAATTATTTCTGTTTTAATTAATTATTAATTACTGCTTAAATAGGGGATAAATATGTTCAAAAATTTCATTAACAGTTTTTAATAAATAATTGGCATTATAAGTTATTGATATTGTAAACCTTTGATTGTTAGAATATAAAGTTTTCAGATTTTTTATTATGTAGGTAAACTTTCGAATGGGTGAAAGAAAATCGTTTTTCTTGTACCTACCATAAAGAATTATATATTCAATAGTTAAAACACAAGTTCCTATTAGAAGTGTGATATGTATAGGTTGCTTAAAAGTATATTAAGGAAATTTTCCTGATATTTTTTAATATTGTACTAAAATGGACACATAAAAATCTTATTTTATCAACCATTTATGCCGAAAATGGGCTAACAATATTGTGAGAGAGACATATATATAGCTTTTAAGGCTTTCGCGGTTGCTTAATGAAATGATATTTTTTGGGTGTCAAATCAAATATGTACTCACTCCGAATGTTTGGTTTCAAGTTACCCGGTAACTGCCTAAAGTTTTTACTGACGAGTTCAGCTACACAGATTGTATTGATGGGTCTGCTGTTGTTGCGGGTTGAATAGATATTTGCTGTTGCTGTTGTGCAGAGTTTTGGGAAAAAACATAACTCATCACATCACTTCTTATATAGTTTATTTCAAGCCAACCGTGAAAGCTGGAAACTATTGTTGCGATTGAAATTAATTCGACGTTTTTTTTCAATCGTGTCACGAACGACACAAGAAGTATAATAAGGCTAGCTAGCCAGGACCTCTGCCTTTTTAAAATGAATCCAATGATGTTATCTTAATAAAATGGAGAAGATTTCATAGTATGTCCTCCGTTCAGGAGAAATTTTTTTTCATTTGGTTTCAATGATAAATGGACTTATGACTTGAATGGATTGAAAGAGATCCTGTACTTTCGTTCAAAAGAAAAATATTTGCATTTCAAAGATTAATATGCTAGAGCATGAGAGTTCGTCTTTTTTCTTTAATTTTTGACAACTGTTTAATCCAACAGGTGCATAGATCTGGAGTACATTCCAGGAAAGCAGTTCATCACGATTGAGCCTGCGAACTGTGCAAAGAAGGTTAAAGGAGAGCAGACTTCCACTATAATCTTCCTGCCAGAAAACCCTTCCGTACCGTGAAAAATGCAACAAAAATGACTATAAAACGAAATATTCGTATACATAACGCGGGGAAAATGAGTTTTTCGAGACTCTTACAATATACGAGTCTACATGCAATTTACAGCATACCACAAATGAGCAGAGAGTTTAAAAGACAAACACCGAGCACTGTACAGAGAATTCAAGGTATTCTCTGTACGAACCAGGTTCTTCCATTTTTGGACGAAATGTCGTGTAATGTATAGAAAAGCATGGCACAGAGAATACAATACTCTTTCTCCTATATCTGTCTTTTGTTAAGAAAAGTATGTATATTAGTTGACGAAAGTATGTCACAGCACATGTGTCAAATTTTAATGAAAATACCTTGTATTCTCTGTACTGTAAGCACAGAAGTGCTGTCAGTGGTTGTATTAAGGCCAAAGTTACAATATCATTAAGAAATTTTGAGAATATACTGTGTATTTCGATTAGCAGTACAGGGCGATCTAATCAGAATAGCAATGAAACTCTGAACTGCCTGCTGTCTACCCTACAGTGAACTCAGCTGAGTCCTGGTGTCCTGATGAGATCATTTTGCACAGTTGATCGAAACAAACAGTATACTCTCAAAATTTCTTAATGAAATTTTGATTTTTGGCTTTACATTAATAACTGACAGTAACTCGGTATATTTTCCCGTAGAATATTCTAAAACAGCAATTCCAGATAAAAATGATTAAACGGACAAAATCGGGTTATCTTGCACTTCACCACTTTCGATTTAGGTAAAACTTACAGAGTTTATATTGAATACGAAAAATAGCTTGATCCCTACTCGCCCCCCCCCCCCCATCGGTCTCCCTGCTAGGTGGTTATAAATTTCGTCAATTTACGATGAACCGCAGATGTTTCTGATTCAATTGCCACGTGCAGCTTAATGCTTTTTATAAAAAACTACAGCTACACCGAACGAAATTTTGTTGTTGTTAATAATAGAATTTTTTCAACGAAGTAGTATTAGTAAATAATAATAAAAATAATAATAACGAGGACTTATATAAATTTGTTGTCTGTGCTGTACAATTATTTCGTCATTGAGAGATGACTAATTCCCTAATTTCTCTCATATTACATATTAACCCATATGCAAGTTTCTTTGCAATAATAATAATTGCAAAGATAAATAAAATAAAAGCATTTTACGTGCACCGATCAATGGCCGGTCAGAATAAATAAAGAATGACCTAATGGCTGATCATAACTAATTGCGGAGTGATTTAACTTAATAATGACCTGCAAAGTAGGAAATAAACAAAATCGTGATTGCAATAAACTAAAATTCTCCCACAGAAACTGCACATAGCCGATTCTGTATTTTTGAATGACCTAATTAAAATTGCGTGCGGCAGAATAATTTTTTATTTCGGAGTAGAAATGAAAACATAAGGGGAGTCAGTTTTAGATATAGATGAGCCGGAAGAGTAAAGATTCAGAATAAGTCAAAAAAAATTTCAATAGTTGTATAATGTCTAACGTACAGCTGTGTGGAAATTAAGAAATAAATATAAGAAGTTATATTGTGTATTTATAAGAAAAATAAAAGGTTAAACTGTGGACCTTAAGTTATGTTTAAATACTTTCTGTCAAAATACGCGTTTGTGCTTAAAGCGGGATTTAGTGAATCGTAGATAAAACACCGCATCCCTTTTTCTCATGGTATATAAAATCAAAACACCACATTTGTACTTTTATTTTGAAGCTGTTAACCATATCCCTCTAAATATTCGCTGCTGTTCGGCTTCGTTTTGTAGATTTGATTTTTTTAAGTCACCACTTTATACAAAATTGTTCAGGCAAACAACAATTTGGACTTTAGAAAAACCCTCGAGAATACTTCACAAGCCATGAAACAGACTCCCTCCCTACCACATGTGAGGCCCAACGTAGTCCTTACATTCTAAAATATTTGGAGTGTTCTTATGTAAAAGTGACAAAAGTTTGATTTGAATAGCTCCTCCGCCCTAAACTACTATTCATACAGAAAAATGGTGTTCTGATAATCTTAGGCTTGCTTTCTTATCTTCCGAACCGTAATAAAATTCTTATACCTTTCCTAACAAAATTATTTAAAACAAGTGAAAAAGCTAGAATTGGTCTAAGACCAATTCTTATGATACCCTAGATGAATGCCCGTATGAAATTTCGTATGGGTACCCATTTGAGCAATTTTGATTTTTGCAGTGGTTTTTCGCATATATTTCTAGAACGGTTCGTCGGACAGAAAAAATGATTATAACCAATTTTATAGGACTTCATATTCTGAAGAAGTTTTTAGTACAATAAAAATGTCTTGGACTGATCGTTTTCACAGTATACATAAAAAACCTAATTTTTTATATGGCAACACCAAGAATGGGTTGCCCGATTTAGTCCATTTTTAAAATTTTATTTGCTAGTACAATGAAAACACCATGTACCAAATTTCAGCTCTCTACGGCTACTCGTTCTCATGCAGTGTTCAAATATGTAACGGAAAACCAAATTTTTGTATGGCAACCCCACGAAGGAGTTGCCCGATTTGTCTCATTTTCGAACTTAATTTTACTTTTTTTTTTAATGTCCGTGTACAAAATTTCAGCTCTCTAAATGTACGCGTGCTCGAGGTATCGTGCGCACGGACGGACGGACGGACGGACGGACGGACGGACGGACATGCAAAAATCAAAATTACTTTTAATATTATGCGTGGGTGTCCAATCCATTTTGCTCTACCATCATTATTTCGAGGTGTTACAAACGGAATGACAAACTTAGTATACCCCTTTAGATTTCATCTAGGGTATAAAAATATATCGTAACCAAATGACTACGATTCCTCAAACAAAAATTCTCAGCTGAGTAATCATTGTAATATCGCTGTGCCGTCATGACATGCCGTAGGCTGATGATATCGAATGTAGCTGCCTACAGATTCGGACTACGGCTGCACATACACACATGCAATTATCACTCAGCAGAGAGGTGTTGAGCGTAAAATGGTAAGATTACTTTGTAATCAAAGCTATTTTAATATTTTGTTAAGTAAGGTATATAGGAAGTGTAGCCTTTGGGAAGGTAAGGAACCAAGCTTTAAATTAATACAAGACTATTTTCCTTTATGGATAGTAGTTTAGGCTCTATAGCATATCTAAAGTCAATATTTTGCACTTTTCCATATGTATCAATATAGAACATTTTTGAAAACGGACTACGCACGCACACAAATAGGTTTCTGTTTCATGGCTTGGGAAGTATTCTCGAGGGTTTTGACTTTATAGGCTATCTCTAAAACGAAGCTGAGCATGTATGTAATGTTTTGCACATAGATAGATAAAGCTTAGATCTCTAAAAACAAAATATGTACATATAACAACAAAATGCAATTAGTGCCCAGTGGAAAAAATTATTACCATTTCTTAAGTGCAGTGCCCCACTTTGGGTATATGGTGACTTAAGAAATTCAAATCTCCAAAAGGAAGCCGAGTATCATTGCACCTTTGTGTAGATGAATAGACAAGGCTTGTAGCCTAAAAATAAAAATACAAACAAAGAAAATGTGTCAGAGGTAAATAATACTGAATTCTGTTTGTTTTTTTCAACTTGTCGATTTTCCGATCCCAATTTGAATGTTCTTTTAATATTACGGATTGAGTCGAGACTGTAATTTATCCAATGCCATAAAGTAAATTAAAAAAAAGTGCTTCTTTAAAAATTGTAAAAATTACGTTATATATATATTAGGTTGGTCCATCTTTATAGAGGTAATATAGTTCTGTTGAAATTTTTACCTCCCACCCCATAGAAATGTTTCATTATGCTAACAATCATTTGTGTCAAAATTTGGTATGAATTGGACAACTGTAACCCGTGCCACTCGCAGAACAAGTTTTTTAAATAATACAGGACGACAAAATTTTGTTAAAATATCAGAGCCACCTGAACTCGCTTACCTGCTTTCCCTGAATGGTTTATTGGGTACTTAAAATCCTTTTAGTCCCTTTGAACTAATACATATTTACTTTTCTTTGAATATTTTTTGTTTATTCATATGTTGGCGTGATTGGTGATTTTAAATTTTTTTTCTGCGTCTCAATGCATTTTGTATTTTCATTGAAATTTTTCCAATGAATTTCAGTTTAATAAAAACGACAAATTTCTTGCTAAAAGCACTTGATATTTTTGGGTACTTGGCAGGAGGATGGTAGAAGTCTATGTCCCAATCGGTGTCCTATTTGTCATCCGACCCCCTCAACTAAATTGGACACTAGATGCGTTGGATCGCTGGATAACAAATAATTTCATTTGAGTTACAAGTGTACTTTACTTTGGTAACATTGGGTTTTGCAAAAGAGTTATTCAGCGATGTCTGTCAAAGATCTTTATAAAAGAACTATTTTGTTTATTTAATTGGACGCAATACTCTGCAAATTATTGGTAATTGCTATTTTACAAGATGCGTGTAGTGATCTTAATTTGCGTGAAAGTGCTACATTAACTATTAAAGAAGTGTGTATTTTTTGGAATAAGTGTCGCATTCCTACACTTAGAGACGACCACAAAAGTCAGCTAAAAAGCCTTGTTCAAAAGAAAAAGAACATTTTTTTTTAAAGACTTGACGACTTATTTGATATATCGCATGCAAACGCTTAGGAGTTGTTGAAAAGAAATGAAGACAGACAGTTTTTACTCAAACAAAGAAAAAAAAGGGCGAACTGGCTATATTCCATGGAGCCAATTACCGCCATGCTTCTGAAAGATAACGGCTATAGAGAGATCTAACAAAGTATCCAAGGGACTAAAGCGAAGTATTCAAGAACAATCAAGACCAATGAAAGCAATTACATATGGGTCATCGACTGGTAGCGACGATTTCAGTAGCAACGAAAATCAGACTGTTGAATTCCAAGATGAGGTCTTGCGAGAAGAGCCTGGTCCATCACAATCGAAAAAACGAAGATTCTATGGGACCCAAAAATAGTAGCTGCAATTGATGCCGGCAAAATTAGTGGCAGATACGGAGTCCAAAAATGCGTGAATAGAGAGCTTCAAGGTTAAAAACTGCAACCGAAAATTATAAGTTATTGGTACCCGTAGTCCATTTGGATGGAAAGCTCTTACCTTCTTTAACTGGTGTGGAAAATGTCGATAGGCTTGCTACCGTAGTTACCAGTGGAGATATTGAACAATTGCTTGGAGTTCCCGCTTTGCTGAATTCAACAGAAAAGAACAGGCTTCTGCAATGTACGACGCGCTTATCGAGTGCAATTTGTAAAGTAAAGTAATAGCGTCCTGCTGTGTGTGGTTGAGGATAAATGACATTAAAACCAAGGAAATTGATAACTTTATATGCGATGAAATTAGAAAGTTTTTTTGTTAAATCAAGTTCGCCTACAGACTTTTTAGAAACTGATCCAGTAGGTTAGAGGGAAAATTCTTCTTACAAACAGTGTTTGGATATTGTTAAGAATCTTATAAGGTTGTAAATATGCACCTGAACGAGGCATCAAGCTTATCACTGAATATAATCCAATTTTAACGAAAAAATGAGCATTGCTGCATTGTTTTTTTTTTATAAAATAACAAGCTATATAAAATAGTAGGTAGGTAATAATTCCATTTATTCCAATATATTGTAAAAAGGAGGTGTCTTAATTTTTTACTGGGATTATTTTTTCATCAACTAGAATCATTTCCAAAGTTAGGAGAAAAAATTTTTCGAGTTCGACAAAGTTGGACCACCTTAATATATATAATAAAAACCCAGGCACAACACCTATTACATTGGCTGATTTAGAAATAAATAAATTTCTCCTGGTACGATTTGTTACTGTTTAGTTACGTTATAATTTATACAAGTACTAATAGCTTTGGATTATTATTGATTGAAAATGTTAGTTTGCTTTCCATCGCAATCCTTTAGGTTAAGATAGGTTAGAGTAGCGCAGCTATCGGAATACTTACGATCAGCCAGACTTAGATCGTCGATGTTTCATTGTGATCATGGCCTGAATATTATTGCCCAATTGAGTGGAGTGCGCTAAAACCAGCCACAAGATTTATTGGACCTAACTAGATGTCCCAATTTTTGCTCACAGTAATATTAGCCAAGCGTATTGCTCCACATTTGATTTGCCATGTTTGGGGCATTCACACATCAGGGGTTGAACGATCTCCACCTCCTCCTGGTTCATACAGCATATAAATCATTGTATGGAACTGGTGTGCGTTCCTCAAGTTTTTCAAAGAGACAGTGACCCGTGATAATAGCAGTAAGATTCTGCAAATCGTAGTTCCTCCTTAGAAGAGTTTCTGGATTCGTACTGCCTTGAATTCCCGCTTGGGGTAAGTTCTCTGCATCTGCGTTTAGTCAGCTTGCAGGCCTGAAAATCTCAAATCTTCTTCGCAGATTCCGGTGGCTTTTCTATGGATTCTTCAACTAAGAATATATTCATAGCTGAACTATTCCTGACTAGAGCATCTGCTGCCTATCACAACCCACCCTTTCAATAATATCGGGTTCATCTGTGAAGAAAACGTGTGGAAAACGGACATCTGCAGGATGATCTGATATCATTTCATATAAATTCAAGTGGACTTAAATGGAGAGCTAGACAAGGTTTTGATGATACAGTTGGTAGGCAACAGAGGGAGAACTTTGAATTATATACAGGGTGTTTCCCCGTAGGAGGTCAATAGAACAGGAGGTGATAGTACTCACCTAGACGAAGCGAAAATTGCATGGCAGATGGAGGAGGGGCAATATAAACCGTTCAGAAGTTACAGGGTGATTAAGAATAAAAGCAAGTTTTTCACAAAATACCCTATATCTTAAAAAATAAAGGTCGTACGGTCAGAGTTAAGAACTCATTGTATGTAACTTCCTGGCCTTTCCAACGACTTCTCAACTAGCTCCATAACCCCCTCTCCTCAAGAATTAGAGTTGTCTAAACTAAAAATTTCGGATGTTCTTACCTTTCTTTTTAAATTAATCTCTATTATTTTTGCACAAAAGTCATTAACATAACTTTTTTTCCATATTTTTTTATATGAGTCTTCAAACTAGCTTTGAGAATTGGTTAAGAGCTAATAACTCTTTAACGGCTAAAGATAAAAAGATAACACATAGGGTTTAATATCTCAAATTGAAGAGGAGAGTCTACAGTTTCTAGTTTCTAATTGTGACCTTACGCCCTGTAGTTTTTAAGATACAGGCTGTTTTGTGAAATACTAGCTGTTTTTTTAATCACCCTGTAACTCCTGAGTGATTGATATGCCCCCCCCCCTTTTGCCTTAACATTTTTGGTTAGTCTAGGTGAGTACTATCACCTCCTGCTCTACTGACCTAATACGGGGAAACACTCTGTATAGGTTCGAAGTTCGTCGGTCAAGAAATATATTTGTAAATTATAAATATCTTTCTAAGACACTTTTTTTTATAAAAAAAAACGTTTTAGTCTAAGTTTGCGACAAATTTCACAATTGTTGCGAACTTATAATAATGTATGATGTACTACAATAATGATATCATCACTGTGCAACTTACATTAAAGAGCATAACTGAAAGTAAAAAAACTTACATACAAGAAATAGACACAAGACAAATTAAAGCTAAAAAATTCGGTTTTTAACAATGAAATTAATAATTAAAAAAGAAATTTGTATACATATTAAAATATGTATTTGAATATGTCTTCTACAATAATCACAAAATTTATGACAAAAAATAATAAATTTGCATGAAAAGCGATTTTTAATCAGTAATTTTATTGGCAAAATTAAAACAAGAAATATTCTTACAACCGGAAAAAATAAGAAATCCGTCCAGAATATATTAATAATATCTGGGTGACATTATGGCAATGACTCACTAAGAAGTAGGTTAAAACGCGGACATATTTACATAGGCGGCACCACAACCGGTAACCACCAATTGCGGGAAAGGTACCTATTAACTTGACATAAACTCATTTTTAAACGCAGGAAGCAAAGTCTGATTAAAATAGATTCTATACATCGTACCGCCAACGTAGAACACATAAGTAGTTAAGGAAAACCAAAGAAAAACAAATCAATCAGACTCCGTCTGAAAAAAAGAAAAAACGTTACTGTTGTTGGATCGTTCGGTTTTTAATAGAGAATCCCATAATGGTGCACTCTCCTCGGGTATCTGAAATGGCAGAGCAACTAGACAACACCTGAGCCGCACTAATGTGGCGCTAATTTCTTCAAAGTTATAATAACCGGGTGCTTACAATAAATAATAATTGAACTTCTGGAGACACTCTGATCTAATATCTCCTCCGTTAAAAACAGGTGATTAGTAATAGTAATAATGTATACTCTAATTTACTTGAGACATATTGTGTGTTTACGTGTTCCGGCCGAGTATGATATACGGGGCGGATCATAGTAGTGGCGTATAGATACCAGAAGGAACTGCAACACCATTTTGCATAAATCATTCAGAAAAATAGTTGTGCAGAAAATTATGCTAATTGTAATTATTGTAATGGGACAAATGCATTACTGCAGAAGTCGCTAAAAATCATTTCCACCGGTTGTGTGGTACAAGTAGTGAGCGCATGGTAACAGCAATTATTGCAAATTTATGGATTTTGCGATATACGCAGCAAATCAACCTATCAAACCAGAGTACGGCCTTGAAATTTTTGGTTACGTCATTCAGACAGATACTTTGTGTGGCAATGTTGTGTCCAAGAAACAACCGATCGAGCATGCGGTCTTCGCTAGTCTCTTACATGGAATTTCTCACGCAGAGAGCGAATTATAGTAAGTCAAGCCTCTTGTTGTTCGGAAGTAAGAGGAAAAAAAATTTGCTGTTGATTCTTACATATAGGTCTATATATAAATCAAAGTGAAAAGTCATAAATATCGATCTGACATACTTGCACTATCGTTAAATGTCCTTTACCGTTAGGATTGCGCAAAATACTTCGACAAAAAGAAATTGAACTAAAATCTTAGGTATCGAGGTCATTTCATTTCTCTGACACACTTTTATCGCCATATTTTGTACGGTGTTCCTTATTTATGGAGTACCGAGTGAACTAGAATAGATTAGTGCTATTGTTTGATTTTTTTTAGTTATTTTTTATGTCCTTGGATGCATAAGATAGTTAATTTTAATTTAGGAAAAAGTACTTTCCCAAAATTACTGTTCGGAAAATATATGGCTCATGTGTAACCTGACACAAAAGTCAGATACAATGGATAGGTAATGAACCAGCATCTACGGGGGATTTCTTTTCTCGGGTTTATAACTCAAATATTGTACTTTATTCGAGATCTTAATTCACCTATGTACATATATTAGACCACAAAAAATGAGAGTTGGGTATCTGGAGATTACAAAATTTTACTGTACAATAATAATTATATTCCTATTTTAAGAATTTAAGGGGAAGTACTTCTTATTAGTGTGGTATGGTCTAAGTCTTCGTGAGCTAAGATATTTGCATACGGAATTAATTTTAGCATAGCGAAGAGTTATGAATAGTTAATCTGATTTTGCTACGTATGCTCTTTTGAGCAATTAGGATAGAGATCTTTTTCTGTAGAAAACACACAATTCGTGCAATATTTCACGTAAACGAAATTTTTGTACGACAGCCCCATGAAGGAGTTACGCTATTTATCCCATTATGGAATTTAATTTTACTTTGTTTTTTTAAAAGGCAATCTGCAAAGCTTCAGTTTGCTCGAGTTATCGTGTGGATGGAGATGCAAAAATCAAAATAAATTTTAATATAATGCTGCGAAGTCTACCATCAATATTTCTCGGTATTACAAACGGAATGATAAGCTCAGTATATTCGGATTTCTCTAGGGTATAAAAGGGTATAAAAGGGATTACATGTGCTTCATTTAATTATATAAAAAGTCTCTGGTCTTACGGAGAACTTTCTGTCGTTGAAACTTAACGGGAAAGGAATTCTACAGACTAATAGCCTGCGCAAAGAATGGCTATTCAATAGTGTGACGATTTATTCGCGATATAAATCAATATACAGGTCCTGTTAGACAGGGGCGGATCTAATATTAAAATTAGGGGGAAGGGGGAGTCATCTTACTGCAAAAAATTAGATTAGCAAAAAAAAACTTCAAATGGGGCACCACTTGTCCAGCACTATAAGTCGCCTAGTTTAGACACCGTAGTAATGGAGGGAGGTACTAGGAAGGTTTTTTAATATAATTTTTTTACCGAAATTTATTTTTTAACAGAATCGTAGTTTAGGGTGCAAACTGCATGAGTCATTCAAACCAAACTTTTCTTAGTTTTACAACTGGCATATATAATCTGGACTCCTCAATATGATATTTCATGCGGGTACAATTTTGTGTGTAAAAAATAGTTCTTACGTTGATGCCAATATTGAAAAGACCATTGGCGGGAAGCTGAAAAGTGATTTTAATAAAACCATTCGAATTTCTGTTGATTATCTATAAAGATATTGCCTTTGGTAAAACACAATTAATTAATTTATTTCGACGAACCCACTTATTTATTTGTTGTTTACAGTTCTCTCTCAGTTGGTACAGGGTGCTTAGACCAAAAGAGAACGCTATATAGAAGTGAGCCCACTTTCTGCAGTGTATTTCTATAGACGTAGTCAGTTCATATTATACATGTCAATGGTTTTACATAAGAACGGACTAAGTTGGGGCTCTGATGTGGTAGTGAGGGAGTCTATTTCGTGGGCTGCGAAGTGTTTCTCGAGGGTTTTGGATCACCCAAAGTTGGGGTGCCAAACTTAAAACCTATACACATACATCACATGCATACAATAATATTTCTTGAAATAAATTTTTATTTGATTTAAGTTTTGGAATAAAAACTATATTTTGTATAATTTTTTGAAGTTGAATTATATAAAAAAAAAATAAAAAATTATATCTTTTCAAATAACTCAATTAATTAAATATTTTTTATTTAAAATTTGGGAGGGGGGGGGGGATGGACCCTCCGTTCTGGATCCGCACTGCTGTTAGCTCCGACGAAACCGCCTATGTAATAAAATATTGAGGTAGTAGTCATAACTTTGTGAAAATAAAATAAAACTCGAAGATCAATATAAGAATTGAGGCAGCATTTGGGAAATATGATCGTACCGTTTGAGCACATAAACTTAGCCTATAGTAGAGTTAAATACGGCATTTAGTTTACGTTGCCAAACAGAATACAACTTGGAGAAAAGTTCATAGCGATAGTTTTCTAATGGGATTGTTAATGCTCGTACTAAATTTAGTTCTATCTGAATTTGTAAACGTAACAGGTTATCAGGGGGCTGATAACATACGAAGGTCTCGACATATGTTTCAAATATAGGTAGGTTGATATGTTCCCCCAAGAAGCCAAGAATCATTATTGTCTCGTTGTAAACAATCTCTTTGTGATCAAGCCTAATTTTGTGAATATTGGACTAGTCAATAACATTTGAATTGGATTTGGAAGGGTTGAGCGTTAATTTATTCATCGTAGGCTAATCGTGCAATGCATTCAGGTCTTCGTTCATAGAAACTACGGTTAAGTAAATCTAGATGTCATCAGTATTAAACGAAAAGTGTAATTGACAGTCATTAGCATACAGATGTAATTTCGAGCTACGGATAATATTCATAAGTAATTATGGAAAAAATGTAGAGGTCTTACCATGGATTTCTGCGGTAAACTATAGTTGGTACGCAGAAAAGAAGAAGAAAAAAAATAATAAGGAGAAACCATTTGACAACGATCAGTGAGATATGATGAAATTGGTTTGATTGATGTAGGTACTGGAAAAGTTGAATGAATTTCAAAGTTTATTAACGAGATGGTCTACTCTGTCGAATGCTTGGAAGATTCAAGCATTGTTAACAGAGTTCAAACAATCCCAGCTTGACTTCTCCCCTCGCTATTCAAAACATTCGCATTTCCAAGGATCATCTGTGACGCTTCACTTCATATGAGTATCGTTCCCCTAAATACCTCAAAATTAACCGGCCAATGCTTGCCGAAATCAAAATATCAACAGGTTGTTATATATGTTCGAGAATAACCCGCGATCAGATGGAGTTGCGGATCCAGTATTTTTGTGGGAGGGGGGGGGGGGGGAAGTGGGCGCCTATGGATTAAAAATGGTATATTCTGAACACTAAACAAAAGTTTGAAGACACTTGCCATCGCTCGCATATGTCAAATGCACAAAATTTATCATTTAAAAGATACGAGATTAGCAAGTGGCTACCACTCGGAAGGAAGAAAGTTGCTCAACGTTCTTTGCAACTCCCAAAAGTCAAACGAGATTTTAGATTATTCATTTTGTTTTGGCTTGTAAATAGGGGAAGTGTAAAATTTGCCAATCATCCATTTTAAACTGGATAAACGTATTTTATTCAAATTCACATATTATCATAAATTTTATCTTTGTAAAATACAGGAATTAAAAATTTACATTTATTTAAAATAGCAGTCACAGCAGAACAAATGCTATACATACCTTGTATGTACGTATATAACTTCCTCGAAAGTTAAGAAAGTGTTACATCTTTTGTTTTTAATATTATTAAGCCAAGCTCAGGAGATATCCTATGAACTATGATGCAAAGCACAGCATGGCAAGAAGGTGTTAAAGAAAGGAATTAGGGAACGTGAAGAGAGTGGCGAAGGTGCTGATGTATGTCACCCTTAAATTTTCGCAGATTGCATGCTGGAGGAAAGACAGATGATGGTAGAAAATATTTTGAAGGGTAAAAGAATGTGCGCGGCTTGCAGTGCGCGTTTTATATGCAGGAATCTAGGATCAGACTAGACATTTCATCAGAATATTGACCATGCATGTAGCAATATAAGAGCGAAAGGCAACCAACTTCGCGGCGGTGTTCGAGTGAGTCCAGGTGAGAGTGAAACAAGTTTTTACCAATGAGCTGAAGGCCTTCTTTTGGATAATATCCAATGAAGCTAAGGCTCTACGACCAACCCCGGCCTATATATGGAAATTTTATACCATTCTAGGTCTGATGTAGGATTTGATGAGGAGCGCTAGATTTGATGGGCTGAAATATTTCTTACACCTTTTCAGAAATCCAAGATATTTCGATGCTTATTTGGGACCAGAGAAGATGTGATCTGTTCAGCTTAACTTACTGCAAATATTAATGGATGGGATTGAAAGTAAGCGATAGCAGATCATTAATGAAAATTGAGCAGAGAGATGGAGAGATAACAGAGCCCTGAGTTACACCGGCATTTATTCGCTGAGATTCAGATGTAACGCCATCTAATCTAATCCGTATTAAGCGACCAGATAAAATAATTTACATTCATCATAGAAAAGGACGGAAGAGGCCAAGTGTTTTAAGCTTGGTTAAAAGGGCTGAATGCCAGATACTATCAAAGATCTTTGAAAATCAAGGGCAATGACTTTGGATTAACCAAAATTGTGAAGACTACGGTTTCAACGGTTCATAAGAAAAATCAGAACAAGAAAAGCTATATTGCCGATCGTTGAGGGTTTGATAAGTTTCTAGATACTTCATTAATTTGGAGCAAATGATAGATTCAAAACCATTTGAAAGAATCGAAGTGATTGTAATTGGTCGATAATTTATGGATCGCTACCATATCCTTTCTTGCGAATAAGCTAAACGTGAGCTAGTTTCTAAGCAATTGGAAATTTTCCTGTCGAATAAGACAAATAGAATAGTTATCGCAGAGCTTTCGACAAGAATGAGGCAGATCTAACTGGGGCCTAAAACTATCACGACTTGCAGCTATGAAGACGTTGATCTCCTTAAGGAACTTGACCATATCTCTCGTACGGATGTGTATTGGCTCTTGTACACATCCACAAGGGAGATGTGAAGTGGGTGGAAAAGGAGATTTTAAAGTGAAGGGAGTCTAGAATCACTTAATTGTAAAGTAGTGAAGGAATAGAGGAACTGCTGAAGTTGCTTCTGATGGTTTTGACCAGGGACCAGAAACCGTTGATGCCTTTGCGTCTTCCGAAGATTCTAGCATTCTGGTCAAAAAGAAATTTTTTCTCTTTGGATAGTATTTCAGATCTGGACATGGATGCAATGGATAGCTGCGAAAAGTAGACTATTTCCACTTTATTGCTTGGTTCCCCTTATCGTTAGGTCTAGAGCGATTTTGCTGTTGTTTGCTGTATAAATGCAGAATGTATTCACGCATGATAAGACTTAGAATTCTACTAATTAGTAAATGTGTTGTCATTAACATCCCTTGAAGCAAAACAGACCGAGCAATCAAATTCTCTAGGACACTGATTGAGACTTTCCCAATCTGCAGATTTATTTTATTTTTATTTAACGTCTGGGCCCAGCACTCTCAGGAATACGTTACAGATTCCTCGGCTCACACCTCCTGGACGAGTTACACGATGTCAGCAAGGAGGGCTGGGGGTCAATATTGAAATTTATAAGAGCGTCCGGTTGGGACCTATGAGCGTCGCTCATGGGTCTGGAGGGTGAACAATGCGCCTCGATTTGGCCTACGTTTCGGGAGATCCCTCGGGATCCCAACCCTCTATTTATCAATCAATCAAGTATTATATAAGAACTATTGCATTTTACGAAATAATAAAAAAAAATTATTTAAATATTAATCTCTTGCTTTAAATGTAATAACACTCACTACAACAAGGCACAATGACTTATTCGCCGTTGTGTAGTTTCGCTGAATTTCAACAAATACGAGTTATAATTGTTTCTTTGAATGTCAGTTTTGCCACGCCGCGCCGATAATATTCTAAGAAGCCATCTTTACATCGAAGGCTTATCAAAGACCATTTGGCAGCTGTTTTCAATTAAAACAAACTTTCAACCGCATTTACATGAATAAGCTCTGTCCTACTTCAAACACCCCGAGAAAAGCGACGCTCATATACAGGTATCCGCGCTTCCTCTTTTCTCTATAGGCTTCAACAACCACGACCTAAATTGGAGCGAAGACCAAAGTGCTAGCTAGGGCCTGCGTTCCGAAATGTATCAAATTTAGCGCTTCCTGAAATTGTTACGTTTTTTACAAAAGGTTCAGTAGAACAGATTTACTGCTCACTGAATCATTTTGTAAGGAAAAATTCAGAAGATTTGCTGCAATTTTTTCAGGGTCTTCAGGGGGGGGGGGGGGTGGTTGTTGCCCTCTACGATCCCTAGCTGGATCCACCCCTGATCAGATGGAGGATGTTATATTTCCGGCAGAGTTTCCGTATTATTTGGCACATGTCGAAAATTTTTGGGTTGTTGGTGTTGATACATTTTGAACGCGGCCATGGAATTTAAATTTTACCTATTTATGCAAATTTTAATAGAATTTTCCCCCCACTAAACACTCTATTATATTTGAAGCATTGCTAATCAGAGAAACAATAATTATTTCACGTTAATCTTCTGTTAAAATATGGGTAACTTAGGAAAACTATGGAATACACAGAAAAATAGTGCCACCGGCAGCTAATCATGTCATCTATAACCCGTCACTAAATTTCGAAAATTTTTGGATATTTTACCTTAATCAATGCAAATATTAAAGGAGCAAATTGACTTTTCGACAGATATAAGTATCGAAAATAATTTTCGAGGCTGAAGAAAGCGTAGAAATATACAATTGGTTTCGGGGAAATTTTTAATATCATTTTCAATGGGATAAAAAATTTAGTGTTTTGTTGCTAACACTGGCAAATGTTCAGTTTTCGGTGGATCGGCGGGACGAATTATTATAAAAGTGATTATACTTCTTCGAACGCATTTCTGACGCAAGACATCTGTATTCCTTACAAATGAAGGCCTCTCTAGAAGGTAGAATATATATATGCGTATGGATATTGTTACGTCTTATGAGATGTATTTACAATTTATATTAAATAATGAGCGGCAAGATAAATACCTACTTATCACAATTCTGTGGTGCTATATCGCCACCTGGAACATCAAGCGGGAAACGCAATTCGACGGCTATCAGCTCTTCAAAATATCCAAACGGTTTGGCGGAAAACGCGATTAAGTTTGAACGAAAAGGAGTGAAATAAAGTATTTCTTGGAAAGCTTGGTCAGTTAGTCATCATTTTCCATCATTCTTTTATGGGAAGTAAGAGTGTTACCGGAAGTTAAGGGGAAATATACCAAAATTGTAAACACACTCTCCTTCCTATAAGACCCATTTTGCTCTTTCATAACTCAACGTCTTCAGCTCCTTCCTGAAGTTTGAACCATCAGCTGAGGACCACTCTGTATAACTTTCTCTTTCAATTTCAGCATGAAAATTTCATTAGCATCCAGATATCGCCGGAGTTCTTTAATTAATATAATATAAATTCTTGATCCCGTAAGCATTGTAAAACTTGGTACCACATACAATAGACATGATACACTTCTGGCCTTGTCTTACTGCTGGTGTTTTGCACAAAAAGCTAGATTGCATTTCATTCAAACACAATAATTTCCTGGGCTGGGATGCAATTTGTTGCAAAAGTTAAAGGTAAAGTTGTAAAAATTTCCTTTCTAATAATTTCTATTCAAACCGACATTCAAAGAAATTTCCGTGGAGTCCTAATTATAGGTAGGGTTCAGTGGGATGACTAGCCTTTGCAGGTCCTAATGCAAAAATAATAGAAGCCCCCTCCCCCCTTTTGGCGATGAAATCGAACGTAGACCCCCAAGTGTTGGATACAAAGTTGGCTAGTCGGCTAGTGGAGAGTAGACACCTGAAAGCTGGGTGGGTTTTATTACAAATGAATTAAAATCGAAATTGCACTTCTTTATAATATCCAGTCACAGTTTATACAGAAAACAACATATGTAGACCGGCACTCTTAAAAGTTCTTCTTTCGAGATTTAGCTCTCACGAAGTCATCGATGAGTTGCGGTATATCCATCCTTTCTGCTTTTCTTGCCTCTAGTGCTATTGCGATAGACGTCTTGGTCCATAGAATGTCGAAGATAGTTTTTTATTATTTTCAGTTCCGCGGATGCAACGGTGGCGAGAATCGGTAACAAGAAGCAACAAGTAGTAACCTTTGGAGAAACTTGAACTCATATCATTGAATTTTATGATTCTATATATATATTCAGCTAATTGTTTATCGTGTGTATCTTCTCAATTTTCGGCAGTAGTGTCCTAACCAGGGACTGAAAATAACAATTATTTTCATTTTTTTAACCAAAAAATCATTTAGAAAATTATAGGAGGATTGATTGGAATGTATCATTACGATTCTTATTACCGAATCTTCACAAATTTCCTACACTTTTTAAAATTAAGATTTTTATTTTTATTTAAAAAATCAGAAATAATAATTAAAAATTGATTTTTATTTTAAAAATCAAAAAAAAGATTTTTATTTAAAAAATCAAAAATCAGGAAATGATTTTTACTTTAAAACTCAAGAGCTAATTTTATTTTAAAAATCATATATAAAAATCAACAAAGACCAATTCTTATTATACCGTAGATGAAAGCTTGTATGTAATTTCAATCCAGTTTTTTTTAATATTTTTTTAAATATTTTTCACCCGAAAAACAATTTTGTAAAATTAAAATTTTATTTTGGATTTTTAAAATGAAAATCAGTTTTTCATTTATATTTTTGAAGCTGAAGTGGCAACACGTCCGTTATGTCGGTTGGATATTGTGCTTGCACTCTTAGAGCATTTTTGTCGTTTGTTCTTCGGTTTGGCTAGTCGAAAAAAAGTTTCAAAATAAGCTATGCCAGTGGTGGGGTTAATATATGTATAACCCTATTTGCTTTAAATTAAATATTTACAGGAAAACTGAATCTGATATTAATTATCCTGGCTATGATGATTTTCCTAACATTCGACTTTTCATCATCATACTCGGCTTTTGTAAGCTTTCGATCACAAAAAAATGCAAACATTTGTTTTGTATTGAAAATTCCTTAATGATACAATTTTAAATTTTTTGAGAATAATTTTTCTATCATTTTATATTTAATAAAATTTTGAGATTATATTACATTTGGGTATAAAATTTTCGAGGTACAGAAAGAAAGCAATGTTAAAGCAAAGTAATTTAATTAAGTATTTTTAGAAATATTTTTATATATTTTCTATTTCATTTGATTAGAGCTTTAATGGGGGCGGGTGAAGATATCGCATTCCGCTGTATCCACCCTTGACCGGGTACCAGAGTCCACACATTTATTGGCATCATCCTTTGTTGATATACCAGCTATAATTTTTATTGTCTTCAGGATTTGGATGATTCTGTCTTATTTTTGATACTGAGCGTAGTAGCACTGCTAATTAAACAATGTACTTTCTTCGCTTAAACAATATACTTATTCTACTGAGTACCCACAAAGTATGCTGTTTAAGCGAAGAAAGTCAACTGCAAAAGTCTGAATATTATTCCAATAAACATTTAAGTCTGAGTCAATATACGAATGAATATTTGATGCCAGAGTTTGCCGGTAGGCTAGTGATTATAGCTTGGCGAAAGTATGTCTCTCTATTATTAAGACCAGTTCATTGCAGTTAGTAAGATCTACGACCGTTTCACCAGCTCTCATCAGGGCGAGTTATTTGTCCGAGGATACATTCATAACTTGAAGACTTTTGTATTGCTCCTCTTCAAATTTTTCAGAAAAGGTGTCTCTCAATTACTTGGTCTGATTTTATCTGTTCACATACATATATGTAGGTATATTAGGAATCGGTACGATATACTTGAGCTTGTAAAGGCGTAGATTCAATATTTTTATATTGCTTTTGAAAATCTTACCATTTCCGAGATATTGGTAAATCTTCATTAAAAAAATCCTACAAAAGTTGTTCAGCATGAAAATAAAATATAAACGAAAAATAGAGTCGGAATTTTCTATGAAATTTGTCAATATCTAAAAAATAGTGAGGTTTTCGAAAAAGTTTCTGGACAAAAAACTGTTTGAGTTAAATCGATAGGAAATTATCTCCTGCAATTCAATAAAAAAGTAAGTTAGATTTGTATCTTAAAAACTAGCAACCTATTAGGACATTTAAGATCATTAAAATATATCCCAGTCCTCCTCTAAAATTTCGATTTTCAGTATCATTTTCCCATCATTCTTTTCTATCTGGTTGGCACTAGGCAATACTCTTTCATGCATTTATTGGTCAAATTACTTTCACAAAGGGAATTTAAATAGGAAAAATGAGACATACATATTATGTATCAACCCATGGTAGAGACAAATTTAAAGTAGAAGATCAGGAACCCAATCATGATATTTTGTATTTAAATCTTTGATCGTATAACCTTGCATTATATTATGCATATATATGTATACATATAATTCATTTCCGCAGCGAAGCCTCTGCACTATCACCCACACAGGTTGTCATTAATCGTGACACCTCTGACCTATGATTATTTTATCCATAAATAAGCCGAATGCGCAATGTGCATATTCATTCACATTTTTGCTACTTGCGATCTTGAACCTTGAAAGGTATCAGTTACTTTTAAAACTCTACACATACATAAATATGCGAACAAATATATATATGTATAAGTAATATGACAAAGTTAACTTTTAGTCATAAACGGTTTATTAAATATATTTTGTATTTAACAAATACAATAAAAATACCGGCATATGCACAGTGTACAGTATGTATATATTTATAAGCTCGTTTCTTAATCCAGTTTTCATATGGTTTACATTGACTGCTAACCAAAGTCAGTTCCGCAAGCGCGGTCAAGTCCAATGCTGGCCGATAAACGTAAACGAGCAAGTTCGCACATTTCAATAATAGTATAGCGTTAGCGTTATAATAATTAGAATAACTTAATCCACGCATGTCTAATTGCAAGAGAGTAACTACGATTTGAATTTAAAATGCAGTTTAATGGCATTGAATATCTTATGGCGGCTCTCCAGATACATAGTATAAGTGTATGTATTTATCCGAGAATGTGGAATCTAACCGGCAGCTAGCTGAACTTAACGAATGGATCAACGGTAAAGGATTAATTTTTCTCACGCCATCATCGTGTCACTCGCACTGATGATGTTATGCCGGTAATCACAACAAAAGATTGCAGATCGACCCCGACTAGTTCGTGAAAAAAAAAGATTTGTTTTTTGTTTTGTTTTTTTGTTTTGTTTTGTTTTACAGGTAAAAAGATGTAGAAAAACATATATAGGAAGAATTACTAACCCCTCACATTCTTATTCAAATATTTTTAATCGATTTTTATTACTAATTTGTTTGAGAGTTGCTTTAAATTGTTGTAATTGGTCTGGTTAAGGAATATATAGTTAATTGGCCGGAGCAAGGTGTTGTTGACTAACTCGATTACCTTCAGATATGCGCTGTGAATGCTGCAGAAGATGTTAAAATCTTGTCGGAACTGATCTGTGATTTATGTTTTATTGTACTGTAGAATTAAATTTAATGCAATTTTGTATTATAAAACAAGAAAATTGAACACGATGTAAAACGTGATTTAATAAAATGTAAAAGGATTTCTTTAAATAGATAACAACATAAAATGTGTCTATATTTTCTGTTTTTAGCATATATGTATAAATAATACTAAATGAAGTTCATTAAAATTTTTAATTAATTAAATGATATTAATTTAATAAAATTCAATTCATAAAGAAATAAATATCGCTGAAAATTTTGAAATTGTATATGTTTATGTAAACTAATGATTAATGTCATCTTGTAATATCAAAGACCTATTTCCACATAAATTTTCTATTTAATTAAAGTTCATAAAGTTTCTTCGATTTTGGTTTGTACAATTTTGTAGGGTAAATAATATTTTATGGTAAAAGTGAATCTAATTTCTATGATAATTTACTAATATTACATTTATTGTTTATATTACAATTTGCAGCCAAGTAATATATAATCGGTGATTCTATTATATATTGGGCATACGGACCAATAACAATATTTCGAAGCAAGCTGTGAGTGAGATCAACTTTATAAGTTTTGGTTGAGGCCGATACTAGCTGGTCTCTATGTACTATCTACGCAAGTTCCTCAAAGTACTATAAGAGATCTAAAATGAATGTTATGATTTTTTTAAAGAGAATTTAGCAAAAAAAAAAAAGTTTTGTGAAAGGAAAAGTCGTACCCAAACCACATATTAATTTCATTTTTTTATAAAGAGAGGATTATGAAAGGGGAGGCTTGTGAAAAATTTGTGGAATTTTGAAAAAAGAGGTTCTTTAACTTAGTTCCTTAGTGATTTGAATTTTTCTTAATGTATGTACATAGGTATATACACGGTTGGTCCGTCTGGGAGTTTCGTGCCTTAGAGATATTTTGTTGAACAAATATTACGAATGTATAGGTACTATTTCAAACCATTGAGTTTAGGTACTTACGTAGTCTTTTCCTTATTTGCAATAATAGATGTTTCACCTAGATGGAGGTGAGAGTACTCACGTAGACAAACAAAAAGTTGTATGGCAGGGGAAGGGGGCGGCATATCAATTGTTTCGGAGTTACAGGGTGATTAAGAAAACAATGCTAGTTTTTCATCAAACACCCTGTATCTTAAAAATTGCAGGGTGTGCGGTCAAGAGATCATTGAATGCAAACCTTTATAGCCTTCTCTAAGACTCCTCAACTAGCTCCGTACTCCTCTCCTCACAGGAGTTATTGTAATCTAAACTAAAAATTTCGGATTTTCTTACCTCTTTTTTAATTTGGCCTTTTTTTTACACAAAGGGTGCTTAACATAACTTTTTTTTATACAAACTGTAAACTGTGTATTCTCCTCTTTAATTTGATCTATGTCCTAACTTCAACCGTTAAAGAGTTATCAGCTCTTAACCTATTCTGAAACCTATTCTGAAACCTATTCTCCAAGATAGTTTGTTCCCTTAGTGACTGAGAACAAGTTATTTAAAAAAAATATCGTCTAAATTCAGTATGATCTACCATGGTTGTATACTTTGGATTAAGATTGATATTATATTAAATATTTGGACTTTTTTCAGCTCAGCTATTGAAACGGAGGTGAAAATATATTGACAGGTTTCAACAATTACCTGTGCAACAAATCATCATAAGTTGTATTCATAGATTAGTTCACTAATAAAATATCCTTAATTCTCCGAATTTATGCCATGTAATTTTTTCCTTGCACCACCGATACCCATCCATAACTGACAGGATATGAACTATTCAGATATACCAAATACATACAGCCGCCGGCTTGAATATTTACATACATACATTTATACGGTATCAATCAAATGAAGCTGTAAATATTTTGGAGAAATATTCTGGTCAGAAAATATTAGTTTTTCTTTATTCAAAACAAACTGTACGTATTCCATATAAAAAGAAAAATCATTGAAAATCCAATCGGTTTTATTTTGGCATTTCAGAAATTACCTTTTTACCTATTATATTTGGGCCTTGCAAGGCTACTGCAATATTTCTGTGGTTTTTTACTTTTAATGCCATAACTATGTACAAACTGTGGGGAAGAATATGATCCAATATGGTACTGATGTTCCTAGGATGAGTTTAAAAAAACCCGAAATGTTCATTACTCTGCAATAGGTCGATGGCAACACCCAAAATAAGTTTTTGTACATATCGGGTTTTGCTTTAGTACCACAGATTTATGTTAGGGTCAGTGGTGGCAAAATTAGGAGTAGAATAAATAAAAAATGTTAGTAAGTTCGAAAAAAGGAGATGGTATATGTATTTAAAATTCATAAAATAAAATGTTTATTAACCGCATTTTACTATATCGCATCTATTTTAATAAAATAAGTATATAGAAAAATTACTAAAGGGCATACTAAGTTTGTCATGCCATTTTAACACCTAGAAGGCTAGAAATAATGACGGAAGAGCAAAATGGATTAGACACCCAAGCATAAAATTAAAAGTTATTTTGATTTTTGCATGTGCGTCCGCCTATCCTGCCGTCTGTCCGTCCATCCGCCTGTCTGTCCGTCTGTCCACCCGTCTGCCCGTCCTAACGATAACTCGAGAGCGCGTGAGAGTTGAAATTTTGCATATGGCGTTAAAAAAATAAAATTAAGTTCGAAAATAGCACAAATCGGATAACTCGTTGGTAGGGTTGCCATACAAAAATTTAGTTTTTCACTCATATTTGGACACTACCTGAGAACGTGTCAACGTCAAGAACTGAAATTTTGTACATAGTGTTTTCATAAAAATAGTAAATATTATTTCAAAAATGGACTAAATCGGGCAACCTCTTCGTGGTGTTGTCATAAAATTTTTTTGATTTTTTACGTACACTGTGAAAACGAGCAGTCCTAGATGTTTTTATTGTACTGAGATGTTCTGCAGAATATGAAATTGGTAATAATAATTTTTACTGTCTGTGTCTAGAAATATATGCGTAAAGCCACTTCAAAAATCAGAATTGCACAGATCTTAGACCAATTCCAGATTTCTTACTTGTTTATATTAAGCAGGAATCGAAGTTTGATCATGCCACCATTTCGCAGAGCCATCTTTAAGGATTCTGACTATGTTCAGATCTTTCATTTATGGAATGCATTGCCATTTAATATTCAAAACGCTGGTTCCCTCGGCATATTCAAGGGATTACTAAAGTGCTACTTTTCTATCTATGCTACTGCCCTGCCTGGTGACCTAAACACCCTGAATGCTGAAAACAATATCGATATTTGGTTATTTGATTCTTTTATTTTTTTCCGAAAATTTTGGCAATTTATTTTTTATTTTTCTTATTTTTAACTTGTTTGTAATTACTGCCTTTCTTTTCTCTGTATTAATTCTATTATTTCTTTTTGTTTTTTACTGTATATCATAGCTTGTCTATAATTATAGTTTAACATTTAAGGTTTCGTGTATTTATTTTTTACTTCTACCTTATGTTAGTGTATTTTTCATTGTTTATTATTTCTTTTTTCTTTAATATTTTTTTATCATAGGTTTTTATTATTATTAAGGTAGTATTTTTAATTTATGTTCTTTTTGTTTGTTTTTAGTTTACATAGTTCTTTAGAATATTCCAGCCTTTTTGCTAAACAATAATAGACTAAAAAAAATTTTAATATCTTATGTACGTATGTATGTACAATAATAAATTCTAATTCTATTTAGCAAGCATCATAAACTTAATAATATTAATGCTCAAACGATTTATTTTCTAAGTTTTCGTCAAACTAAATTGAAAGAAACGCCTTTCTGCGCAGGCACTAGTATGTATGTGACAATGTACACAATTTTAATATAAAATCAGTGAGATAATTAAATTCATTTTCTTCTAACACGCTAAGACTGAATAATATCTTCATCATAGTATTTTCAAATAATAACCTAAGTGAACGCTAATAAAATTTCAATATTACATGTGCTATGCGGAAAAGCCTTTATAAGGTTATTAACTCAAATTAATTCTCTGGTACAAATCTCAACCTGACTACAGATGTGTTTGGATATTAACAAATGAATCTAATTTTAAATTGCCGCCAAAAGTTTTATTTGAAAATTCAAAATATTTTGTTTTATTAAATGAAGCTAATACAAATTATTTGAATCAATATATTCCTCATATGAAAATCAATTGGCAAATGAAAGTCTGGGTTGTAAAATTTTTCAAAATTGCTTTAAAGAGTTTTTGAATTGATTTTTGCAATAAATGCGGTTACTTACACTCTAAAAGGACAGCTAGCGTAATGTAAAATATTTTAAAATATTATGCATTCTTACTTTAAATTCTTGAAATTCTTGAAACTCAGACTGTTTTTGGCACTAAGAATAAAAAAACCCATAAATTTTCTTGTTAAAATAAATTATTGCTTACACATTAATTGCAGTTTAGTTTTCATATCCCTTGAAATAACTGACGCATAGTAGTAGATTTCGTATACTCCAGCGTACATGCAGAGTGATGAATGGCAAAAAAGGTAGTACATCTACCATGATTGGAGTATGGTGATGGTGGGAATACTGGTTAGGGTATGTGCACAACGAAGATTGCCCCCCCCCCCCTACTCACGTAAAACACGAACAATTTCTGTATTTTCCTCCGATCAACTTTTTCCGCCCGTCACGTCACTCATATTTGCAATATCAAATACTTAAGATCACTTTTTTAAACTGTAATTGATCGGGATAAAAAGCTAGACCACCAAAATATTCGCAAATTATGAAATCAACAAAACTATTTGAACAAATCATGCACCTCTGTTATTACTTTCGCGCTGAATACTGTTTTTCACTGACAGAATGGGTTTGAGCACGGTACAGAGAATACAAGGTATTCTCATTACGCATATAAGTAACGCCTTTTTGTGAAAACCGGGTATCCTGAAATATTGAGAGAACTATCCAATGTTTTTTATAGCAATATAAATGTTTGTTGGTGTAATTGCTATGATATTTTGAACAGCACGTGCTTCTGTTTACATTCGTTTTGCTCTGAAGAGATTAAGCGGGAGAAACTCATTCTGGATTCTCTGATATTTTCGGGAAAAAAGGTAAATTTTATTTAAGAGGTCCTTTACATCACCTTTCAGCAACTTAGCCAAAGCGAAATTTATCTTTTTCTTAAAAACTTGAGATGTTGAAGGTATTAAAGAAGATTTTATCATTTAAGTAATCCTATACGTTCTGTCGATTGTTGTTTTTAACTGGTAGTCTCAGTCGAGTCATGCAAAAGACATAAGTATAGGACATTGTTTGTTTCTTTCTAGAAAGCACGAAAAATTTCCAATCTTGGTCGCCTCTGTCTTAGCTTATCCTTAAGCGACTTATACACGGTGAACAACATGTTGTCCAACTTGGTGTGTCACATATGAAAGCTTTTCTCCACACACTTGTCAAACATGTTGCCCGACATCAGGACAGAAACATATATCAAGAGCTGCTAAAACTGTTAACTGTTATCTTTTCTTCTATAGAGCTTCACTCAAGAATTATGAATGGGGACAAATATCGCCTTACAGGGTACAATATGTTGTCAAATACATAGTCCCACCCCTAAAAATCAAACTAACTTGGTTTGCATCCAACCGCTTAACATACTGCGTTTCACACCGTTATACAGGCGCACACACTGTCCAATCTGCGTGACAACATTATTGTCCTACTCGAGTTGGACACCATTCGTGACCGTGTGTGGGCCCCTTTAATTAAACTTTGCCGTGGGGTTTGAGTCCAATCAAGATTTTTGAAGAGCCAACAACAAAGGGTAGGTGTATGGATGTTATCGAGCGATTTTTGGAAAATAATGATCAGCGGAGCTGCCATTGAATGTACTTTTAGCTAGTTATTCGATGTGCTGACAGATATTTTTCTAGAAGAATTTTTAAGAACTTTTATTTTTAACGATTCTAAATAAAATCATAAATACATGAAAAAACAACCGCCTCGTCCGGGGTAGAATGTTGTCGGGGAAAAGTTTGGAGCACTACAAAGGAACTCGGTTTAGAGCGCTTCCAATCAGCTCCGAAGGCAGCCTAGTGTAGAAAGCAGAGCCTGAAAATAACTCTTCATTAAGTCTTTTTTTAATTGAGGTCCGACTGGAAACTTTTATATTTGAAAAAAAATTTATTAATACTTATAACTTTTATTTTTAAAAGTAAAAGTTAAGAGTAAGCTTTTATTGTACGAAATAAAATTTTTAAGTCTTTTCAGACCTTTATATAACAAAACATCTTTTTGAGAGTATTTCGAGACTTTTATTTCATCTTTTGAGACTTTTGTTTTACAAAAATCTTTTTCAAAGTCTTTCTTTATGTTTTTTATTTAAATATCTAAAGTACTTACGATCTAATGTAAAAAAAAACATCTCCCGAAGGTTATAACATTTTAATCGATTTGATTAAAGAAAAGTCCAGACTCTGTCTGTAACACGTTCGAATCCCAGGATGGCTTTTCTTTTAATTAAAAGGAAATAAAAAATAAAAAAATAAAAAAAAAATAAAAAAAAACAACGAGTAAAAAGCCTCGAATTAGTCTAAAAGACCAATACTTATGACACCCTTTATGATTGCCCATATGGATAAAATCGATTAAAATATTATCATAAACAGCGGAAGGGTACTGTTCTACAACTGCCGGTTATTTCGCTGATTAGCTCAACAGCTGGTTACGATGAGCGCATAGTGGAGCAATCGACGATTACGAGATACGCTCTATTTACCGCTGGAACTTTCCTGTTACATATGTATGTAGTTGTTGCCAACAAAGCTAGCTGTATTCATGATGTTCTAAGAGCTATTTCAGTTAGATTTATATAACTTTTAGTAACAATCCTGATAACTAACTCATCATTAATAATGGATATAAACAAAAGGTGTTTTTTTACAAAAAGATGTTCACTCTTATACGAAACTTTAAAAACTAATAATAACATAAATTCTACAAGCAAATTTAGATTTAAAAAATCTTTACATAATCCCACAAGTTCTGTGCTGAAGTGGTAAGGATATTATAATTGAAAATGGAATTTGTTTACTTTACTCGAGTATACTATAACTATTTCTCCATATTAATTATTCAACAAAATTTAATGTTTGCTATATGGCTTCTTCATAAATTTATTCTAAATTTTTTCAGTTTAGTTAAAATTCATTCATATGAATTAGTTTATATTGAAAATTGTATTTGCACTTTTAAAACAAAGAGAAAGATCATGTTATAAAATTATCGGCAATGTACACATGATCTATATTTATACAAAACGTAATTGCGCATTTCTTGAAATAATTTTCACTAACGGCAAATAAACTTCATTTAAGGTAATTGAAGGTAACTTCATATAACAAAAGTAATTCATTTAAAGGAATTATAGTTACATTTGGAGAACTACACAAGTTCATTACGCACAAATAACTTACATTTATAGCAAACGTCATTTTACATTTGTGGGAATAAAATTTTATTTATCGGAAATGTAATGTTTGCTTTACCAGGTATGCATTTAATTGCCTAATAAGTGAATCTTGTAAATATACTACAGATACCATTAATTAATAGCTTTTACAACGAATGTTATTTCTTAGTTGCCATAAATGAATTGCCTTCGAATTTTAGTTTGTATTTACGCTTGCGACAATGTTTTAATTGTCATTCAATCACAAAGCGATATTTTTCCGCATTTGAAGAAAATTAAAATTCATTCATTTAAAAATAAATTTTTGGCAGTTTTCTTCTGAGTGCAGAACGCTTGGAGAGCTTACTTGTGTAATTGAAGTATATTTTGAATTAAATAAAGAGCATTTTAAAATCAATCCGATACTTTGTTTGGGTGGAGCTTCATGAAAATAACTTTAAGAATTTAGGGATCAAAGCTTAAGCATCTTAAAAACTGCCTTTCTCTGGGTGTAACTCAAATTCATTTTTCATTCAAAGATGCATTACTGGGACATTCCACTAAATATCAACCAATGATGGACAATCTAAGACTTTTCTGATACATTTATTAAGCAATATTTGAAAATACTTGATTTTGGTCAGTGACTTTTGAACTTATGATTTTTGAAATATTTTAATAATTATGAAAATTGTGTGTTTCTGGTAGTAGTAGTAGAGTAGGCGTAGAATAGTCGTAGTTGCCGCCATCTAAACAGGACATTTCATAGATAACACAAAAAATAATATCCTGTTACACTATATTTTGTTCGCAAAAATTATGTATTTGACCTCAATAACAATCCATTAGTACCACGCTTCAGAAACAATTTATTTAATTGGTGGGAAATTACAATAATTCTACAAATGGAGCAATACTGAAACTATTTAATACTCACATATCTCACATGTTATCCTAAAATGCTATAACTTTGAAAGACCAGTCAACTTGATCTTATTGGACCGTCAATCAGTAGCGCATCCAAGATTTGACTATGGGGGGGGGGGGCATGTGTGGCCGAAGTCTAAAAGGGCTAGCAAAAATAAGAACTGTCTATTGCAGATATTGAATTTCAAGTTTTATTTGCTAAAATCTCGAGATAGACGATAAAGCGACTGTTTTCTTTATTTTCATAATTTCATAAACAATGAAACTTATTTATTTATTTATTTTTAATCCACGCAATTTGTGCCGTTTTTATAAAATTTTATAAAAAAACCTAAGGCCCGATGAACACACACACCCATCAGTGTTTTGGACGTGAGGTACGGACGTATACGTACAGGGGCGGATTTGATAACTTGGCTGCCCTAGGCCTATTGCCGCCCCCTACTCCCTGTAACTCAAGAAAAATTGAATGATCCATATCTATAAGAATGAAATTAAAGTATAAAACAACGAAAGTCGGTAAATAGTAAAATTACCTCAATCATTGTCTACTGATGCTTACCATTTTTATTTGTGAGTAACAATGAGTTGTTATTCGCCTTTTGAGCGAATTGAGCGAATTTGTTTATCAAATCGTCATAATCCAAAGATCGTAGCAACTGCGATTCGATGCAAAGGATAGCCAGAGCGTTCAACCTGTTTTCGTTCATTTTCGAGCGTAAATAATTTTTCAGTCGCCGCAAACACGAGAAGCTCACCAAGTTTTGCCCCCCTAGATGCGAGCCTACTCGGCCTATAAGCAAATCCGCCCCTGTATACGTAAATAAAGTTACTTACGTAAGGCGAATGCGCCCTTTAAATTAAACAGATATACCCAAAATAGCATTAAGCATCGGTTAGGAACTTTCATTAAGTTTAAATGTCAAATTGCCGTAAGTAAACTGCGGTAAGAGTCGCTCACTTTGTCAGGACTGAATTGTTTATCCAATGGTAGTAATGAAGTATTAGTGAAATCGATAATACTCTTATTATTTTATTTCACTAGAGACGAGAATTTGAAAAGAGGTAGTCCCTTCTAAGAGAAAAGTTTGGGAAGTAGCCAAGAAATCAAGATTTTGCTTCTAGAAGTGCTGCGAATTTTTTTTTCAGGCACAAATCTTGAATTAAATCAACTTTCGTTTGCTAAATTGTTTGCTTTTACCACATACTTGGAGGGGTTGTGAAAGACTTAGATTTAGATTTATGGAGGGGTGTGCTATTCGACTTACTTCCTTCCTAGGTTTACACTGTTAATAAAGTCTATTAGCATTCTGGGATTTAGGTTCCATACGTAATTGGGTGTAGAAAAATCATGTTTGAGGTGGAGTAATCTCTGCCCGGCCAATGTTTCGCAGTTGCAAAGCAGGTGATCCAAGATTTCATGACAGAAGCGGCAGGTTGAAGTCTCGGCCAAGCGCAATAGGCAATGTCCTGAGAAGAACTCTTTATTAATTGTTTGCTATGTTCTCCCAAGGAGAAGGAGTTCTCTTGTTTTCGCTCCAAAGGTGTCAATAAACTTTTTTGGCTGACAAAGACCTTGTAGCCTTTCCCAATAAAGGGATTTTTGTTTATTCTCTCAGTTATGTTGGTCAGCTCTGAGGTAATATTTTGAGAGGGTTTGTGAAAATAAAAATACAAATTAAAAGTTTGTTTGTAATGCACCAGGTAAAGAACTATTGCTGACACAAATAATAAATAACCGGCCAAGTGCGAGGCGGACTCGCGTACGAAGGGTTCCGTACCATCATACAAAACTTAACACTATGTACTTTTTATAAATTTTTTCAAATGAGAGTAGGCGTCATGTGAACAAATAATGCTGTCATTTGAAAAAATAATGCTGTCATTTGAAAATGCCTACTTATGATAATGAATGAGAACAAAACGAGGAAAAAACGCCGAAAACATCACGTTTCTTGTATGGGGACCCCCTTTAATTTTTAATTTAATTTTATTTTTATCATTTCTTGTTATAGCGGCAATAGAAAAACACACTCTGTGCAAATTTCAACTGTCTACCTATTACAGTTCATGAGATGCAACCTGGTGACCGACGGACGGACAGCGAAGTCTTAGGAATAGGATTCCCGTTGTTACCCTTTGGGTAAGAAACCCTAAAAACAAAGAAAATTCCAGGATTTTTAAATATCAACATATGCGTTCTTTCGAGTAGTCAATTTATTTGCATTTTTAACAAATTGAAATATTATACTTAATTAATTAATCTCTTTAATTCAGTCAACTTACTTAATTCGTTTTTACAAATTTAAGATAATAATTAATTATCAAACACAGTTTAATTTAAAATTCACTGTCTTTATATCACTGAACAATTCACAATTTCTTGATCTATGGCTAGCAGATTATGTTCGTTTAACGTTTTAAGCATTGAACGATTTCAACTCTGCACATTTAAAATGTATTTTTGTTTAACCTTGGCCTTGTTGATATTGCTGCAGTTGCTAATTTTGTAGAAATTCAAAACTTAATAGAGAGTGAAATTTGGCACGTTCTGGCTTTTATAGAGTTGCTTCCGCTAATTCCTTAGACCTTGCCAAATTTTCTCGACGCAGAAAATAGTCGCTTTCATGTAATAAGAAATGCATATAAGTAAAAAATTAAACAAACATTAAAGAAAACAATTGGTTTTTAAGCAAATATTACTGCATTCATCCTTGTGTACGGTATCAAGGATATTTGCAGTAATTTTCGATTTTTAACTGATAAAAAACTTGTAAATTCATATAAGTTCCAAACGAGGTCTTCCTGTTGAGGTGAATATAAAAGTTTGCATTCTACTGGAATTTTCATGTGGCCCTACTATTTTATTGGTGTACTAGATCTATTTTCGTATAATTTTGCAACGAAGTTTATCTTCGTCTCGTTTTAACCTTATCCGTCTCTTTCCTGCTTATTGCTTTAATTAAGAATTTTAAATTTTTAAATAACTTTATTTATATTCATTTTCATGCAAATTCGTTATTAGTTTCGAATTCAGCATGAAAAATTTGTTGTGCGGAATGTACTTTGTTCGAACTGTCGGGCTAGTAATCGCATTTGAAGTTTCGCGGCCGCGATAATTTTTTGTTTTTACTAATAAATTGTAGTTAACCAGTGCGGGGACTCGTTAAACTAATTTTGGTAAGTCTTAGAAGTAGTTATAATTTTTATAGATTGAAATTTTATACGTTAATTATTTTATATGTATAATTTTGAGCTTACTTTGTTTACCCTTTTCTTTTGTAGTTATAAATTCAATTCGAAGCAATTATCTTAATTAATTTCTTTCTCTTTTAGATTCTATGGATCTTAAAGGGTGGCTGGATTATTCAAAAACCATTCTTCATCATAAAATATGTGTGACTTGAAGTAGCAGGGCAGACGTTCATAACTCAAATAGATAGCTTCAATAGATTTTATTTCAGCTAAGTTTAGTTATTTACATATGGAATTCATTTAAATTCAGTTTTGTTTTATACATAACTAATGCTAACAGCATCTGAAGGAAGGATATTCAGCATTGTCCCTATACATTGGGTATTTCGCATTTTATATGCTTGCTATAAATTCAATCAATGATTTTATGTAGATACTGATTTATCTTTGAGATCAATATACCAATTTATTTCAAACTAGACCTGGTAATCGTATTAGAGTAGGAATTGAATGAAACTCGATTGATTTTCACCAATGGTAGAAACGTAATACAGCTGAGAAATGTTTGGCCAAGGTCTTAATAAAAAACATGCTACTGTTATATACTCTACAAAAGTGATCAGAAAGAAGATGATAACGTTCTAGAAATATTTTTTTTTTCATCAATTTAGGTAAATTAATTTGTCTGTGCTCTGAAGTGAAATAACGCAATATGCACTTTTGATTGTTTACATAAATTTATAATTTAATATAGTATAAGAATTTATGAATTGATATGGAATGTATGAATACATGTGCAAATTATATTTAAACAAACTTGGTGAATTTTTTTACTGTACCTTAGTACTTTGGGGAAACTTTTTATTCGGACGGGGGAAAATTCAATAGTCCGCCTGGCACCCCTGGCCAACAAAGTAAATAAAAATTCTGCCGAAACACTTTCTGTAAATTTCTAAAAAAAAAACAAAAATAAATGCTTATCTACGCATCTATGTCCATAAAAATTGTTTCCGGCCCAAGCACCCGTTGTCGGCCTTCAATAATGCATAAAAATTCTAAAGAAAATGTTTTTAGTAAATTTCTAAGAAAAGTGAAGGATTCCCTACAATCAGGTCAAGGCATTGTTTATTTTATATTGGAGCGAGGCATTGCTGGCGGCTGGCTTGCCCTTTGCTTCCATCAGCAAGTCGAGGTATTTAAAGCATCGTAGATTTTATATTATTAGTATGAATATAAGTAATAGTTGGTTATTTACTATTATTAATTGACTTTTTAAAACAGCGATGGTCAATAAATGAAAGCTTATTTCATATGGAACAATTTTAACGCACTTTTGTTACTAATATTTTTTTCCATCCGTAGATAAATATCTATACGGGCACATATATCGAATAAAATAATCATACAGTTATATTCCAGTATTAATCAGGAGACGAAATTTAAAACTTCATATCGAGTATTTCACGTAAGAGATTTTTTTATAAAAAAAATTTGGAAACATTAAACCTACAAAACAAATTAAGAAAGGTAACGAAGCCGTGAAAATTAAAATCTAAAAAGGCAGATTTCTGCTGAAAGGAATTTTAACAACGATAAAGATTGAATAATGATGACATGTGGAATTTTGTCCAGCAAACTCAAAAATGCCACTAAATTTACGCCTCAATTTTCTAATTTATTTTCTTCTTTGTATGCTAAATATAAAATAAAACACTTGTATATTCTTGTGTGTTTACTATTTGTATATTTTAGTTAATTAAATATATTTTCCTGGTGTTCCAAGGTAAAATACTCAGTGATCTAAGATACAAATCGGTCTAAAAGTTCTCCACAAATTTTTGAATTTTGCAAAGAAGTACTTAAGCTTTTACAAATTTTACACTGTACAAGAACAAATTTGACATTGGAAATATTATATAAATAATTTAAATGTCGATTATTCAAAATGCTAGGAAATAGTAATAACCTAATGTTTAAATTAAATTTGTATTACATGAAAAATTTATAATCCAACTTATGTTTATCAAGATTGTTTTATTTACGTAAAACTTTTCATTATAAATTCCGCTCGTTGCTTGAAACATTAAAAATTTTCGGAAAAATTAATTACCTATAATTTGAACCGGATTAATGTGTATGAGTATGAGCAAGTTGTAAAAAACATATCATGTATTAGTTGGTTTCCTAATGACCTCAAAAAAAAAAAGAAAAAAAAAGAGAATTGCCTATTCGAACTTGTTTTGCAATCGTAAATGTAAAACAGAATTGCACTAGTGGCATTTTGCAAGAATGTTAATGAAATGAAATAAAATAAAATATAAAATAAAATTAAATTAAATTAAATTCAATATATGTTATAGCATCGTAGTAAAATAATATGTCTAAGTTGTGGCAATTTATAGTTAGTGAATGAGCTAGTAGTGAAGAGTTTAAAATATTTACTTAATTCTATTATGTTTCATCAGCTTATACATAATGTAGTAATATTGCCAACAAAAATATCCCAATAGGAAATTTAATTTAGTGATTACATATCGAAGCTGTTATTTTAAATGTCGAGGATTATCAAATAAAAGAACACTTTATAGATTAACTGTATTAATTTTAATGACATTATAGAGGCATTTATTAACGCATAATGTCTTGACTTTCAATCTGGGATTTGTCGAAAAGGGCAAGAAAACTTTAGATTTTATTGCTAAACCAGCTTGGCTCTGAATTCAGTTACAGACATTGAAGTCAAATCATTCGCATGCATTGCGAAATTAATTTGAATGTCCTATATTGTTTCAATATGAACAGTAAAGCGGATTAACTTAAGAAACATTTTGTTTTTTTTTTTAATTTATTTGATTTGAATGTGAAAATGATTTGAATTCGTAGCAAATAGTATAAAGAATTAATATGCAACAAAAGAAGTGTCGTGCAATTGACAAAAATAAGGTTTAAAATGAACAAAAGTTTCAACAATTAATTTTTTTTTGTACATCTAATTTCTCGACGAAAAGAAATTATCACCTGTTATGATTCTAAATTATAAATGAAGAAGAAAAAAAAACTTATACGAAGCTTTCATTCGAATGTTTCTAGGGTTTTTACGGTATATATTTGAGAACTATAGCTAAGGTTGCCTATTTTAAGTTGATAAAAAGCAAACAATGCTGGGATTCGAACGTTTTACAGACAAACAGACAGAGTCTGGGCTTTCTTAAGTTTATCGTAAGAAATGCTGACTTATTTCCAAGGAAATGAAAAGTGTAAGCTTTGGCTAGCAGACTACTTAAAAGGTGCATATCATTCGAAATATTACTTCACAGATTTGTATAAGCTTCAGTGCATAAAATCGTAGACCAGTTTATTTTATTTATTTTTAGAATGGATAGTGGTAGAGTAAAAATAATGATTACCAATTTTATGGGATTTTATAGTCTGAAGAAGTTAATTAAAACGTCTAGGACTGATAAATTCAGATGTAAAAAAACTTGAACTTTTATATGGCGAAATCAAAAAGTGGTGGCTCGATTTTTAAATTGTATCTATTTAATAATGAAATCACCGGGTATAAAATTTCAGCTATTTACGCCAATGAGCCCACAAGCAGAGTCCAAATATATAGTAAACAAGTAAAAAAGCTAGAATTGGTCGAAGACCAATTCTTATGATACCCTAGATGAATGCTCGTTTGTAATTTCGTATGATCACCCATCTGAGCAAGTTTGATTTTTGTAGTGGTTTTTGAATATATCTCTAGAACGGTTCGTCGAATAGCAAAAATGATTATAACCAATCTTATAAGATTTAATATTCTGAAGTATTTTTCAGTACATTAAAACTGTATAGGACTGATACGTAAAATTGCTGAATTTTTATATGGCAACAGAAAGAAGGGGTTGCCCGATTTAGTCCATTTTTGAAATTGTATTTACTATTTTTATGAAAACTTTATGTACATAAATTCAACGCTCTACGTTAACGTGTTCTTAGGCAGTGTCCAAATATGTAGTGAAAAATGAAATTTTTGTATGACAGCCCTACCATACCAAGGAGTTACCTGATTTGTCCCATTTTTAAACTTATATCAAAATGTTTTTTTAAAAAAGTCTGTATGGAAAATTTCAGCTTTCTAATTGAAAGGGTTCTCGAGTCATTGTGAGGATAGACAAACGGACGAAGAGACAGACATACAAGAAAACAGACAGACAGACTGTCTGTCTGTCTATTTGCCGGACGGACGCCCATGAAAAAATCAAAATACGTTTTAATATTTTGCACTATGCATTTCAAACGAAATGACAAAATTAGTATACCTACCTTATTAATTTCATCATCTATGGTATAAAAAGAATAATATTATAATTAAATATTTATCAAATTTTGTTATGCAACAAGAAAAATAAGAAGCACTACAAAATCTAGTTATACAGATGGGTAAGTGACCTGCAGCTTAGAGGTTAATCCCGCAAGGACCAAGTTTGCTCTTTTTACAGGGGAAAATTGGTAATGGCACTCTTAATCTTTAGAACACTATGCAGAATTTGAGAGAGGGGATAGTTGCAACAAATTTATTATTTCTGTTAATATCTCCGAATTTTAGGTCAAATGAGAAAAAATATTTAATTTAAGAAAAATTTCAATATTTTGGGAAGTAATAAGAATTGAGAAACTTTAGATCTTATTTTAGTTGTTTTTTTGCAAAATAAGACATTTTATAGAAAAGCTTCCCATGGTGCAAAGTACCCCATTTTAAGGGTTACTTGCAACATTAAATGGGGCATATTGCAACTACCAGGTGTAATGTAATGTAAGTCGAATCAACTTAAGGGGTTACACCACCATGAAATTTTTAAAAAATCGTCTTTTTGGCTAAATAAATTGATTATATTTTTAAGAATATTTTAAGTGTTGATACATTCCAAAATTCAAATTATTACCGAAGTTATAGCAATTAGAAGTGAGCGCGTCAGGTAGCCGACCAGAAACTCAGGTAGCGTTCGGACCGTTACGTTCCGTAGCGTAAATTCATTTTTATGAATTTTGACTCCCTTTCTATATTCAATTTTTGTACTATACTATAAATATCGCAAAAGCAACAGAAGACCTTATGTACGATCCAGGAATCACAGATTAAAGGTAATTAAAATGAAAGGCGTTAACGTCGAATTTGTCTTGCTTTCACGTTTTTCTCGAATTTTTTTTTCAAACTGGTGTACACGATATCTCAAATTCTACTGAGCTGATTTGGCTGAACTTTGCACCACCTATTTTCTGTAATATTACCTAAAGCGTGACATAGCATGTTTTCGATTGGGTACCGTATTCCAAAGTTATAGTTTTTTTTAAACTCAAAATGTTGATGGAAATTCGAGCTTTTTTTCAAACATCTGTTATTTCCAAAAAAAAAAACAAAAAAAACAAAAAAAATTTCTCACGTCACGTCTTAGCTATTATCCTTCTTAATAAGCAATATAGTTTTTTTTTTTCAACACAATGCTGTACGTAGAAATCATTTACACCGTCAGCGTCAGCAAGGACTTTAAAAAGAGAGTCCCACTGAGCGACCCTTTTCTCCGCCATTTTTATTATTTTTTTTTCTATATTGGAAATTGTTTATAAATTTGCTGTATGTATACGTAAAGTAAAGAATAATTCATATCTTTTATGGCCGAGCAAAAAAAAAAGCTTATTTTTATGCCTATTTTTTCGAGCGTCAGAGTGGTGTAATCTCTTAAATAAAAGTGGATTTTATAACTGAAATTTATTTATATTTACAGTCACAAGCTATGTAAACAGTTCTAACTATCGTTTTGGCTTGCATTGTATTACATTGAAGGTTAATAATATAACAAAATTTAATCTTGGCCACAAATGTAGGCACATAGACATTTTTAATTTTAATATACACATAAATATATTACAGAAAAAGGAAAATAAGCAAAACTTAACAATATTTAAACGAAGAGAATAAAAAATAAATAAAAACTACATCATAGCGTTAGTGTTTTTAGCTGTTTGTTACAACTTGCCTCACATCCCACTCTAGAAAAAAAATACGTTGTAAAACAATGAATCACTGCTTCCATACACTCTTGCGCAGCACTAATCCATGAAATACATATTAAAGTGCAATAATGAGTAGCAAGAGCTTGCCAAGAAATAATGTATATACTCACAATGATAGCCTCAAGTTAGCCAATTTTTACAAAATCATTCCAAAAACAAGTTATTCCTTACTGCTCATTGTCACGGTCAGTGAGAGACTCAATAAGACCATTGAATGAAACATCTAAGAGAGATGCTTGGTATGGGCGTACGAACTATGGTTGAAAGTGTTTCCGTAGACCTAAAATCGCACTGTTTCAAGTTGCCCCTGTTGCAACTATCCCCCATTTCCCTACCAAAATCGACTGGCACTCTCAGACCATTTATCTGGGGTATATACTAGAAGATAAATTGAATCGGAAAGATCAGATAGATGAGCGTATTAATAAGGCGTCTATACTATCCATAGCGTTCCATGCCTACAATAAAATGATTTGGAGAAATAGGACACGCACTGCCGGATTGTACATTGGATTTACATGCCAGCCTTGAAAATGAAAACCATGCACCACTTACAACGCCTTTGGATATCCACTGTAAGAGTAGTAATGCAACAAATATTCTAACATGAAGTAGTAAAATTGTGTGAGGTCTTTTGAATATGGTCAAAGTAGTATATACTGATGACTGAAAAACTTCACCTGAATACCTCCAATATTTAATTCTAAGAAAAGATTCTTTGTTACAATTCTTATCAGAGAGGAATGGCCGGTTTATATAGTGATCACCGGTATTCAAAATTGGTTTCACAAATATACATTATGAACATGATTCCAATCACACAAGGATACATTGTCTTGAATACATCTTAAAAATCAATCGTTTTCGTTAATTTCTTACACATGTTCTTCAAAATTAGAATCTCTCCCTTTTGTTTTTTAGATATTATTAAGCCAAGCTCAGGAGATACCCTATGATGCAAAGTACAGCATGGAAGGAAGGAGATAGGGACATGATTAAGGGTTATGAGGAGAGTGGCGGAGGTGTCGATGTACGTATCTCTTAAACTTTCGCAGATTGTGTGTCCAAGGAAAGACAGAAGATGGTAGACTGTTCCACATTCGCGTAGTTCGGAATAAAAAAGCATTACAGAATTTTACTATAGGACCAAAAGTAATTTGAAGGGTAAAAGGGTGTGCACGGTTTACAACGCGAGTACTTACGCGAATATTGCTACAAGGGATCAAATTAAATATTTCATCAGAACATTGACCATGCATGTAGCGATATAGTAGCGTAAGGCATCCAACATTGCGGCTGTGCTCGAACGAATTGATATGACGAGTAATTGTCATATCACCAATGACCTTGAAAGCTATCTAAGGGTACGTGGACAACGAGGCAAGGTGAGTCGAAGCTAGGCGAGGCGAGGCTATACCATGAGTTGAAGCAATAAAATGATTGTACGCTGTACTATGAGAGTATTCATAACAACGCTCTGTCAGCGCGCGATATGGCGAGACACCTGGAGGTATCTCGCTTGAGAATAAAAATTTTCATTTTTTCGCGAGGTGCAGTGTGCTAATCTTGAAAGCTGGCATATTCTTATAGGTTTTTTCATTGATATAATCGAACAGCTCATTCTCATACATTGGAAGAATATATCAAGATCAGTACATAGATCGTCATATATAGATGATGAAATTTACCAAATTCCAGACGTCTCGTATTTATCGGGTGGCAAGTCCAGTAAAACAGCAAAAAGTACACTTATGTGAAAAATGCAATATAGTTGCATTACTTGACAGACACAAAATTTCTTCTTCAGAATCTGATGACATAACTTATGCTCTCACCTTGCGATTTACCAAGAAACTGAACGCCTTGTTTTGAACACTAAACCTCGAGGTGTATCTTCACCTCGCCCCGCTCAAGTGCCAAGGCTAGCCTCGTCTCGTTGTGTACGTACCTTAATGAAGCTAAGTCTGTGAGACCAGTCCCAGCTCATATATGAGAATTGTATTCCATTTTTGTATTAACAAAATAACTGAGACAACATGAGTATTATATATATGCCAGTCTTTATTCATAGATGGCTGTTGGCAATGTGCGACCTAGATATAAATGTGCTTGCATACATATACCTATAAATAAGGTCGTAAACTGTTATATTTTATATAGATCAATATTGAGATGAGAGTGTACTCTTATACGTTATATTACCATTCTAGGTCAGACGTACGACTTGCAGAAGAGCGCTAGATTTGACGGATTGCAATATTTATTACAAATTAATACGGGAGGAGACGAAGGGATAACAAAGCCCTGTCATTAATTGGATGAGGTTCAAATGTAACTCCATCTAATATAACTTGTATTTGGAGACTAGATAAAAAACTTTCAATCCATAATAGAAGAGGAGGGGAGAGACCAAGTGCTTTAAGTTTGGCTTGGAAATATCCAGGGTAACGATTTTGGACTCACCAAAATTGTGAAGATGATGGTTCCAACATTCTGTAAGAAAAGTCAGCAAGTCTCTAGATGAGCGACCCGCTCGGAAGGCATATTGGTGGTCGATGATGAGTTGATTTGTTTCTAGATAATTATATATATTCACTCCAACATATTTTATTTTATCAATAGATTCAATCTTTATATATATATCTGAACATACCCAGCGGAAAATAGGTCAAGCGCTTGTCAGGGGAAGCGCTTCCATAATATAGCCAGATAATATCTTTTCCGAAGCGCACTTTTACCAATTTTTGCGGAAGCAGATCTCTTCCCTACGTTTGGCCTTATTCGTTTTTTGTTGTGAAAAGATGACTCATATTCATCTGAAAATTAATTTAATTTAAAATTAAAAGGATCGTATTAAAAAAACAAGTAAAAAGCTAATATTGGTCTAAGACCAATTCTTATGATACCCTAGCCTAGATGAATGTCCGTATGAAATTTCGTATGGGTACACATTTGAGCAATTTTGATTTTTGCAGTGGTTTTTCGCATATATTTCTAGAAAGGTTCGTCGGACAGAAAAAATAATCATAACCAATTTTATAGGATTTCATATTCTGAAGAAGTTTTTAATACAATAAAAATGTCTTGGACTGATCGTTTTCACAGTATACGTAAAAAACCTAAATTTTTATATAGCAACACCAAGAAAGGGTTGCCCGATTTAGTCCATTTTTAAAAAAATTTTTGCTAGTACAATGAGAACAGCACGTACCAAATTTCAGCTCTCTACATCGACGAGTTCTCAGGCAGTGTTCAAATATATAACGGAAAACGACATTTTTGTATGGCAACCCTACGAAGGAGTTGCCCGATTTGTCTCATTCTCGAACTTAATTTTACTTTTTTTTTTTAAAGTCCGTGTACAAAATTTTAGCTCTCTAAGTATACGCTCTGTATTTCCTATTAGCGCTCCAAGAGTGCTACCCTCCAAGTGCTCCGAGAGTGCTACCCTACAAACGCTCCTAGAGAGCTTCCCAAGACTCTGCACTTGAGCGCTTCTCTCTCCGGACATGTTCACGTTAAAATGATATGAACAAGGATACGGTGGGGAAGCGCTGCGGGCTTCCAAAGAAGCGTTCTTGCATTTCTTTCGAGCGCTTTCATTTCCCGCTGAGTATAAATCCCTCAGATCTTCATTTATCATTGTTTCACATCAATGGCATTCTCACCAAATCCATACAACAAACCATCATCCGCAAATAATATAGTTTTACAATTTTGTAGTACACTACATATATCATAAATTTAAAGAAAGAATAAATTCTTTTGTTTATTGTGCCCTTCCACTCATACATATACTATGATGTAGACAAACCAACTTGAACTCCATGCTTAAGATTTCATACATTTGCAACTTCCTTAATAAAATTAACGCTCTCTGTAAATCTAAAAACAATACAATCACGCATTTCAGCAGGTTGAATGTTTATACATAGTTTAAACATAGGGTTTATCCTTCATCCCCAGCTCTACCAGAACTGCTACTGATTCTTTCCACATTTCAGAAAATAGTTAAGAGCACATCACCAATCTCAGGTATAAATTGTAACATCATAACAGATTGTAGTCGTCTTTTTGTTTCAGGTCTGTGATAGCATCAATTAGTCCATCTATGGTAATACGTTTGAACATAAATTGATCGTTATGTCCTTCTAGAGTCTCATCCTCATACCGTATATTCACAATTGACTCTTTTTATAAAATATTCAATACATTTTTTAGTTCTCATTGTCATCTTCCACAGATAATCCTTCAAATACAACTTCACTTACATATTTCTTCCTTTCATTCTCTAAACATTATCTTTTTGTTATTGTTTTCTGTATTACATAGATTTTTGTTCTTTTATCTCCTTATTTTATTTTGGATAAAATTACTTATGGTCCACCTTACTCACATATCTATTCAGTCCCCTCGATATCTTTACGTATTGTTGCGGCTCTGTTATACTAATCTATGTCATTTGCGCCTTAAATTTCTCTAGTTATTTCCAAACCATTCACACTGTTTTCATTCAGTAATTTTTACATTTTCGTTATCAAAGAGATAACATTTTTCAAAGATTTGTTCAAGAAATTAGTTTTTTTATTCAAGCTACTCATATTTAGTTCACTTAAGTTAGGTATTACTTCTCAAAATATGTAATAAATTCTCCCGTTCATAATTTAAATAATACACAGCCCTTTGCCTTTCATTTACACTGCTTAAGTCAGTTACATACATTTCGTGCTCGCTCACCTTTAAAGGATTATTAGTCCTAGCCATCACTGTTTGATCATTATTTGTTATAACGTAGTCTATTAGAATTCTTGATCTTTCAGTCATACGTGTATGATCCGATATTACTTATTTGAAACAACTATTTTCTATTATTTATTTGTTATAAAATCAATATTAAAATCACCCCACCACAATTTAATTCTACTACCCACTACAATGTTCTCCAACTAGTCCTTAATATACTCAATAAAACTTATTACACATGAACTATACAGCACACCTACTACTCATCAAAATTATACTTTCTTTCTGTATAGCTTAACAGTTATCCACCAATAGATAGTATAAGTACTAACTTTACTTCAATTTCCCATTCTTACTAAGCATATAAAACTACACCACCACAAATCTAGTAACCTGAGAAAGTTTATCGGTGAGGGTATGGCAGCATGTGGATTTACTAGATATGTAGTAAATTTACCTTATCAGTTGTTCCTGTTTGTTATATAATTGCATATTGTTAGAGTTGTAGCAGAAAGTCTTCAAAAATAAATCTCAGATTATTGCAGCGAGTGCAGTTATGAAACAAAGAAAAAAACAATGATTTTCAAAATATGAAGTTTTTGTTCTTCTATTTCATAGGGCTTGCCTCTTGAATTTTTTTAAAATCAATTTATATAATCGGCTAATATAACGCTTTCTGCTAAGGAAGCTCTGTCAGCTAGATCTGCTGCAAAATTATAGCGTATGCAATATTATAGGATATGTACATCATAGATAAATGCTAATAATCCTAATAAACGGAAGCATTTCGGATGCATTCCGAAAACGTTCTGTGAAATGCATGGAAGTAATACGCTCTGATACCTAGTCCATTACTTTTAATGCATTGATGTCCTACGACGGGAAGGTATATAATAGGGTTATATACCTTACTTCTGCATGACCTGTAAGCTGAAAAGAAGCCTTCCTTATTAATTCTTTGGAAGGTGAAAGGAAGCATTCTTTATTAATTTTTTGGAAGGTGAGAAGAAGCATTACTTTTAAATTCTTTGGAAGGTGAAAAGAGTAATCCTTTGAAATTCAGTGGAGGCATTCATTCTACAATTTCAGATAAGTGAACGAAATCATTAAGTATGAATTCTCAGGAAGAGAAAAAAACCATTCAATTTATACTCTCAGGTGGAGGGAAGCACTCTTCTTGTTTTCACAGAGAGTTAAAGGTAAGAACTTTTCCTGCTATCTTAGAAATGTGTCGAAAATAAACACGTCTTCACTTAGTAGAATCTCGTACTTAAATGAAAATAATGCAAAAATCAGAATATTTTCCATCTGCATGGACTCTTCCTGCCATAATTGTTCTTAGAAAAACAATGAAACTATATGACTCATTTTCGACCTTCACGCCCTCCCTCGAACTAGCTTCTGCAAATAAAGCCGCACAAATTTTTATTTCTTTTCAATAACAACACGAATTAAGATGTCTATTAATTACCTCTGCCTTCTTTAAGCATTCCCAGGAAAGTATATAAAATGCTCAAAAATACGACGCATCAATACATTACGCTTGCTTTCCTAAACCAGGTCAAAGTAAGGTATATTCATATACTCATTACTAATGTCTTCCAGGTAATGTTAACAGTAAACCTTATCTAAGTCAGGTATTACCATTTCTCCCGCTGGAATAGTAAAATTCTCCTATATTCAAAATGTAAGCATCTAAAATGTTGAAAGTATGTAATAAGTCTTCTTCTTCTTAAAAAAGCAACCTTGCACAAATTAATAAAATTCAGCAACCACTTCAAATATTGTGAATCTAAAATAAAACTCGACCTTACAAAATACATACGTCGTTTAATGCTTTAAATTAAATTAGTATTTTATTTTCATTGAAAACAAAAACTATGTAGCTAGGTATATACATATATATATGAATAATTTAACATTCAATGAATTGATCTAAAAATTTTACAGGTGTCGTTATCATTATAATAAACATCAATTAAATCTTCAAAAAAAAATTTTTAAAGAGCGTTTTGATGCTCGTAGACGCCATGCAAATTGCATTTGTAATGCACTCACTCATCTAGCAAACTTGTTTAACACGATTTTCTAAGCAACTGGTTTTTGTTTTTTTGAAACCTGAATCATTTTTAATATTTAATTAAAATTCGTTTAAACGAGGCCAAGTCTTAAAAAAGGAAGTTTGTCTCTATGCTATGCCCCTGGAAGAATTTATCATTTACCTATTCTTAATTAAAATATATATATATATATATATATATAATATATTGAAATCCAGACTTGCTTGTTACATAATCGCATGCGCGCACAATTCATTGCTGCGACAATTTTATTATAAAGAAAGACTCCATTAACACACGACAAGTTTTCGGAAATATGCAATTTCGACAATTTCTGGTTCTTACACTTGAAACAAGAGGGAGGCCATTCGAAAACACTGAATTCTTTGCAAGGTCGCCTTTGTTGAGTTGCTTTGCTAATGAAAGCTTTAAATCTAATTTGAGATCTGCTGAGTCATTGTTATTGGTAGACGTGCATAATAGTAGTAACTTTCTGCAATCAGCTTAAAATATATTTATGAATGCATTTAAGAAGTACCTTGAGAAAGATTTTTTTTTACCGAACGTAAAATGTTGTATTGCACTTTTTATGCGGTCATTAACAGAAAATCTTAATCAGAATTTGTTTGGAATATTAACAACCATTTGATTTTCATAGGTTTTTTTCTGCTTTAATTTGGTTTCGCTCTTCCAATGATAGAGAAAGTGATTAATATTATGTTTTTTGTTGTGCAGACGTAACAAATGCGTTTCTGCAAAATTTTGCTCTATCCCCTACTACATAGAAACACGCTTGACTTTTTGTTTTTTTAAACATTGTTGTTTTGTTTATGTTATTAAGCAAGTTCATGGAACACAATATGGTTCAAAGCATAAAAAGGCAAAAACTACATGAGATACAGCTTTAGCGGAGATGGCTTTGCATGTCAATCAGTGCTATCGTTTTTACTCCATTCGGAGTATTTAAAATAGCGTACTCCGGTATTACTTCTTTTATAAAAGTAGGAGAGCAAGGGGCTAAAAGTTACAATTTTAGAAAGAAAGATCATAACTTCTGATATGCTATAAATATTTTTATAATTTTTTATATTCTATTGTAAAATATATCTGAGATTACTACGGGTGGGCCAAAAGTCACCATGGGGGCCAAAAGTCACCATGGGGTTTAAAAATTTAATAACTTTTTCGTTTATATATTTTTTTTATTTTTTATTTTTTAGATTATATAAATAACATCTGGAGAATAAATAATGGAGAGATTCACAACTGAACAAAGAACCAGAATAATACAGGGTGGGCCAAAAGTCACCATGGGGTTTAAAAATGCTCTTTGCGTTAAAATAATTGATCGCTGATTTAAGTAATAAAATTATATTATTCTGGTTCTTTGTTCAGTTGTGAATCTCTCTATTATTTATTCTCCAGATGTTATTTATATAATCTAAAAAAAAAATAAAAAAAATATATAAACGAAAAAGTTATTAAATTTTTAAACCCGATGGTGACTTTTGGCCCACCCTGTATAAGCAACTTCTGATTACGTTCAGTAAATGGATATTGTTTCATTTACATTACTTCATACGAGCACAGACTGTCACTTTTTGCTTCGGCTTGAGGCTAAAAGTTACAGACCTGGGGCAAACTGTTTCATAAGAAAAAAACACATTCATTAAAAGATTATTTAGCATATAATCACAAAAAATAATATATTCAGTCTTGTCAATTAAAAAAACATAAAATAAAATTGAATTGTTGTTCTCGAAGTAACAATGATATGTAATGTGATTGCGATGGCAAAAATTAAGGCTTTTAATATCAATATAAGGAGATTTAATAAATCTTCATAAAAGTAAACAAAAACAAAGAAAATTATGTTGCAATTAAATTTAAGACAACTGTAAAGATTCATCGATTTTGGCAAATAATTGAAGCTTGTTTTCATTTATACATCGGTCATGGGTCCAAATATTTTATTTAATCTTCTCCTGGCCTACTATTTGAGAAAGGTTCATGACACATGATACAATAGTATTCTGTATCAGCTTCACTTTTCCTGCTCTTCTCTTCTTGTAAAATTTTTCTTATTGCTGCGGTAACTTTTTTGTTTTCTTTTGCTTTACATTTTCGTTTACCTTTTCCTTTAGCATCACGAACTAAACCAGTAGATTTCTTTTGATTGTTCTTCTGCTAAGACGTCGTTTCCGGGAGTGTCGTTTAAGTGGCGGAGATACGAACTTGACACTTCCTCTTAATCTCTTGGTGGTGCTTTAGGAAAAGGTCTGAAAGATTTTGAGCTAAATGTTGTCATTTCTCTCAATCCACTGGGGGGATGAAGTAATGAATCATTAGTTATATTAACAGTGTGCTTGCTATTTGAAAGGCCTGCAACAGCTTTGTCAACTTAAGATGTTCCTGACATAAGTTCCTTTTTTTTTGTTGAGGACTTCGTTATTGTTTGTAATTGGCAGTGTATCATACTAATTATGACGGAATTATGATTGAACGGATATCTACCAGTCTTGTGGAAGCCGTTTTGAATATTCCTTGGTGTTGATGATAGTGGCCCCGCATATTTATAAATCCCTGGAAGTTTATATATGCACATAGTTTTTCCGGCATTTTTATGCATCCAATAAGGCCACGGAGCAATAGTGCTTAAATGGCCCATACACGCCCATATCAAGGGGCTGTAAGCGGTGGATGCAGCGAGATAGAAATGAGAGCATGACTATTTCATTTTATGATTTTGCTTTTTCGATAATCTTAATATCAATATGAGAGGAATGGTTATCTAATAATAGCAATATAGCTTTGAAATTGTTGGCTTTACGAACTTAATAAAAGGGTCGATATAAACCAAGAATTCAGTTATCGACATTCAACCAGAACTTTTTCCTGCACCGATTGAATCCGGCGGGCCATCTCTGATAAACAAAGCTTTATACTTCAAATGTTGAAACACAGATATTGGTGCAATACTGTTGCAGGAAGCATTTATCGCCATTTCGATGGCGATCAAGGTTTCCCTGCAGAGGTGATGGCAGTCTCGTCAAGGTTCCAGATTTTTGACGGGGTAGCTCATGTTTAAGCATGATCTGTCCAAGCTTAGAAAACAACTTTTCGAACGTTGCTTGTATTAAATGAGGTAGCACGACTGAGACTCGTTGCATCCAGTGACCATATAGAAAGATTTTGGTTTGCATTTCTCTTATGTTGGAATATTTTCCGCAAGGTGTTAAGGTACCTACTGGTGTTGGTAGGCTAGAAGATATGTAAACATTATTTGCATAATACAAATTGCTGAAACAATTAATCAACGTTATTGTGTACAGCGGACGTTGATGTAAGGAGGATTTGTAGATCATATAATATATAATGAAAAAAAGAAAGAAAGACAAGAATTTTCAGATTGTAGATAATGAGCATGAACATGTGCGTACTTTGCTTTGGTCAATTTATTGGTATTTATTTCTCTGTTTTATTAATTAAAAAACAATTCAAATAATTTACTTAAATTTTAAATTTAGTTAGCTTAACGCATTCCTATAAATTAATTCATACAATTTATTATTAATCACAATTTAAGATTAAATTTCGCTACTTATTTTGCCACTTGATCACAATTTCTTATATTCTATAGCTAGCAGATTATGTTCATGTAGCGTTTCAATTCTTAAATGATTTCAACTCTGCACATTTACAAAATAAAAAAAAAAAATCCAAATTTTGGTCTAATTTGATGCTCCTGCTGTCGCTTTTTAAAAATTCCAAACTGAAAAGAGAGCGAGTTCGAGCGTATTCTGGCTTTTATAGATGTGCTCTATCAGATATGGCCAAATTATCTCAATGTAAAAAATGGCCGTTTACCTGTAATAAGAAATGCAGATAAAAGAAAAGAAAATATAATAAAGCAATAAACTTTCAAGTAAATATTACTGCATTCATCTTTATTGACGAAACCATAGTAGGTATATATGTAGCAATTATCTGTTTTAATTGACCTGAAATTATGTAAATTCATATAAATTCATAAAAGAGTCTTCCTGTTGTGGTGAGTACAAAAAAATTGAATTTTGCTAGAAATTACATTTGTCCTTACTATTTTATTGATGTACTGGACTTATTTTTGTAAATAAGTCTATGTTTATCCGCTTTCACATTATCCGTCTCTTTCCAACTAATTGTGAATTATACAAATTTTCATTCAAATTTGTTATTGTACTCAAATTCTGCACAAAAAAATATCTTATACAGTGTACTTTGCTGGAACTGTCATTAAAATTCGGACTATTAATTGTGTTTGAAGTTTCGCGGCAAGGATATTTTTTTGTTTTTTATTGTAAAAGTTGTAAATTCATTAGTGAAGAGGTAAGGTAAAATTTAGGGGAGTCTGGGGCATAATAATGAACGGGGCATAGTGACGAATGAATAATATTTGTAATCAGCTTTATTTTAAACTCGCGTTATGATATCCAGAAGGGAGGGTTAAGTATTGCCAACATATGGTAAATTTTTGTCTATGTTTGTTGTAGGACAGACGAGTCTGACGAAGTGGGCAATTAGAATACGCAAAAGTTTTAGCTTTGCCAGAGATTGTGTTTGAGGGAATATCTTAGCCGTTTTGATTTGAATGGTGAGAAAGTCTAGTATAGTTATGGTGTCCAGTTTGTCGGGATATTAATAGATTTCATATTAATTTTCAATAAATTTTTCATAACGTGCATTACGAGTTTTTTGCGCGACATAATGAGGAGCATTTTACGGCATAATCATTTTCCATTCTTGTAGGCTCAATGAAGAACGGATTTAGAAGACATAATTTTACATTAGAAGAAATCTCTTCGTCAAGGAAAATGACTTCAACAATTAGTGTGTTTAACATTTCGGAAACTGTGAATTTTTGGACATTGGTTGTTCAAAAACCGAAAAATCTGCATTTTGTAAAAACAATATTTTTTCGAGTTTTATGAATACAAAAGAAATTTTGGAATGTCAACCTATTTATCGTAAAACTTCCGAAATACAGGAATTGTTTTAAAGGTAAAATATCAGATGTTTTCAGTTCGCATATTTCGAATTCGAAACTCGAGGTATTTTATTGTAAAAACCATATTCCTGCAAGGCTCATTATTATCTTTAATTAATTATAATATTTTTGTTTTATAAAAAAAAAAAGATTTATTTCATGTATTAAATATAATTCGTTATTATGCCCTGAGCCCTTCGACATTATGCCCCGCATGTTGGGCACAGTGACAAACTGGTCGTCACTCCACTTAGGTCAACAGCGCACTTCATAAGGATGCTAGACGGTAATTACCTATATCACATTATCACATATGTTCCTGATTGACTCTACTTGATTTTGGTATATTTAAAGTTTCAAGAAATCGATCAGGGATTTAAGAAAAATGTGGGAGATAAATCGTTCGTCATTATGCCCCGGGCTCCCTTATTGTGTTCAATAGTCATATTACAGGTAATGTTAATTATTTCAAAAAATCACTTAGAGTGCATACTTTTCTTACGTTTTTTTTTTTAAATTTCGATTTCATTTATTTTAATTCCTTTAAGTTTTTAAATCTTTTTATATATTTTTTATTTTGTTTATGTTTTGTAATTTTTTGTTATGTTTTTTTAACTTTTAATTTAAGAAAAATAAAAACAAGGCTGTAAGCCCAAAACATAGTGAGAGCGACACAGCAAAGGTGGCAACTTAGTTGGCGACAATGTCACATTTAAAACACTGTGAACGTGACGCGAATACTGTTTGACAGCTGTCACTGTTTTAGTTATTGTAAAAGAAATGGCAACAAGGAAAAAATTACGAAAAATCTTTAGTATAGGGTATGCGGCTTACTTAATATTGCAAATAATAAAGAAAAAACTAAAAATAAAGAAGAAGATGATGACGCTTATCGCACAGCATAACTTTTTCCCTCATTTCTTCTATTAATTCCTGCTCAAAACACATAATTTCTAGAACTAATTAAAGAAATTAATTTCATACATTGTTTTAAATAACTAGTTTACTTATATTATCTTTCAAATTCCTCTGCTTCATAAAAATAATCAAATCCACATAACATGCATGGCAATTATTCACTTCACTGTACCTGCAGAAATGTCAATTATGTTGACGATTAATTTAGAGATTTTCCCAAACTTTGTGCTGGCAACTTGTCGCGTCCCCCTCATTGTGTTAAGTATATGGGACCACCATATATTCGAATCTTTGACAGCAACCAATTTACGGCGACTTTGTTGTGTCGCTCATACTGTGTTTTGGTCTTTACAGACCGAGTCTGGGCTTTTCTTTTACTAGCTAAAGTTGCCCGTTTTTAGAAAGGGATTCTCTCTTCAATTTGTAAATTCTTTTTTATTGTTTTTAACTGTTTTTTAATTTGCTTGTTTATTTTTTAATTTTCTAATAATTTTTAATTTTTGAGATATGTTTTTCGTTAAAAAAAATGTATGCTGGGATTCGTCAGTGTTACAGATAGAGCCTGGGCTTTTCTATTAGAAAAATTAGAAAAATGCAGGATCCTGGAGTCCAAATCGGAAATGGTGTGGTCTAAAATCAGTCCAAAGGGATCTTTTTCTTGTGAAATGGATATATGTATTGATGTTTTAAATTTAAATAAAACCTTATTTATTATTTCCTTAATTCGTTATAACCGCCTAGAGGTAGCCTATTGTGAACATAAATAGGCGGCTAAGCAATAAAAGAAATAAAAAATCCACGGACCGAATCAGTTATGACTTCACTTCTTATTCCTGACCGATAATAGTTTGAAGCTAAAAAACCTAAGCTGGAAAGGCATATTATTTTTTCTGGCAAAAATTAAAAGTCAGATTGACTTTTTGTTTTTACCGGCACAAATAAAAAGCCAGCTTGGCTAGAAAAATGAAAAGTCCGGCTCGCTTTTTATATTTTTACCGAAAAACAAGCCGTTGCGCTTGCTTTTCTAGCTTCAAAACTATTACCAGCAAGGAATAACAAGTAAATTAAGTTTTTTTCGTGAAAATTCATAACTGGTTCAGTCCCTGAAAATAAGAAGCCAGCTTGTCCTTTTTATACTTCCGGTCTTTTATTTTTCCCAGAAAAAATAATAAGCCTTTACAGCTTAGTTTTTTTAGCTTTTGTTTGTTTTTTGTTTTTTAAAGTTAAGTTATCAAAAGTCTTACAGGAATCGAAACGGCTTTCACGAGACATCTTTTGGTATATTCCACTAAATTCTACGATCATAATTTATACCAGCTTTTTTTGTTCAAAATTTTCAAAATACCAGTTATTTTCGGTTTTTAAAAAAACGATTTCATATTCGTGCTTCTTGAACTGTTTGTAGGGGCTGGATATTGCCAATTTGAACTGGTTGTTGTTAATATCTATAATATGATAGATGATGATCGAGACAACAAATGTAGAGGCTTCAGTTCAACAGTTCTTAATTAATATAAATATATAAATGTATATATATCAATATATATATTTATAGTAAATTAAATTGTTTTTATTTTATGACAATATTTTTTATTTTAATTTATAAGTTTTTCTTTTAAAACTTTTTAAAATCTTTTAATATTTTATTAAAAATCTAGCATTAAACTTTAAAATATTCTTTAACAGATTTTGCCCTCTGGCGTCTGAATTAAGAAAATTACAAATATGCCTTTTGACAATAAAATTATTATTTTAAAAGTTTGCCCTCTGGCGTTTTAAATAAATCTTTTTATTTTTTTAATTTGCCCTCTGGCGTTTTAAATTAAATTAAAGAACTTTGCCCTCTGGCGATTCACTTAAAACTAAAATATCCTTTACAAAATTCTATATTTTTAAAAACAAATATATTCCAAAAAGTCTTGATGTGTATTTTCTAAAATTGTTTACAGTAGTGTGTATCTGTGCTTAAAGTTTTTTTCTTCAAAGTGTTTTCCTTTAAACGTCAAATTTGAATTTTTATTATTTTACTTACAGTCAGTGCAAATATTACTCTGACAATATTTTATTTATAGTCAGCGCAAATATTATTCTGACAATCACAATTATATTTTATTCTATTTTTATGTACTAACAAAAAAAAAAAATTATTATGTAGCTTCCGCTACACTTCTCACCCAAAAATACCGTAGTTTGCAATTTTTTGAAAAAAAAAACAAAAAAATTAAGCGCTTTGAGGGTTAATCTACATATTTGTTATATTTCTTATGAATTCTAATATTATGTGATGTTTTTGATCCGCCTTGAGTGAAAATCAAGATAGTTTCGTTAATTTGTTTATTTATTAACTTTTATTGAATTAAATTAAATTGAATGTGAAACAAAAATTGAAGTAGTTAATATAAATTTGAATTTTCTTTTACCGGGGAGTAAAATTATTTTGGGATACTTATACCGTACAATAAAATAGTGCTAGAGAAAGCTTGCGATTTCTGCAAACACTCTTGAGACTTCAGCAAAAATGTTTTGGACGGAAATTTAGAGCAAAAATTGTGTTCTCCTGATCTGTTAATCCAGTGGCTTATATTATTAATGGATTTCGACTTTCCAGTATTGAAAGATTTCAGTAATGTGTCTGTGAGTTCCTTTCAATCTACTTGCGAAAGCTGTAAGAATTTCTTAAATATTCAATAGTAGTTTTCTTGGGTCATTCTTCGCTAAGTTGATATATTAAAATATTTAAAACTATTCAGGAGCACATGAAATAGGAGATCAGAGTTTTAATTTCTTTATAAATAAGTATGTATGTAGATCGGGGGCTTTCATTTGGGATTAGAGGCAGCCAGAAACGGTTAAATCTAGAATAAAATAATTCCTCTAATTTAGAGTAGAATGTGCAGTAAAATGATAAGAAATTATTAATTAAGTGTTAAATATATTTTGTGCATTTAATACCGAACAGATTTCAAGTGCATTTCTTTTATGCATATACTTCCACATTCTATGTGTGAATGGAGATGAGATAGTGTAAAGAGCATAGAGGGTAATTAAATATGCAGACACAAAGAAAGTAATACATGAAAGTATGCAATATGAAAAGTGAAAAACGTACATGCATAATAATAATACAATTTATGCTAGTCCGTTCTACCACTGTAACACCATTGTGCAGTAATAGTGTTATTCGTTTGGAATTTAAAAGAGTTTTTGCATAGAAGAGTTAGGAATAAAATATAGTTACTGTCTGTCCTAATAAATAACAAGTAGCGAAATCCTAGCCAAAGGTACCTACTTACTAGTGGATGGCTATGCCTTCAGAATCGTAATTAGATTAATTTCTTAGAAACAAACGAAGACCCGAGTAGCACAGTTTTGTATTTCGGTCGAAAATGAAAATTTTCCTCACCAATACATTTCACTTCCCCTGTAGTACTAACGTATGCAGGTAGTTATGTATACATAATATAATTATTCGCGTTTAGGTTTAGGTCATCTACACAACTTAGTATTTATACCTATGTATATATTTACAATTGTATGATGGATAAGCAGCATACTTAGGGTTTTCTTTGTCGTCTATTTCAATTGCGAAATTATAAATATGCAACTAGCATGCATGTTTCATGAGAATGCGGAAGGCCATGCATGTTTCATCACGGGCCATGATTTGATTATATCTTTCGTATCTCACCTAGTAAGTAAATGCTGAGAAGTCAAGAAGAGCCAGCGTTTTCAGTGCATTGAAGATCTTAAATTTGTAAAACGTCTGAGTTTTGTTTTCATTTCATTAATAATTAGAATAGTTATTTGCCTGTATTTGAAGTTTTTTTGGCCTTCATGAAATTTAAACAAGATTTCAATTATTATTAGATATACAGCACTTTTCAGAACGGAAGTTGTTGACCTCAATTATTTGTTATTACTGCCTATCCTGGCTTCTAATAAATTTTGAGTTGGCAGGTAATCGGGCTCTGCTCATTCAGTGACAAGTTCACTTAAGACAAAGTTGTGGAGGGTGATTTAAAGTCAGGACCAATAACATGGGATGTTCTATTATCTTGATGGGAATGCTTTGGAATAGTATTCTGCAAAATCAAAAATGATATTGTTTATCTCTGATATAAGGTCAGTGCCAGTGGAGTGGTGCGGTATGAATTCTGACTGGAATTCGGGATTAGTGGGCCCACATACGGTCAGTGATACTTGTCAAGTAAAATGTATGAGCTTTTATGTCAAGTAACATTGACGGAGATATAACTCGCACGCTATTAAGGTTATTTATCAAGTTCTGCTGAGTAGTATTTGTGTCTTTGCATGCATGTTTGCAGTGAAAATATTTCTGCGTATTTTCTTTTTTACTTTCAGAAAATTGTTTTTAGTGCCTACTTCTTAAGATGATTGTTTTGTCATAATAAACGTTTTTTATGTTCGATGTGTTCCCAAGAAATGAATAAAACTACCAAAACGCATCGACTCACATGTACGCAGTTTGGATAGAATGCACAATACTCATGAAAATATTTTACGAAAATCAGATCAGATCTGATTTCCTTCAAGTCTTCAATTTTACTTGAACTTTTACTGGATCGTTGTTCACACGGTCAAGTATCAGGAAAAAATGAGTCATTTCAAGTATCATGTATCGTGTGGGGGCATATTGAGAAAAATGGAACGAAACCCAATGTATTCTTATAGCAGAAATTCAGAAAAGAGTCGATTAGTGGATCTGATTTCATAGAATTATGTTTCATTTTTCTTTCGTCTGCATAGTTTTGTATATCGATCTTATGGAATAAAATTCCCGGTAAACCTGAATCTATTACTAACCCGGGGATTACACGACTCAGTAGAAACTGACATAGGTTCGCATAAACCGCCACTGACTAGTCTTTTTTACTGACTAGATTTCTGGCCAGTCAGTATTGACTTGTCAATAAAGTGTCAAAAGTAAAGTTAAAATAGCCGAAACTGAAAAAAAGGTAAATGATAGTATGAATTTGTGTTTATATCTCTAATCTTCTCTCTTTTTATTGGAAAATGCCTAAAAAAAAGGAGTTTAATATACATTGTAATCTTTATTTTGTAGAGTAGACAAAAATGATGAAATAAGGAAGAAATCTTTAGAAATGCATACAAAAGAGGAATGTTTGCACTGGTTGACGACGTTTTATAATAATGAACTGATGACTAGTCAATTGATCGAAAGCAAAACGTTTTAAGTCAGTAAAATTGACAGATAAAATTAGTACTGTCCGTCAGCTCTACTGACTCGTGTAATTGTCGGGTCAGGCTCGGTTTCACAGTTAAAGCTTAAGCTAGGGGTAAGCTTAATTCTGTTCATACCTTAAGTCAAAATGAGTTTCATAGTGCTCCGCATTTAACTGGTCTCTTTTTGTATATGGTTATAGCACTATACAACTGTTCACTTATACAATTGTGAATCACTTATATACCTCTGTTTGAAGCCGGGACGTTCCGCTTTCGAGGCAACTGCTCTCAAGGCTTAAGTGATATCACTGGCTTAAGGCACGCTTAACTTAAGCCCGTCATCTCGAAGGCTTAAGCCTCAGATTTTGCTGTGAAACACATAGGAAATTATTGATAAATATAGGTATATTTTGCCTAAATATTATAAATTTTGTTATTAAACGAACGTACACATTTCAAAAGTTATACTTTAAAACTAAATTGAAATTTTCCAAGCGAAAAATATTTATCTAGTTAGCAGTTTTGAGTACTGTCTGGCAGCCAGTGTCAGCATCCCATTTGACGTTTTAGGAGGAAACCAAACAGTTTAAGACAAAAATGAGTTATTTATCTGATGCAGAAGATACATTGTAAATAATATTAGGACTATTCCCTAAAATTTTGGGAAAAAAACGTACATTTTCATTAAAATGTAGGGAATAGTCCCTACATTTTAGGGAAAATTCCCTAATCTTATCGAAAAATACCTAAGCTTTGTGGCAACAATTTGTGGAAATTTCTAACTGTGTATAAGCGACGAAAACGTGTATAATATAATATCGCAAGGTGTGACCTGTAAAAATATTACAAAAGGGCGCCCGCAACATGTCGAGAAATGGGATGACGTTGCTTTTTATTCTCAGTTTCGACTGTAGAAACATTCGGCTATGGTTTACGTTGTCGAAACATTCTGCAACAATGATTTTGGATTTGATATCCTTCCAGATAAAAATCATAACAAACTGGTAAATAAAAAGTTCTTCTTTTCGCTTGGTTTTTAATCCACAATGGAAATTTTCCTTAAAAAAAATTACAGCAGTGCTGACAACTTCAAAATTTTCATCTGCGGGTTAACTAAGCCTAAGCTTACTGAATACTGTGAAACCGAGTAGGCTTAATTTCTGGGCTTAAGCCACACCCGTGGCTTAGCTAAGCTCTGGCTTAAGCCTGGACTATGAAACCGGGCACTAGTTCTTAAAATTCTTCTATTCTCCATCTTTGACGGATTCTAACAGGTGTGGATTCGATTCCTGTCCGGGAAAAAATTGATATAGTCAAAATTATTGAAATTTCTTCATCACCCAATTCATTATTAGATCGAACATAACAATTGTTGTCCGATACTAATTTTTTTTTTAATGACATGACATTTGAAACTAGACTGAGTTTAAGTCTTGAGATTGTTGGTGGGAAGCTGAGTATAATCTAGTGCTACGAAACTGCTTAAAGAGTTAAATTGAATTTAGGCACTTAATAAAAAATTATAATATTCATATATTCTAATTAAGCTTGGATAAAACATGACCAACTAACACTGTTGTGACAAGATTACAAGATTGTTTAAAGTAATTGTTAACCCAAAGGCATCAGAAATGCCACTTCCCCAATAGCAAATAGAATATTAATAAAAAGGAATCTAATCTAAAATTTGCTCCTTTGTAGACTTCCTTTCTAATTCCATTCGGTTTCTAGTTTTTCTGTTTATTAAATTATAATCTGAAAAGCGTCTCTCAACAGCGGCCGAACTGTGTGCTAGTGTCATAAGGTCAATTGTTTTAGCTTTGAGTTTGAAAAATCGAAGCGTTTTTTATATTGAGTGATAGTTCTTTATATAATACGCGAGAATTTTGAACACCTGCGTAAGCATATTTCATTATACGATAAATATGGTGAAGTCGTACAAATCTATTTCGTGTAACTTAATTTGTTTATAATTTCTGCTCGCAAGAAATGTGACGTTTCACCATTATGGTATAAAGGTGATGTTTCCTTAAGTTTTCAGCTTGAAACTCGCGTTCATATTATTAACTATATCTGTCTTCTTGGCAATCTGGATTCCGACCTAATCATAGTTGCGAAAGTGCTATGTTCAAGATTGTATCAGATATTCACGAAGCACTAGATAAAGGCCAACTTACGATTCTTTCTTAGCTTGATTTCAGAAGACATTCGACTAAATAAAAATATTTCAAGAAATTTGTTATTTTCTTCATCTGCAGTAAAGCATGTCAATAGTTTTTTAAGTGAAAGAAGTCAGTTTGGCAAAGTGAATGAAATATACTCCTGTGATACTCCGGTGAAACGTCTCTTTTATCTAGAGTTCCTCAAGGATCCATACTTGGCCATTTGCTATTCTGCCTCTATTTGAATGACATTATTGACGATGTTTGCATTCATCTATATTCTGACGATGTGCAAAAATGAAGACCTGCAGCGTCACTGCTAAATAATCTGGAGTTGAATCCTAGTAGGTCAAATTGCTTAGCGATTTATAGAAATAGAATTGATCCCATTATTATCCCACAAATTTTCATCAACAATACCGTACTACCATCTGTTGATTCAGCTAAAGCCCCTGGCTTTGAAAATATGGATGCATGCGGCAGTTATGTTTAAGCTGCAGTTTTCTAACTCTCTTCATATGGGGATGAAGTTAGTCAAGTCTTTAGTGGATCCTTCACTTCACATATGGTAGTATGGTTTTCTGTGATCTCGACTCAGTTTGTCGAAGGAGACTCTTGGTAACATATTACGATGTACTCGGCTTTGTCCTTAAACTGCCTCGCTTCAGTCATATACACGGTGTTTCCCCTTAGGAGGTCCGTAGAGCGGGAGGTGATAGTACTCACCTAGACGAACCAAAAATTGTATGGCAGGGGGGGGGGGGGCAATATCAACTGTTTAGGAGTTACAGGGTGATTCATAAAAAAAGCTAGGTTTCACAAACCACCCTGTATCTTAAAAACTACAGCGTGTACTGTCAAACTTGAGAGCTCATTGTATGCAGAACTTCATGGCCTTTCCAACGACAGCTCAACCAGCCCCGTACCCCTCTCCCAATAGAAGTTATGAAGGTCTAAACTAAAATTTTCGGATTTTCTTTCCTTTCTTTTTACTTTGACCTCTATTATTTTTGTAAAAAGGTCGTTAACATAACTTTTTTTTATAAAAACTGTAAATTGTAGACTCTCCCCTTTAATATGACCTATTACACCCAATGTGCTATCTGAAGCCCTTTAAGAGTTATTAGCTCTAAACCTATTCTCAAACCTATTTTCAAACCTATTCTCAACGATAATTTGTTCCCTTAGCACGTCATTTTAAAAAATATCGTCTTTTTTCGGTGTGACCTGAATAGGTTATGAGTTAATAACTGTTTAACGACTACAGTTAACACATAGGATGTAATAGGTCAACTTAAAGAGGAGAGTCTGCAGTTTACAGTTTTTATAAAAAAAAGTTATGTTAACGACCTTTTTGCAAAAATAATAGAGGTCAAAGTAAAAAAAAAGGAAAGAAAATCCGAAATTTTTAGTTTAGACCTTCATAACTTCTGCGGGGAGAGGGGTACGGGCCTGGTTGCGCTGTCGTTGGAAAGACCATGAAGCTCTGCATACAATGAGCTCTCAAGTGTGACAGTACACGCTGCAATTTTTAACATACAGGGTGTTTTGTGAAACCTAGCTTTTTTTATGAATCCTGTAACTCCTAAACGGTTGATATTGCCCCCCCCCCCCCTGCCATACAATTTTTGGTTCGCCTAGGTGAGTACTATCACTTCCCGCTCTATGGACCTCCTAAGGGGAAACACCCTGTATGTTCTTTCTCAACATAATTGTTTGGACACTCTCTGGATGCATACCTAACCTAAAGCAGATTGAAATTTCTTCACACATTAATATATAACCGACAGCCTGCCTACCTATTCGAAAAGCTTAGGTTCCTGCAATCGGCTAGACACAGGAATCACCTAATGCCTCGTTGTAGATCTCAATATGGCCAGCATTTTTACTTTTCCTAATGTGCTCGCAAGTAGAATCTATTGGCACATGATATTCAGTGTACGAGAAATGGTAGAACTTTTGGAAGACTTTTAAAATCATCGATCATCTTTGAATGTTGCTGAGCTAGATTCAAGTTTATATAATTTTTCTTTCACTGTATTTTTTGCTTTTGTTTTAAATATTTCATTGCACGGTATTTCACATAAGTATAGAATTTTTTTTTTCGTTTTTTTAGTAAACTGTAATATTAGCCTTATTATTATTTTCAGTAATTTTCCTATTGAGGCCAGGACACTTTGTACAATTTAAGATTGTGATATGATCTTTGTACCGAAAATAAAAAAAAATGTTATTTTTATTGTGAAAGTACTGAGTAATGAACACCAATACTTTTCAAGAAGCTTTGGTATTATGAGCGGACACGTGGGCTCAAGGACCACTAATTGCTTTGGAGTTGATGTTGGGAGTCGTGGAACAACTACCGTAGATATCGGCGGTATCGAAGCGTACCTAATTCGTGAGAACGTAGTGCACTCAAAACGGGCGAACGTATAGTCAGATCTGGTTGGTGGAGTTGTTAGCATCGAGGATGTACTCGAGAAGCGAGACCTTGGACGTCTTGGGGTAGTAGTCCCTCAACTACGAGACTACCCAACGTATAATCTGAGTAGTAACAGCTCATGAATGAGGTCTTGGGACAAAAAACGGCGGTGAGCGATGCCAGATGACTTCAGCGGTAGAATGACCTTTAAGTGTAATCTAAAAGGCGCCTTTGATAGGACCCCAGTATACAACGTGGCGGTTGACTACAGTATACAACGTGGCGGCTGACTACAGTATACAAAGTGGCAGTTGACTACTGCGCTTGAACCAAACCTTGAAAAAGAGTTCGAGCTAGAAGGCTTGCTCTCTTCATCGGATGCGTTTTGAAAATGTTAGCCACCTGAAAATACCGTAATGATTTAGTTGACCCTATGTCGGATTAGATAAAGCGAACTGACAGTTCTACGTGAGGCCTATCTGTCCCCGACCTATGAAATTCCTGGTGAATCAGCAGTTGCAGACTGGGCTGCTTATTGTGGCACAGACTTGTATGTGTTGCACTGGTTGAACAGGAACTGACTCCCCAGGGGGAAGATTCTGAAAAGAGAAAAATATTCGATCCGTTGGTGGGGCGGCAATGAGCATGCGGCTTCTTCTGGCGATAATCAATTGAAATCCTTAGGATGCTCGGTATTTTATGTTGCCTTCTTTATTGATTAAAGTTCCATTATTTAGGGTATTTTTAAATTAACAAATTCCACACGTTATAATCGAGTCTTAAAATTTAAGAAAAACAAAGATCACGATCATACAACTGACATCAGAATCATTTTCATTTTTCTAATTTTTTCTACCTTAGAATCTAGGCCTACTATCTCACACCCTGGTGTGGTTGCCCAAGGTAGTTCGCAACGCGTCGTCAATTCGCCACAAATTTACATCCAGAATTAGCAATTCTATGCACAGGGATTTTCTGCTTTTTACAGTTAGAGTTTCTTTTATGAACTAAGTTGCTTTTATTCGGCCACAGAATATTTGCTTTGCTAATTTAGCATCTGAACAGCATATCTTCAACAAGAGGAAAATATCCAGGTTATTGGTTATACAAAACATAATTAAGATTAATTCGCCAGTACATTTTCCTTAAGTGATTAAATTTCTTTACTTAGAAAATTCGAAAGGCTAAGCTTATCACGTTTTACTTTTAACTTTTTCGGCTATATACAACTGTACCCTTCTCTCTCTATGCCATGTAGCTCACACAGGCACAGCTCTGATTAAGGGCTAAAGTTCTATATGTCTTACCCATCGACATACAATCTGAGCAATAGCGCCCTACATATAACATTTTTTGATCTAATGTAAAATTATAAATAAAATTATGTCGGCAGAAATTTTTCGACAATAATATTTTTTTTTAAAATTTTGTCAAAAACTTGCCCCCTTCAAAATGCGCCGCACCGGAAAAGTTTCTAGTATTCCATATGGCCGCCACATGATTGGTCGGTGCTTCTCTATGATGGTGAAATATTGAAACCAACGGTAAGGCCTGAAACACAATTGGAGCTTTTCCAGCCAGTTTGAAATTTTTTGACAATGTAAATCAGTGTAGAAGAACACAATTGGAGCTTTAGATTTTTTGCCCGCTTTAAGTTGGCAAATTTACAAATTTCAAGTTCAATGGCTACAACTTGAAGCAATTTTTCATGTTATCAATTGTGCAAATGTCAAATATCAGATAAGAATGGCTTCTGTTGACACATTTTTTAAGACAATTGAGAAGTAAACAGCTACCAAAAATATTTAAATGGATGAAAGCTTATAGGTTAAGCAGTTCCTGTGGGACATAAAAAACAAACTCAGTATTATTTTAACATACATATAATTGGTACATCTCGAAAACTATCCAAAAAGGCATGAATTAATCAAAATTATTAAAATCGGATGCATTACTGTCGTTCCTTAATAAAGTTCTCAACATAAACAAGTTAAAATTGCAAATGTCAAAAACGCCAGTTGTGTTCTATTCGGTTTTTCAGTCAGTTTTAGAAGAATGGTGGCAATATAGCTGGCTGAAAAGCTCCAATTGTGTTTCGGGCTTAATTCAAATGCAAATTCAAATTTATTGAGATTAAAGAGCACAAGTGAGAACAATGCTCATTGATTTGAGTATACTCCTATTAAAGATACAGGATAATTGACATCGATTTTGAAGAAGTAAAGTAAAAAATGAAATAAAATTCAAAATTAACAGTAAAGTAGAGTAGTAATAAGTAATAAAAAGAACATAGAAATTGCTAAATTAAAAAAAAAAATAAAATAAAATAAAAAGAAAGCAAATAAGATGAGATAAAATAATACTAGTAGTAGCTGGAGATAAGAGAAAAAGTGGATACATAGAATTAGAAATTATAAAATGATAGAAAGTTTTTAAAAAAACGAAAATATTTGAATTAAATAAAATTAGAAATTAATATGATACTAAGTTGAATAACATAAGGCAAAAAATAATAATCGCTTGCTAGAAAAATATTGAAATGATAATGTCTTGAGCCTATAAGGGCACTGGGTAGATCTTATTTCAGGGGCACATTATTCCAGAGTTGAACACCATAGACGAGAAATGAACGACTACTGAAATGGGATCTGTGTTTCGGTATGAGCAGCAGTTTTGAGCGAGCGGATGCAAGGAGTTTTACATTACTATATAAGGTTAGTGGGGCACATGTGCTTAACTATGAGACGTGTTTTAAATTTAGTATACCATCGGCGGATGGCGTAAATATATCTAGCACAGGAGTTATATGCTACATTTATTTTATCACGACATCTGCCACGTAAATTGCCAGAACTTCACAGCCATATGTTATGATTGGTAACAAGAAAGCGTTTACCAACCGAGTCCTTGCCTTTCTGGGGGTATAGGATGCATGACGCCACAGACCCTTTAAGCCACCATATATTTTACCAACTTGTGAAGCAGTGTGTTTATTCCAGTTCAATGTAGTATCAAAAATTATACCAAGGTTGCGAGCTGATTCAGCGCAAGGAATGGATATACTATTAAGTTTAACACAAGGTTGTTGGGACATATCAACAAGATTTTTACAAATAACAGTAACCTGTGATTTTGATGGATTCAGCTTAAGACAGTTTAAACAAACCCAAGATTCAATAGCTCCCAAATCTACAACGGAGATTTATTAAGTTTGAGGATAAGCACATTTGGATATCAGCAGCATATAATTTGAGAGAGGATTTACAAGTAACTTCAGTTAGATCGTTTATATATAAACAAAACAAGAAAGGACCCAAGATAGACCCCTGTGGCATGCCGGAGAATACTGCTTGCTATCAGAAAGATAGGAAAATATAAGTTTGGTCGCCGAGCTTGAGAAGTTATATTACGATTTAAGTTTAATGCATAAGATATCAAAGTTCACGAAATCAAATGCCTTTGTAAAATCGAGCAAGCACAAGACTGTAGCCTGATTATCTTCAATATTATTCCTGTAATCCTCAACTAAGCTTAGCAATGTAGTAACTGTACTATGTCTTGCGCGAAAGCCCGACTGATACCAGCTGAAAAGACCGTGACCTTTGATGTAACTCGTGAGTTGGCTTAAAATAAGCCTTTCTAAAATTTTGGATAAGACAGGCAGGATATTAATTGGTCTATAATCACAAGGTCTGTCAGCTTTGGGATATTTCTTCACAGGTATAACCTTTGCCAACTTCCATATGTTTGGAAAACAACCTGTTGTGATTGCTGTATTGAATATATGTGTAATCGGCTTAATAATAAATGGAAGAATTAACTTTAAGAATTTAATATTTAGATTATCCAAACCAACAGCATTTGATTGAATAGGCCTTATGGAAAGAATAACCTCAGATTCAGTCACATTTTTAAAAGCGAAATCACCCTCATAGTAATCAGTTTGAGAAAATGCAGGAAAAGGAATATTTTTTGAATTATCCACCGCATTACAAAATAATCATTCAGTTCATCCAGATCAATATGACTTTCACTTTGGGGGTGTTTTATTAAATTTATACTTTTAATATTTTTCCACAGTACACGAGATGGTAAGAAAGGATTGAGCTTTTCCTTACAGTAATTAGTTTTCGCCCTTCTAATTTCAGCGGTGACTTTATTTCGCAGGAGAATAAAGTTCTTCCGAAGAAAATCACCTCCAAACCTTCTCCAGCAAGTATATGCATGATTTCGTTCAACCAACAGATCTTAAATATCCCTTGTGAACCACGGCGATAATTTAGTTTATTATTGAAGCAAGCAATTTGGTGATTGACATCTGTAGTGGAATATATATAGCTCCACAAAATGTCACCAGCCGCAAGATGCAATTTCCGAAGATCAATCGATTTGAAGTCCCTGTAAACAATGCTCTCACAATCGGTTGAGGACGATAATGCAGAGATAGCAAAAGAAGCCAGAACAGCTATATGATCACTAATTCCAGGAATATTAAATTGATCATGGTCTACTATCAGATCTGGGGTATTAGTCAGAAAAACATCTAGCAGGGAAATACCACCACTATGGTATCTTCTTGGAGCAGTATTAACGATATGCATCCCCAAAGTAATTAAGTACGCCAACAAGTCCATAGATTTACTATTATTGATTAAAAGATTGATATTGAAATCTCCGCAAGTGCACCAATTCGCGTCAATTACCCAATTTGTATCCAGTTCATTTTATAACATGCCATAAAACGACGTTTTTCCTTAAAATGCAGATATTTATGTATCCTCATGCTCGTGTATTTATTTCCTATCCTTAAAATAAGCAACAGGATCGCTGAGTTCTGTCATCAGAGTTGAGTTCATTAGGTGTCGGCATGTAAATAATACGCAATTGCAATAAAACGCATTTTATTTTTAATGTAATGTAAATATAATATTGTTTGAAATTTAAGTTAATTTTCGGAATAGTGGAATTAGTGGCCGCGAAATGGATCAATGATTACTATCATTACCAATTTACACAAGTTAGAGCTGAATTTTTTACGTTGTATAGATATAAGGAAATATGGACATTCGACAAGGTAACTTTCTACTAGAGCAGCTAGAATCAAATTAAATATTTCAAAAGCATCATTGCAGGATAAATTGTCTGGAAGACATTCTGAAAGCGTGAAAAAATCTGGACCATAAAGTATTTTACCGGAAACCGAAGAAAAAATAGTTAAGTGGTGTGAGTCGTTAGCCAAATGTGGGTTTCCATTGAATTGAACAAAACGAACGATGACACGACTACTACATCATTCAAAAATTGACGAGCAGAGCGAAAATGTTATAATCTTTTCCTGAAATGCTGGAAATTTTTCGTCTTTATTAGACAGATATTTATTGGAAAAAAACAAAAATAAAAAATATGTTTTTTTCCCCAATGAATTTACAAAATGCATTGAGATTCAGAAAAAATATCGAACTTTTCGTGTGGTTATCTCTGATCGCCTACCACATCCTACCTATCATCGAACCACGAGCAGCGATCAGCGATCAGAGATAACCACACTGATGAGAACTCTCTGATCGCTGGGTCGGAAAGTTCAATATTTTTTCATGAAATGCAATACAGGGCTTGTAAGTCGAATTCCCGAAGGCCTAACAGAAGCCAGAGATACAGTTTCATAAGAGGTTATACGAAAATGGTTTAATTAGCGGCATAATTATATAAAAGAGATTAATGCACGAGACACATTCGAAGAAACGAGTTGTTTACCCATACGTACGACCATCTATAAGTATGTATAGTTAATAGGCACGCGAGAAGACCTGGTTTTCAGTTCATTCTAAGTCAAACTGTTCATGACAATATATCTCGAATGGGGTAAATTATACATGATTAATTAATGAATAAATTCAAAAAGATGTACATAAGTGTAAAACCACCCTGAATTCCCTCTCTCAGAATAAGACGGTACTCTTCCTCCTAGTGGATGAGAATTGCCACAAAACACACAGATTTCGGTTTGGGATGAATGAAAAGCATATGTTAGGTCTTCATATTTTACGACTATATTCTTCTAGACTAATGATTTTTGCCAGCTCAAATATTTTCCACATAGAGTTTCCAGCCGAAAAGTTTTCTGCGGGAAGTTTATCTAAAATATTTTCTTTCGTGACCTAATGTATAAAATCCGCCCCAAAGTCTGCCACAGCTTTTTGTAATTCCATCTCAACGTTTACCACTTACACTTTATTTTAAAAACGATTTTTAATTTATTTAAGGTATGTAGAGATTTTGATATCTTAATCGAAATATATTTAAGTTTCTGTAAATAGTTAATAAAATGCAAATGCCCTAGATTCAATTTATATACATATAATATATCTAGGTATCGGGAACAGCACATTATCAGACACTCAGCGCGCATTGAGTGTGGCTGCGGAATTCCTTAAATGAAAATGAGATTCTGGCGGTATGCATTCAAACGAACTGGGAACGGTTAACAAAAAATGAGTAAACGACATATATAGCGCAACATAAAAGCCCGACTGTTTCATCCAGCGATTGTCTTATTGTCTTACGCGCATCATAAGATATGATACAAGTTTGATTCCGTATCTTTTTTGATCTTGTTTCACTACATATACTGCATGATCAGTGATCGGGGTAGATTTGGCTTTGCCGACTACTGTCGTATTATCTGACCATAATGAACAGCAGCAACAACAATAATAAAAGTGAAATCCCTTTGCCCATTTTCGTCATCAATGTGGGTTCACTTTGGTGACTGAGCCTCCTTTGGATCGAATTTTGTTTCCATCAGTTTTTGCTTAGTTTGAATGATTGTTTTAAATTTGGTTATGGACCCATAAAGGCTATCCAGCGAATTGTTTTGGGAATTGATGGTAAAATGAACCACCCGCCATAGCGGACAATGATCCTGTCTAATAGCAGATTGTATATTAAAGTCGCCTTCAAAAAGGTATCAATACCCAAAGGTATTCGGGTATGTGTCGGTATTAAATGATGATGTGGAGGATATTAAATCGATAGACATTTGTATTCTTATATGTTTCGAGGCAGGTAAAATTGTTGGAATTTGTATAATATTGTTTGTAAAATGTATCAAATTCTAATCATATTCAGTATTATAATTACCTGTATACACTCTGGTCAAAGACCTGGTATATTTGATTGGACATGCATATATTGAATTTTTTTATAAATATTTGTAAGAAATGGTAGACTTTTTAAGTAAATTCCTGTGGGTGGAAAAGTATAAGAAGCACTAAAGGCCTGCTAGTCCGTGAGGGATGATAAGCGTTATTCATTTCTTGAAACACACACACACAATGAGATAATCAGACAGATTGTTGTTTTTATTGAAAATATATTCTGAATACATATTTTCATAACTGAACGAGATTTATAGATGAACACCGAGCATCCAAGGAAGCTGTCTACATCTAAATTATGGAATTCAGATCCAGTCACTTGATTTAATGAAGTTTATTGCAAACTTTTAAACCATCAACAAAAAACCTTTTAAATTACTATCATACTACTATTCTTATATAACAGTAGTTAAACTGTACCTGTAAAAATTGTCGGCCTACTGTTACAACTCACGGATTAAGATAGTTGCTGATAGTTGTAGCGATATCCTTGCAAGATTACAATAGTGTCGAAACCATTCGATTCAAATTATTGAAAACAGTGTAATATCGGCGAGTTTTTATATAGCTTTTCTTCCATATATGTGGGTTGGTACAAGGATTGAATATGACTTATAATAATAGACAGTTAGTTCAGTCTAAACAAATTCATGGCAGATTTAAGGCTTACTGCACGGTAGACAATTTTGTAGGATAAACACCGCATGTAACTATTAATCAATCAGGATTGTGGCCTACAGTTGAACTGTATACCAAAGGTGTAGCTACACGGCGAGAGACTTTGGCCTCCAGAGGCCACTGTTTTGGTCTCTGTAGACCCAGAAACCCATGCATATACTTTGGAGATGCCAAAAATATCTTAACAGACCAAATCACTAGAGAATTTTTTGGTCTACGGTCTCCCGTTGTGTATTTCAGAACAAACAGGTCTACAGGATCGGTCTCCGGTTTACGAAGTTTGCTCAATTTTCGTCTCCAGGTCTCTGGACGCTATTCGTGTATTCTGTTCTATCAATTAACTGTGGAATGAGTTTTTTGTTATTTAATTTTTTTATAGGGTCATTCCATAGAAAATTGCTGAAGGTTAATTTTTTTGCGATGCATGCTGCCTAAATTAAAGGTCTTTGAAATCTTTAAAACTTTTCCGATTTTTGGTATGCTGAGTTATATTAACGTTATATTGGTGACGTGACGGTAATTTGACGTCGCGAGTATTTTAACACAAAACTCCTCTGTGAATTCGCTTTGAATATGATTTTTACCTTCAGTAGCTGGCCGAACAGCAGTGTTTCATCAAACGGCGTACGAGTCACTTATTTTCCAGGCATTGTATCTGGGCTTTGCATTGAACAGTGTCAAATTAACATCACGTCACCAATAGTGTCTCTTTTTCCGCGAATGTTATTTGTATGTAATCATGTAAAATGAACGTTAACGACGAAGGTTTAAATCGGAAAGCACTTTAATGTCTGACTGATACTGATAGAAATGTAAGTGATGTATCAGACCATCATTTGGAATTAATTTGTTACATACATGTTAACGCGAGCTTAAAATTCTTACCTAAGTAGTATACAGAATAAAGATTTTATTTTTGTGACAAGATCTCAGTAAGTTGTTTTATTTAAAAGAATAACGTATATAAGAACTAAAAATATATGGTAACACGATTTTACAATGTCGATCTACCTAAAATAGCATTTTTAAAAGTAGTTACGTCAAACGTCACCAAACAAATAGTGAAACCGAAATTCACCTAAGTTGAAGGTTAAAAAAATCATAACTTTAAATCTATTTATCACAAAGCCATGATCTTTAGATTACATGAAGCATGCCTTTTATAAATTAAACAAAGAATAATAAAAATATTCTTTACCCTTTAATGTCTCAAAATGCATTTTATTCATTTTTTTAATTTATATAAATTATAATTTTGTTAGTAAATTATTAAAACAACCTCAAGTAGAGATAGTGAAGGGTTTAAGGAAGAGAAGTTTTTTCATCAATAGAGATCTGGTTATTAAAAAAAGGAAAAAACTATCATGCAAATTTGTTTGGTTAACCTTTATTTCGTAAAACTTTTACGACAAGGATATATTTTTTTAAACTTTTTCACTTTTCGCATACCTAACATAAAATCTTAATAACTTTGAGATAATTCTTTCTAACAATCTCTTTCTTGACAATTAAGAAAATTCTGTGGAGGTCTCTAGAGACCAAACATAAATTTCGTATATACACTTCGGAGACGTCTCTCTAGAGACTTTTTTCTTATGGTCTCCAGAGATCTAATTTTTTGATCTTGAGAGACCTTGCATTGCGGAGATTTTAGTCTTTGCAAACGCGAGACTAGAGACTAAGAATCTCTCACCATGTATCTTGATCTGCACATGCGATTGACGATCGGTAGATTATCAAATGAATTTATAAAGCAAAGGTCGTGTTCAAGTCATTGAGTCCGTAGGTTTGCAGAAAATTAGAACATGTCACATCTTTCCTTTGCTCCATAGTTTTAGTTCGTCTTTCTAGTCAGTTATGTTCGATGTACCATTTGAATGCATGGTGAATATTCTCACCGACATAGTTATCTAAATAGGGCTCGGTTTGTCATGTGAAACCCTCAGAATAATAGGAAAATTTCACTCATCACCATGTCGTATTCAAAATAACAATTTAAACCTACTTATTCCTAATTAGTCTGTTCTAATAAAGATAATATTAAAGTTGTGAGTCTGGTTAATAATAATTTTATAGTTATTCGTTGTAATCAAACCAATTGGGCTTTTAGACCCTTTCTTTAATTTGAGATGTCCTTGAAATTAATAATAAAACTATTTAGATGAAAAATAGTAGTTATAAACGCTACTTGATTCTATGGTGGGTTGTTCATCAGACTAATGAGGAGGTACATAAAGAATATTGTTTGATAAATCTTCACCTTAACCGATAACACTAAGCGCCTGCACAAATCAAATCACAATTGTGTTATTACCTCACTACGTAAAGCAAAAAGAGGTTAAATCTGAATTTACCCCAGAAAATAGCAGCTGCAAGAAGGAATAACTCATCATGTCATATGATTGGAATTTGTAATTTGATATTGATCAGGTTAAGATTCTAGTTCACCCAAATTTCATAAGTTTTTAACAGCGTTAACCACCAAACTTCAAATAAAGTTTTCTTCAATCTTTAGATCATACTTTGCTACCAGTCAGCTGATTCGCGATTCTGTGACAAACTGATCGCAATAAGTAAGGGTGGAGAGTACGTTACCTAGTATTCTTCTATTCTAGGGCCACTCAAAGAACGGTCATACTGCAACCTGCAACTCAATCATATTAAGAATTTCGTTTCATGTCGCTCTCGGCTTATTTTACAAAAGATATGCATCTAAAAGGGATAGTTAGAGCATTTTATTATTTTATTTTATTTATTTTTATTTATTTATTTATTATTATTTCTATTTTTTTTTATTATTGTAAGCGTTTATTTCCAAAGTTTTATTGCACGTGTGCACGTTAAGTTGACACTGGGTTTTATGACTATGTTAAGTTATCTTTGGGCTTCATAGACTTGATCTTAATGCTCCTGCAAGTCTCTGATTGAGAGTATATTAAAATCTTACCGGAACTCATACAGGCTTTACTTTCTACACATTCTGCTTTACATCCTAATATAGGAATATTTTCTCCATCATATACGCTTTTGCATTCTTTCAGAAATCAAAACTTACTTATTCCACACTTCCGAAAAACGTAGTAAGAAAATCCTTCCTTTTCCAAATTATTCGTCTATTTACCAACTCTGGTTACTCTGCTTCTCTCGATATTTCAAAGAGTAAAGTAAATAAAAATAAAAAGTCTAATTATTTAAAAAAAATTAAAAAATCACACTGCCGCGCTCGAAATTAGCGGCAGTGATCCTGGGGGGACTGACGACCCCTTGAAATTGAATTGTTTTGACATCATTTTGTTTTAACTCGTATTGATTAAACGATATCTGCACTTTTTCTGGTTATACATACTTGCGACTCTATTGTCTTTCACTCGCCTAGTTTGGTTGAATTTATATTCCCAATTTTTTTAATTTTTTGCGGCGATTTTGCATAAATCCAAGAAAACGTAAAACCAAAAACCATAAAATGTAGAGAAGAGGTATGGTAAATACAACAATCCTAGCAGTTATTAGAGATTTAAGCCATCCAATTAAGTATCAACAGTAGCCACAGAGCACAAAGTTTTATAGGTATAGGGTGTTTCATAAAAAATAAATGAACCAAAATTTTCAATTCCTATTACTCCCTAGGTGGTGCGATTTACTATCCCTCTCCCGTAAAACTAATGGGTCTCCTATTCAGCAAGCCCTATTACCTGCCGTCGACTAGGCCTTTTTATGTAGAACACCCTATATTTATGAATATTATAACAGTTTTGTGTAAAATTGACTTGAATGCCGCATTCATAATGCAGAGTGGAGTAGAGTAGCGTAAAGTGGCAACTGGCATCCGTTTTTTCGGACGCAGTAGTGCATATAGCCAATTTTGTTTGGCTCAGGGTATCGCAGAGTGGAGCTGCTAATCTATTTTTTACGCTGCCATTTCCGAAAGCTTACAAACTTGAATTTCGAACTACTAGCATACAGATGGCGTGGAAAAAGCTCCATACTTCTTTTATCATAATTAACGTGTTTTATTGTTATTTTCTGAAATAATATTTCCATTGAATTCTAATAAAAAACAAGAGGTATTTTGTGCAAACTTTATTATTTAAAATAAAAACGTTAATTTTTAACTAAATTCGAAGCAGTTTGATTGTTCAACAGATGACTCATCTCCTTGTTCGGATTTATTATTTTAACAAAGACAGTTGTTTGCTTGATTGTTTATTTGGCATTGCTGTGCCATTCTGTTATATCAATTTCAAAGTTCACTGTTGATTTGATGTTGTTATGACGATTTATTACGGTACTTTCAAAGATCGAATTTCACTTTGCGCTGTATTGTGAACAGCTTCGCTTTAGTTTCAAAGCTCACTTGCTTCACTCTGCTCCATTCTGCATTGTGAATGAGGAATTACTAAGGAAAAAACCATTATTTGGGAATAGTAAATCATTCGGAAAAGTCGAGTTTTGAGCTCATGTTATTAAAATTTATTCAGTTACCAATAATTATTCTTTAAAAAATATGCAAAGATGCTAATAAAATCAGTCTGATGCTTACAAAACTTGTAAATCAATTGATTATTGAATACAATAAATTAGAACAGATTAAGTGACATAGGTTAGGCTAGGTTAGAGTGAGATTCATCGTAATATGATCCATTGTGATGCCACGCCACCATATTGGGATTCTGTCCGGAAAAGATACTACGGGGTGCGCTGAAGCCAGCCACAAGAGTTGATGAACCTTACCAAGTCTCGCTCAATTTAAACCTCTTCCTCGTCCATACAGCTTCTGCAGAAGTCACTGTATGAATGCCGTCTTCTTGTTTGCCAAAGAGGAAGTGCCCCGTAATAACTGCAGCAAGACTACGCATATCATTCCTCTACCTCGTCTGCAGAGATTCAGTTTTAACAGGTCAAATCTCGGGCCAAAGCAGTCTTGAAATTACGTATGAGCTCAGTTTTCCCCATCTGCGATTTGCCAGCTTACAGTCCTATACATCTAGAGTCCTCTTCGCTGATTTTAGGGGCCGTTATATTCATAGCGTTATTTTTCTCGTTTGCAGGTATGTTACTGTGAGCTTGCATCCAGCAGATACTAACTCTGTGGTTAGTACCCGGTTTCCCTGAAGTGACATAATGTGTCGGGTATTTTATAGCACTTTCAATTAACACCCCAGAACTGCCATAAATACCTAGGAGAAAAAAGCAACATTCTTTGGGAACCGCATAAAAATTACTGGACTCTTCTCAAATCACAACCCGTTAAAATATCAACAAAATTTGGCTTAGCTTAGACTCTATAACAGAAAATTATTAAAAATTACGAAATTACCCATTGATTTTCATGATTAATGTAATTTTACTGTACGGAACTAGTAATTTTACATAAACATTTTTTAGAGTGTATCTTACTATGTACTTCTAACAACCAAAACTTTCTTTGCAATTGCACAGCAAAAATTAGAAGAAGATTTCTTCATCTCAAGCTCACATTTTCTCCCTCAAATCAAATATGGCATCTAAATTTCAGAATATGTCTTCCTAAACCTCATCAAAAACTTTAACATAGACTGGGAAAAACAAACGCGGATTCACAATAGATCTGACTATAGTATAAGTTGATTTCAAGTCGAAGAGTCCGTAACATTTTTCTACGAATTTAATTTAATCTAATCTAATATGTCAATTTGATAGGGTCCTTACTGAGCTCAAAAATTGGTTTTGCACATATTGGTATATGTATGTATGCCTTTGGATATTTTTTGACCAGTTCAGGAAATTTACGCTGGTATTTCATCTTTTTTTAGCTACCGCAATTTGTAAAAGCGAGCTGTTAGAAGACCATGTATTTTTGTATTCGGTATTCTAGCACATCAAGGTTTCGTAACCTAATTTGTACTTATAATAGCACCGAAGGAGATGAGAAGAAAGATGGGAAGAAATATTATATACGATTTGTGAAGAAGAAAGTTTACGAATGATTTAGGCTGTCGAAGGAATTTTGTTTTATCGGATGCAGGTAGCGAAGTACTTCAATGATAAGCTGACTACAACCTTTGTAGGATCATTATTGATATAGCTTGAAGGCTGTCTTTGTCCCATTCCTATCTATTAATTTTTTTTACTTAAGTCTTTTCATCGGCGTATGCTTTTTTGTTTTGAATTTAGTATTTAGTTGGTTGAAGAATGTTATACATTCCAAGTTATAGTAATTCAACAATTTTAATTTTTATTCTAGGCGTTTACTAGAGCTAGTATTGCTAGTCGCATTTAATCTAAAACAAAAAATGAATGTGGGCCCTTGAGGTAAGGCTTACAGGTTAAAAACGAGAAACTGCCTTCTTAGGAACAAATAAAATTAATCAAAGTATTTTTTTTATGATTTATTTACTATTTAATCCTTTTGCTTATAAACATTATTACAAGCTTTTATTACAATTCACTTGTCTTTTTGTTTCCACATGTAGTAATCGAATTTTCGCAAGCTTCCCAGAACTAAGCAGAATTCTGAAAATTTCACTATTTATGTATTTCCGATAACGATGCAATATTCAATTATTTCCAACAAAATTTGTTTGATATTGTGAAATATTTATAGCTTAGTGAATAAATATTTATATATACCACACTTCCTAGTTAGGTATGTGTTTGCATAACAGTAGAAATAAATTTGTTAGATTTGTCTCGTAAACTATCAATTTAAATTAAAAAACTAAAACGTGATCACAAAGATTTCATAAAAAACTCTGAAGGATGTAAATAAATGTTCTTGATTAATCTAATCTGTCAACTAAACATGATTCACTATTAGCTACATATGTCAACCGAAATGCTTTATTCGATATATTTTTCCATAGTAGCTAATCCGATATTGTTTGAAAAACCAAAACTTCCGCACATTATAGATCATGGTTGTGTTACTAGACCTACATAGTCGTGCAGCCAAAACAGGATATATATAAAAAACCAGAATATTTTTTTTTACAAACAGATAATTTCTATAATAATGCGCCAATCGACCGGCGAATTATAGAATAACGAATCTATGTTATGTGGGTATATATATATTATATATGTAGGTAAAATATAAAATGAATTGGCCTTGTGGAATGCATTTAATTTCGGAAATAGCACGTAATTCGAAATTTTTTTCTCTGAAATTGGTGTCTGTTGCAAAAACCTGAAATCTAAATTTTTTACTTCTACATATATAGTTTTTGTATTTCACAAAAATAAAAAAAAAAACTCATTCAGAAGAAAATCTGATTACTTATTATACTCCAATAGCTTCGATATTTTATTTCTGTTAAACTTTTATAGCGCTGCAAATATTTCGTGCGATCTCATTCAAACGATTTAAGAGCCCTTTTAAATCGATCAGGGCGTAAAAGTTATTACAGATGCAAAAGTTTTTTTTTTTTGTGCTAAAAATTGGTTCCGTCTGTAAAAAATAATTTTGATTACCTGAGCGCTAGAGATTCTGTTTTTGCTAAAGTATATGCGACTGACCGTTCCTTAATGATAGGGTTTCATCAAATATCATAACCAGATATTCAGAAAAACGATTCGCAGATGCTGTGCATTCGAAGTCATTTAATTAAGGAAATTATTTTAAATCGATATATTTATTATAAACTGTATTCCAATACAGACAGTGCCAAATTATTCAGGATATCATTGATAGAATAATTTTCTACATAATACATAGGTATATGTATGTATGTATAGCAGTTGGAAGAATGGCTGAGATATTTAATAGTCAGAAGTGCGATTTATTTAATAATTATTTAGTTGGAACATTTCTTCAATATATAATGTTGCTGTAAGCTACCACGTAATTTTACAATAATAAAACAATTTTTTTATTTTTTCATAGTAAGATTATTTTAATGCATATGTTCGACTCAATTGCTAAAAGGAAGAATAATAAGTACCTACTTCATTCCAGAATAGAAGTCATATCTTACTTGCCCCATTTAAGATTGTTGTTGTTTTTCACCCTTTGAGAGAGGTGTTTTTGCATATACTACTTTACGGATTGTGTTATCTTAAATTCTCAACTTAGTTGAAAGGAGGCATGCGAACAATTTACGGAATAATTTCAAAAAAACATATCTCTTGTCTTGAATCTACTTGTCTAACCCTTTAGATTAGAGTTTATGGAACCGAACTTTCAAACGGCGATACGGCAACAGAGTTCTGATAGAATTTCAATGTTCTATTGACGAAATATCCCTTATTTTGGCAACTGTGAACTATTTTTTACTCAGTCTAACATTTAGGCTCGTGCGAAACAGAGGGATATTAGTGAATATAAGTATTATTAATATACGAAAAATATCGCTCCGTGTAATTCTATGGTTGCATTTTTTCCTGCAGTGATGCTCTGAAAATTTGCCATGGAAACATTTTTTTAGTCGAACTGCTATAACAGAGTTTTCCTAAATTACCCCTATTTTTACTATTTTTCCGTAATATTCTACATTTTGTTTTATGATGAAGAACGTTCTGCAACATAACAATAATAAAACAAAATGTAGAAAGGCAAAGTGTCAAGAATTGGGCAGTTTGCTATACAGAATAGAGCTGAGTTTTCTATCCGGATTATCCGAAATAATTAGGATCCGATTCCTCAAATCCGGGTATCCGGATAATCCGGATCTTAGTATTCGAATCCGGATCCGACCTATCCGGATCCAGGACTAAGCAAAAAAAGTTCAAAATTTCCTCCAGATTGCATTGTTGCATTTGGAAAATGAAAATTTATATTTTTCCAATGAAGTAATGCAATTTGAATGAAATGTTGAACTTCTTTTGATTAGTCTGAATCCGCATAGGTCGGATCCAGATCCGCATAGCTTAGATGCGGATTCGGATAGCTAGGATCCCGATCCAAATTTCAGGAATCGGATAGTTTACAAATCCGGGTATCCGGATATCCGGATATTAGAAAATCCGGATCAAATTTTCAGTGCTAATACAGACACAAACTCAATGCAATATTGTGGAAACTATTAGAGGAGAAGGTGGTAATATGGCCCCTGCTGGTTAAATGACCCTCCATTGAATCTCAAATTGGAGAAGCGCCTTCTATGATCTTTACAGTGCATTAACGCAAACACCTGTGACAAAGAATTTTAGTTAGTATACGAGAGCGCTGCTGCGCCCTATTTTGTTGCCTTTCATAACGTCTATCCGCGTGCTGCAATAAAAACCTTTTTGCCGTTCGGAAATTAATGTGCTTTTATTAGAAGAATCGCGTTACGAGTGTGTTAGCGACGATCAGTGGAAAGATTAAGAAATCTTCTTAAATAATTTCAAGGTAAAAATATCCAATTTTTTCTAATATTTTGTTTTTTGTTTACTGTTGACAATCAGCACATGCATTTGATGTGGCCCCCTGTTATTGCAGATATTATGGCCCCGGGGGTCATATTGAAGGTATGGACGGTAACCATTTTCTATATATTTCAAAATTTTGTATCAAATTATTATTTGATATATTTCTTGATGTTTTTTTCATACTCCAGATGCCTCGAACGATTTTTCATCAAAGCCATAATGAAAGGCGCGGGATGCAGATCAAATCAAAAAAACTATTGAAACAACACTATGGGATATAAGAAGGCTGTTGTCTAGAGCAAAAGTTAGGCGACTATATTTTGTTTATGGAGAGCAATTATTATGGTTTGACACGTATGAACGTTAGACGAATGGCTTATCAGTTAGCCACATATAATAATATCCCGAACCCTTTTCGTAATAGTGATCATTTTTTAAGCGGACATAAAGACCGATTGTCTATCAGAAAACCAATGGAAACTTCGTATGCTCGGGTTCAAGGCTTTAATTGCGCAACAGTAAATGAATTTTTTGGAAGCTCATCCTTCGAGATGGATACAATCTAATTTATTTACAGAATGTTTTGAGCATTTCTTAGATAAGACAAACTTAACAGAACGGTCCCCAGTTCTTCTAATCCTAGATGGACATTATAGACACACACGAAATGTTCAAGTTTTAGACCTTGCTCGTGCCTATCATTAGCGTACCTCCGTACACAGCTCACAGGCTGCAGCCTCTAGACCGCACATTCACGGGTGCACTAAAAACTCACTATAGTGAAGAAGTACGTAAGTTCCTGCTGCTTGCTGATAGAACACTCAAGACTTATGACATAGCTGAGTTGTTTGGAAAAGCTTTTTTGAGGTGCACAACTGGCGAAATTGCAGTAAATGGATTCAAAATTACTGGAATATATCCTTCCAACCACCATGTTTTTACCGACGCTAATTTTTTAGCTGAATCGCAATCACTAGGAATAAATAACGTGTAACCTTCATATCAATCAGCCGGGCCCATCATCAGCTACTGATCAGCGGGGACCGTCATTAGCTGTTGATCAGCAGGGACCATCATCAGCCATTTATCAACCGAGATCATCTGTGAGCCTGTCCTCGCCTTTAACTACAAATGAAGTTAGACCAACAACCTCTCTCGTTTTGCCAGAAGATACCTTACCTGTTCCTAAACCTAAGCAAAAGACATCTAATTGGGAAAGGAAGGCTGCAACTACAACTGTCATCACATCTTCACCATATAAAAGGCAATTGAAGGGATCAATTAAGAATGGAAGAGCAGACGAGGACGTGTTCGAGGACGTGGACGTGGTTGAGGACGCGGAACTAAACGTGCAGGACAAGGTCGAAATCAGTGCAATGAGTTCGCAGTCATGACATCTACAGATAACTTTTTTAACTCCGGAGATTATTGATGCTGCAGTTTCTGAAAATGATGTAAATTGCATCTTTTGTGAAGCCCATTTCTCTGATCTATGCCGTGAAATTTGGATGAAATCCCAAAGTTGTGAATTATGGGTACATAATGAATGTGCTGAGGCAGAAGGCGAATACTATGTTTGTGATTTTGGCCGCTAAATGCGTGAACCTATTCCATACATTTATTATGGCCCCTAGGGTGCCATATTACCCAGAAAGTTTCTTCTAATGGTATTTTGGAATCATTTTGAAAAATATAATATTTTTTGAAAGCTGTGACTTTTATTTAAATTTGTAGCTTAGTTTCTTTTGAGCAATAATATAACAAATATTTTTACATTAATTGACTGTTTAAATAGTAGTAAATTATTTCATTATCACATAAAAACAAATTAAGGGGCCATATTACCACCTTCTCCTCTAATCTATTTAAAATTATACTTTTCCATCAAAACATATATATATGTAAAAAAATATAAATTTTTATATGGAAACACCAAGAAGGGGTTGCCCAATTTAGCTCATTTTTGAAGTAAATATAATTACTATTTCTATGAAAATACCTCGTACAAAACTTTAGCTCTCTATGTTCTCGTGTTCTCAGGCAGTGCCCAAATATATAGTGAAAAACGAAATTTTTGTATTGCAACCCCACGAAGGAGTTACCAAAATTAACCCATTTTCGAAAGTACTCTACTTTTTTCTTACAAGACCGTATGTAATATCTCGTGTCTACTTAGTGAGGGTCCTGGAGTTTTCGTGAGGACAGACAAACGGATAAACGGACAGACCCGACAGACGGACATTCGCAAATCAAAATAACTTTTAATATTATGCGTGAGTATCCAATCCATTTTGCTCTACCACCATTATTTCTCTGCGTTACAAACGGAATGACAAACTTATAATATCTTATCATTTCATCTAGGGTATAGAAAGAAGTAAAATTATGTAAAATATATGAAAATTATATACAAAGTATTGAAAAAACAACATAGAAAATAGTGAAGCTAAATAGATAGAGTGCATGATTGCAATTCAGAATTTCATTTTGATTCTCAACTATATAATAAAACAACTTTAGTAGAATTCTATTAAAAGTGGCTTAAGTTTATTTTTTGATGGCATTGATAGAGCCCGACTTCCGAATGAAAACAGGAAGATAGATCCAAATATAAGACAAAAGCTTTCCCTGAATAATTTACGGGCATTAGAGACTGGTGGGTTAAGGTTACGAAGAGAGAGAGTAAACCGAAATTTATTCTATAAATAAAAAAGATTATTAGAAAGGATCAATTATGATACACAAAGTTCAAATAGGTATCAATGAATAACTTCATTAAGAGTGCATTATATGCATTGTATGTATGATTCACCATTGTCCAAAGATAAATCAAATGAAGTCTTCGCATTAATTTTAATATATGCTAGGTCTCCATACGTAAAATTGGGTAATAGAAGGGCTCTTACAAATTCAATATGTGTGATCAGCAATTCTATACCAAAACGATCACCCATCGACCCCGACCCCCTCTGATTTGGGTCAACTTTCAGAATTAGTTAAGTATTAAGAAATATTCGACCCGTGGTTTTTTGTTTAACCTACCGACCTCAGTCTTGGATACAAGTTGACTCAAATTTTAATGTTTTCACAGCGGACGTGTGTTTTAATTTGCTGAATATTTGGGATCGGGTTACTCGTTCTTTTGTACGATATTTCATATTAATGGTATAAAGTGGAACTTTCGAAAAAAATAAAGTAAAATAAAAAACAAATTTCCCTCTCAGGAAGAGAGACTCCCTGAATTTCTTTATTAAATCAATACATATCATATCAAAAAATTGCGGATGTTCAACTTTTAGTTTAGGCGGTATATTTTTTCTATTAGCGTCTCTTAGAAATTTTATATGAAAATTTTGGAACATACCTACTAAAAAACAAAATTGATTTTTTATATTGTTTTAGATAAGTTAATGAAATATGCGTTTAAAAAATATTATAATAGTAGTTCTGTTTTATTATTTTCATAAATTGTATAATTTTATTTTTATTACAAAGCGAGTATTCTTTGACAACATACTGTTATGTCATTTACAGTCATAAAACTCGTCTCGGATGGTAAGACTGAATCTAGTCCTGAAAATACCGAAACGGAGAAAGAAGTATAATGAACAAGTCTATAAGACCTATTCTTATGATACCCTGGATGAATGCCCGTATGTCACTCATCTGTTGAAGTTTCATATTTGAAGTGATTTTTCGCATATATTTGTAGAATGGTTCGCCGGACACGTAAAAAAGCTAAATTTTTGTCTGGCAAAACCAAGAAAGAGTTTCCGAATAAGTTCAATTTTATTTGCTATAGGTACTATGAAACACAATGCACAAAATTTCAGCTATATACGTCGACGCTTTCTCAGGTACCGCCAAATATATAGTAACAATGTAATTTTGAATGCCAATCCTACGAAGGAGCTACCCGGTTTGTCCCATTTTCGAACTTAAATTTACTTGTTTTTTTTTTTTTTTTTAAAGCCGGTGTACAAAATTTCAGCTTTATAAGTGAACGCATTCTCGAGTTATCGTGACGAAGGACAGACGGACGAATAGCCAAACCGATGGACGGCTGGACAGACGGACGGACGTACAGGCGGATATATAAAAATCAAAATAACTTTAAGTATTATGCGTGGGTGTCCAACCCATTTTTATACTCTAGATCAAATCTATAGGGTATACTAGGTTTGTCATTAAAATGTATTTTGAGTTTTGCATGTCCGTCCGTCTGTTCGTCCTCACGATAACTCAAGAATGCGTTCACTTCGAGAGCTGAAATTTTGCACACACAATTTAAAAAAAAAACAAGTAAAAAGCTAGAATTGGTCTAATACAAATTCTTATGATACCCTAGATGAATGCCCGTATAAAATTTCGTATGGTCACCTATCTATGCAAGTTTAATTTATGAAGTGGTTTTCCACATATATTTCTAGAACGGTTCGTCAGACAGAAAAAATAATTATAACCAATTTTATAGGATTTCGTAATTCTGAAGAAGTTCTTAGTACAATGACTAGGACTGATCGTTTTCACAGTATATGTAAAAAACCTTAATTTTTATATGGTAACACCAAGAAGGTGTTGTCCGATTTAGTCCAAATTTTATTTTTTATTACTACAAAAACACCATGTACCAAATTTCAGCTCTCTACGTCGACGCGTTCGCAGGCAATTTTGGTATGGCAACCCCACGAAGGAGCTGCCAGATTTGTCTCATTTTCGAACTTAGTTTTACTTTTAATTTTATGCGTGGGTTTTGCTCTAGCATCACTATTTCTGTGCGTTACAAACGGAATGACAAACTTAGTAAACCCTATAGATTTCATCTATGGTATAATAAATATTACATAATTTCAGCTCTCTAAGTATACGCGCTGTCGAGTTATCGTGTGCACAGACGGACAGACGGACGGACAGACGGATGGACGGACATGCAAAAATCAAATTAAATTTTAATATTATGCGTGGGTGTCCAATCCATTTTGCTCTATGATCATGATTTCGAGGTGTTACAAACGGAATGACAAACTATGTAAGTACACCCTATAGGTTTGGTATAAAAAGTAAGATTAAATTCGAAAATGGGACCAATTGGGTAACTAATTTATAGGGTTGCCATACACAAAATCTCGTTTTTCACTATATATTTGGACACTGCCTGAGATTATGTCAACGTATAGATGTGAAATTTTGTGCATGTTCTTATAAAAATAGTAAATATAATTTCAAAAATGGGCTAAATCGGGCTATCTCTCCTTGGTGTTGCCATATAAAAAATTAAGATTTTTAAGTATATTGTGAAAACGATCCGACGAACCGTTCTAGAAATATATGTGAAAAATCAATTAAATGATCAATCTTGCACGGATTGGTGACCATACGAAATTACATACTGGTATTCATCTCTAGGGTATCATAAGAATTGATCTTAGACAAATTCTAGCTTTGTTACTTGTTCTTTACTAGCGTTATTTTTAGTTGTTACAAACGGAATGACAAACTTATTATACCCTTTAGATTTCACCTAGGGTATAATAAGGAAAGAAAATGGGGACCACAAAAAAGTGAAGAAAAAAGAACGATAGGTTAAAAGGGAGAGGAACGGAAGGGAAATTATTTTACTATTTTGACTTTATTTTTGTGTTGCCTGGTGATGTAGAAGCAATAGATATGAGCTAATGTTGCCGGTAAACGCCCAGCTTATTCCACATATCTTTTTCCTGATTTGCTTAGTGCTAGGGATATGGTTGATTTTGCCCGCTAAACTAGGATCGATGTAACGCTGAATCATACTCTAGACATACATTCGGGCTATAATAGAAATTCGTATTGCTTTTATTGTCAATTTTAGCTTCCCATTAAAACTAGTTGGATTCTCTCTGTGCTTATTCGCGTGGACTTAAAAGAGCTTCCGTTTCTATTTATTCAACACTAAAAAAAAGCCCTAGGGCATATTTGCTTGACCATGTTGCTTTTTTTTCAATGATTTAGAAATTAAAATTTAGACACTATGCGTTAGATAGAAGTCCAGTATATGGATTCTACCTAGATAAGTACATACATATATCCGGATCCTTCCTGGAATAATTTATTGATTCTTCCACCTTATGAGGAACACTTGAAGCTTTTAATTAATGCACTAGCTTGGGAAACGTCAGATGGTTTCCTATGTAACTTTTGTGCGTCAAGTTTTAAACGCGAATGTGGATTCTACGTTGTTGCGTGACAAATTCTTTTTTCGTGGTAGTAGACACAATTCGATAAGAATATCTTTGTTGCATGTTAGCTCCTCAAGGTGCACGAACTTATTAATCGCATGTGTATTACTGTTAATAATATGGCTGAGCATTTATTAGTTGATGTTTCTAAGCATTTGTAAAAAATATTAAAAACGTCCATATATTACTTAAATCATTTGTTCTATGTAGCATTGTATGTAATTTTATCCTGTGTTTGGTTTATGTTTAGTTTAAAAAACTAATACTAACACCGACTAAGTGATAAAACGCATGAATTGTTGACCATTTATTTTATTAAACATGTCACTACTCTTGTGTTAAGCTAGTTCTGATAGTCATTTGAGTCATCTTCATTTATGGAATTAATTAATTAATATTCAAAACGCTACCTGATTCCTTCGGAATAAGCTTTGCCAATTATGTTTGTTAGCGCTATTTATTAAATCTGGTGTTTGGTTCTTCTGGTTTCTGTTTATTGAACACTATCATAGCTGGACTTTTTAGGTTCAATAATTCTTCTTTAATAACGCCTAAAGAGCCCGTCGTAGTTCTTGTTTTAATTGTAGTGCGGATTATTTACACATTACGGCGGGAGTGGGGAGTCAAATCTATTTCCCATCTCCCTTTCCCTTCTCAAAGATGTACTTAAAGAAGGCATGCTTCCACCTGGGCTTATCGCAGGCGTGCTTTTAGATCTCCCTAAGGAACCACTGGTAGGAGAAGTGATTTTATGAGAGATGTTTTTGTTTTAATGACATTCTGGGGAAATATTTTCTGATAAAAGAAGCCAGCCAAAAGTAAAAAAAAATGTTTTCAAAATTTATAAAAATTCACATTATATAAAATAATTAGATTTCATTCATCATGATTAGTACCTACCAATAATAATAAAATTAAAAATGGCACCTTATAGAAAGAAATACTTGAATTAATAATCAATCACCCTCCTCTCCTCTCTGGAGTTATTGTGGTCTAATCTAAAAATTTCGAATTTTCCTACCTATTTCTTTACTTTGCCCTCTATATCTATTGCAAAAAAGTCGTTAAGATAACTTTTTTTTATAAAAATAGTAAACTGTGAACTCTCCTCTTTAATTTGACCTATTACACCTTATGTTCAAACTGTAACCGTTAAACAGTTATTAGCTCATAACTTAATAATACAGTTAGGACATGGAGTGTAATTGATCAAATTAAAGAGGAGAGTCCACAGTAAATAGTTTTTATACAAAAATGTTATTTTAATGAGCTGTGTACAAAAAAATTTTGTCAAAGTAAAAAAAAAGGTAAGAAAATTCGAAATTTTTGGTTTAGATAACCATAACTCTTGGGAGGAGAGGGTACGGTTGTGGTTGAACAATCGTTGGGAATGCCAGGCAGTTGTGCATCCAATCAACTTTAGACGGTGACCAAAAGGGGTTTTGTGAAATACTAGGATAATTTATTAATCATCCTGAATCTCTTAAATAGGTGATGTAGATTCCCCCCCCCCCCCCCTGCCATAAAATACTTTATTCAATTGTTCGCCTAGGTGAGTACTATCACCTCCTGCTCTATGCATCACCTAGACGGAAACACCCTGTGTCATGAACACGTTACCTTTTCCCTTCTCTGAAAAGTGGTTGAATAAGGCGTGTAGAGAGAAGTAAAGCTAGAATGTGCTTGGAAGTATTTTTTAAGTAATGAAATACTCTCGTCTCAAAAGAAATAAAGCTAAAAAGCCCCTGGGATTTTTTTTTTTTTTTTTTTTTTTTTTTTTATATATTATTAAGCCAAGCTCAGGGGATACCCTATGATGCAAAGCACAGCATGGCAGGAAGGAGATAGGGAAAGGATTAGGGGATATGAGGAAAGTGGCGGAGGTGCCGATGTATGTCGCCCTTAAACTTCCGCAGATTGTATGCCGGAGGAAAAACAGAAGATGGTAAGCTGTTCCACATTCGCACTGTTCGGGATAAAAAAGCATCTCTGAATTTTACTGTACGGCCGAAAGTAATTTGAAGGGTTAAAGGATGTGCGCGGTTTGCAGCGCGAGTATTGCGTGCAGGAATCATTCTACAAGGGATTAGACTAGATATTTCATCAGAACATTGACCATGCATATAGCGATAAAGGAGCGAAAGGCATCCAACATTGCGGCGGTGCTCGAGTGAGTCGATATGACAAGTTATTGCCAAATCGCCAATGAGCTTGAAGGCTCTCTTTTGGACAATATCCAATGAAGCTAAGGCTGTGCGACCAGCCCCGGCCCATATATGGGAGTTGTATTCCATTCTAGGTCTAATGTAGGACTTGTAGAGGAGCGCTAGATTTGACGGGCTGAAATATTTCTTACACCTTTTCAGAAATCCAAGACATTTCGATGCTTCTTTGGCAACAGAGAAGATGTGATCTGTCCAGTTTAACTTACTGGAAATATTAATGCCAAGAATGCTTAGTGACGGTGAATCAGAAATGAATGCTCCATCAAAAGAAACGGGTGTGGTTAAGTTATGATCTTGTTTTAATGAGATAAGACAGCTTTGGGACTTTGATGCATTGAATTCGACGCGATTCGCTTTGCCCCAAGCGAGGATATTGGCAAGATCGTTATTCAATGATCTAGTCATGCAATCTCGTTTAACACATGCAGCATTCCCCCTGGATTCTGCAAGAGTGTCAAAGGAGTAAGCGAAATCAAGAGTACTGTCATCTGCGAAACTATGGATGGGATTGAAAGTAAGGGAAAGCAGATCATTAATGAAAATTAAAAAGAGAGTTGGAGAGATAACAGAGCCTTGAGGTACACCGGCATTTATGGGATGCGGTTCAGACGTAACGCCATCTAATACAACACGTATTTCGCGACTAGATAGGAAACTTTCAATCCATAATACAAGAGGAGGGGAGAGACCAAGTGCTTTGAGTTTGGCTAAAAGGGCTGGATGCCAGACTCTATCAAAGGCTTTTGAAATATCTAGGGCAACGATTTTAGACTCACCAAAATTGTGAAGACTACGATTCCAACGTTCCGTAAGAAAGGTCAGCAAGTCTCCAGATGAGCGTCCAGCTCGGAAGCCATATTGGCGATCGTTGATGAGATGATTAGTTTCTAGATACTTCATTAATTTTGAGTTAATGATAGATTCAAAAACCTTTGAAAGAATCGAAGTGATGGCAATTGGTCGATAATTTGAGGGATCGCTACCCTCTCCTTTCTTAGGAATAGGCTGAACGTGAGCTAGCTTCCAAGCAGTTGGAAATTTTCCTGTCGAATAAGACAAGTAGAAGAGTTTGCGCAGAGGTTTAGCCAAGGATGAGGCGCAGCTTTTAATTAACAGGGGCGAAAAACCATCAGGACCTGCGGCTTTGGAGACGTTGATCCCCTTAAGGACCCTGACCACATCCCTCGTACGAAGGTGTATTGGCTCTTGTACACATTCACACGGGCGATGCAAAACAGGTGTTTGTGAAGTTGGTGGAAGACGAGAATTTGAAGCGAATCTAGCAGCTAAAATATTAGCTTTATCCAGGGAGTCAACAATCACTTCACCATTATTAAGTAGTGAAGGTATAGAGGAACTGGTGAAATTGTTCCTGATGGTTTTGACCAGGGACCAGAAACCTTTGCTACCTTTGCGGCTTGTCAAGATTCTTTGTCTAATATTCTGGTCAAAAAGAAATTTTTCTCTCTGGATAATGGACTTGCAGGTGTTCCGTGCAGTCTTGTAGACTTGTTTCATTTCCGGACATGGATGCAATTGATAGGCGCGAAAAGCAGACTCTTTCGCTTTTATAGCTTGGTTGCACTTATCGTTAAACCAGGAGCGATCATGCTGTTGTTGAGACCTGCTGTAAGAATACGGAATGTATTCACGCACGCCAAGATTTAGTATGTTACTAAATTGTAATGTGCATTCATCAACATCCCTCGAAGCAAAACAGACCGACCAATCAATTTCTTTAAGATACTTATTGAGACTTTCCCAATCAGCATTCTTATAGTGCCAAAGAAGCCTACTTGTAGGTGGAGCAGTTGGTCGGCACAGGTTTGAGGTGGTAAATTGAGCCGTGATTAAACAATGGTCTGAATTTCCAAGAGGGGAACCGACTGAAATGGAATATTTGTCAGGATGAGATGTTAGAAACAAGTCGAGTAAATTATATATAGGATGATTCTTCATCTATATTTGTAGACTTGGGAAATGATAGCTTATGATAAATAATGACTAATTAGGCAAATAAAGCTCGTAAAATTTTGTTATTATGTAGATAACAAGATGAATTTGAAATAAAAATTAAAAAACGTCAATTTCAAAATAATAATTTAAATTCATTTTATGCTAATATCATAGAAACGGTTGGAATTTATTGCCATCATTTTCAATACACAGTTGAGCTCATAGTTCGCAATTTCGCTCTACTTACTGTGGTACTCCCCAAGGCTTAATTCCTGGCACTTTCTTATTCAGTCTATTTTTAAATGATCTTCCTTGATATATCTATTCTTCTCTACGTTGATGATGTGCAGATTTACTTCAGTAGACCAATTAGGTTACACAATGACTGTATTGGTCGTATAAACGAGGATTTGCATCCTATCTCTGAGTGGTCTGTTGAAAATGGGTTGATCTTGAATGCCTACAAATTAAGCTGTATGCGTATCTATAGAATCGCTCTTGATACATCAGAGATGTCTCTTTTATTAAGCTATTAAAGTCTCTTACTTCTAATTAGTTGATTGTTTTAATTCTTACTATTATTAATATTTTTTTTCCTTCCTTTCATACATATTTGTACTTATCCAGTGAAACCATAGTATACTTTGCTTGCTATTTGACCAGAAGATTTTCATTTTATTAAATGTATATCTGCTGCCGAAATGCCTCAGCGACAGGATGTATGCTATTCCGCAACTATTCCGCCTCAGTGTTAAATTTAGTAATGTACATCATATTTATATGTCATCCGCAAAATAAAAATAAACGGATTCAGATCCGGCGATCAAGGGGCCAGGCAGTTGGACCACTTAAGTCTATCCATCTTTCGGGAAACACATTATGCAAATGTACTTACACTTGTCCCGCAAAATGTGGTGAAGTAACCACAGACGCTGTCTAAAGTCGTGATCAACTTTTTCGAGGAGTATCAGTAAACTATCAAGTAAAAATTTTAACTCAAGAGTATCAATCAAACGATTTTCCAGAATGAAAGGCCAATAATTACTCTGTTCACAATTACAGAAAATACTTACTGAAAAAAATGTAGTGAAATGGGGATTATCCGAAGCCCAATAATGCGTGTTGTGGAAACTGTGAATACCTATCATTACTGTAACTAGTGCTTATCATTTTTTTTAATCATGTAAATAAACCGAAAATACGATGACAATTGGCATGAACTCAGTAAACATTTTCTCTGGTTTTCGTATTTGTGAGAAATTCCCAAAGATCAACAATCCGAAAATTTTTCAGTTTTACGCTATGGGTGACCTTCAGGTTCAGACAACTTGCAGAGAATTTTTGTTTTTCCGAATTTCTCTCGAAATATTATGAAATGTTTCATAAGAATTATCGGTACATGATTTACAAGCATGCAAATGGCATTCTTTTTCAAGTAATGGTTAAAAAAAAAGCTGTATAGTGAAGTGAGTGCTGAGAGCATATAATTTGCATTTGGTAAATATTAAATGTTTGTCATAGTTTACTTGTTTATTTTCAATGGGATATCGGGTAGGTTTCACAAAGCGTCACACTTTTTTATCCAATTCGAGATTGAATAGTTTTTACAAATTTTTTTTAATAAATATTACCCTTATATATACCACCTATACATGAAAAATCTTTGAAAGAGGCAGGGACGTATTTGATAACTAGGCTGCCCTAGGACTATGGATAATTGCCGCCCCCTATACCCTGTAAAACACGAAAAATTGAATGATCCATATCTATAAGAATTAAACTAAAGTATAAAACAACGAAAGTCTGTAAACGGTATAATTATCTCAATCAGTGTCTGTGGATACTGATGCTTACCATTTTTATTTGTGTGTAACAATGAATTGTTATTCACAAATTGTCTTTCTTCTCTTCTGAACAGCGAATTTGTTTATCAAATCGTCAAAATCCAAAGACCGTAGCAACTTTGCTTCACAGAGGGCGCGACTACTAAAAACAAAAAAAATAATCTGACCAAGTTTTGCCGACCCTTAAATTTGTCGCCCTAGTCCCGGGGCTACTCGGTCTATAAAGATATCCGCTCGTGGAATGAGGCAGGAGGGGACGAATCGATATCGAATCGTCATTTCGATTCGAATTAGAGTTCATTTTCTTTCATATTCAGTTCGAGATCGATCGAGTCCGATTTTGAGATCAAAGTCAAATTTTGATTAAGCGACACGCTTTCGATTCGATCTCTAATCGTAATGTTTGCTCGGAAACAACTGATAGAAATACCAAACATCTCATTTGCATGTATGTTTGTGTGTTTTCGTGTTTGGCTAGAGCACATTCATGTTTACAGTCGGTTTAGGGTTTACAGTTCCAAGGTGTTTTTATTAAGCACAAAAAAATGGAATTGACAAATTTGAAAATTTTTGAAATCTGACGGAATATCTTGGTAACTAGAAAATTTCTATACTACAATTATTTTTATTATCATTCATTTGTCACAAGCTATAATTCCGCAAGTTTATGCATGTAAGTGAAGAATGTCCCTAATTATTTATTTACTTTCAATTGTTTTTCAAATGTATTACTACCCCTTTTTCCATGCATAGCGTAACTTAAATTCGTGTTGTTTTTTCTTTTGTACTTTAAATTTTTAATTTGTTTTAGTGCTCCATTTTTCATCCAGTAAGTAAATTACAGTTTTTTTTTAAACGTTTTTGCCTTATTTTTGAAAACTAGAAAAAAATGGGCTCTCCAGATAACTTAGTATTCATAATAATCTTACTCGCCATTTATTGTCATTCTGATACGATCGATTTAAAAAAGAAAAAAAAACAGAATTGAAAAGCCATCGCTTTATAAATATCAGAAACTACCGAGTGCGCGAAAAAAAAACTGGCGCAGATGTATCATGGCATTTTGGCGTATTTTACAAGCGTCAATAGTCAATCGCGAAAAATTTTCTTTGTACTTATATCAACCATATGTCTTGAATCAATATCTTCACAAACTTCTTTCCTTTAAGAAATTGAAAGGAAAAAGGATATGTCGATCACCAGTCATGTAATATGAGCTCTTTCAAGAGACTGAAGAGAAAGGGAGAGTGTTGGAGGTGCACATGTCACAGAAAGGGTTTTGTTCATAACAAAACAACGCGCGGCGGCACGCGGCGTAATGATCATTGATGTCAAAGTGTGATTTTTTTGTTCCAACTTAAAGGAAAGCATCAATTGTTGAAAGTAAAACGAATTTCGGTAATATGTAACCCTTTTCATACTTTAATTGTTTTTATTGCTTTAGAATACCTTTAAATTTTTTTATATGAAATGTTGGTTCTTACAGAGCAACTACTGATTATTTGTGTAGTGTAAAATATTTAGAAAATGTTTACTTAAGAAAAGGGTTAAATGATTATAGCCTTCGCCTCATGAAGATGCTCACAAATTTTATAACCCAACTGTTGTAAAATAATCGAAAGTGTTTAAGATATGAGAGAAATTGTAATATTACCCTTTCGCTGCACGTTGTTGCCTGCCTTCTTTATTACTTGACTTGTTTCCCAAATTTAAGTGAAATATTCATATTATGACGAAGGTGTAGGAGTATTTTCATAGTTTACTCAGGCAATTAGTATTAATGATTTTTTTTTTATTGAAGACCTGAGGTCAAGGCGGCCCACTGTACCTAATAACCTGATAAAAAAACGATCGATCACCGAAACATTCCTATCTTCTTAATGAAGCGCATCAAGTCCAAATAAGCTTTTCAGTCCTTCTACAGATAGATTGGCTGTCTTATTCTATGCATTTTAAGATGATTAAGGTATTAGTGTAATGGATAATATATACATATATGTATATATGTATATTACAGTATTTATGAAATTTTTTATTATTATTATATTATTATAGTGCCGCAACTACTGCCGATTGCATAAAGTCCTTGACATGCCTCGACATGCCGCTTGGTGATGGTGATAGCTTTATCTTCTGACGAACGGTTGGACATGCGAATTGAGTCAAATTCAATGCATCTCAGCCTCAAAGCTGTCTCATATCATTAAAACAAGACCATTACTTAATCACTCCCGTTTCTTTTGATGGAGCATTAATTTCTGATTCACCGTCACTAAGCAAACTTGGCAGTAATACTTCCAGTAAATTAAATTGGACAGATCACATTTTCTCTCTTGCCAAAGAAGCATCGAAATGTTTTGGATTTCTGAAAAGGTGTAAGATATATTTCAGCTCGTTAAAGCAAGCGCTCCTGGGCTGGGGCTGGTCGCACAGCCTTAGCTTCATTAGACATTGTCCAGAAGAGAGCCTTCAAGATCATTGGTGATGTGGCAATAAATTGTCATATTGACTCACTCGACCACCACCGAAATATTGGATGCCTTTCGCTCCTCTATCGCTACTAGCATGGTCAATGTTTTGATGAAATATTTAGTCTAATCCCTAGTAGAATGATTCCTGCACGCAATACTCGCGCCGCAAATCGCGCACATCCTTTTACCCTTCAAATAACTTTCGGCCGTACTATAAAATTCCGTGATGATTTTTTATATCGAACAGTGATAATGTGGAACACTTTACCATCTTCTGTGTTCCTCAGACATACAATCTGCGGAAGTTTAATGGTGACATTCATCGGCACCTCGACCACTCTCCTCATATCCCCTAATCCTTTCCCTATCTCCTTCCTGCATGGTGTGCTTTGCATCATAGGGTATCTCTTGACCTTGGTTTGGAAAAAACCAAAAAAAGAAGAAAAAAAAAACAATAAACCATTCAGGTTATGAGACTCAGCGAAACCAAAAGGCATGCTGTGAAAGATATATTTGCGTGAGTAGAGAATCCTACTTACATTTTAGCGATCCATCAACACAAAATTACAAGGAAGGCGTGAATATTATACTCATCAAAGAATCCGGGTCTAGTTTATGAGCAAGGCCGGACTGGATCTTAGAACCGGCCTGGGTAAATTACCAGAAATTAGCCAGCTCTTTTAGGTATTCAAAAACTGTTTTTTGAACAAATTAAAACTGCTTTGATTTCTGACAGTCAATATCTTATTTTTATGGCCGGTACTGACATTAATATCGTGTTGTATTAGTAATAGTGGAAATTTGTTATAAGTAAAAGCTGCTCACTTCAAAATTACTTTGATTTCTATCAGTGTTTATAGGTTATGAGACATTTATGATTATTTTTAACTCATAGTTCTCCTCTCACCGCAGCCGACCGGAAACACCGGGTCCGACAGGCACTGGCCCGTCGGGCTAGCACCCGATTGCCAGTCCGTCCAGTTTAGCTCTGCTTATGAGTTGGTCACATGTATTGAAGTAAATTCGGTTAAAAATCAGAATGAGACAAATGACCATCGTTTAATCTTACACTTTTACGGAAGATATAAATGCTGAAATGCAGGGCGAGCTCTATACGCGACCGAATGAACAGTTCTTGTTCGTGTCCTATACATATTGATGAGACCTAGACATCTCTGAATATATGGTCTGAATCAAATAAGTCATATAGTTGCAAGTTGTTGAAGGAGAAATACATATTAAAGAAATATTATAGAAAACAGCCGAGGTTTCAGGGAGGCACACATTGATAGAGATCACCATTTTATTATAAGCGAAATCAGCTTGAGGATTTGTAGGGCAACAAATGCACGATGGAACTCGGTCAGACGAATGAGTCTTACTGTAAATAATTTTCGGGATAGTGCCGAGCATTTGTCGGTTGTTGAATATGAATTTAAATCAAGCGCATGTTTCTGAAAAGCCAACATCAGCTAAAAGTGGAATATAAGAAAAGGTGCCATTTTATAAGCTAGGAAGACTGGTAAATAGATATAACAAACGCTAGATAATGAAAAGGCTGGATGAATAGTTAAGACCCTGTCAGAGTTTCTGAAAATTTTTGCAAGAATGTCCTTAACCAATCCTTGAAAGAACACTTTAATCACTACATACATATGTATTAATAACATCAAATTGTTGTGGATGACTGAATTTTTTAAATAAATTAATATTTACTCGTAACTTGAAAAAATATTTGTTTATTTTAAACGAAACTAGGTCAAATGGATTTAGTATATTTTTATATTATCTGACAACGAAAGAAGTGATAGCACAAAATAGACGATGACTGAAGATGTTCAAAGATGAGTTTACTTCAATTTGATGAAATTGTAGCTAGCCATCTTCAGAGGAAAGAGGCCTGATATTGACGAGGTTTTGAATAACTACGTTTTTGGTTGCATTAATTGTAAGAAAACATAAATATAAACCTTTACCTGTAACATTCCGATAATAGTTATTCTACAATAGCTTTTTTAATATCATTTAATCCTATGTGACAGTAACAAAAGAACTTTTCCAGTTTTTCCCGAAAAAATTATTGCTACAATCTTTCCGCCTATAGTGGGAATATAATTTTATGCAAACTATCAGTGAGTTGACTATTTAACTTCAATGTAAAATCAGTCCTTTTATGGTTATGATATGCGATATGTCGTTTCCGAACTGAAACCAGCCATCTAAAAGCTTACAAGTTTGCATCATATTCTGAATATTCTACGATAAGAACGGATAATTGAAGATTTGTGGGAACATTGAATAAATAAAACGAAAAATATCGAATTAAATTGGCCACACGTAACATACAAGTATCAACAATAATATTGCGAAGGAGGCTCTCAACTGGAATCTGCAAAGGAAAAGCAATAGAAGAAAACTTTTAGTAGAAACCGCGTGAACTGGGAGATCCAAAACAAAGATAATCTAATAAGGTTATTGGGTTATCTTTGTCCAAGAGTGAGTTCAAAACTATAGCGTGAGATCGAGTTCGAGACACTGTTGCTGACGTGTATCCACCGAGCGACTAGATGAGAGTTATGCAATTCTAATTGGAATGAGCCTTTCAACTATGATTAGGGAATAAGTATTACCGTGACGCTGATTCTGCTGAAAGTTTGCGCGTTATAAATGGGTGATTTCCATTATCCTTTTTTGTTTTATATCTGTTTAGAGGTAGAAACGCAAATATAGCTCTCCAGTTAGTTTCAGCACAGTTAAGTAATAACAGACATCTAGATCCTATGAGCAAAAATGACGTACTGCAGTATTTAGGAGGAAGAATATCGTTAGAAGATTCTGTCTTTACCAAGATGTGGAAAAAATCGTATTGGTACAATATAAAATCAATGATGCATGAACCTGAGTGTAGAATCCCTCATTTTTTTCTTATAATTTTATTGGACATTTTATTTTATACATTATTGGATACCTACAACGGGTGTTTGGACCGCTAGAAATTTGTATGAACGTAGACGGCTAGATAACTCCTGACTGAAAGAATCACAAAGAGTGAATAAAAATTCTGCCGAAACATTTTCTGTAAATTTATAACAAAAATGAATGTTTATTGCTTATCTACGCGTCTACACTCATAACAATTTTTAGAGTGCCAAGCATCCATTTTCGTCCTTCAATAACGCATAAGAATTCTAAAGAAAAAAATTTCAGAAAATGTTTATGAAAAATTGAGGGCTTCTCTCTATATACAGGTCCAGGGGGCGTTGATTTTATATTATAACGAGGCACCCGTATCCATTGAATAGATATAAAGCCTATCCAACCAATCCGTTCAATATATACACTCATCCATGAACATTCATTCCAGCAATGTCAACAATTTACTCCACGGAACAAAGAAAAAAGTAATTCTTTCATACCTAACGACCTACGTCACTTTACAAATGAAAATTAGAAAGAAAAAAAATAAGAACAAGTAAAAAAGCTAGAATTGGTCTATTTATTATTATTATTATTAATTACGGGAGATGCAGACAGGATTTCTGCCTCTCATCTTGTTACCGCGACCTATAAGATCTATTGTGGCATTACCCCTGGATGCCCGAGGGCGCCCATTTGAACTTAAGGTCTTTGATGAAGCTTATAATATTCTTTAGGGCCATTTTTTCGACATCTTCTGGCAGTGAAAATGCCTTTCCTAGATGTCTTAGCCTTATGCAGTACAGAGCTTTATAGTCACATAGGAGATGTTCAGCGGATTCTTCCATACAGAATCGACAGGTCTCATCATTGACCTTACCCATCTTCTTAAGATGGTACCTAAGTGGACAATTCCAAGTAAGTAGGCCTGTTATGAGCCTTAGTTTCTTCCTGCTGAGTGTGAGGAATTCTTTTGTCCTCTGTTGCGAATACTTTATAAACTTCTTCGCTTGTCTCAGCCCCGGGGTATTTTCGCAGTATTCCTTCTTAGTTTTGTCCTCCCAGAGCCCGAACTGAGCTGAGAGGTGACTTTTTGGGTGTCAAGGACAGCCTCAGGGCCAATAAACGGAGATTTGGCTCCTTCCTTTGCAAGGCGGTCCGCAATCTCGTTTCCCGTAATGCCTTTATGTGCCAGATCAGTCTCACGGCCAGTTGCTTCAAGACAGTAAGACAGTCCCAAACCAGCTTTGACTCAAAGGTAAGTGAGTTTAACGCTTTTAGTGCTTCTTGACTGTCTGATATTATGTATATTTTTGCTCCACGCATAATTTTGGAAAAATGGTTGGAGAGGCCCCAAGAGCCTTTGCGACATGGCACCTTGGGCCATATATGCCCACGCCGGCTTTACCTTCCATTTTGGATCCATCCGTGTACCCTTTAAGAGATCGTTTTTCAAAGGGTAGATAGAATTGGTCTAACAATAAGACCAATTCTTATGATATCCTGGATAAATACTCGTATATAATTTCAGCAATTCCATACCAAAACGATCACCAATTGGACCCTCCGATTTTGATGCAACTTTCGGAATTAGTTAAGTATTAAAAAATATTAAACCCGCATTTTCATGTTTAGCCTGCCAACCTACAGTCTTGAATACAAGGTTACTCAAATTTTAATGTTTTCACTGTGGACGTTTAATTTGCTGATTACTTGGGATCAGATTATTCGATTCTTTTGCGTGATATCTCAAATTAAAGGTACTAAATGGGGCTTTCTAATCAAATAATATCTACTCCATTTTGCTCTACCGCCATTATTTCTAGGTGTTACAAACGGAATCACAAACTTAGTATTTCATCAACAATTGCAGTCAATGAAAAAGTTTTGTCGGTTCATTTCATTGTTCGGAGCTTCGTTAAAGTTAGCCAAGACTTGTCCGTTTTTCTTCTCGGTTAATATAAACCGAGTGGCATCACATTTGATTATGACACCTTGCTTATCTATTATTACTTCTCTGTGATTTCAGCTTCGAATCAGTGCAAATCAAATATGGCATAACAAAATGGAAAATTGAGATTTAGGTTTGTTTCAAGCTTTGATCGAAGTACAAACTTGAATCATATGTAGATCTTCAAATTGGCATATTATTTTTCAACTGGTCCTGATGGCATTCCATGTAGTTTCTTTTGTGAAAAAATGTAACAGCTCGTAAACTGCTGATTTAAACTTAGTACTAACTCATATATTTTATCATTGTCTTGCAGAGTTTGGGTTCATCAGGTAATTTAATTTAGTGAGAATACTTATATTTACAAAGCAGACTGCACCTTAGTTATTCAATAAATGTTATGTTTATACTAAAAAAAATATGTATATATAAAAAAAAGAAACAAGACAATCGGACAGGTTAGTCTAAATAGCATCTCTTCAATAAGGTTTTGTAAACTCTTACCAGCCTTGTGAGTCTATCTTGTTGAGTATCTAAATAGACATTCGAGAAGCACTTCACAATTAGTTATCTTGCTACTGACCTTCTCATCTAGATATCCTGAATTGACACTTTTTTATTAAGTATCTAAATAAATTCCATATATGACATATTGAAATATCTTGTTTCGGCCGCAGAAGAGTGAAGGAATGTCTATAATCTGTCAACAATCCGTGTACGTTTTGCTCAAAAGTACATGAATGCCAACTTCATGAGAAGAGCCATATTCGTTCATACTGCAGTATAATAAATAGATGGATCCATATACATAATATATCTACCCTGTTACATTTTATTTGTCGTATTCCGCTTAGTTCCAGTATTTATTATTTGTATCCTTTTAATTCCCACACATACTGCTCAAGGGTATCAATTGTAAGAAGCAGTGATCTTACCCGGGGGTTACACGGGATAGTACAGTCATTCCTGTAAAATTCCAAGTACAAGTACCAGTACCTGGTCTTGAAATATTGTAAGTACAAATACAAGTCCCGGTACTGGTACTTAAAAGAATTTCAATGACTAGTCCCGGTACTGGTATTTTAAAATTTTTCAAGTACAAGTCCAGGTACTAGTGCTGTTACTAGTACCTACTTAAGTACCAATGTACTTAAGTACTTTACAGGTCTGAGTACAGTTCGCTTGATATAATATCATCTTGCATGCAAGTTCATTAAACAAATTTCATTGAGACGTAAAGTCTTGTGTATGTCGGAAATTTTAGCAATAAAGGAAGAAGAAGAATCGGCAAAACAGATGGTAAAAGTAAGAGGAAGTTGTTGGTAAATTTCCCGGTATAAATTTATTAATTTCTCTCAAGCATTTCTTTTCCGGCATTTTGAAAACTGTATAATGTCAAATTACTATTACCTTACCTGCCATGATTTTTTATCATGCAAGTTCGCTGAAAGCTGAGCTGCCAGCATGGCAGTAGGGATTACACGTGCAAACTGTACTATCTCGTGCAACCCCCGTGTCAGGGATGTAAAGGACTCACATTTTGACTCAACTCATCGCTCAACTCAAGCAGTGAGTCCGCTCAATCACTGAGTCCGCTCAACAGTTGAGCGGTGGTTCATCGCTCGAAATTCGAGCGGACTCACTGGTTGAGCGGACTCACTGCTTGAGCGGACTCAATCGTGAGTGGACTCAGTCTTGAGCGGAATCACTGCTTGAATGGACTTGAGCAGACTCAAGTCTTGAGCGGACTCACTGCCTGAGCGGACTCATCATTTGAGTTGAGCGGACTCAAATCATATTTTAAATAAGGAAGGAAGGAGGAAGAAGAAATGTTGGCTAAGAAAATTAGCAAAAGCTAAATTAATAAAATATAATATAATGAATGACTTTTTTATAAGTTTTTCTTATTTTATTGAAATTTCAGTTTCAATTTTAATTAAATCAGATTCTCTTTATGTTATTTAAAATATGATTTGAGTCCGCTCGACTCAAATGATGAGTCCGCTCAGGCAGTGAGTCCGCTCAAGACTTGAGTCCGCTCAAGTTCATTCAAGCAATGAGTCCGCTCAAGACTGAGTCCGCTCACGATTGAGTCCGCTCAACCAGTGAGTCCGCTCAAATTTCGAGCAATGAACCTCCGCTCAACTGTTGAGTGGACTCAATGATTGAGGGGACTCAAATCCTGAGTTGAACGATGAGTTGATATGGTAAATGAGTCCGCTCATTTACAACCCTGCCCCGTGTTACATTCCATTGTATTACTAATCCTGAAGACAGATTAAATCCAAAGGACAATCAACACTTACTAAGGAATTGATATTATATATTTGATATCCATGCTACCAACCTAGCCAATCTCGCTTACCCGGGGGTTACACGAGATAATACCTACAGGTTCTTCATAGTTCTTAGACGTGTAATCCTTACTGCCATGTAGGCAGCTCAGCTTTCAGCAAACTTGCATGATGAAAAATTATATAACAGTTGAGGTGATAGTAATTTGACAGTATACCGTTTTCAAGATGGCGGAAGAGATGTGTGAGAGAGAAATGGATAAATTTATACTGGGAAAATTAGATTTTCTGTGATCATTTGCATTACATCATTTACCAACACATTCCTCTTCATTTTTTCTTGAGTTTTTCACATTCTGCTACTTCTTTTATTGCTATAATTTTCCAATATCAGCAAGACTTTACGTCTCAATGCTATTTTTTAAATGAACGTGCATGTAAGATGATAAGACATCAACCAAACAGCATTCTGCTATCAAGTTTAAAATTGCATTGGAATGGAGGGTTGCATGCAAGCTGTACTATCTTGTGTAACCTCCGGGTTAGCTTAGAGAAATGAAACTAATTCACTTATACTTACCGCTATGAGATAGCAGTTCGATCTTGTTATTATTGGAAAGTTTTACCTCTAGTAATTTTGGAAGGTATTTGGCTAACTTTGTGGGCAAGTTATGGATTTATTTACTATGCTAAGATACTTAGTTAATGGACTAATGAGATTCTTTTTGATGTTGAAAACTAAACTAAGAACACAATATTGATTGAAGCTTCGGAACTCATTCTTTGAAGGCACGAAATACTTTTTAATTTAATTTATATTTAATGACGCTTAAATGATTGAGAAGAAACAAAACAAAACAAGTTCATGAAAACATTCGAAAATTTTGTATTAAAAAAAATTAAATACCAGTATCAACATTATAACGTATTTGGGGAGCACTGTGTCTATTGTATAATATGGTATATAGTATAATTATTGCAAAATGTGAAGAGTTCTCCGCATAATAAGTTAAGTAATAAATTACAGTAGTATAGTCATAGTATAGATATTTTGATGGTCACCGTTACCATTTCTATTGAATAAAAATCTATTGAAAATCTTAAGAGTCTTGTAGCTCCAATCGAAGTTCCTGACACCCACATATACTACTATTGGTACTCTGAGCCGGAACTTTTATTTGGCGGCTTTTCTAACCTTCTGATATGAGACATCCTATATTAACAAAAAGAGTTATATGCATACCCCTGAAAAGAACACTAAACATGAGAAAAATATGGGCCAATTAGTTTATAATATTGTTGTATCACAGAATTTAAATTGTTTATTAATGCAATGATTTCATAAAAACTATTCATCGCCGTCGATTACTCACAATCAAAGATTTGTGAAACCCAAATTCCCAAATCAATGAATGCATTTCCTGGTATAATTCTGATATTATATATTGATCCATCTTGAATTAAAAATAGATCTGTTAGTAATACGTATCACCGATCTTTTACAATTTACGGATTTATCATATTTCACTATACGAAATGAGTAAAAACACCGATCTAAAAGCTAGTAAACCACAATTGAAATGATTTATACAAAGTGTTTCTTGAGGCCACATAAAATGACTCTTCTCTAAATCTTATGCATTTGCGGTTAGGAAAACATTGTCTATAAAATACACACATTGTGGCTTTATCACTTTCGAAGAGAATAGTTTTTAGAATTTTATTTATTCAAATCGTTACCTTTGTTAATTTGGCGGTCGTGCATTTTGTTTATAATTATCAACTTCTAGAAATTACAAATTTTCTAATTCTAGAGCAGAAATTACTTATGGAGGCTGTATTCAATTATCGGTGAATTTTTATTTAATTGGTTTCGAGCTAATCTCAGAAGGTATTAGCGTATAAAATTAGTTTGGGAACACCTCTGGTAGGTAATTATAGCCATTACAGGTGAAAACAAAGAATTACATTCACCTGTGATAGCTTTTGAAAATTTTTAATTTTTTTTGAAGATTTTCAGAATTTAGCACAAAATTACTAGGACAAATTGTTTACAAAACATAACTAGTAATTAATCACAGAAACTCGAAAAATAAGGCCACAGCCCGACATTTGAAACTTGAAAACCGCGAACTGTTAATTTCATATTTTTACAATACTTACATATATCGATTTCTATTGATATTTTACAAAAAGTGCACGCCAATCAATGACAAACGAGTTCAATGGAACAACTTTTAACGCAATGAAAATGTATATAGTAGCTCATATCTGTGTAATTTGCAAGATTGACATTTTCTGAAAAAAACAACACCGAGCAAAGTATGGCCTTAGATTATATAGCAAAAAGTATAGGCTATGCAGTATAAAATTCGTATACGTGTGATAAGCATTTTTTTTGAAGACCCGGGAGGGGGAAAACAAGAGGACTGGGTGTTTAGTTTTTGTCAGTTCGATATTTCTGACATTTCTCAATTTGAATTTACGAAATGTCATCGGGTGTTGATATGATATCAAGAAACGCCAAGAAATATTATCGCAAAATAAATAGGCCACTAGGAAAATTCTTAAAAATGAAGAAAGTTATAAAAAAATTATAAAATTAAAACTGAAAAATGATTTCTTAAACAAACACATCAATGAGATTCTACTACATGAAGAAAAAGCCTTAAGTTTTTCTTCCTCATAGCCTATCCTTTTTGCTATATCATCTAAGAGTACGGCACATTATAATTATAAGCGCAGAAATTAAATTTTTAACAGGATTTTCCATTTTTTTTTATTAATTAAATGAGTTAAAATCACTTGACATTTGTTTTGATATTCAGCAGAGCCATTCTCAGAGATAGGTGTGTGCGTTTTCTGGTGTAACACCACCGATTTTTCGAGTGTGGTACCAGCGTCAAAATACACTTTTTCTAGCAGTTCAGGTCAATGGAACAATTTCTGTGTAGCACTGCATGAACACTTCTGCTAGAAAACGTAATCTATGGAAGTCGGTATTACACATCACGCGACGAATCCAATTACCTTGCCAGAAACCAGATGAATCATGGAAATAACGAGATATGCGAGATATTAAGAAAAGAAAATCTTACAAAATTACGCTGTCTAATGTATGATCGGCCATGTTATTGCAAATATTGAAATTTTATTAATTAAGCGACTTATTTTATTGCAAAATACAATGTGTAGACGTCAACAAAAGGTAAATAATCGTGAAAATTCAAATAAAATTTGGTGAGAACTGGGTAAGTACCAAAGAAAATGTACTTAAGTACATACAAGTACCGAGGGCCTGAGTAATTCAGCGTAAGTACAAGTACCGCATGTATGAAAAGTACTTGTAACTAAGTACTAAGTCTATAAAAAGTACTGAGTACTTTTTGAAGAACCTTTTTAAAGTATTTTTTTTTAATCTTGTACGTTGGCAGTAACTTAATGAAGTTTATTGAGTTCAGTTAATAAATAACTTCTGAAAACTATAATATGTATAGCAACCAGTGGCTACCATTTATAGTTTTTTATAGCTTTCGGCGCTGCAGGTACAGTAAAACATTCACATCTCATTGCTACACTCATAAAAACTATTAGAGGTCCGCCCAAGCATGTTATGGTCGTAGCGTATTGCATATAGCAATATTCTACCAGAATTACTGAAGCGTGTAGGCCGGCTGCGTCAAGCATAAAAAAAAATGAACGCACCTCGGCCGAAAGAAATGCATTTCCTCAAGCTGCAGATGTCAGGCTGGGGATGACAAAGAAGAAGAAGAATCAATCTGTCTTACTTCTCGAGTAAAAGTCGCTTGCACGAACGAAGTCAGAAAACTGATCATCAAAAATCGTCCACGACATCTGGCCCAAAAAGGAATTTCCAAAGGGTGTTGGCCAAAGAGAATGAAAATTTTGCTGAGCTCTTTGAAGGGGAAGAACTTTTTGCTGCTCCAGAGATAAGTTGGCCGGATGGTTTTAATTCTGGCGTTTCTGTCTTCCGTCCAATTTTGAGACATACACAAATTTAACAAAATTCGCTGTTGAGCAAGGAAGTTTTGATGCAGGCGACCAAGGGCTTTGAAATCAATATTTCTCGGACTGGTAACACCAAGATACATTTCAACAGTTCTGGTGATCCGAAGAACCCAATATCTAATAAGGAGTTGAAGCGTATCCAGCAGGAGATTCGGGATTTAATGAGACAAATCTGTGCAACTGTTAGCTATTTGCCACTTTTAGATTGCATTTGTACTTTGGATATACTCATCCACACATGGCAAGACTGCAAAGTGCCTGAATCGTGGAACGAAACTGAAGCTGTTCTCATACAAAATAGTTAAGCAGTCCAGTTGAGAGCGTTTTCGACGGGATTGCACAAAGTCGATACAGTCGTCAACTATAAAATGAATTTGTAAATTGTTTTAAATTTAAATTTTTATTATAATTAGGTTCCACACTTTCTTATTTAATTTCGTTCAAGATATAAGTGTATAGATACAAGTGCCGCTGGGCAATATTATTTCAACTCAACAAATTAGTTTGTGATAGAGCCTACAGACAGCAAGTCGAAGCATTAAATTCTAATTTAATTTTTAACTAGATGGCGGATGCTGAAGCGCTTCATCAGGCCGTGGAATTTTAACTGTGAGTTTATTGAGATATTGCACTTTTCCTTTGACACATGTATATACTCCGACTTTTGTAGCGACTTGCACTGTAGAACTTTTTCGTTATTGATATTTTTTCCATATATTTACATAGTTTCAATTTAAAGCTATACTTGCACATATATATGTATGTCTGATTTCATGGTATACTTACCTACACATGTATATTGGAATCCTGACCTTTTTGAATTTTTTTGACTTAATGCTTTATTTATAACTAGCTATAGTTAATTTGTTGAATACTACACATTACCGAAAGTACCGAATGGAAATTAGATCAAAAGCAATTTTTCTAGTTAGATTTAAGTGTATAGTTTTGAACTGGACGGTATGCATATACATAGTAGGCCTGAAGTATGAGTGAAATAACAATCTTCAATCACTAAATTATTGCAATGTAAAGTTTTCGAAGGAAATTATTTAGAGATTAAGTGTAAAATAATATTGTTTTGTAAAGTACATACAGAGTTAAAGGATCAAATAAGAAATCGAATAGTTACTTACAGTCTAGCGAATTGTTGGTAAATCCAATTAAGTATATATACAGTTGACTAGCATTATGCAGTATATAAAATTATTTATCAAATTCAATCAAATACAAATAAGTTAAATTATTGGCTTAAAATTTAAAAGGAAATTTTACATACCATTTTGTGAGAAGTGCATATAGTTTGGATAGTATATACAATAGCTTAAGGAATTACCTGTAAAATTCTGTCATGGTAGCAAATAGCATAGATTCAATGTAGGGCAGGACTGAAATTGTATTTAGGAATTTTCTTTGATAATCTTTTATTCCTGAATAATAAGATTTTTTTTTAACGTAATGGCTCCATAAAGTTGTTGGCTTTCTCTTTCATTATCCCGGAGCCCTCTCACATGAAGTGAGGGTTGTATAAGCTCGCCTAGTCTCTCTCTCTCTCTACAGGTCAAATAGGGACACTGTAAACTAACTGCCCTCAGTGTCAAATGGGTGGTTGGGGCATGCAGTAAGGCCGAAACATCTGCGCCTTCGAGGATGGTATACAGGTAAGTGACGTGAGGGTCCCTTCAGGACCGAATGTGTGCCGGCTTTTGTGTTGATAGGCACGATTTTTTTTTTATTATGGCTGACGGCAGCGGCAGGTTTTTCGTGGAACCTCCCCACACTCTCCGTCAATGAGCCGAGGCGAGCTAGCGTGCCGCCCTGCAGTGAACGCTGTCCGATGTCAATCACTCCTCATAGTTCCATAGCAAACACCTATTATCCTTCAATAATGCATAACAATTCAAAGGAAGAAATTTCCAATAAATTTCTTAGGAAAAATGTCCAGTAAATTTCTAACAAATAATTGAGGCCTTGCCTACATCAGGTCCAGGCATCGTTGATTTTATATTGGAGCGAGGCATTGCTTGCTTACCGTTGGTTATGTCCACTGACGAATATAATATGGACTGCTAACTTTTACTATTTCATGTGGGCATAATTGTTTGTGTCCAAAAGACGTCGATACGTCGGTGCCAACATTGAAAAAATCATTGGCGGGAAGTTGAAAAAGTGAGCACGCAGTTCGAAAAGTGATTTTAATTAAACATTTAAAATTTCTTCTGCGTATCTAATGAATATATTGTCTTTGGTAAAACAGTCTTTATCGCAGTAATATCCCTAAATGATTAATTTAAAATCATGTATTTCGTCGAATCCACTAATTTATTTGTTGTTTTCAGTTCTCTCTCAGTTGGTATTTGGTGCTTAGGCCGAAAGTCAGCAATATAGAAGTAAGCCCACTTTCTGCAGTGTATTTCTATGAACGCAGTCAGTACATCTTATACATGTCTGTGGTTATGTCACTGACATATAATAAGAATGGACTGAACGTTCTTGCTTCAAAAATGGTACAAATATTGAACAGGCTGTAAAAACTCTTTAGAATTGCACACCGATTTATAATTAATTATTATTTGTCAATTCGAAACACTAAAGATGTTGAAAAATAGTATTGCATTAAATTTAAATTATTTAGGAAGTTAAACTTGTTTTAATTAATACAAAAATTAATTTTTAATATTACTGAAAAATGTGTTCCTCTGCAGATTTGATGTCAAATATTATTGAGCTTGTAAGAGTTAGACGTATATAAATAATATATTTGTCTACATATTTATGTCAATTCAGATGCATTACAATTAATACAGCCGTACTGTTTCTAAAATTGGTTACAGTTTAGTGTACATTTTGAGCTTGAAAGAGACAAATAGATTTGAGCCAAAATTTCTGCCATTTTTTACTATAGGAATTAGATCGGATGGCTCAGTCCATTCTTATTATATGTCAGTGGGTTATGTCATCAAGTCGATGCATCGTCGATTTAATATTCGAGCGAGACGTTACTGGTTTTTGTTCTAGTTGCCCAGTCTTGTTTGTATGTTATTAGTGTGTCTAAGGTTATGCCTTGAGGCGTGATTGCGGCACATTCTTTGAGAGTTCTTTGAGTGCTTTTAAACTCAACAAAAAAGGAGCTGTGCTAGAGCTTGTGTTTTCTTTTCTACGAAGAGTTAGATATATATAGGTACTTAATAGACTCAGAGATACTTAAATAAAAATCTTGGTACTTAAGTACAAAATTAAGTCTTAAGTACATGTAAATCGAAGCAAGTACTTATGTTCAAGTTCTAAGTAGGTATTTCAAAAGTATTGAGTAATAAGTCTTACTTAACGAAAATGTACTTTAAGTAGTACTTAATTCTTTTTTTACTTAAGTATTACCCAGCTCTGCTGTGGACTGAGTAAAAATGGCTGCTGGCGGGCTATAAAAAGCCCTGGCGTTAAGGCATCGGTCTCTTCGTTTTATTCTACTAGCAAAGATATGCTCCAGTGGTAACAAAATATAAATTCTTGCTGTTATTGTGATTTAAATTGCTCATGTTCAAGGTAAAATATTGCATTTTTATATGCAAGTTTTTTATTATTTTCATTTTTATTTTCTTATTTTAGTAGTTTTTGTTGATAACAAATTTTGCGGGCAAATGCTTATTCTTTCATTATTTTTTTATTTTATTATAATTCGTATGATAATTTCAATTCCAAAAAATTGACAACAAAATTGCTATTTCCGTGAGTCATATTGATTAAAACCCAGCCCTAATAAATGATTAATAAAACACACCGCCAAAGATCTCGGGGAAGTACTATAATTATAGGCCAGTCAATATGCTTTTGAATTCCCCCGTGATTCACATTGTTGGAATCTTTAAAAAAAAAAAGTCTGAACATTATTTTCTTTTAAAAAATTATGTGCGTCAAACTAAAATTCAATATGTTTAATTTTATAACGCAAATAAAGAAAGGAAATCAATGATTCTCTACAATAGCATGACCTATCGAGGTATTCACCTTTCATCATCAATAATTAACAGAACTGCTTCAGCACAACAAAATTCCAAGTACGAGCTTCCTGTACGCGGATGACCGGCATTCAGCAATCTCTGCACTTTCTTCACGTTGCCTTCCAGAGATATCCTCCATAAATTAATCAAGTCTGGTATCTATTTAGCTGAGACCTCTAGTCTACCTAATCAGATAATGTATCCTGCTGAAAGGATAAGCTATTGAGAACGTCGTCGCCTAGTCATTTATGGGTATCGATCATGAAAATATAAACGCATTTACTCTGTTCTCATTTCTACATATCAGCGAAATTTCAAGCCGCATCAAAACTACTTGGTCATTAGTAACGGGATTCGATCACATTAGTGCAAGTGTCTTTGGAATTTGGATCATCATTTGCCCGAAAAAATTTGGAAAAACTATGGCTAGCAAGCATAAATTAGGATTCTATTATACTCCAACCCTTACAAGATGATTGGCAAATTTTTGTTAAAGATTTGAAATGCGTCGAAGACATCAAGTTACTGAAATGGATTGGTTATCACTCTTCCAGCGATATACATAGAGCTTCACACTCTTTCATAGCTCTCAGCAAGCGTACGTGTTATATGCAAGAATCCTAAAATCCAATGGAGACATATCGAAGCAGTTGCTCATTTAAAAGACCAGAGTAGCTCCCGTAGATTCCATATCTCTCCCTCGATTAAAATTGTGTGGATCACATCTGCTTTTAAAACTGGTTAAATACTTTAAAATCCAGTTAGGTAAAATTTGTAAACTAAATTTATGGACGGATTCTACCATTGTCTTGTCATAGATCAGTAGTCATCCGTATCGTTGGAAATCTTTTGCAAGTAACCGTGTAAGAGAAATACACAATAATAAAGTATTTGCTGGAGTCATATGCTATCAGAAGAAAATCAGGTTGATTTAGCATTCAAAAGAATACTTCCATATGATTTGTTAAAATGAAGCATGAGATGGAACAGCCCATCTAGGTTAACTCAACAGCCCAGCCGGTGACTATACACTGGAGGATAAGACGACATTTCCGTTAAGGAAATAGAAAAGACAAAGACTTATGAGGCTCGAATAAAAACAAAAGAATTGATACAAAGATTTTCAAATCTAACATCGAGCATATAGAGTTGCAAAAGATTTATAGAAAAGTGCAAGTCACCTGAAAATGTTGTATTTTTTCAGCACGACTCTACAAGCACGACTCTACTAAGTCAGAGAAAGTCAAGAATTAGCCTAGTTGGACGAGATAGAAAATCTGATAGTAATTCTTCCAATTTCTTCAATAAGTAGATACTATACTAACGCTTAGACCATTTTTAGATTAGAATCGCATACTACAGGAAAACATCCTATAATTTTACCACGCTGCTCGAAACTCGTTCTTTTACTAATTAACCAGGAACATCAAATGACAATGCATAGTGTACTTAATCTCATTGCAGCTAGATTTAGATGAAAATATTGGATACTTGGAGTGAAAGTAACAATTAAAAAACGTTTACACCAATGTATCACCTGTTTACTTTGGAAGAAAGAAACGGCTATTCAAATTATGGAGGAACTTCCAAGTCAACGTGTTACCTAGATACGTCCATTTTATGTAACATTCATTGATTTCGAAGGTCCAATAAACATAAAATTAAACAAAACTCGAAATGCAAAAACATCAAAATCTTATATACTCCCTAGATTTTTTCCAGACGATATGTACGTCATCAGATAATGTATCCTGCTAAAAGACAAGCTATTGAGAACGTTGTTCTCATCTCAAAATTTCAGAAAAATCTCAAGCTGCCTCCAAACTACTTGGTCATTGGTAACAGGATTCGGTCATATTAGTACAAGTGTCCTTGGAATTTGAATCGTCATACGCACATAATCAAGAACATTATCGGAATCTAAGAATACTTTCGAGTTGGTACAATGGGAATTGGAGTCTATTTGGAGCTACCTATGATACGTTCACTACATATTTATTGCACAAAGAAGATAGAAGAACTGAAGAAAAAACTGAGGTTCAGTTAATTCCTGTGATTACAGATGCTGGTATCGAAAGAAAAATTGAAGAAAACTCTCTTGAAAATGTACAAACCCTATTGCACATACTATGTATAACGACTGAAACACTTCGAAACCAACCGAGAATTTTTCCAGTGCTGCCTCTAAAAAAAAACACAAAGGGCTATAATTTTCTTCGATGCACGGGACTTCTATTTTCTCTCCCTTTTTTTATTCCTTCACCTCAACCAGATAGGGCGAGTCAGAGCGCCCTTTAGATATCATCATCAGGGTGTTTGTTAAGCCCCGGGGATGGACTTAATCATAAAAAAGTGGAAGGTGCCAGTTTCAAAACTGATAAGACTGGATTACTCATCATGTTAGAGTAATTTAATATATTTCACTACTTTCATCAGAAGTACCAATTCAGTTTAAATTTAAACAATTCAAGTACCTTTAACTATAAGTCAACTTATACTCTAATACGACTTAATATTTCGTTTGCTAACTCAATAAACGAAATGATTATAATTTACTTTGATTTGATAAAAAATTCATTCAAAATTCATTCGACAGTTCATTTAATATTCACTCTAATTTGTTCGTGCAAAACAGCTCATTCACTCAAATTCATTTGATAGTTCCCTCGTAGTTTTATGGCCGCTTACACATCTAAAAACGAAAAGGAACGAATAAACAGTTCCGCACCGAAAATTCGTTTATGCTTACATAAAAAAAAGCGAACGAATAAAAGTTGGTTTGGGTTTGTATCAAATGTAAATAAACGGAAATGAGGTTATGTAAGACCGAAAAGAATATTCGTTCGTGTGTGGAACATAGTATGGAACGAAAATATACTTGACAGTTCAGAACAAAAATTTGTTTCTCATTCGAATAAACATAAGAATGTGTTTTAATTAAAATAAACCTTTAAATATGGATATCCAATATTTTATTACATATACTGCGGCAAATTTGTATTAGTTTAAGACAAAATTTGAATTTTCCGGTTTAGTATTTTCGTTTTTCAATGTACAAACGGCCTAAATTGCGCCTCCACTGGCGTTTGGTTTCTTTGATCTGTAAATTAGAGTGGGATGGAAATATTTAGTAAAAAAACAGAAACGATAGAATGAGCGTTAAGGGAGTGCTCAAATAGGAAGTGCCTGGGTTCAAATACTCCCAGATAGGATACTGAAAACTATAAATTTTTAATAAAATAGTTAATATTGGGAAGATCAAAGAGTTGAGAAAATGAGTTCAATGCCTCCCATATAGTTAGGCTTATTTTTATTTTATTTTTATTTTTTTTTAAGCAGGGGGACAGGAGATCCCATCCCAAGCACGGAGGCCATGGCGGCCCATTGTGCTGTTCTGCTAGAAGCCCATTCACCAAAACCTTCCTGGTCTTTCAACTCATCTACAGATTGAAGGGCAGACCCTACAGTATCCCGCCTGCTCTAGGCGAAGGGCGGAAAATCACACAAAATGTGTTCGATTGTCTTAGGCTCTCCTTGTAGGCAGGACAGACACTCAGGGCTGTTAGCACCTCCCATCCATGTAAGATGTTCGTGAAGCTGTGGCCGGTGATGATGCCAACCACAGGTCTACATTGTTTTCCTCTTAGCTCCGTGAGAAATTCAGAGATATATGTATATCTAATGGGCCTATCAAGAAACAGCGTTCTGCACCTGCAAGTACACGGGTTTTTGCATCTCAGTTGATGGTTCCTATTAACCTCCGCTTTGATGGGAGACTCGTACTCAAGGTGGCAATGTCTACGGCGGGTTCCGGTCCGAGGAACGGAGAATCAGAGCTAGCCCTAGCTGAAAGGTCAACCTTTATATAGAATATAGTTAGGTTAAGCAAGACTTAATTTCAGTTCATCACAGGTTTTTCACATTTAGTTCACCCTCTTGCAAATCAAGTACTTTTACATATATATGTATAGTATATTTAAAAAAATCATCAAATAATGTTAATAATAAGGAATCAAAAATGTTATTATAATTCAAACAATTAGGACATATGGACTTATGAAAATGTACACGTTTTCCAAATTAAATTAATGCTATTGCAATTGAAATTCCCCTTTTGCAAATCAAATTCACCCTTTTCAAATGGAATTCACCCTTTTGCAAATCAAGTTAAACCCTTGTAATTTAATATTAAGAAGAAAAAAAACATCAAAGAACCTATTCTCTTGTGTACCGTGTTCTAGAAATCCCATATACTGGAGAGAACAAATTGTTCTGTCGATTGAAGCGAACTATTTATACTATTCGCTTCATTTATAAATCTTCTATAAAACGTATAAGGCATTCTTTTGTGTATCTTTTGTTGTGCTCTGTTCCGCGGACACAATAGAACACAGCCAGTATATAGAAAGAAATCAAAATTTGTATTATAATTCATACAATTACGTATGGAGATGAAGGTTGGTGTGAAAATATAACCTTTTTTATATTTAATTCAACGATTTTCTTTTCTTTTTAACAGATTTAAGAAATACTTCAACAATATTCGAGAAAAAATCAATTCAAATCAATCAATTTGGTGTAATGTGGAGTATAAAATTGCTTCAATCAGACTTGAGTGATAACATCGAGGCTGTCGCTAATGATATCCAGTGATCTTGCTTCGTTGTCTTGAGAACTCAAACGTTCTCTGAAGTAATTTTTGACTTAATAATATTGGTGAATTATTTTAATAGAATAACGAAACTAATAATAACTATACTATATACCTAACATTATTTGATATTTTTTAATATTAAATTATAAGGGTTAACTTGATTTGCAAAAGGGTGAATTTAATTTCCAAAAGGATTAATTTAATTTGCAAGAGGGTGAATTTAATGACAAATACCTGTAAACCTGATCTGTCCTGTTTACCGCTGAAAATGCAACTGAAGTCATGCTTCTAGCAGCTCGCTATTTATAGATGCGAAAATCATTTCTGGGCGTCTGTCTATGGCTTTAGATTGTCAGCTAGCAGCTGTTATGTCACTGATGATTTTTGTTTAGTTTGTGTCATTTATTTGTTATTATTTATTTTAATTAATGTTTTATATATATTTCAGGAAGAAAAAAGGGATTTGATAATGCAGCACTGTAGTTGAACTCTTTTAATCAGTAAGTTTTGTTTTTGTTAAGGTCTCAGATCATGAAATGATCTGGGAGTTTTATCATTCATTTGTTTTTGTTTTATTAATGCTCTTTCGTGTATTTCTTTTTAGCTTTTTGTTACTTAATGAAACTGCGGCATCGGGAGAAATTATGACTTTTCGCATGTAGGAAACAATAGCAAGTGTAAGTTATTTTTGTAAGATTTTCGTTAAATATATTCCGAGCCGGAACAGTGTCCATTCTTGCATAGGAGGAATTGCTTTTCTTGAAAGCCCCTATACTAACCCAAAATCTCTTTGCAGTACTTTTGAAATCGTATGCTTGCCCAAAATGTTAACGACAGCTTGACCTATCCAAGCATTCACCTTTCACCACAATTAATTAAAAACATTGTATCAGCACAACAAAAGTGCATGTACGAGCTCTCCGCATGTCGATGACCGGCAGTCAATAATCTCTGCACTTTTTTCATGTTCATGACGTTCGATTACTGGCCTTTATCCAATGATCAGCAATATTGGAAATAGGTCCAACCGAGACTCCTAAGGAAATAAAAATGTATGGATGGGCAGTTCAAGCAACGGCAACTGTAAGATCGGCACGACAGCGATATTAGTCGGCCGAGAAATTATTTAATTTATTTAATTATATGATTTCTTTTATATTTTTGGAAAATAGTGTTTCAAATTAGTAAAATTTTATCTTTGAATAATTATTTATATATACAGTGTTACATGTTATTACTTAAATTTTGATACCCCACATGAATCATAGGGTATACTAAGTTTGTCTTTCCGTTTGTAACGCACAGAAATAATGCTAGTAGAGCAATCATACTGGTCACAGGTCACTTCAAACTTATCTAACAAAGATGAGGGGAATGGGCGGGGGCAGCCCTTAGTGTGTTCCTACCTGGACGGAGAGCCTGAAACAACTGAAAACTTTCTGTGCGCTTTTTCGGCGGCTTCTGCTCGGCGTATGGTGAATACGTTTGGGCCTGTATCGCAAAATTAGTCTTAAAGTAATTATACCTTTTTTGTCCGTTTTCGTTTTACTTACGATTTTATACTTTTTGGGAGCATTGGGCTAGGATATACCCTCCCCAATTATTTTGTGCTGTACCAGTTCAGTACGCGTCCAGTGTATTGAATCGTTTTTGTTCACTACACGAAGTCATTAGCAGTAGCTGCAGTAGCTATCCAATAATTGGTCTGCTATCTGTCGCTTATTAGTAGAACCATATCGTAGTCAGAAATCTTGTTGGTTATTGTCATAGATGTTCTTTCGATTGTCGCCTTTGTTTACGAATGGTTTGGGTTGGGTCTTATGAGCAATTGCTCATAACAAGAAGCCTTGCTCTGCACTTCGTTCCAGGAACGCCGAAGGGGTCTCAGCCGCCGTTTTCAATCAATCAGTCAATCATATATGCATTATTATAACATAAAATAACACAAATCAGGCAGTCAGCCACTGAGAAGCTCTGACCCCCGGCTATATAAAGCACGCCAATCGCCTACAGAAATCAGTCTGGTCAGCGAGTTCGACGAGTTAGGTGATCAGACAATTTTTACTGGGTTACTAGTGAAGCGCGAAATTCCCTTAGTAGTGAAAACCTAGCACGCCGTGTGAGTAATCCCCGTGCGTTTTCTCAATAATTACTTGGTACGTCGTGCGAGTATTCCCCGTATACCATCCGTCCTAATCCGTTGTGTTAAGGTCAGCGTGAACTATCCCGCCTTAACATTCCCTTGGTATGCCGTGTGAGAAATCCCCGTACCATCCGTCCTCATCCGTTGCGTTAAGGTTAGCGTGAACTATTCCGCCTTAACATTTTCTTGGTACGTCGTATGAGAAATCTCCGCGCCATCCGTCCTGATCCACTGTGTTAAGGTTCGTGTGAAAAATCCCGCCCTAACACTTTTCGTATACGACGAGTGAGACATCCCCGTACTTTCCGCTGTATCCGCACCTAAGTGTATTAAAACTAAGCCATATTTACGTCGTGTGAGAAATCCCCGTACCTCTCCTAAAAATAGTGAGGTCTGTGTGAAATATCCTGCCTCCGCAAGTATTCTCTTGATTCTCCTCGTCTCCCTCTCTGGTTATCACAGTCTTAAATCCAGAATTCTTATCACAGTGGTAAGCCGTGTGAAATTCCCCTTACCACTACCTAGCTTCTAATATAAGATAAATTGAATTAGATTAAACTAGCTGTGTTAATGTTAGGCTATTTTGTTGAATAAAGAACTATTTTATTATATTTATTATATTGTAACTGAATGAATTTTTTATTTTAAGAAACCTTTGTCCGACGAGCTATCCGCAGCCATCCCACCTAAACTCCGTTACAATAATTTACAAATGAGAAAAACATTATATTAAAAAAATAAATTTGTGATTTGCAATTCTTTGCATTTCTTTTCTTATTTTTCAAATGGGGAGATGCAGAGGGGAGCTCCACATTTATATTATGTGCCAAATCTAGCACATTTTTCCTAATTAAACACTTCATTAGTGTACTTCATCTGATTTTCGAGCCATAATTACGTATACTATGTGACATACGGCATTTTAATGAATAGTTAGTATAAATGATTCATTAGTTCGTGCTGTGTGTCTAGGTTGTAAGGTACCTAAAATACATTTTTAATTAATTAATGAACTGAATAAAGTTAATATTTTTTCTTAAAAAACACGACTGATCATGATGATTTAATGTAACAAATTAATTGTACAATTTTATATCCTAGATGGAATCTCATATGGTATACATATTAAGCTTGCGATTCCGTTTGTAACGCATAGATTTTATACTGGTAGAGGAAAATGAGTTTTACATCTACACATAGGTAATATTAAAAGTTATTTTGATTTTTGCATGTCCGTCTGCTTGCACATCTGTCCGTCTGTCTATCCGTTATCTGTCTGCCGATCTGTCTTCTCAATAACCCAAGAGCACGTTTACTTAGAGAACTGAAATTTTTCTAAAATGGAATAAATCAGCTAACTCCTTCGTAGCCCATACAAATATTTCATTTTTCACTGTACAGAATATATTAGATCAAGGTGCCTTCCGATATAGAACATGATTCCTAATAAAAACACTATTCCACATAGCTCTCCAGGGCCAGATAGAGGGGGGCCATGAGGGCCATATGGCACGGGCCCCAACGCCACGGAGGGCCCCCTAAATCCATGTTAAATACAACTGAAATAAAAATATATTTTTCTCATAATTTTTAAAATAACTAAATTTTTGCAGAAAAATTTTGCACAGCAAATATGCGACGAATTGATTTTTATGAAGCAGATTTACACAACCAACTTTAATTCAGAATTAACTCCAGTAAATTTGCTTTGCTACAGAACATACTAGAAACAAATTTAATTGAATTTTTCCAAATTTGTTTGTAGCAGTCAGAATATTTATGAGCCTACCAGCTTCCGTTGCTTCCGTAGAAAGGAGCTTTAGAGTTTCAAAAAGAGTGAAGAATTATAACAGATCTACAATGTCTCAAGAAAGGTTAAACGGATTAGCATTGCTTCATATAAATTCTGACTTTGCGCGGACAATGGTCTTTTCAACTATTATAAAGAAGTTCTCAGAAAAAAAGCGCGAAAGGCATTATTAAAATTTCCTTTGACTCCTCAGTCCAGTTATTAAGGCAGTTACAGTACCTACCTACTTTTAAATTTAGCATTAATATATTTTGAAAAATAATACTTCACATACGGTTTAAAGATTAATTAAATAAATTTCATAAATGTTTAACAAAAAAAACTTTTTTTATGTTTTATTTATTTGGTTGAAATTTTTTACGATTTTCAGACGGAGAGGGCCCATTTTTCTGATTGACCGGGGCCCCCATATCTTCTCTCAGGCCCTGTACGTCTCCATCCCCTTAGGAGCCCTTTGGGAGTTATAACTATTTAAAGATTTCGTGAACCCTGGTGGGAATAAATGAGTATAACTTTTGAGTCACCTCATGGATGTGGGCAGTTCTTAGATTTGTTAATAGCTTACAAAAGTATCTTTCAAATGAGGTATTACTTAATATATTTTATTCAGGCATCTCTTAGGAAAATATATTATAATATATATATAAATATTATAAAATCGCAGTCCAATTCCTGCAATAGGTTCCACACAAAAGGTAAATTGCCTTACCTAAGCGATTATTGCATAATACCTATCACAACGAGGTGTTTTGAATTCCTTATTCAGTCGACCTGCAGTTATTTTAATCAAGGCAATGGTGCACTGCATTTAGTATATTAACATGGATTCAGGACTGCCGGAAGTGGTAATAGAATTCCACCTTTGGATTTTCACCCCGTGAGTTTCCCAGACTGCAGGTGAAGTTGGTGTTTGTTTTATTTTGTATCATTCTTATTGCTGTTAAGAAATTTTAATAATTTGTTTTCCTTTAATTGATTCCGCGTTTACAGGAAAAACGGCATATGGTAATTAATGCGCGGAATTAATGGACGCCTGTGTTGAAGAGAAAAACTACTGATTTAGAATAACTTAGATAAGTTGAGGGTGAGGGACGTTAGTTTTTTTTTTTGTATTGTTTTTATGCTGATTTCCTTGTAGTTCGCTGATCAGTATTTTTGCATTCGCACTTCTGATACATTTCTTTTCATTCTAGCGCAGGAAGAGACAACAGCTTGCCTATTTACATTTATCATTTATCAAGATTACATTGCACAGCTATAGTTGTAGAATTCTTTCGATGAATTTTAGGTGGATTTTTTAACAATATAGTCACCCAAACTAGATGCTATGTTTTACTTACAGGTAGGATATACAAAAAACTTTGACTTTGAATAGAGTTTGCGGTTATTATGAATTATTTTAAAAAACTCTACAGGAGAGAGATATTACCATAATGTTCATGGAATGCAAATTGATTACACACATTTTAGTATTCAAAATTATATAATTGTATAAACAAACATAGTTGTTTTCTTTCTATAAAACCTGTGGAGACGGGCACTAGCTGCACATGTAAATTCAAAACTTTTAATATGCTCTACCAGCATTATTTCGTAGACTTAATAGTCAAGTTGCTTGGAATAGTGATGCGTTCAAAAACATTTCATTTTGGGGAGAACTTGCTATTTGTGCCAAGTAGCTAGAATAGCTGCACCTGTCCGGGACTGGATATCAGATATCTTTTGGGTATTTTCTCAACTGTGAGAACCATTTTTTTTAAAATAAAGTTCACAGAAATAAAAGTTTTCTTATTGAACTAAATTAAAATATAGAGTATAAGATAAATCGAAAAACTTTTTTTATAAACACAGATAAGAAATACCCAGATGTGGATCACATAAGAGAAGCGCTGCATGGCTGTTTATGAGCCAACTACGAATATGCCATAAGCCAGCCATAGAAATTTTTGATCGTATATGCACATGGCCGTCTTTTGCCAAGTAGAGGCCCTGGGTGCTTTAGGATATGGGGCCTCCTTACGGAAATTATTTTCTAAGATACTTTGGGTTATCAACAGTAATAGTAACGTAAAGTAAGTTAAGGCCTATCGCGCACTAAAGACTTTTTGCCACGTAAAGGTTAAGCTACGCGGCGAGAGACTTTGGCCTTCAGAGACCCATTTTTTTGGTCTCTGGAGACCCAAAGACCCATGTCTACATATCGGAGATGCAAAATATCTCTAAAGTCTCTACAGACTTTTTTGGTGTCAGGTCTCCGGTCGTGTATTTTAAAACAAACCGGTCTCCAGGTGCGGTCTCCGGTCTCCGAAGCTTATTCTTTTATCGTCTCCAGCTCTCCGGAGGCTATGTGTGCGTCCTGGTAAGTTAAGTGTAGGTCTTGTCGTGTAAACATTTCGGATATTTTAGTCTCTGTAAACCGTAGACAGCAGACCAAAAGTCTCTCAACGTGCATCTTTACCTTAACTCTTTTGTGGACACCGTCAATTCCATAGGCTCTAATGTGAGACACCTTTCGGTTCCTGTAGCTAAACTGACTAAACTATCACCTCGTCTTAATTATATGAATGTCACGCACTGGCAACATTTTTGTAGCCACTTGACTGGCATTATTTGTGGGAGATGCAAGGAAGAAACTTAAGCATCGTATTTGGAAAAATATCTGTTGCAACGATAGTGTAAGAGGAAGATATGAATAATGAAGCATTAACAAAGGAAATACAAATGAGACCACTCCTATACAACAACCATTTGAAAGAATACTCTGATAGCAATTTGAAGATAAAAATGTGGTAAGAAATATCCATGGAAATGTTTATAGACCTTTGTAACTCTAAGTCAAGTTTCTCTTCGGGTTCAATTGGTAATTGCATATTGGTACTTTGATAACTTACAGCAAGTCTAAAATTCTGTAGTAGTGTAGTAAATCCTCAATTCTTTCAACACTCCCATGGAAATATCAATTGTTAAGTGAAATGTTCCTTAAACAGCCTTTGGCTCCAAATTGGAAGGACCCAATAGCTTTTCTTTCATTGATATTTTCTGTACCCTTATGACAAATACACATATCACAGCTGCCTCCGAAATAGTGATGAAACTAATGATATAAAACATGACTTTGCGGTGGCAGTAACTCACTGTGCTCGTACTCGACAGTGACCAAAAATTTGGCCTAACAAGAAACAAAAGTATACAAATTTTTGCTGATTACCAAATACTTACACATGTACATTGAGTGTAGGTATTGAAAGCATACCATGGAAAAATGCCGGAAATTTAATAAATACTTGTTATGAAAATTTGTTGCCATGTATTGAAGATCGAATAAATTGCACGGTCTACTTTCAGTAGCTAAATTCAAACAGCTAAGCTAACTTGTAATAGTTTGTCTTACTGACTGAAGGATTGGTCATCTGTTGGTCGCGCGGCCCTGGGCCCATCTGACCGATGCGTAAAGATGGCTCTGTATATGCATATCAGTCATCCGGGAGCTTTTCATCATAGACAACAACAAGTCAGCTGAAAGCACATGATAAGGAATATATTTGCTTTATGATTTCATAAAATTTGTGGTAAAAGTTTGAGCACAGTTGTGTTTTTATGTGATGGCACCACTACACGCTTTATGTGCTTTATTACTTTTATCACAGACACTATCGGTAGAGCTAGTTTTAAGTAATGTATCTTCTTTATAATCTTCTTAATATATAAAAATCATCAATATAATCTCCGAAACGGCTTAACTGATTTCAATGAAATTTTGTGAATGTATTTGGCTCGTTCCAGTTTGAAAGATAGGATAGTTTTCGATAGATGGCGCTGTTGATGAGCTGAAATTTGTACACGACGTTTTCATAAAAATTGAAAATACAAGTTCAAAAATGGACTAAATATATTTGCATATTTCCTGACAACGAGTATACATATAGAGCTGAAATCTAGTGGATGGCGTTTTTATAGCAAAAGTAAATAAAATTTAAAAAATGGATTAAATCGGGCTACCCGTTCTTGGTGTTGCCAGACAAATCTTTTATTTTCACTATATACTTCCTAGCTGCCAGAGAGTGCGTCGAGGTGCAGAGCTTATATTTTGTACACGGCGTTTTCATAAAAATTGCAAATACTGTTCGAAAATGGGACCAATCGACAACTCCTTCGTAGGGTTGCCATACAAAAATTTTGTGTTTAATATTTAGGCACTGCCTGAGAGCGCGTCGACGTAGAGAGCTACACTCTTTCACATATGTTGATGTATGCATGCACACTCATCCATGCACGCACACACACACACACACACACATATTTGGACACAGAGTGAAACCCTAAACTACTCGCGCGATCGAGTCATAGCTTAGATATTATGCATCTCTAGAAACAACACCCCCCCCCCCCCCAACCCATTTAGGTATTATCGTCGGGCATCACCAACGAGCTCCCTATAGTATCTCATATGTATACAGTCATTCCACACGAAAAAACTCAAATTGGACTTATATTGAACGCGGTCATTCCCAATTTAGATAAAACTTTCAGAGTTTGTATGGAACATGAAAATACCCTTATTTTTTGCCAATACCACGCTCCACTGGGGAGGTTAGAAAATTCGTGATTTTACGATGAAACGCCATTTTTACAAAATCATGCCTCGAAAACGGAGTAACCGCTTTTTCTGATTGAAATGCCAAATGATGCTAAATGCTTCATATTTTTTCAGCAAAATATTTTTAAATAAAAAGTAGATACTGAATTCAACACTAATGAACTAAAGCGATATTTTGTGAAAGACTTTCCATAACTTTCCTACATTAGTTCATTCTTTCATTCAACCAAATTTTCAAAAGTACATAGTCATAGAAACGCATTGTCAAATTCAGACTTTTATCAAGTTTACTGAAAAATTTTATAACTTCGGGAATCCTTGCAGAATCAAACTTCTTTACTGGTGTATATCGATTTGGAAATTTATTTTATTTTAGTTAATCTTATCGGAATTACCTCACATATTTTAATTGCTTATACTCTGTATGACAGCATTCGATTTTTACTCAAATACTTGTTTAATATAAAATTTATATGATTTCATTTTTAACGCTTCATTTTAGCGAGATCATACGGATGGCGGCGAGTTTAAATTTTATAGCTCATTGATATAAATAAAATTGCTCCAATAATTACTTACTTTCTAATTAGACTCCTCAAGTACTTACGGCTATCCACCTATTTTGATACGAAACTGATTCGATTTTCTACGGGAAAGATTTGCGATCATCTCCATTTAATATTTATAAAATTAACACTTTTATCTGTTCTTCGCAGTAATTTGTAAATTAATTTAAGTTAAGAGAAAGGACTTAAGTGTTTCTCAAAAGAGGAAAACTAACAAGGCCGTAAAAAAGCTTCGGCCTCAATAAATTTTGCATTTTAACAGTACCTACTATTGGCGTGTTGTAATCTGTTTAAATTTGCCTTATTCAAATAATTTGCAATTTTAATAATAGCCATGTTAATGATATTCTCACTTTATATTTTATGAAAATTAAATTAATTATAAAAGCTTTCAGACGTCTGAGACATTATGAAGGCAAATAAATAAATACATAAACAGCAACCGTTAGTTAACTTATGTGAACTGAGCAATGCCTTGACTGTGAGATTTATATATGATAAATTCCTGTATACCTACAATATATTATACATATTATGTTGACATATGTGCATATGTATACATAGATACTAAGTTAAAAGATATAATTAGTGTGATATTTTGGTGTTAGATAGAAATAAAATAACGGATAGCATTTTACCGATACATAATGAAAGTCTTTGATTTATGGATATCTAATAACGAAATCTCGCTCAACTTATAGACTTACGTCCAATTTGCATTATAATTTGAATTAATCATTCTCGAAAACTATAATCCAATGTTGAAATGAAAAGGCAATTATGACACGATTAAAATTTAAATATGAAAATTAAAACTTGAGTAGTCAATTAAATTTAAACACACAAAAGAGAGTTTAACATTTTATCAGTAATCCAATAGGTGGAAATACAATGTTAACTTTGCTCGCTTTCTAATCTTCGACCAAATTGTGAGTTTTGAACACATCGTCGATTTACAGAACTAAATTGTTGCGTTGAGTTGCGTTTACAATTCCTAAGTATCAGTGAAACATAAATTATTAGAATATTATTCAAATAGTGCTTAAAATGATAGAATGGATACGAAAAAGATTGCAAATCGAATGGAAAGGGTGTTATGCCTTAGAAGGTGTGTATAAGTGTATTAAGAAGGTTACGAAAAACCGCGGACACTATTTTTGAGTTTGAGAAATGAATTTCGATAGTTAAATAATGAATTTTTTCGCACTGTATTTCAAGATATGGAATGAAGTGATTGATATTGAACAATTCTGGTACAGGCGATAAGAGTGACGAGTACAAAATTTGATGTCCTCTATAATTTATTAAAAAGACTTCGTTGAAGTAATTTATAAGTAAACAAATTAGTATAAAATGTAAGTTGTTTTTGATTTTTTCTAACTTGGAAGCTGGGAAGCTTTGTACAGGGTGGGCCAAAAGTCACCATGGGGGCCAAAAGTCACCATGGGGTTTAAAAATTTAATAACTTTTTCGTTTATATATTTTTTTTATTTTTTTTTTTTAGATTATATAAATAACATCTGGAGAATAAATAATGGAGAGATTCACAACTGAACAAAGAACCAGAATAATATAATTTTATTACTTAAATCAGCGACCAATTATTTTAACGCAAAGAGCATTTTTAAACCCCATGGTGACTTTTGGCCCACCCTGTATTATTTATTCTCCAGATGTTATTTATATAATCTAAAAAAAAAAAAAATAAAAAAAATATATAAACGAAAAAGTTATTAAATTTTTAAACCCCATGGTGACTTTTGGCCCCCATGGTGACTTTTGGCCCACCCTGTATTATTCAAAATTGAAAAAGTTATTGAAAACTTTCAAATAAATACAAGATTATCACAAAGTAATCGAATGCAAGTAAAACGACTTCTTTGGTGCAGAGCACCAATTTCCGATTGAATTATTTCAAAATTTCATCAAATTGCCATCAGTTGACTCTTTGCAATCTACAAAACTCAAATCACCCCCTAGAAAAATTTCTGTGAATTAAAATTAATTTATAAATGGAAAGTGGTAATGAGTTTTTCACTCTTTCGAGACACGTACAAAATACGAATCTACAGGCAATTCTCAACCTACTGCATATGAGCAGAAAGCATGTACCGAGGTACTGTCAGTTTCTGGACTAAAGCCGAAGACTAAAAATTCCAAAAGGAAATTTTGGGAGTATATGTTTTTAAAGTGTTTAAAGTATTTCGATCAGCAGTAACAGGGCGATGTCATCAGGACAGTAATGAATCCTGAAACTGCCGGCTGTTTACACTACAGTGAACTCAGATGCCAATAAGTGGCTGGTGGATATATATAGACTTATTTAAAAATCTCTAAATGAATCATTTTAAGGGAAATTGCTTCATAATTAAAATGATTTTTGGGCATACCATTTCTAACTAATAAATGGAAAGTGGTAATGAGTGTTTTACTCTTTCGAGACCCGTACAAAACACGCGTCTACAAATTCTCAACTAACTGCATATGAGCAGAAAGAAAGTACCGAGGTAAAAACAAGTAAAAAGCTAGAAATAGTCTAAGACCAATTCTTATGATACCCTAGATGAATACCCGCATGTAATTTCGAATGGTCACCCATCAGTACAAGCTTGGTTTTGAAAGTGGTTTTTCGAATATATTTCTAGAACGGTTCGTCGGACAGAAAAAATGATTATAACCAATTTTATTAGATTTCATATTCTGAAGGTCTTTTTAGTACAATAAAAATGTCTAGGACTGATCGTTTTCACAGTATCCGTAAAAAACCATAATTTTTTATATGGTAACACCAAAAGAGGGTTGCCCGATTTATTCCATTTTTTAATTTTTTTTTGCTACTACATACTATGAAAACGCCATGTACCAAATTTCAGCTCTCTATGTCAATGCGTTCTCAGGCAGTGTCCAAATATATAATGGACAACGTTTTGTATGGCAACCCCACGAAGGAGTTGCCCGATTTGTCTCATTTTCAAACTTAATTTTACTTTTCTTTTAAAGTCTACGTACAAAATTTCAGCTCTCTAAGTCAACGCGCTCTCGAGTTATCGTGCGCACGGATGGACGGACGGGCAGACGGACATGCAAAAATCAAAATAACTTTTAATTTTATGCGTGGGTGTCCAATTCATTTTGCTCTAACATCACTATTTCTGTGCGTTACAAACCGAATAGCAAACTTAGTAAACCCTATAGACTGCATCTAGGGTATAATAAATATTTCATAAAAACGAATTTTATCATTCATTTTTTATCGAGATTGGGGCTTACAAATTACGTGATTTGCTCGATTTTTAGCCTCAAATTAGTATTTCAATAGTTCAATCTTCATTTTCGTGTTAAATATATTTTATTCAAATTATTAGGTTCTTAGTTTTAATGTTATAAAAATTATTGAAGCGTTAAAAGTTTTAACAAATTTTGAAAAATAGCTATATCATTTTAAAGCCTATGTATGAAAAGTAATTAAAATTTGTGAGTAGGTACGTGAAAAAGTTCTTAGAGAAGGGTTAAAAAACACACGATTTTTGGAAGTTTGTGATTTTAATTAAAACAAAATGCCCTTTTCAAAAGTTGAATTACAGAGTTTCTTATATTTACTGAAGGTTTCAAATCAATATCGTAAGAATTATAGAAAACATAAGCGGGGAATGAGAACACTATCACTCACATTCTGCCTTAATGATAACTTGATAGATAGTTTGAATTAGTATTTCCGGAAGAGAATTCGTGGACATCGGCCATCACTTTGCCAACTTCATCCACCCGAGATATATTGTTTACCGAATCTAGGCATATGATACATATATTTTGTATTTGAATTAGTTTTGTTACTATATTTGGGTTTGAGTTCTGATTATGTGAGATTTTATTTGAACTCGGATGTACGATATTTCTCCTTTCACTCCTGTGTGCTATGTCTTTTGAGCTCTACTGTTTAGTTGAGTGTAGGTTTTCGCTCGTTACGAGTTATGTAAAAATTTCTCCTATCTAGTGCAAGAGAATTTCCCTGATACCTGTTTTCTGTTAAGTACTCTGCGGATTGCTTAGACATTAATTCTTCCTGTATGTATGGTCATGAATTTGCTGACCTTGCTCCGTTATTGTAACATATCTCAACCGTAAGCCCATTTTGTTGCACTTTTGGTACACTAAAAAGAGCATCGGTATCGGTTGAATGTTTTGCAGAAAGTTTTAATTGAGGTTTTAGCAAAAACTTTCATCTACATCGTAAGGTACTGAAGAAATTCAGTGAAATAAGTAACTGAAGGAGTCTTCTTTAACATTTACCTAGGATTCTGTGATGCTGTTATAAATTTGTTCTGACCTGCAGAATATTTCTTGTAGAGATATTAATTTCCTAAAATTTGATTTCAAATCTTTCTCTAATAACTTCCAAAAATCTTGGGTTTGTGCTCCTTGGGAGCTGACACTTCCAGTTTTGTCTATACTATTTTTTAGGCCTATGACAGATCTAACCAAAAAGGGTACCGGCAAATAAATGACAAGATTGAAATGGTAAAAGTTCAAATTCGTGTTTTTATTGTTCACAAATTAACCTTTACTACTCTTTTTTTCTATGTCTTATTTGAATTCAAGCATAGAGAGAAAATTTTAACTAAAAGAATTAATAACAAAAAATAATCATTCAACCAAAAAGTAAAAATTAATATTTAAAAAAAAAATAGTAAAAATTATAATATCAATCCAACCGAAAAGAAACAATAAGGACAAGACACATGTGGCGTTTAACTTGCAAAATTAAATTCCATTAACTCACTATTAATGCGAGTTTTTTTAACAATACGCCTCACCACGACCTGTGTAGGAATGTATCCGGAAACCAATTACTTCTAGTGTGGGAAAAGCTGAAAAATAAAAATGGTAATTCGTTGATACTTTTTCAATGTCAAGACTACTGATTCGTCTTTTAATAAATTATTGGTCATAAACATAATAATTTAATTTGAGTTTAAAAGCGCCCAAGAATTTTAAGACTTTGTCAGACTCAATGCCTTTGATCCGTCTAGAAAGACTGCTCAATTCGCAATGCCTGAATGCTCGAGGCATTGCGTTATTTATATCTTGGAAAAGCGAAAAGTCCGATCATCTGGTTGTATTGACATACATCAGATGTCAGTGCCTGTGATTTGTTATGGTAAGTTTTTCTTCATTTATTTTTATTAATTAACTAATAATTTATTTATTTTTTTATTTTTCAGAAGAACAAATATCAGAGAATTGGTGTGCAGCGCTGGAGATGGATTCAAATATTTTAGGTAATTTTTTTTTCATGTTAAGTTCTCAGATTGTATGATCTGACAATTTAATCTTTTATTTGTGTTTTTAGTTATTGGCTTTTCTGTTTATTTTTAGGTTTTGCTATTGTTGAAGAGATAGCAAGACGCCCTAAACAATTATTGAAGTCTTTGTAGGATACTTTTGGCCACCTTTTATATTGATTGTTGGTTATAAGAGTTAATTTGTTTTTAATTTAGGCTCCGCGGCGGAACAAGTATTTTGTGGAAGCATTTTTTCGTCTTTGGTTTTAGTGGATTTAAAAACTATTCCATCACATCAAATAAATTCATTTTTTTCTTACGTATTTCCGTTGAAAACAGATTATACTAAATAATATGCATATATCAATTAACTGGACATTAATATATATATTATATATATATATATATATATATATATATATATATATATATATATATATATATTCGTGTCCGACAAGACCAGAAGGAGGAGTGCTGTGCGACAAACACTTATTTTTGTTACTAGCTACTAGGAAGGCCTTAGTCTTGATACATGCCAAATACATTTTAATAGAAAAACAATTCAAATTTTCTAACAATCAAAGTAGATAATTTAAGGAATTGTAAAGAAACCGAATTGTGTTGAAGATAGGAATACAAAATTATTTTGATATTGCATTACAAACATTTTTTAAATGTACAAATATATTTTGAATAATGTGAAAAATATAAATCAATTAGAACGATTTTGTTTTTAATATTAATATTTAACCGGTATTCGCTTATTAACTGCACTTTACACGCAAGAGTATTTTATTATTTTTGTAATTGAACAGTTGCTTTTACATAACATACTATTTTGGTATAAGAATTTGATCTTATTAGCTTTAGGTGTTATGTAATTGCTATAATAATTTTACATTTTCATCTTATTTCTTTGACTTATAATATAATAAAATATACGACCGACTTGCCTGACAACTCAGACCGAACTCCCTGTCCTGAGTCAATTTCGAGGGACACTCTTACATAGTTAGCAAATTGTATCTTCACCCGATTGGTGACGTCCGAAAGCGCATAGCGGAAATATATGTTGGCATCGCTAATAAAATGATTGCTATGTTTAAGATTTAATGATTCCAAGTACTTAACACTTTTGGTTTTTTTGTATTTTTATGCTTCTATGATGTATGATATGTTAGATGTGCAGACAAGAGTAAAAATTTCACTCATCGCGTATGTGGAATATTATTTCAGATATGTGACATGATGTAGGTATATTTATAGTGCATATGGAATATGCATTATTAGAATATGTATTATCATGGATGTCCTTCAATTCATTCATATTTCATTCATTTGAAACAGCTGAGAAACTCCTGAGGTTCTTGGTGTAGTGACGGAGACTAACAGCATTTTCGGTGGGATCAAAGGCAATCTTTTCAACATATATATTGTTACCCCGCTCTCTATGTTGATTTTCCCACAAGCCTATACTGAGCTCTTACAGAGTGGCAACAGATTCTAACATAACCAGAATATGACTTTTAGCGTAGTGTGTGGTACAGATAACATTTTATATATAATTTATATATATTTCTCCCATTCGACCCCCCCCCCTTGCACATCCGCCTGATATTTGGTGTTATAAATAAATTGTGCGTGCTTTAAATATTTCAGAGGCGGCTTTGTTGCTTTTTCAAGGGGTATGTACCTTGGACACTTCAAATATTTGTACCACAGACATTTCAAAAAAAGCCATATATCTGTAACAATTTTTTGTTTATTAATCTGCTTTGCGAATATTATTATTCTTGGTTGAATGAAGAGTGTTATTTAATTTAACTCTCTTGATATACCCTCATTTCTTCTTAGTAAATTACAAATATCCAAGGTACAATTGCCACTGTCCATGGTACAGCTTCATGTGTTGCACCTTGACTGAAAGAAGGACCTTTATATTTCCTTTAATATATCCTGAAATATAAATTTTTAACAGCATATTCGACTATTATTGGATATGGGTTAGAGAATCTATAATTATCACCTGTTTAAGATTTGTCTCATTAGTTAAAAAAAAAAAAAAACCAACCCTATATATTATATATAGAAAAGATCACAGAAAACAGATCTCCCTTGTACTCAATGATATCGCTTGTGGAGATCGAAAAAGATCTTATGAAGTCGGATCCAAGGATTGCTATAGAGATAATATTATTTCCGAAATAAGTAATACCAAATCATATAAGGTTGAATTTATTGAAACTACAAACCATGAATGGTACGATACACAAACCAGCCTCTATATTATATATATATTACAAACATACATTTGGCTCTCTACAGTAGCAAAACTACGAGGTAACAACATGTGCAACCAATACAATAGGGACTTTTTACCTTTAAAAGAACCTTTTATTTTATACAAATATATTATAAGTAAAAGTAGACAACTTGTTACGTTCCCGAAGCTTTGAAAGTGTATCCACCCCTCCCTCCCCCTAAAGCAAAATGAAAATTAGATATAATTGCACCGAAATAAATAAAATTTAAAGAAGGGAAAAGTTATAATTAGTCTAATTGGAAAATTATATTTTCGAGTACTTACAAAAGATTGTAAATCTTGTGTACCAATTCAGCTCAATAATTTAAATTGAATTGAATTGAATTAAGACAAATAAAATTATTGTACCCTAGATAAAAATAGAAATGAAAAATAGTGTAAAACCAAGGGTTTGAATGGGAACACCAAGAAGGGATTATGCGATTAAGTTTATTTTTGAAATTCTATTTAAGATATTTATGAAAACTTCATGTACAAAATTTCAGCTCTCTATATAATTTCTAAATAGCAACCCAACGAGTTAACTGATTTGTCCCATTTTCGAACTTAAATCTAAAGCTCTGTAAGTTAATTACTTCTCGATTTACCGTGAAGACGGACGGACAAACAAACAAACAGAAGACAGACGGACATGCAAAAATCAAAATATTTTTTTAATATTATTGGTGGGTGTCCAATTCACATTGTTCTACCAGCATAGTTTCTTTGCGTTACAAACGGAATGATAAACTTAGTATATCCAATGAGATTTCTCGATGAATCGAATGGGAACAGATGGCAAAAAGATCCCGATTAGGAAATGTGGAAAGAAACTTCAAATATAGGATAAAAAAATGTATGAATATACTCCTCAGCCTCTTTTATTGTCAAGGTTAGTGACAGTTAATATGCTCGGGTTTTCTTGAAAATTTGTCTGAAGCATTGAAATTATTGAAAGTAGACAATGTTGTGAATGAAATAAAGAGGAACAGGAAGGAAACAAGACAAAAAGTTATAATTGGTTTAAGATCAATACTTACACAAAGACATCTAGAAGGAGAAATAATGTCCGAAAAAGGACAAGCTAACCAGCTAAAATAGCAGAACCTCCCTGGACTAAACCACGTGAAAAAGTTTAATAACTTGAAATATCAAATGTGATACGGACCAGATCCGGCTATTCAATGGCATAAAGACTGACCATTGCCCACTTGGGTAGATGCTTAATAAAATAGGCAAGACAACAGACGACATTCTGCAAGAGAGGGGTAGAATCTGAAGACCAGACTCCAAGGGTTTTGCAACCTCACCAGTCGTACGGAACACTGACCCTATTGAGGTAATAACCTTCATAAGGTGAACGTGAACTGGACCTAATACGGCAATGAAATACCACAAATGATTTATTAGGCTGCAGTGCTTATTAGTCCAATAATATTATACCCCAGATGAAAATAAAAGTGAAACAAAATGAAAACCTGAAGTTTTGTATAATGATTTAGAAAGAAAAGTTAAGTAAGCTATTTTGAATTTTCCACATTTTTGCTTTGTTTTTGTGAGCCCTCGAATTTCTTCTTCTTTTTTCAATTAAAATTACTAAAGTCAAGTAAAATAGTTAGAACTGGTCTAATGCCAATCCTTATGATAAGCTAGATGAATGGCCGTATGAAATTTCGTATTGTCACCCATTTGTGCAAGTTTGATCTTTGAAATGATTTTTTGCATATACCTATTTCTAAAATGGTTCGTCGGACAGAAAAACCGGCCAAGTGTGAGTCTGACTCGCGCACGAAGGGTTTCGTACCATCCGTACAAAACTTAACGCTATGTACTTTTTATTTATTTTGTCAAATGAGAGTAGTCGTCATGTGAAAAAATAATGCTGTCATTTGAACAAATAATGCCTACTTATGATAATAATGAATGAGAATAAAACGAGAAAAAAAATGCCGAAAAATCACGTTTCTTCTATGGGGGACCCTTTAATTTTTAAATTTATTTAATTTTTATTATTTGTTGTTATATCGGCAATAGAAATACACACTCTGTGAAAATTTCAATTGTCTACCTACCTATTACGGTTCATGAGATACAACCTGGTGACAGACGGACAGCGAAGTCTTAGTAATAGGGCTCCCGTTGTTACACTTTGGGTACGGAACCCTAAAAATGATTATAACAAATTTCATATGATTTCATATACTGAAGAACTTTTCAGTAAAATAAAATCATCCGGGACCGATAGTTTTCAGAGTATACGTAAATATCCTATATTTTCATATGGCAGCACCAAGAAGGGGTTGTCGGATGTAGTCCATTTCGAAATTATGTTTACTAGTTTTATGAAAACACTGTGTAGGTAAATAATTTCAGCTCTCTACGTTGACGCGCTCTCAGGCAGTGTCCAAATAAGTATATAGTGAAAAACGAAATTTTTGTATGGCAACCCTACAAAGAAGCTTTGGAGTTATCGTGCGGACGGACATGCAAAAAACAAAATAACTTTTAAATTATGCCTGGGTGTCCAAACCATTTTACTCTACCATCATTATTTCTATGCGTTACAAACGGAATGACAAACTTATGATTTGATCATAGGTTATAAAAATATTTTACCGGCATTCTAAATCACTAATTCTTGGTGCGCCCAATGTATATAGAATACAAAGTATTCCCATTACGAACCATGTTGCACCATTAAGTGACATAATATCGTGAAATGTATAGGAAAGTATGGTACAGAGAACACAATACTCTCTCTCCTTTCTCTGTCTTTACTTTAAAAATGTATATACATTAGTCACAGAATTACATCATACCCTATCGGCTGCAATATGTCAACATTTTAATGGGAATACCTTGTCTTCTATATACCTTGGTTGCGCCCAGGAAAATTGAAAGAAACAGCTCACCCCTTCTCCTGCTCTAGATCGTTACTATATTTTTGTGATAACAAACTGTGGAGAAATACGTTGTTATTTGCTCAGGCAACTAAGTAATAACTGAGACAACTTACAACTAGATATGAAAATCACCATATGAACCCGGATCACTTTTTGAAAGCTCTTTAACTTTTTATTCAACCAAAGAAAGCTATCATTGCGAAGAATTTATGTGGCATACTACAGCAAGAGAGAGAGAGAGAATGTGTAGAGATTTCTATTAGAGGGCCATTAGCTAATTTTAGTTGGACCGCGTTTTTGTGAGGTTTTGCACATCTAGATGTAAGTTGTCTTAATAATATACAATAATATACTACTCTATTCCGAACTCGTTTCAAAAGCTAAACTAGATTTCTCGAAACATACTCTATAATAGGCTCTAAGACATACATTGGAATATATTAGCTTAATATAGTATGTACCGAAAAGTACCGAAAATGGTATGAACAATTATAACAAAAGTATAAAGCTAGGAATAAGCATCAGGAATGTAATCTTAACTCTAAACTAGTAACTAAAAGAGAAGCTGCTCATTGTTTTATGGACATAATGGCTAACTGCAGATGAAATTTAGCAGTGGTTTTTTAAAAATCTATTACGATATTTTGTATGGGAAGAATCGCTTGCGGTTAAAGGCTGTCGCCCTTGAACATCACAAAGTACATATCGGTTTCTTGCAAACTAAGCCAAATGTTTTTACCCACCAACCAAGCATATTTTATGTAAAATATTTTAAATATATGACTTGGACTTGTGCACATTATATCAAGTACTTCATCATTTGCAATAAATCATAATTCCTCAAAGCACAAACTTAATAAAAATTTTATAATGATAAAATCTCTTACGGCACACTATTGAAGTCATTGATGTGATTAAGTGAATCACCTCGTGAAACTTTTGCTTGCTTTCCCTTTGCTGAGAGTCTTACATCCGGAACTGGGAGAAAGTAGTGGATTTATCAAGATACGTTCAACTTTGCTGAAGCACAAACAAAAACTAAGCTTTAGATCGTGATATTTTCATATTGTTTTGTTGTAAGTAGTCATGAGTTGGAATGTTTTCTATTAGTTTTACAAATCAAAACAACAATTACTGGTACTGGTACTATCTAAATGAGAAATGGCGTTGTTAACCACAAGCGATGAGCAATAATTGTATTGAAGTGGAAAATTTAAATTTTATAATTGGAGCTAATATATGAAATTGTTAAAAAAAAATGTAATTTGTGGAAAATTTTAAGATATACTACGTAAGACAGACAATCGATGGCAGGTAATTCTGTCGGTAAGAATATTCATCATGGATTTTCCAAGGCACCCACATCGACTTTTCGTCTTTACGAATCGAGTGCAATTTTGTAAGCTTTATTTTATAATTTGTGCTGTAGAACCTGTTTCAAATGAAGTTGTTTCTCTTCTCCAAAGTATTCCGATTCTAGTAGCGTATGTATCTGAATCCAGAGATTGTAATATTTTGATGCGACTCAAGTTTCGGTCTCTGTCTTCGATAACAAAGCTAGTTGGCATCACACTATTTTTATAGATGTCTTTAAAGTCAAACAAAGCAATTTTTTAACCCATTAGCGAAAATATAATTGATATTCGCGGGGAATGTGGGAGAATAAGTAGAAGAAAATATTCGCGTGAAACAATAAACGAATTTCTCTCAAGTTTTCACAGTTTATTCAGTCCACTTCCTTAGGAATTTTTACTAAGTATATGATAATCTTATCTTCTATCATTTGCAAAGCAAATATGACCTGCGGCTTTATAGCGATAATTATCTTAGATTAGATTAGATTAAATTATAGCAGGACCATTTGCTTTTGCACTGTAGCCATTCATTGGCTTATTGTGCACTGCTTTCCTTTATACTTCATCCAATCATCTTACTCTTCCTAAGAACAGCAGTATTTTTTTGGATGAAATTTCCTCGAAGTCGGCAGGATGGATTTAGAAAATATGAGTCAAAGCTCTGGAATATACTTTGTTCAATGGACTCGCTTCCGCAAAAGATGTGCTTCATGCTCTTTGAGACATACCCTACTTATGTATATCAGTGAGTGATATGCCTATGCGATGCATGTATTTGTTAGGTTTTCTCAGTATCCAGTTAATACAATGATTCAAACTTAATTCCTAGATAGCAAATAAGAGACCCTGGCTCCTCTTTGGTAAAGGTCCTTTAATGCATCTTTGGCTGGATCCTATCATTGAAGTTCATCTTTTGTCATTGAATAAATAAGTAACTAGCAGGAAGACATCTATATGTATAAATGGACTGACCGATCTCCTGTTTCATGTGGCCCCAGTTTTGATTTCAGAAAGTATACTCTTACTGACGTAAACTGGCGCTATATTTAAATTATTTAGAAATTTACTTATATAAATGTCAGTGGGATTTACCAACAAAGTATTTGGGACTACTTGTATAGTAGTTAAATTTTAATTATGATCCGTAGAAAGTGCTTTTTAACAAGGTCGTTTTGGTAGAAAGGTTTTGAGTACCAAGCTACCAGTTCTGGAAATACCGCTAAACTTTAAGCAATTTCTCGTTCCCACTCAATAAAGTTCATTGGAAAAGTATACTCTCGCGGAAAGAGCTATGAATATGAAAGTGGTGCGATTTGCTTTCATGCATTTTTGGTTCAAGGAGCAGTCCATTTATATACATGTCAGTGCTGAGAATAAACCACTAAATGCCACTCGGATTGAACTTCGTTGAACTTATTTTGACGTTTCGGAAAGTAAACATATCATAGTTCCGGGAGTTCAGCGACTTTTTCAAGTTTATTATTATTAATAAATATTAGAAATACGAAATAGCGCTTTCTAAAACTTAAAGTGTATATTTTTATTCAATGCTGGTGTTTTGTAAATGTATTGCGCACTAATCCATTTAAAATTTCAGTCAACGAGTGGCTTAAGTTTTCACTCAATATATCACTTCGTGTTAGTTAGTTATTCAATGGGTGAGGTTCAGGGTGTTATAGGACCAGCGAGGAAAGAACTATAGGAGATGAAAGTGAGAAAATATCACATACCCATTTCTAACACATTGACACTGATATTGTTTGTACAAAAGCGCCGCAAAATTTTTACACCTGCACACAATTGTACAATCTGTGCGCAATTATAATGGCTTCTATTTTCATATACTCAAAAGTATTTAGTGAATTTGCAAACATGAACATAAAAAAGTTAATAATTAAGAAGAAAAGTTCAGTGGTAAAAAGTTTGTGAGTAATATTTGCTTAGTGCCCCTACGGTTGTTTCACGGGTTTTTCTGTGTCAATGCGCCCAGCCCCAAAACATACCAAACCTAAGTATGGATTTGACAGCGAAGACCACAAATGGCGGAATGAAACATACACCAATGCAAGGCAATTTTGGCTATCCTTTAGTAATTACCTCGTTGTATAGGACATATCGCAAAATGGATGCTCATTTTTTGGCCAGTTTGTATGCATTTTCATTCCCATTAATTCCTAAATGTCCTACAGCCCATTGAAGTGTTAGTCGTTAGGTGGTACTTTATGCCAAGGTTTGTTAATTTTGGGATGCATTCCCACATTAACTTCGGTTTGACCTTTGGTGCTGAGATTGCTTTCAGTGTTGCTTGGCTATTTGTATATATTTTCCTATGCACATCTGGTGAGGAAATATACCTCTACCTGGACATATTCCTCTGCTTAGAATATTTCTCGGTTTTAGAAGTGTCAATTTAATTAGGAGAAGTTGTCGTCAAATGAAATATGTATAGTAAAGTAAAACTCATTTATTTTCTACAACTATAACAAAAAATAAACATTTTCTTAACAAAACCAAATTATGATATATATCTTAAGAGGAGTCAGTACTTAACAAAAGTTTCAATTTAGATACCAGCGAACCTGTAGGTAATAAAATTTACTATACGTAGGTCTGTGTCCTGAAAGTGAGAAAATTCATATAAAATTAGCCTACACCTAGACCACGGAGCACATTAGAGGCATCTACCGCAAAAGACAGAAACCCAACATTCCACAAAACCATATAATTTAAGACGAAAATGAAAATTTGCAGTTCACATAAATTGAAAATTTTTAACAAGAATTAACTCTCGTAAATTTTGTTTGCCCATAATTGTTAAATATGCAATTTAGCTTTGTATTGCAACAACTTTCAACGAACTATTGGAATTTCTCATCGGTGAAATATCGGGAGATAAAACAAGTACTATTAGAGTCAAATAATTATAAAAAGCGCCACTAAAAATGATAAAACTCGACGTTATTTGCTAGATCTATGCTTTATTTTTCTAAAATAGTCACAATTTAAAGAAATGAGAATACCTTCTTACTTCTTCATTACATTTACAAATAGTTTGCCAGAAATTCGAATTGAAAAATGTATGAAACTTGCAAATCTTGGTACTGACTCCTCTTAATGATTGGAAATGGACGTGAAATAAGGTAGTTGTAAAGCATTACTTTGAACTATATGAAAATCTTAGATGTGTCATTTTATCCAAGGAAATGCTGGTAAAATGACATAGTGCTCTTCATTTTTAATAATTATTTCCACACGCCCTATTCTAATCCTGCACGTTCCTTATGTGACCGTTTATAGCAGTGCTTCTTAAACTTTTTTCATTCACGACCCCATTTATGATTGCGATTTGCACTCATGACACCATTTATGATTGTGATTTTTTCGCAGCACAAAAAATATAAAATAAGGATATATAAATATTTTGTGATGATTTATTTATTAGGTAACAAATGAAGAAATATTGTTTTAGAATTTGTTTAAAAACATACAAAAATATAAAATTAAAAATTGCACAAAATGTTGTAATATTGTGTTTATTAAACCTTCCAAGATTTTGCTAAGCGACCTATAGCTTAAGAAGCCTTGATTTAGAACATAGACTGCACTGTATGCATCGTTTCCCCATAAGGATCATTACAGTAAAGGCAGGGCTTATCAGAATCATCAGCGTTAGGGTCGAAATCCTCACTAGGGTCATCAACCGTAAATCTTGTGTTTTCCTTTGCATGATGTTCAGTCCACATATATAATCCCGCGATGAGTCCTTGGTTTTTCCCCAACATATGCTTCCTAAAAAGATAAAAAAGAAAACACAAAGAATTTTATCTTAAAATAATTTTAAAAAAAGGCACTTATCTAATATAAGGGAACTTCCTCCCTTTAATCCAACGCCGTCCTAAAACTTTCTCCACTATTTTTTCACCTGAAAATTAACAAAAACCCTTATAAATAACTAGTAAATAGAATAATTAACCAAAAACTTACCATTTCTTGACCAAATCCTACTTCCCTCGGATTATTTACATTGACATGTCAAAATGTCAACATATCACCATATGTTCTCGCCTTCGCCGCAGTCAGAGTTCAGTGCAGCGTTAATGGTCCCACAATGACGTCAATGTGTGACGGCGCCACCGTCAAAGTTTAACAAACCTTGAAAACGAACGTTGCCAAGGCAACCCATCATGAAGCCAAAACGTAGCGGTTCGCTGCGGCTATAAAAAGGCGACGAGCTGCAGCAGAATGATCCATTCCCAATTCAGAATTTGATCTGAAAACATCAGAATTTACTCTGATTTTCCACATTATCCAATCCAAATCTTGTTTCCATCCCACACCTAAGTAGGAATTTAATTCTGCTATTTCCATCCCACACCTAAGTAGGAATTTACTCCTACTGCAGAAATTTAATTCTGCTAATTCCATCCCACACCTGAGTAGGAATTTACTCCTACTGCAGAAATTTAATTCTGCTAATTCCATCCCACACCTAAGTAGGAATTTACTCCTACTGCAGAAATTTAATTCTGTTTATTTTTTCATCTCCCACCTGAGTAGGAATTTACTCCTACTGCAGAAATTTTATTCTGCTTAATTTTTCATCTCCCACCTGAGTAGGAATTTACTCCTACTGCAGAAATTTAATTCTGCTTATTTTTCATCTCTCACCTGAGTAGGAATTTACTCCTACTGCATAAATTTACTTCTGCATTAATCTCTATCAGACATCTCAGTAGGAATTTACTCCTACTTATTTCATCTAAGCAGGAATCTACTCTTGCCGCAGAAATTTACTTCTGCCATTATAACTATTTTTGCTTTACTGCTACCGTGCTTATACGTGTAGCACAAAACTTCTATTGTATTAATAGTGGATTTTCTCTCTTTTTTTTCAGAAATAAGGGGAGCAAATCTTTCTGGCAGTATTGTTTTAAAACTAATGAATTTATATTGAATTGGTAGCTTAAGATAGTATAAGTTTTTGAATTCTTAGTAGTAAGTTAGGTTAGTTATAAGAAAATTGAATTTGTGATAATAGTTTGTAAGCAATATATCGAATTAAAATTTTTATATTTGAATTTATAAAGGTTGAGTTATCCTTCCACAACCAGCACCCCCCTTTAGCTTGAGCACAGATCTCACACATGAACAAATGGTATTTCACTTGATACATGAAAACATAAGTCTAACTGAATATAACATGTATTATGGAGCACGGTGGTAAAATGACATAGCATGATGTTTCATTTTATCCTTAAATCTAGTTGAATGCTTTTTTTAATAAAGCAATAATAACAAGGGGAAAAACTAAAACTAATACGCACACGTATAGCGCTATGATCTTTTATTTTTACTACAGTAAAACGTTTTAATAAACATTTTTGATTTTTCTAAAATCTAAACTGATGCACTTTCACTTTTGAATTTCCGTTGTCACAAGCTAACTGGAACTTTCTCGGCTTAACTGTTTGTTAGCTCTATGCTCAGTGGCGTTCTCCAAAAAAGTGCACTTAATTCGAAATTACAAATAATGTCACTGTGTCATTTTAGCACAAGTTATCCTATGAAATATTTATAGAAAAAAAAAGACCATGGAGCATATAGAACGCTTGTACAGGAATTAAGAAAGCAAAATCCTAATGTAGGAAGAAATTACTCCTAATGATTTTGAAAATAAAAAACAAGTGGGTAAGGAAAGCATTCCACCGGAAGAAATATATTATATCTATTAACTTCAGGAGATATGAACACATTTCTTAGATTCAGTTTTCGCATGGGTAATTCAACAATTTTAAATATTTCTGTCGAAGGAAGTATTTCCCGTATACTCCAGTGAAGAGTGGCTGAAAATATTAAAACATTTTTTGATGTGACTAGTTTTCCTAATTGTATACATACATATGTGTACAGCTACAAGAATTCTTATAGCATTGTACTTATGGCTATGTGTGATGCTCAGTATAGATACGCAATGTTCAATGTCGGAACAGCTGGACGGAATTCAGATCGAGGAGTTTTTAAGAACTGTAGCTTTGGGAAAGAGTTTCTCAATTTTTCACCAGTGCTAAACGTTCTGACTGAACTTAATTTTTCTTTTTTTTGTTGAATTAAACGCAAAGAACAGGTTTTAGTGAGTGATACAGCATTTCCGCTCATGTCAAATATAATGCCCCCATTTCCAGGTCGTAATAGTGCAGCAATGATGCCTGACGATAAAGTTGTTTTTAATTATCGCCAGCAAGAGCAAATAAAAATATTGATGGAAAACTCCTTTGAAGATGGAACACTTATTATGGGAATGTGGCGAGACATAAACGCAAATGATATTGGTATTTGTAACCGTTTTGGGTATAGCTCTAATGTTCCAGCTAAAGTAGGTCTCCCAGTTCGAGTGATCCCAAGAATTACTTCAGGAATGAAAGAGTTGTAAGCTGACGTTTTTTATACTCATATTCATTTTTACAAAGATACATAGATCTAGATGGTTCCATAGTAGGCAATGGTCTAGCTAGTGAAAGACAATATATATCTAAGCAATTCATTTTATACTTCTTATCGACTATGTTACACAGTTCTTTGAATTTTTGGACTGATTCCAATACAATATGTTTGTTGTCATTTTTCGAGTTCTGTAAGTTGCAGAGCAAAATCATTTTGCAAGGTGGCATCGAAGCATCCTTCGCCGTCGAGCACGGAGAAAATATTTGTTAAAAACAGTCCTCCGTTCCTTCATATTCTTTTTTAATGAAGTTGATTTTAGTTCCTCTGAAATCGGATTAAAACTATTAGTGACTGATTAAAAGGCTTTAAAATGGTTGCCTAATAACTTTCAAATGTCAAAAGTATTGCATATTACCTTTGTCCAATTGCAAATATCTTTAAAAACTAAAGCCTCGGCGAATACCTACTTCCATTTTTTGAATACACTTCCATTTGCAAGTTTTCCCTCTTTTAAATTTTTATAATACATGTACCGTATGTTTTCCACCTTACTTCACATATTTTTCCGAAAAGTAACATTTAATAATATTGTTCAATGCACCTATATACTTATGATCCATCGATGAATTTCCCACTGCCAGATATAGCCACGAATGTTCAGTCCTCTTAGGTGAAAATTCATTTTGTACCTATCCCATCGCACCAAATATTTTGATTTTATTACAAAATATATTTGTAAAAATAATTTTTTAAATTTTTTATAACAAAAAAACATTCAAATTATAAAAAATTAAAAAGAACAAACAAAATAACATTTCAGTTTAGCTATATAAAATTAAGAATTAATAAAAATAAGTTTATATTGCAGCTCAAGGTCCTTTCTAAAAAAAAATTGGTTATAACTATTTAAATATTGCCAAAATATTTTTTTTCTCTTTTTTGCCGATACAAAATCCTTTATTAATTGCGTTATTTCCATCTTTTTTGCGTCTTCAGCTTCGATTGACAGCAATGCCATATATTTCAATCGATCCTGGCTAATTGAGTTCCTCAGGTAGTTTTTAATTATCTTTAGTTTGGAGAAGGATCTTTCAGCAGAAGCTAATGTTACAGGTAATGTGCGAAAAAGTTGCAGCGCTGTTGAAACTTCACTGAAGGACGAGGCCATATAGTTATTTGTTATTTGTAAAAAGATATATAGATCCTTAATGCTTTTTCTCTCACTTAGTTGATTTTGTGAACCAAGACTACGTTTAAAAAGTATTATTTCGCTTTCAAATGCTGATTTGAGATCATTAGAATATAATTTCGTAAAAGTTTAGCGCAATTTGCTTGATACAGAATATTCTTTACCTCTACCTCTTCCAATGACAGGAGACGAATCAACTTACTCTAAACCTTCAACTTTTTCTGACAAACAAAAGCTGAACTTATTTCAGATGCAAATTTGTTCTTTGTCTGGCAAAATCCAGTGCCTTCAACTGTAAGGTTATGTCAGCCTATTTTGATCGAGTTTTCAAAAGAAACTCCCTAGAAAACTAGAGTTATTGGGGGTAATATTCAAAGCCAAATTGACTATTTATATCCATCATTGATTAATAGTGGTGAAGGAGTACCCGGTCAAAAATAAATTTTTCCTAACAATGATAGACGAAAAAAAGGATAAGGTATTAACTGACACTCTTTCAGAAACCACATTAACTATATGTGATGCTAATCCATGTCTAATGAACAATTTACAGAAGGTGACTGCCAGGCCAGAAGACGAAAATTGTTTCCAGAATGGATTAGATGCATGGAAATCATTTTACATAAATATATTATATAATCTGTCCTTTGGAGAATGGTCGGCGGGAAATGACGAAAACAAACAGCTAAAACAAGAAAAGAACAACGGAAAAAGCTAAATTGGTCTAAGACAAATTCTTATGATACCCTAGCTAGATGAATGTCCGTATAAAATTTCGTATGGATCTATGCAAGTGTGATTTTTAAAGTGGTTTTTCGCATATATTTCTAGAACGGTTCATTGGACAGAACAAACGGTTAAAACCAATTTTATTGGATTTCGTATTCTGAAGAAGTTTTTAGTATAATAAAAATGTCCAGGACTGATCGTTTTCGCAGTATATTTAAAAAACCAAAAGTTTTATATGGCAACACCAAGAAGGGCTTACCCGATTCAGTTCCATTTCATTTGTTATTACTATAAAAACACAATGTACCAAATTTCAACTCACTATGTCGATGCGTTCTCAGGCAGTGTCCAAATACATAGTGGAAACCGAAATTTTTGTATGGCAACACCACGAAGGAGTTGCCCGATTTGTTTCATTTTCGAACCTAATTTAACTTTTTTTTAAAGTTCGGACGGACATGCAAAAATCAAAATAAATTTTAATATTATGCTGGGTGTCCAATCCATTTTGCTCTACCATAATTATTTCGAGGTGTTACAAACGGAATGACAATCTTAGTATACCCTTTAGATTTCATCTAGCGTATAAAAACATTCAGGACTGATTGTATTCATAATGTACGTACAAAACCTAAATTTTTATATGGCAACACCAAGAAGGGGTTATTCGATTTAGCCCATTTTTGAAATTTTATTTAGAATTTCAGCTCACACATCGATGCGCTCTCAGGCAGTGCCGAAATATATAGCGAAAAACGAAATATTTGTATGGCAACCCTACGAATGAGTTGACCGATTGCCCTCATTTTCAAACTTAAATTTTCTTTATCTTTTTTTAAATAGCCGTACACAAAATTTCAAGTCTATAACCTCAAAAATAACAAAACTACAGATTTTTGATCAGCAATTGACCGATATATTCCATAGTGCGACGTGACCTTGTGATGAAAGAACTAATAATGAAAATGTTTTGTGTTAGTGAACGAAACTTGGCTTCGGTGAGTGAATGTATACAGAGTTTAGTTTATTATTATTATTAATATAAGTAGGGGGTGGGACTGGAATCGATCTCTAAGCACTGCGATCTAAAAGATCTGCTGCGTTAGGTTCACTCCACTTCTTCAATTTTGGGAAGGTTATACTATGCTGACACTAAAGAGTTAGTTTTCTGATGGGGTCGCAAAACCCTTGCCCAGACATTGAAGTCTTTGGTGATTAAGTCCCGTGCATTCACATTCTTGCCTTTTAGAATTGGCTGTTTTCGTCCGTGGTTTTGTCAAGTGGGCAATGGCAAGCCATTATCCCAGTAAATAGACTAATCTGGTGCTTACTATAGTTTATGACATTTTTAAAGACTTTCTATGGGAATTTCTTTGCGTATTTTAGTCCAGGATCTGGTATGTGCCTTTTTGTAAGGGCGCAGAATGGTTCGGATCAGTGCCCCTCGTTGTTATTACTATATGACATAGTGGTAAAAGTTACAGGACGAAATCATTTGACGTAATACTAAATATCATACATTTCCACTATCTCCATATATTTGGTAGACATATCACAACAGCATTATATAAAATTGAACATATAGCGTTAAAATGTCTCTCCATGGAAGATATTATTACATTTGGCAGGCACGTGTATGGACATGCACAGAATAATCAAAACTATTTCGAGAAATTTAGTATTCAAGGGTATTCAAAGACAAATCAATTGTCCAAACGGTTAAGAAGCAGGAAGTCTTGTTAGGCAATTATGGTGAAACGTCAGCCTACAATGTTAATAAAAAACTTTCAACTTTAGAAATAATAAAACAGTATAAGATTTATATTAAAAATTATACCAATTCTAAGAGACGTGTAATTAAAGTTTCATAAGAAGGTAATCGATTTAAAACCGAAACCTTTATAACAGTGGGAGTAGACGCATTTTGTAATCACTTGACTTACCTAAATAATGTCAAACACGCAATCCTTTAAAACTTTTATATTTTATTATTTATATTTTTTAATATTAAAAATGTATCTACATAAGTTTGTATATATATACCAGATGCTTCTTGCTGTAGACACTAAACTTTATTGTGTTTAGAACAGAATCAGCTAGAGTGGAGTGATAAAGTGAAAAATGAGTTCGAAAATTGTTGATATTACAAAGTTGACTGAGCAGTTTTATATCCACCAGGCAAATCATTTCATTTTTTTGGGATGTGGACGAAAATGATAGAAACATATACATTTTGGCAAAAAGTTTGGCATAACTTTAAGTATATTACTTATGTTGTTTTTATTTTGATTCATGACTATTTTATGGTGGCTTATTTTGTTACAAATATATCAAATTTGCAAAAAACTGCAAAAGTTCTCTTTATGCTCGTCACCAATGTTGCCGTATTAGGAAAAATTTTTGGATTACGGATTCAGAATGAAGCATACCAAGATCTTTTGAGACGGCACTATTGTAATACATTTCAACCAACTAACGAACAAGAAAAGCAAATTTTTATTAAAGCTGTCCGGTTTGTTAGAATATTTCGCATAGGTTACGGTTGTCTGGCATTTTTTACTCTAAATTCAATAATTTTTTCGTCGTTACTAAGTGAAACCAGAAGACTTCCACTACCAGCAAATTACCCTGTGGACATTGAGAAACAATATAATTATATAAGTTTATTTCTTGTTCAATATTTCGCAACGGGGTTGCATTGTTTTTTGAACATCGCTTTTGATACTTGGGCGCCAACGTATGAAGTTTTTATAAGGTGTCAGCTGGACTACTTATCAGATCGTCTAAGGAATATAGGCCGTGAAGGAAACAATCAAGAAAATATTAAAGCCAGTCTTATCTCTTGCGTTGAATATCATAAGAAAATTTTAAAAATGGCAAATGATCTTCAAGATGTATTACAAGGGCCATGCAGCATTCAAATTGGAGTGTCGGTGGTTGTCATATGTGTTACATTCTACAGAATGTCTATTGTAAGCTTTGTATCGTATGCAGATTATTAAATTACTCTAGATTTCAATTATTTATATTAGGTATATTTATGTATTTCAGTTGTCACCATCAACTGATTTTGCTGAGTTCTTCATGCTTGTTATTTATGCCATTTGCATGGCAGCGGAGATTTTTCTCGTTTGTAACTATGGAGATAATATTACATCTTCAAGTGAGTTCTTGATATATTCACTGTATGACACGAACTGGTATGATTGGAATAAATTCAATAAGAAGTTACTTATAATTATGATGCAACGATATCAAACTCCGCTAAAAATAAATGCAATCAAATTGTATACTTTTGATTTGCAAATGTTTTCTACAGTATGAAATATAATTTGAATTTTTAATATATAGTTATAGTAATCTTTTTCTCATTTATAGATACTCAATTCATCGTACAGCTACTTCGCAATACTAAGAAAATTTAATAATTAAAATAATGAAATTTTACTTTACTAAATGTTGTTTTTCAGTGCCGTTGTTTCCTATAACTTTGTACCACTTGTCAGGAATCTTTGGTTATAATTTCTTAAGACATTTAAACGGTATCATTTACTTTCGGTATTGGGAACTTGTTTATCTTCACTAAAAAAATTAGGTACAATTTTCTATTCTTAATGTGTTTTCTGTAGTATATTTAACAAAAGGTTTGAGGCTTTGAGTTGCCCAACTATGGACCATTAACAATTTTTCCACCTAATTTCAAAATTCGGGGAAGAAAACAGAGCAATTCAAAATTTGTTTTATTCCGTTTTATTTTTTAACCAATAAATATACTGCAGATGTAATTTTTTAATATAAAATTCAGATTTTTTTTTTTTTTTTTTTTTTTGTATTTCAAATTTTGTTTATCTTTTTTTTTGTCCCAAATATATTAAATTTCAGTAATTTTGAAAATATCCTTCGATGATGATATTTTTTGTTTTTTAGAATAATATATTTTCTATTATAGTACATTTTATCATCGACATGCGGTCATTTCTAGAAGTCCCCAAAATTGTAAAGTATTTACATCAGTAGAATTTTTATTCATTGTTGGACACAAGCTTCTAATTTGTTGAAAATTTCAAAATATCGCGAAAACTACAAGCGATACTAACATGGATAAAACTAAAACTAAAGTCAAGATATGAGGAAAGAAAATCATGTGTTTGGTATGCTATAATCGCTTATACTTACCATTTTATTAACCTTGCTATAATTATAAGAATTTTTTAACAAAAATAGCACTTCAAATTCTACTCACTGTGGAATCGAGATCACTACTAACAAAATGCATAGCATGGATGTTTGCAAGCAAGTAGCAATAAGCGATAGACTCTCGACCAAGTGTGTGTAACTGAACTGAACTGTCAAAACGGTACTGGTGGTCCATTGTTGGACACCTGGAGGGTGATTCTGATCTTTTGTCGTACTTGAATGTCAAAATATACGACTAAATGGAATGAACTTTTCTACTGATTTTTTCGTGTTTTTATTCAGGTCAGCAACCCTTGCATGACGTAGAATGAACTGAAAATGACACTTCACAACAAATTCAAAATAATATTTCGAATTTAAGCATTTGTAATGCTCTAATTAGGTGTAGAATTTGCATTTACCACAGTGTAAAACTTTTTTCACAACCTCTGGGAGCAGTTGACTAATTTATCGTATAGTTAGGCGTGTTTTTTGACGTTTGTTCACCGAAAATACATTATAGTTCATTTGTGGTAGATAATAGTGAAGACACAAAATGAACTGTGTTAAAAGAAAAAGTACGACAAAATATGTCAAAATTCACGACTAAATAGTACGACAAAAGATCAGAATCACCCTCTTGGTCCAAAGTTAGGGGAATCGATGGTATTTTATTTAACAAATATGCTTATCACTATAGTTGTGAAGAAAATCTATGTATATTAATTATTTGATGTGTTAAATATATATTTCATTCGTTTTGCATATAAATTTACCAAAATCAATTGCACTAAGAATTGTATAATATCAATGATGGCACGAATTGACTGGAAATTTCAGTAAAAATAAATAATAAATAATGGTTTTTTTTTCTCAAGAATGTCAACGTATAATATATGTATATATAACATGTAATAAAACTCTGCGTCCATTAAAGGCCACATTCACCAATTTCAATTATTCTTTCTTATTGGCATGGCACACTACGATTCATTACACCAAAAATTAATTATATTAAGGGACCGTCTCAGTGTAACCTGCCAAAAAATTGTCAATTTTCGCGATTTTTTTGTTGGATGGATGGTTAGGATGGGGGGGGGGGGGGGCGGATCGGGATGATTTGTTTTTACGAATAAGACCACTCTTTAGTAATACCAAATTTTTTTTCTCATCGTTAATAATTATTTCAGAAAGTGAGTTAAAAAAATGGGGGCAATCGATGTCCACGGTTGTGGCCGCAGTTTGCATCAGAAGAAAAAGTCAAATTGATTATTAATCTGTAGGGAAGCCGCTATATCCCTATGGAGGTTTTTTTCTCTCTAAATTTGACAAAATGGCGACGTCTTGAGGAAAAAGCCCTGTTTTTCAACAGCTTTTCATGTGAGATTTAAAAAAAAAACAAAAACTTCCATAGGGACCATAAAGAATGAAGTAAAGTTTGTAAGCATTTCGAGAAAAATGCGTATAAAGTTTGAAGGAGGGTTTTTTTTACATAAATTGTCTACTTACAATCAATCTGCCATCCCAGCTCCATTCAAAATCCATTCTGAATAGCAACATGAAACTGACGAATTTGACCACTCTATTTCGGTTATAGGAGCAGGTAAGAACCCTTGGTAGGGATGTGCCGTTAGGGACGTCACCCTACGCTCCAATCTCTTGTTCTAAGAAAGGTTGTAGCGACCGTAATAATGCGAATTTTAATTTGAAAATTTGACAGAACACGCACAACTATATCTACTTCAAGATGAGAAAAAAAATAAACCGATTTTTCAAAAATTCTACACTGAGATGGTCCCTTAAGGACATTTCTTTAGATAACAGTGATCGGTGTTCTGACATACAATACACAGGAATACGGTCATAGTATAAAGTTCATATACAGGAGTAAATCTAACGCCTCTAATAATATTTCGAAATGCAAAGGATGTAAAAAGCAGAGCAAAATGAGATGGAAGCGCAAAAAAAAAAACTAGTCACAACTGGAAGTTTGGGTGACAAATGAATGACTACGTGTAGAAATGGCAACGAATGTGGGCTTTAATTAAAATAACTTCACTGCTCCGTCATGAATTCTTCTACATATTTACAGCTGCAACGTGCTCTCACCCTAGAAAACTTAGCTCAACAAAAATAATGGTCTGAGTTAACTGAATTTGTCTTATCAGCAATACTGTTTCTTACATATTTTAAGAGCAAGGGGTGATTCTGATATTTTGTCATAGCTTAGTCGTATATTTTAGTCACATATTTTGACATTTCACCACAAATTAATCGTACTTTTATATTCACCATATCCGTTTCGATTTATCCTTTTGATCAATTACAAAATAAACTAAAATGAATTTGCAATGAATAAATGTCGGAATATATGCCTAAAAGTACGACAAATTAGTCAATTGCTTCCGAGGTTGTGACAAAAATTATAAACTACGATAAACGGATATTCTATAGCAACTTATTCCAATAAAAGTGCTTAAATTCGAAATAATATTTTTGAATTGAATGGGTAATGTGAAGTGTCATTTTTAGGTACATAATTCTACGTAATGCAAGGCTTGCTGTGCTGAATAATAACACAAAAAAAAGAAGTAGAAAAGTCCATTTCATGTTGGCCTATATTCTGACATTAAAGGACGACAAAAGCAGGGACCGAAAGAGTTATAAGAAATATGTTAAAAGTCTGGTTTTAACACTTTCTTATTGATATTTTATATCTTATCTTCTAATGAAATAGTTAAAAAGAGAATTTTATTTTCTTCTGAGTAAATAACAGTCTTATCTTAAGTTTTATATTTCTCTCTCGGTTTAACATTTAAAAATGAGCTTTATTTTTTCTCTCAAAAAATAAGCCCATAATTCGAGTTTTTCATTTTTCTCAGCTTTTAACAGTTACAAATGAGTTTTATTTTTTTCCTCAATAAACCTGTCCGAGTAAGGTTCTTAGGGAAAGAAAAATTGGAATCGGCAACCCCTTCTTGGTGTTGCTATATATAGCTTTGGCTTTTCACTGTAAACGGCCGTTTTAAAAAAAATGTAAATTTAAGTTCAAAAATAGGACCATCGGCCAACTGTTTCGTACGGTTGCTATACAAAATTGTTTAAAAAAATTGACAAATTGTATCTTCTAACAAATATATGACAACAAAAATAGAGAACGTCCATTGATAAGTTTTATTTCCAGAGGAAAATAAAAAACTCTGATTATGAGTTTTATTTTTTGAGGAAAAAATAAAACTCATTTTTAATTCTTATAATAGACGAAATATGTAAAACTCTGTCAAAGAGTTTTATATCGCTGTAAAATAATATAAGTATTTTTTTAACAGTTAAAATTGAAATATAAAAAATATGTCTTCTTACAATAACAGTTAGGATTGGATTTATATATTAAAATCGAAACTTTCTTGATTTCAACGTAGGCAACTAGTCTAAGTGCTGTACATAAACCCCTTTTGAACTACGCTACTTCCTAGAAAATTTTATAAAAGAGTTTTTTCGCTCACAAAAAAATAATAACTGTTATTTTCGGTCCCTGGACAAAAGATCAGAATCACCCGCCTGGCCAGTCAAAAGTCTGACATTCATCTGACTGTACCTCAGAAGCTCTATTGCAGTCAAGCAGGCCCGCCACATCGGGGAGCAGAGAAACTCAATCAAATGAAATTTTTAAAGAATAATTTCATAAAATAATGATATTGTATAAATGTGCACTTAAAAGTACTACTCGTTTGCAAACTTTTTGTCTACATGCACTGAATGTATTTTCGCAAATAATCGCCTGATTACAGTGATCAATAAAGATTTAATGAGGATCTTGTCCAGTGGAAAATATTGAATTATCGGTGGAGCATTTAAAGCAGAATCAACAGTATTTAAAAACAAAGTACACAATGCATCATTCCAGTTTAGGGCCAGTTTTCTAAATTTATATCTATTTCCTTCCTTTTTGGTATCGTTATCTTTAATGAGAGACGAAGGTTGTATGTAACAACCAATCTGTCTGATTTCATGTCCAGTTTTGGATTTGCTTCTATTCGTTTTGGTATAGTGTGTGGACTTTTTGAGCCCTATTCTATCTGCCAGAGCTCTGTGCACTATTTATTCAGCCTCTGTTTCAACAAGTTTGCTGAGTTCCGGTGGATTATTTTTTTTACAAAATTCATCATTACAAGAAAAAACATTACATTCAAAAATGCAAAAATGCAAAAAAAAGGCAAAACAAAGAAGCAGATAACTTAACTAAAATCAAATTCGAGCTAATTTTTAAATTGTAGTCTAGAAAAACTCATTAAAGAGACAAGACACTGCAGTTAAAGGCTCATTCGGTCTATAGTTGGTTCGACGGTAAGGAAGATGGAGGAAGTTATGGTTTCTTAGTTAGCTAGTCGGGGTTGATACACCATTGAACCCAGCAAGAGGGGAATTTATTATTCCCTTTAAAATATAGACAATTGAGACAATTCTAGAGATATGACGTCTAGTTTCCAGCATCTACACGGATATCAAATTCAAACGACCCACATAGACAATCAAAATTAAAGGATTACTTCAAGGAAGGCCACGGAGCGCAAATCGAAGGAATCTGCGTTGAACAGCTTCGATGTTATTAATCTGCACTTTATAGTAAGGAGGCTAGACACGGTGCGCATATTTCAATATCGACCTAACAAAGGTGGAGTAAAGAAGATTTGTAATGTAAAGCTCGTCAAATTCTTTAGACCATCCCTTAACAAACCCCAAAATCAAATTAATCTTACTAATTATATAATCGGTATGATCCTCAAAAGAAAGACGAGAATTGAGAATCACACCCAAATTTTTGATTTGTCGAGTCTGGATAATAAACTTTCTTCTAAAACATAACTGAAGTAAATTGGGGATCGTTTGCGAGCGAAAGTCATAGTTGTGCATTTATTAACATTTGGAGGAAGACAATTATTAGAGTAGCACTTATGAAAAATGGTTGAGTCATCTTTAAAACTAACAACATGAAATATTTTGTCATCGTTCGCATAACAAGGTATTGTGGAATTAAGTAAATGCAAGGATACGTCATTTATGTACAAAATTAATTGTAACGGACCAAAAATACTGCCTTGTAGCACACCTGAGCTATTTGCTATCTCAGAAGAAAATGCTACACGAAATAGAGCTCGCTGCGTATGGTTAGACAGATAAGAAGATAACCAATCAATGAGGAGCGGGGGTGACCGAAGAATGGAGAGCATTGGATTATAATGATATGCTTAATTTTATCAAAAGCGTTGTTAAAATCAGTGAAGATGAAGTCAACTTGCTTTCCGGACTACAATAGTGAACAAACTGTAATTGGTCGTAGTTGATCTGTCCTTTTAGAAACTATGCTGGAAAGATCCCAACATTGGTTTACAGTAAAAGTGGAGCACATCACTAACCAAGGCTTCAAAAATCTTCGCAACATGGCACAAGTTAGCAATAGGTCTATAGTTTTAAACATCCGATTTATTGCCTTTTTTATGTAGAGAAATAATCACAGAGTACTTCTATGACTTTGGGGAGGACCCACAGGACAGGGACAAATTAGATAGGTAACACAGGACATGGAACAGATACGAGCCGTATTTCTTCAGGAAGAAAGCTGGAACGCCATTAGGACCAATCTTAAAACTATCATGTAAATTCCAAATATGTTCAGTAACATCTACGTCGTCAAACCATGATCTTTGGTTGCAAAAGGGGTTGGTGGAAGACTTGTTTAATCGGAAAAGCCAATATTATAAATATCACAGTTGGAATTGGATTCAATAGTGTTTCTAGTGTGCTGGTAGGTGTTGTGCGTATGGCGTCGGTTACCCTTATGCAGGCCATCTCTTAGAGCTTATTTATCTTCTTGGTGGTAGCCTTTTATTTATTTATTTGAAAAGTTATAACGATAGTTGACATACAAAGTCCAATAACACACTACTGTATACAGATTAAATAAAAACAGTAAGATGAAGAAAATATTCGGATATTGTTAATAATAAAAAAGAAAAAAAGACTTAATTGAACGAAACTGAGGTTTACTTACGAAAAATTTGATATATCACATTCCGTAAGAGTTACTATCTTGATATTTAATGTTTTCAATTTTAAATAATGGTAAAAGTGAAAAAATTAACAAATTGAAGATTAATTGAAGATTTGTGTTTTCGATTAATTCGCAGTACCATTTTTATTCCATTTTAATTTTTACATTGCACTATTAATCATTTAGTAATAATTTAATTGTTTGGACACATCCTTACGGAATGAGCGATTCTTAGCGCACTATATTTACGGAAAATTGGATATTTAAACTTAACGAAAGTTCCCCTCACACGAGTTATAGTTAATTTGTGTACGCCTGTTAAATTAAAGACCACGTTCGCTTTACGCAAGTAAATGTACTTAGCGAATACCGAAGAAAACTATTCTTTCGGAATACATACATCAGAAAATTTTTCATTTTTCTCATATAGGCATATAAACTAACCGAGAAAAAATGTTAAAAACGACAAACGTGCAAAAAATTCTTCTTTCTCTTTTCTAATTTTTGATTTCTACCCAACCCTTAATACCCACCCACAAAACCAAGCAACAGCATTAAATCCGGCTTTACTCCTCAAGTGGGGTACTTTTTTCTCTCTTTCAAAATTGGCGCTAGTGTCAGTTTTTAGCAGAACTCCAAACTATCTCACCACAATTTCATTTTACGATTTGAGTCTCCGCGTACTTTTTCACCACATTTCCATTCACATACTAAGAGCCCCAGAATTCCAAACTATCTCACCACAATTTCATTTTACGATTTGAGTCGCCGCTTACTTTTTCACTACCAGCAGACCCACCTGCAGTGCAATAGTACAACTTCCATAATGCGAAATTGTAAAATCTTTGGTAAATCATCTCAATAGATGGCGATATGTATTGAGAAATTATAGTTGAGGAGGTGACAATTTAAAAATGTTTTTTGATTTCACCATAGATTTCACCACATAAGCTTAAACACAATTGCGACGACAGCGCGACAGAACGACAGACGACAACGACAAATTCGCTGCGAAACAGGCAGTGGAAAAATTGGGAACACAATTGCAACGACAGTCGATGAGCGCCGATTATGAAAGAAGAAGATATTGAAATTTCATTTGTTAAATGTTTTGAGCGTTTTAAAAGGAGATTTTTATCAAGAATATTTTATATTATATTGAAAGAAATGCAATGGACCAAAGTGTGAAAAAAACTGCAAAATGCGGAAATTAACTAAATTAAACGCTTTGAAATATCCACGTCTTTTTTGTCCATTTGACTTGCCTGTCTTGTAAACTATAAATTATTTTATGGATTTCCTCCATCAATTTTTCCTCAAAGCTCATTATTTTAAAATTACCGCGGCGTGCTACCACCTGAAAAAGACAAAAGTGAATGCCACAACCATTTCATTCGATTAATTTTGTTGGTAGGACTGCAGCGACGACGGCAAAATTAGAAATTGATCAATCCCGGCGAAAATGTTGTCGATCGCTCAACGTCGCTCGTCGGAATTTGGTGCATTCGCATAAGATGCTGTGCTTTTAGGAGTTTGACAGCGATATATCGTCGTCGTTTGTCGTCTGTCGTCGCAATTGTGTTTAAGTCTTTAATGTAAATGCGATTTTGTTGCGATAAATTGATTTAATCGAAATTTTGTAATTAAGTGTGCAGAGAGCTTATTTGTGCTTCTTTATAATATACAGAGTATATTAATAGAGAAATATGAAAAAACTAGAAAATTTCGTTAAATTTTTGGGATGCAAGTTAGTCAAAAAGTAATTTGCCATGGAAAATTAAACATTAAACATTTGAATCATTTGTACTAACTATTCATTAAAATGCCGTGTGTCAAATAGTGTATGTAATTATAGCTCGAAAATCAGATGATAATGAAGTACACTAATGACGTGTTTTCCTCCTTCATTATAGCTATAACGAGGAAAAATGTGCTAGATTTGGCTTATAATGTAAATCTGGATCTCCGCTGTGCATCTGCCGATTTGAGAAATAAGAAGAAGAAATGCAAATCACAAATTATATTGTAAGGTCTTTGTCAGGATGAATAAATAACACTTCCTATTTATACACTTTATTTAAAAATACCTCTTTGACAATTCTTAATTTTCTTAATGCACGCTTCCACCTAATCACATTAACTTGTCAAAACCAACTCTAACTCCAAACATCAAACATCTTACATACTTCTCTTCTTCTTCCTCTACATCACATTGGACTGCCATAATGGTAACGTACATATCCTACCAAACGCCATCTATTGTTGGCTTGACATAACTCTTACAGCTCGGCCATCCTGACTTATGATTCGGCCTCGAATCATTACAAAGTTTAATTTTTACAATGTTTCCATAAGTTAAATTGATCGTATACCATATATTCACAAATGTTTTCATAAGTTGACATACTACTACATAACACAGGCGGTACCTAAATTTGAATAATACATATATAACAGAAGTAATATCTGACGTGATAATCTTCTCATAAGCAACAATTTATAGCATAAGTAATTGAATAATACATAACATAAGATTTGCCTGGTATGAATAGCCTTCCCATAAACAATAGTATACATTTAGAATAAGCCATAAGTAATTGTTTTTAAATAAACTTACAAAATTGGCATTTTGCTGTAAGCTGGTAGGCACCTATATCATAATTAATAATTTTACGTTACAAAGTTGAGAATAGTAATGTGATATGTATGGCAGCTATAATACATGAATAAAATAATACCAGTCATAACTAATAATTGCAAATAATTTTAAATGTAATTTGCTTCAAACTTCATTTGTTTAATGATTAAGTATTTTTTCTCCTAACTGAAGTCAAATAATGAAAATGCAAAGTATGCTTAAAAATATAAAACTAAACTCATATTCTTATAATAATATTCTTCACAAACCTTCAATCTATCAATTCGTAATCAGTCTATTAATTGAGTTATCTCTAAAGTTGTTGCAATTTAATCTTTTAATAACTTGTAGTTATGACAAGAAATACAAACACATTCACCCCAACAATTATATGGTTTCATACGCGAAACATCAAAAATACCTTCAAATGGCCTCTGAGTGATCTGAAAACCCTCAATGTCTTTTACTATATAACGATCTCTGTCTAAAACTTTAGAAATAACATAAGGACCCTTATAACGTGGAATCAATTTCTTACTAACCAATGCTGTTGTGTCTACATTTGTGATCATAACCAAGTCACCTTGTTTATAAATTTTTGGAAATTTCCTTTTATGATTGAACACTTTTTCATTATATTCTTGCGATTGTTTTATTTTTTCGGATGCCTTTTCTCTCATCTGTTCTAAATCTTCATAATCTCTTTCATAAATAAAATTTTCTAAATATTCTCTGACATTATCATTAATTTCCCCTCGCTGATTTATACCAAAAAGTAATTTACAAGGAGTTTCTTTCGTACTCTTACTGATAGAATTATTTAAGGCAAACTCAGCCTTTTCTAAGACATTATCCCAATAAATTCCGTGTTCGTAGTTAACTAATTTAGACAACATGGGGCGAATAACTCTATTCACTCTCTCTACTTGCCCGTTAGCCTTTGGACAACCACTGGCAACTAAGATATGTTGTATGTTTTGACTTTTTAAGTACAATGAAAACTTTGATGAGGTGAAACACGTACCTCTATCACTTATAAGCTTTACTGGTCGGCTGTAATGAGTAAAATAATGTTTTAGACATTTAATAGTTTCTTCGGTTGTTTGTGCCTTTGTAGCATATAATCTAACGAATTTGCTAAATCCATCTACTACCACTAAAATAAATTTCTTTTTAAGTTTGTTGGCTCCAATGGTCCATAATAATCTATATGAATACACTCAAAGGGCTGCTTACCCTTTCGAATAGAGTGTAAAAACCCTTCCGACTTTCCCGTTGGAACATTATAAGTAATACATTTTGGACATGTTTGAATATATTCTTTAACCTTCACTGTCATTTGTGGAAACCAATATGAACGTCTGATAATCTCCATGGTTTTATCTTTTCCAAGATGACCATAATCATCATGACAACTTTTTATTACCTGACGTTCCATCTTTTCTGGAACATAGAATCTAATTTTATTTTTATCAATTTTTTTGTATATTAGTCCATTCCTAAACTCAAAGAATTTATCCTCACTTTCTTCTAAACCTAACCTTACAGTTTCCAAATTTGGATCAGTACTCTGACAAATTGCTAGATTTTGTTCAAAAGTGTTTTCCTCCAGTACCAAGATAGGGTGTGCTCTACTCAACGCATCTACATGTTGCATTTTACTGCCCTCTCGGTGCTCTATCTCATAATCGTATTCCTGCATCTCCAACACCCACCTGCTGATACGGGGGTTAATGATTTGTTTTTTTAATGTTAGCGCTAATGCATTGCAATCCGTTACTACTTTAAACTTTATTCCCAATAAATAAGTCCTAAACCTACGCAATGAATAAATGATGGCAAGTGTCTCAAGCTCGTAAGAATGATATTTATTTTCTGGACTGGTTGTTCGTTTGGAGAAAAAGAAGACAGGATGTAGTTTCCCATCCTGCTTGCGCTGTAATAAAACGGCGCCGAAACCGACCGCGCTACCATCACAGTGCAGCTCGATTTCGTCCGTAGGTGCATAAATAGCCAATACTGGTCTTTCTATCAACTTCTGTTTTAAAATTTCAAACGCTGATAAATGCTCTATATTAAATTTAAATTCTACTCCCTTTTTCAGCATATCTTGTAATGATTTTGCTAAATGTACGAAATCACAAATAAATTTCCGGAAGTAACTACACATACCCAAAAATCTTTGTAATTCTCGTAAATTTTTTGGTGGTGGATAATCTGCAATCGCTTTTATATTATCTAAGCTTGGTCGAATTCCTTCATAACTGATAGTATAACCCAAAAAGTTAATATTAGTATAAAAGAATTTACATTTCTCAACATTAATTTCTAATTTATTTTCTGATAAGATTTTCAATACAAGCCGTAAAATCTCTAAATGTTCTTCAATAGTATTGCTAGTTATTAATATATCATCTATATAGATGACGATTTTCTTTGACTCAATTAATTCCTTGAAAATGTCCTCAACATATCTCTGAAAAACACCTGGAGCGTTCTTCAGTCCAAATGGCATTTTCAAATACTCAAATTGCCCAAGCGGAGTTATAAAACTTGTATATTTAATAGATTCCTCATTCATAAATATATGGTGAAATCCTGATTTTAAATCCATTATTGTAAAAAAATGTTTATTAGATAACCTATCAATTAGGTCCTCTATAATTGGAAGCGGATAATTATCGCGTAAAGTGATTGTATTTAATTTTCTAAAATCAATACAAAGTCTATACCCTGAATTATTTTTTTTCTTTACAAGTACTATAGGTGAGCAGTACGGCGACTTGCTCTGCCTTATAATATTTTTTTCTATTAACTCATTTAAAAGTTTTGCTAACTCGTCTCTTTCTATATATGCTAATCTGCGAGGCTTTGATGTTATGTATTCTTGTTTTTCTAATGTAATTTTCATTTCACATCTTTGTTTGGGCTCTGTGCGTTTTTGTATTTTTCTCATATACTTATTAATTTCGAGATTCAATTCATTTTTCAAACTGTAATCGTTTTCTAAACCAAAATTTAAGTTAATGTTATCCGTATTTTCTATATTAATATTTAAAATCTCTTTGCAAAAATCGTTTTCATCTTCAATAATAAATTTTGCTTTTAATTTGTTTAAAATATCCCTGCCTATTAGCATGTCTACTGTCATGGTATCATTGTCAACGATTAAGAATTTAAAATTTTTAATTTTATTAAATTTGTTTACATAAAGATACACCTTACCTAATACCTGTAAGGTTGAATTATTAATTCCAGCAAATTTTTTCTTTTCCAAATACTGTTCATAATCTTTTACAAATTTTTCTTTTATTATAGATACAGCGCTTCCTGTATCTAACACAGTCTCTAAATTTTGTTCATAAAAATCATTACAATTATTTTTTAGAAATACACCAACCTTCCTTATAAAACCAGTTGTTTCAGGTTCGACCTCGATTGTGTTGACGGCTGATGTTGATTCTCCTTGATTTTTATTCGGACAGTTCCTTAGTATGTGGTTTTCACTGCCACAACTAAAACAGGTACCTGGTTTACGCTTCGGTCTTCTGCATTCATTTGCAAAATGGCCTCGTAAATTGCAATTGTAGCATTTCTTTTCCTTTTCCTTATCATTTATATGTAATTTTTTAATGTTGTTAACGAATTTGTTACTTTGTCGTATTTTCGTAATCGAAGTGAAAGCTTTCAGCAATTCATTTTTAGTTGTAAACATAGCTATTCTAGCTTGATCTTCCAGGCGTTTATCTCTAAATCCTTCAATAACACTTTCAATTATTTCCTCCTCTTCTAATTGGAGCTCATTTGCCAGACACACTTTTTCATGAAAGTATTCCGTAAAAGCTTCTTCAACTCGCCAAATCCTTTCTTCGTATTTTTTCCGCAGACAATATTTATTTGGTTTACTGTTATACATTTTGTTTAGTTCCTCCAACAACACTAACAAACCAATTGAAATGTGTTCCGCCTTACTGTGGAACCAGCGTGCTGCTTTACCTTTTAGTCTAGAGACAACAATTAGTTTTAATTCCTGGTCAGGCACTTTGTATACTCTTTTTATCTCTTTTATTTGTTCAATAAAAAGCTGTATACTTTCTGTTGGTTCCCCATGGAACTCATTCAACAGTTCCAAGATATACGCTTTCTCGTAATGCGCAGTGACTACATCATCATCATCATCACTTACAACGTCACTCGAGACATGTACATCATTAAAATATTTCGCTTTTTTACTTTTAAAAAATTCATTTAATCGGTCATATAAAACACGTTTTCTCCCTGTTGAGCACAGACCATATTTTTTTAGTTTCTCCTTTATTTCCTTCAATGTGTACGATTCAACTGGGAACAAATCGTTTTCCATGTTGTTTCAATAAATTTAAAAGATCTTAAATTATCTATGTAATCGGTATCACTATCCCACTTCTGATTTAATGTAAGGTCTTTGTCAGGATGAATAAATAACACTTCCTATTTATACACTTTATTTAAAAATACCTCTTTGACAATTCTTAATTTCTTAATGCACGCTTCCACCTAATCACATTAACTTGTCAAAACCAACTCTAACTCCAAACATCAAACATCTTACATACTTCTCTTCTTCTTCCTCTACATCACATTGGACTGCCATAATGGTAACGTACATATCCTACCAAACGCCATCTATTGTTGGCTTGACATAACTCTTACAATATTATCAATATTTTTTTTAAATATAATGTTTTTCTCATTTGGAAATTGTTAAATTGAAAATAAAATAAATGAAAACAAAGTTTATCGCGTTAATTCGATCCATATTGCTTCTTTAATGTGATAAGTTCATCAAAACCAGTTCGACAGCAGAACTTAATTAAAGAAATGGCTGTGTGTCTGCAGTTTATAATGAATCATTATAGACTAATGAATCGTTAGTTATTTCTTCATTAAGAGTGCTGTGTGTCTAGGGCATTATGTTCTGTTGCCTACGAGATCTGGTTACCGCTAATAAGCCTAATTGAATTGGTTGAAATTTTCCAGTGGGGTGCAAATCCAATGATATGTGATGAGAGGAAGATATAAATAATAAAAATAATAATAATAATTTATTTATAGGAAGTGGTACACAAGATTTACAAATCTTTTGTTCGTACATATAGAAATTACAGTGGAATCTAGAAATTACAGTTATATATAAATGAGGTAAGTAAGCAAATATTAACAATTTTAACTATTAGAGAAAGTTAATAATTAATACACAATTACGAAATTCTAAGAAAATGCAAATAAGAAAATAAGAGAAAGTACATAGAAATATTCAAGAGTTCAATAAAGATAGATAGCCTACTACACTAGCAACAGACTGCACAGATTGAAAGTTAGAAAAGCGCTCTAAAAGTGTTCGCAAGATTACAGAACATGAGTTTTAATAATAGTCTGTAATCTAATCGAAGCAAATAGGACATACTTTCAGTTGCAATTTCACGGGGCGTGTATACTTGTTCGGAAGCTAGTGCCTGGAACCTAAAAATCGGGGATAGCGTAAAAGATGTGGAAACAGGTGATAGTGTTGTATATTTTGAGTATTGAGCTTGATCCCTGTAAGCTTTTCTAGGAGGAAACTGGACTCGGGGTAAAGCAACAAATATCTTTTTAGTTGAGAAAATAGCCCCTCCAAGCCTAGTTGTGCAAACAGCTCGTGAACTTGGTATGTTACTTTGAAAAATTTATTTATTTTAATTATAATAAAGCAAAAAATATCTTTTTAGAGTACTTAACGCACCCTGTGATTAGCCCAAAAGCTATACAAAGTTTATTAGCTGGATAAAATTGTATGATGAATGATGAAAATATTTAAATAAAAATTTCCAGGTGATGTGAAGTGTTTTTAATTATTTTATGTGAGAATATCTTGAGTGTCGCAGTCGATGACAATGGATGTCTTGTTCCGTCTTAATAGCGTATTAATATTTGTATAAAAATATAATATAAAGAAATTTCATCTTCGGGCATACATTTACTTTAATCTCTCGAGGAGCATCCCAAGTAACATTCTCTGGCACTTTTCATGTTTGTATTTAAATTTGGCTTTATAAGGCTCTCCAGTTGGTTTTCTTCAGGTTAATAGTTCTTAACAAGTTCGTTGTCGCGCCTTTTACTTTCAGAGCTTTAACGCTAATAAAAGCATTATAAAACTATTGGTGCTAGCACCATAAGTGCTATATCCACAATATTATGAAGGTGTTAAACATTGTTCTTATTAAGGATGAAGTGCTGAGAATAATAGCGTCATAACGATTGTTTTGGTTTGATTTATATAGCACGAAATTATAGCACTTTTATATAACTTACAGTTCCGTAAAATCGACGTTTTATTAAGGACTTTTCCAACACCTGAGTAATTCAACCAAAGCCATCCTTGAAGCGGCAAGGCATCTTCTTAACTCAGACACTGAGAACAAGGATATTTCAATCAGCTCAGATGGCCAAGCAACTGTCCACGCCTTGTCACAATCTTTAACAACCTCCAAACTTGTATTGGAATGTAAAATCACCCTGAACTCCTTTTCTCTGCATTTCTTACACTTTTTCTTAATCATATCCGGCGAAATGACTGAAAAAGGTCATTTCCAAAAAATTATTGCCTACTTTCTGGCACTAATTGAACTCTTTGAGCCATTTTCGCTGGATATGCATAAGAAAAAGTGCAAAAAACGTAGAAACGGGTACATTTTGGGTACAGAGTGTGAATATTCATTGTAAACCCAAGATGTTGGGCTTCTTAAATTCAGTACGAAAAATTGGTATTGATGATGACTTTTTTGATAAAAATAGTAGTTAAATAAAAAAAGCGAGTAAATATATCAAAATTTTAAATTTGTTGAGCCCTGACTTTACAACAGAAAGGATGAGGGATGAAATTTGCAGACCATTAAAAAGGTCCAACGATTATCTATCTACCAAACAAGTTACACAGGGTGTTCTATAAAAATATACGGAAATATCTGTACTCCCCTTAGCTCGGAAATAGTTAGGACTTTCCTCTCCCTACACAAACAATTTTTTGGTCGTTTAAGCATCCGTAGCTTTCGGATATTACACCACGTACGGGACATATATAAATTATAAGTACTTAACCTATCAATTGTATATTGTACATTGCAACAGCGACACTACCGGGAATGAAAAGGCGCACGAGGTTGCTCGCTTGGTGCAACCTCGGAGGTATCCTCCTCCACAATTGGGATCGCTCCAAAACACCTTGTCTCTAATATCTTGGCTTGAGCCGACTGCCAACACAATCTCCTTCTGTTAGATGACCCTTCAAGCAGAACTAAACTGGAGCTGTGCAGCATGACCTAAGCCAAAAGAAATAATAAATCTACTGGGGCAAAACAACAAACCCCTGAATACCTTGGTGTTAATTCTCACTGAGCACTCTCATCTCAGTGATCACCTAGACAAGTTAGAGTTTGCCTATGAAATTAGTTCAGGCTGTCGGTGGAAGTTTCCCAGGGACACTTCCTGACGTCTGTAATCTGTGATCTAGTCGAAATGAATCGCACATAATAGTGGTACACTAGAAACTAGTATCGTTTTACCGTCGGCATTTCGCGTTATTAAAATCTGTGTAAACCAAAATAAACCAGAAAAAACTTTCTCCCATGTAACCCAAATTGATTGCTTCTTATTAATGCCCCTACTACCCTCTATCACTGGAAAAAAAACCGCATGCCAATATCTGTATCAGTTTTAGCACTGGAGGTTTATTGGCACATTCAAGCCAGATTACAAAATTGCATACAAGCAATAATCACAGGTAGGTACGTAGGATCTTTTATGACTGGACCTACAATTGCTTTCGTTTTAATTTTCTGATAATTTTTACTTAATTAATTTAAACTAACAAACCCTATAAAATATGCTTGAAGTGATGTCCCCCTGGTCTATACATAATTGTGCCCTACGAAGTAATGAGTGTCTTACTCTAACAAAATTATTACTATTATTTCTAATATGGTTACAAGCATTTTGTATCATATTCCATAGATCTTCCGTAGAAGTAATAACTGAACTATAAACTATACTTTTTAAATAGACCCATAAAAGGAAATCAAGAGGAGTGAGATCAGGTGATCGAGCAGGCCAAGGAATTGGTCCTCCACGTCCTATCCTTCGCGCAGTATATTGCTCGTTAAGGTAACTTTTAACCTGAGCAGAGTAATGCGGCGGAGCGCCATCGTGCATAAATTACATCTCGCTCCTAAGAGAAAGCGGATTATACTCATCCATCATGTCTTCTAAATCATGATTTAAAAAGCTTGGCTTTTTATTTTTTCTGGTAACAAATATTCTTATTTTTCAAAATCTTGATGCTACTTTCCATTGACTGATAAAATAAGTAATTACGAAACTCCTAAGATGCTGCTTAAATACTAAATAAGAGTACCACTACCTTCAGAAAATTATAACCAAAGCAATTGTGGGTCCAGTCATAAAAGATCCTACGTACCTACCTGTGATTATTGCTTGAATGCAATTTTGTGATCTGGCTTGAATGTGCCAATAAACGTCTAGTGATAAAAATGATTCAGGTATTGGCACGCAGTTTTTTTGCCAGTGATAGTGGGTAGTAGGGGCATTAATAAGAAGCAATCAATATGGGTTACATGGAAGAAAGTTGTTGAAATAAATAACGGTATTTATGAAATTTGTGTGTAAAAAAATCCAAAATTTGGAAATATTTGAGAATAATTTAAAGATGCTTAATTAACAAATACAAGATAATACAGTTTTGGACAGCTGCTATTCTTGGCTATTTAATAAGCCAACAATAACCAAAATCTATAGGGTGGTTCAAAAGTTATACTCATTTATTACCATCAGGGTTCACGAATATTGGCGAAATCTTTAACTGGCCACAACTCCTAAAGGAAGGTTGGGGGGGGGGGATGTGGAACAATTATTTGATCAGCTTAACTCAAGGAATCGCGTGGTATACCGGAAGGTATCTTGATCTGAATCACCCTGATTTCCTACTTATAGGTTAGGAAAATAAAGCTGGAACCATAGAACAGGCTATGGGACTTAAATTTGCGTTATAGGAAAGAAACTTTTTCGCGAATTTTCCTTTGCCCCTTTTTTATAGAAATTAATAGTTAATAACCTTTTTTTTATAGATAAAACTGGACCCAAAAATTGATTACTTCTTACTTAAATCAATTTGTTGGAATAAATTTTCACTTATAGTCTCTTATAGGCTATGGAAATAAAATTGCCCTATCGAAAGTAAAACTTTTGTGAATTTTCATTTCTCTTTTCTGGGTAAAAATTAACAATAAATCAAATCATAGAAATCTAATTGTCAGTTCATATGATTTAATAGGCTAAGGAAATAAAATCTGTATTAGGTATAAGAATAAAATCAGAAATTACTTATCTTGACTAGAGAAGGCCCGTTTGGTAATCTGTCCGTTCAGTAACGGATCTACCCAGATAACGCTGGCAATTTTTTTAATTGTACTCAGTCTTCTTTATTCACAAGCAGTCTTTTGTTGGTTTTAGAGAAGTTTTTGATTATAGAATGAATTTACAAATTTCTTTCTTTGAGTTACTAAAAAAAAAATAAACTTTTCTGTTCGTGTCCCCATCAGACGAGATCAAACGAAACTCTGCTTCTTCTCGATCTACTGGATTTGTTCGGGTGCTTCGTGGTTAGGGAAAATCTCTGCGGGCTGCCACATATGCTGAAACTGGTTTCGCCTCGTCTGGAGAGAAGTGTCGCCATCTCTGAGATTTGTGGCCCTAGGTCAGACGTGCTGCACACGTTTTCCTCATTAAATCGGGGACATGCAACTTTCCTCCTCATTGCGAGGAAAATCTAAAGATTTTGCAACAATACCAATAAAAATCAGATTACTACTTGTTCCTGCTCTACTACTCCCTATAATAGCCCGTAGGTGCGAAATTTGCGAAAAACTAGACTACAATAATACAAGAAAGCTTATCATTGGCTTCAACTCTATAATCAGGTTTGTACATAAGTATATGGTCTACACAGATACGATTATGTATCATAATATAGATGCTTAATCTTGGGGTGTGGTTTGTTTATATTTTTGAACTTTCGTGCGATAGCTCTTTTGGCAGGAATCATTAAATAACTATCATAAGGCTAGATATATGTTTTAACTCCTTTATTTCTCTAGATCAAATAGGAAATTCAATTTACCTATGTCTCTCTTTTTAATAACGCCATGTCATTAAATGATGGAACCAGTTACCCTCTCTAATCAGAGGCTCTTATAGCACACTATCCTCTATAAATCGTAGCGCATATTTGAATATCTTACTCTAAGTATAGTTAGCAATAAGGCATCGTGTTTTATTCATATCTTGCCTTAATTTATTTTTCTGTTTTCTTCTTCTACTTTTGTTCTTTTTTTCCCCTCTTTTGATACATCTATATATAAAATTATACTTTATTTTATTTTTGATTTTCTCAGTTATATCTTGTACATATTATAAAGATCGTTAAATTGTAATTATTGTGCAATACGTTTTTTGAATAACTTTGAATTTGAATCTGAACCGTGCGAGCTCAAATCAACGGGATGACTGAAATAGAAGCCATGAAAATCTTACTAAAACTGTTAACAAATAACGTGCCATACCAACTAAGTTATCGTCTGCAGATATGTAGATACAAAACGTAGTTATGTAGTAATCCTTATAATTATAAATATCTCCGTAGGCCACTGTTGTTAATGTTAAGAGTAGGGGCGCCTAGGCCTCCAGGACCTTGCGGACACCGCGACCATAGGTGGTCTATTATGCCTTCCCCTAAAGTGGTTAGGCAAAATCGGGTCTTTTAACGAGCTCGATTACTGATTTTGGAGTTAGATTGGAGTCATTATCTGGAGAGATAATTGTTCTTCGAGTGACTTGCAGCCTTAGACCTGCAAGTGCTGGGCACTCATGTATGACGTGCATCGACATTTCGTCATCCTCTTCGCACAGTCGACACAGTTCACTGTCGGAATTGCCTATCTTCTTCGGGAAGTGACGGAAGGGGCCATGACCAGTGACTGCGTTAGCAAATATTCTGAGCGACTGTCTGCTAAGTCCAATAAGTTGGCGCGTCTAGAAATGAGAGGGGTTGAAGAATTTCTTCACTTGCCTCATACCGGGCGCGCTACGCCAAAGGAGATCCAGTTGCCTGTTTTACCACCTAACCAGTTCCCCCTAAAGTGGCATTTTGGTAGGTCAAATGTCGGGTAAGGACCAGAATACGGACATTCAGCGCCGGTTTTAGCCAGTTCATCTGCTGTTTCATGACCGTCCACTCCTTCATGTCTAGGGACCCAAACTAAGGTTACTTGGTTGTCCGTAGACAGTAGTTGGAGTTTCGACTCAAAAACTTGAGAGGAAAGAGCTAGGAGCGCAGCTTGGATGTCTGAGCAAATGTAGATATTAGAGTTCTTGCAGCACTTATTTAGGCTTTTCGGAGCTCCAATCACTGTAGCAAAGACTTCCGCCTGAAAAATGGAAGGTGAGGCACCAAGCGAAATGGATAATTCCACATCTGAACCAACCACCCCTGCCTGTTTTCCCTTCCGGAATCCGTCAGTATACCAGACTTGGGCCAGTTGCAGAAGCTGGAGTCCTCTGTCAAGTATCTGGCTTCTTTCATTTATGGTTACCTTGTAACCTCTTTCAAAAAAAGTCTCTGGAACACAGTATCAATTTCCTTAATTTACCTAGCTGACTATTCCACCAAGGAACATCTTTTTTCCTTCGGATGGTGGTAACACGGCAGCTCTCTTCATAAATTCAAATAAGCGTTGTTTGAAGTTGATCTGCTAGGAGCTCCACTGCCACTGTAATTTCAGGCAAATATTTTTGCTTAGTTTTCTCAAATAAATTGTGTAGACTAGAGACGTGGGAATATAATAGTAAGCAGCATCTGTAGTAGAATAGTTGAAAATAAATAAAAGTACCTAAATGAAAGTTCAAAAGTTCATCAAGTAAATAAAATGGTCCGTAAGGAAACCGTTGATAGATTTTAGTTGCCGGCAACTCTTTACACTCTGTTCCAAAAATTTAAAAAGGAAATTTCCTCTTACGTATACCTATGAACAAAACATAGTGTGCATGTAATTTGTCCGAAATTGTCGTGCTTATTGCTTTACCGTACGGGAAACTTTTCTTGCTGAATGTAATATGCTCCGCTAAAAGTTTTTCGTATTTAATCTAAGATATTACTTGGAAAATGTTCATTTTAAGCCCGACACTTTCAGACATCAGATATGTCTTAAACGATGCATTATGATACTCTGAACATATTTTATTTACAATGTTTATTTCAATCCAGTTGGGAAGGCCTTGTGGGGGGAGGGGTGTTAAAGTTTGATTTAGTACATTTTGGAAAGTAAAGAATCCAATTCCTTATGTCAAATTCAAATTTATTTATAATTAACTCTATACAATTAAGGTAAGAAAAAATAGTCTTATAAAAATGCATAGTATGAGAAAAACGACTAACTACTAAATTTACTTAAAGTAAGATTAAATATAACACAATAAAGTAGTGGAGTATGTAGGTAGAAACGAACCATGGGGAGAAATGAACTATCCCCAATTATTCCACTCCGTTCTAAGGAAATCACGAACTGATATATTAATGCTCGTGCTTATGTGTAAATGATTCATTCTATACAGTCGGCAGTTAGCTAGCACGTAAATGATCGTGATTTGACGTACTGTCAAGTAAAGTCAAGTGAAAAGTATTTTTTCGTGTATAGTTTTTTTTACTGAAGATTTTTTACCAAGTGGTAAGTGTAGACAAATATATACATATATGTGTATATATACAGTGAAATGTTTTGTTTGCTTTAACATTGTTTTTCATTAAGTGTAGAATAAAAAAAAAGTGGTTACAAAGCCAAAACCATTGGGTAGTACCTAATATACCATGAGCAGATGTGAAGAAATGCACCAGTGGTACATTTGTATCCAGTACACTAATTTCGCTATTTTCTCTCGATTTACTTATTATGTCAACCCATACTACTTACTGCTCCTTTCTCGGCCATCCTTTCAATCATAATTTGCATGCACGTATTCATATATTATTGTCCTTACTTTTCTTTTGTTAGGATTCTTATATTTCATTGTTTTCATTTTTCATACCCTTAGTTTATGGGCGCTAGTCGTGAAGAAAATACAACTGCATTTCTTAAATTGCTTTATGTGTATACATCTCGGCATCAGCCCGTTTTTGCCTGGTTACTTTCTTGCCGATTAAATTTTTACATTTTATTATGACACTACAGATTTTATTATACCCCGAAACTAATATTTTTCTACCTCATCGTTTATTATTATTTTTTTTCTTGGAAGAATTACACCAGTGGCTTATCTCTACCATTTTAATGTGGTTAGCCGGTACTGCGAAATATTGGAAATCTCTAATATAATATTTTTAACAGGAAAATGCCACGAGTATACAAGCGGAAGACAAACAAAGGACATTTTCGGCAGATGAGATGAAAAGCCAAAATTACTCTCCTGTCCTATCACACCTAATTACCAATGGCAGCATATAATTTCAGATTCCCAAGAACAGTCTCTAAAGGAATATTTAATTACATGCTCTCGAATGAATTATGGTCTAACCATATTGAATTGTCGAAGGCTAGCGTATGAAATGGCCTCAATTAATAAAATCAAAGTGAATGAGAAGTGGCATCAAGAAAAGATAGCTGGAAAAGAGTGGCCACAGAATTTTAGGCGGCGGAACCCCGATATAACTCTAAGAACTCCTGAATCTTGAAGGTTGTCAAGATCCACATCTTTCAATTCTGAAATTGTTTCTATATTTTTTGGTAAGTTAGAAGAAATTTATCGCCGATTAGAATGTTTAGCAGATGGGACATGTGTTTATAACATTGATGAAACAAATACCTCGACTGCTCAAAACTCAAACAAGGTAAATTAGACTGATATCTAATAGATGGTGACATAAGTTGAAGTTTTCTTTTAATAGTTAATAGGTTCTTACGGAAATAGGTATCAGATCTGTATTTAAATCAACTAGCGCCGAAAAAGGTACTTTAGTTACAACTTGTGCAATAGTTAGTGCAATGGGACTGTATATTCCTCCAACCATAGTATTTCCGCGCGTACATTTTAAGGAACATATGCACATAAATCTGGCCGGATGACCTCGGAGCTGTTTCTTGCAGTTATGAAACACTTCATCAAGTACACATATAGCAGTGAAAATAATCCAACACTTCTAATATATGATAACCATGAATCACATTTATCTATAGAAGTGGTAGACTTGGCTAAAACAAATGGAGTAACAATTCTCACTTTACCACCTCATTATTCAGCTTTAGACGCATGGCATCTTGCCAATCCCTAACATTATTTCTGCTTTTAAAAAAACTGGCATCTATCCGTTTGATACAAATATTTTTAACGAAATAAGACTTTTTGCCCAGTTTAGTTACTAATAGAGATATAGAAGATCAAGGATAGGTAATAAGGAAAACATTAGAGTATCCCAATCAATAATCGATCAATCTTTGTCGGTTTCTATTGAAAATCCCAAGGAAATACCTATAAGTCTATCTGTTTCGAAGGTACCAGTCATCAAGTTTTATATCACCTGCAAAATTCAAGGGTTATCCAAAAGCGGATAAAAGAAAAGTAGAAAGATCGTCAAGGAAGCGTAGAAAATCCATGATTGCAACCGATACTTCTGAAAAGGAGAATTTAATGTTGAAGAAAAAAATCAAAAAAAAATTGGTACGAAAGAAGAGAAATGAAACAAAAACAGAACAGATAACGGTTAACGATATTGAATTTGAATATTTAGAGCGAACACCGGAGGATAATTTCGTATTTTTACTTCCACAAGTTTTTTTCTTATAAGTATGTAACGTAAAATAAATCTTTCCAATAAGCTCTGAATGTTTATGTTTTTCTGTAATTTCCTACATACATTTTACGTATGCTCATTTCTCCCCATATACTGGTGTATTCCTCCCCATACTAGGAAGAAATACACCATTTAGAGTACAATAAAACTTAGGGCTTTACGGTCAAATTGAGAAGATAAAGGAGCTTAATTTACAGTTCATTAAATGCTTAACACACCTACCAACGTTGGCAACAAAAACAATCTATATTCATATTTAAAAAGTTTTTGAATAAATGTAACTAAAAGACAAAGTGGTGCATTTCTACCCACTTTATCCTATGATTGAGATAAAAAAAGAAAAGGAACAACTAATAACATATGAGTGTATGTATAAAAAAAAAGCAAATATTCCACATAAGCCTGTTATATAAAGAGAACATCAATAAATCTACAATCAATATACAACCAGTTAGTTACCTATGTACATAATGTTAGTGCTAGGAAATAAAATAAAACTAAACTAAAGTCCTGTACTCATGTATCTAGCTAATTCCATACTAAATTTATCTCTGCATCGTGCTTCCTTGAGCGCAGACGGACGAGGATTCCACAGCGTGGTAGCCTGGACAAGGAACTGACGCTCTGATATCACACAACTACATATATCGTGGAATAATTAACGTAGAAGTACGGTGAGAACGAAAAAAATTTAAAATATTATACAGGTAGTTCGGTTTTCTATATTTAAGGGTATTGTGTAAAAATATTAAAATTCTTTGATGAAGAGAGGACACTAAAGGACATGCAACAACTGAAATAACATATGCATTGATATGGTTAAATTTTCGAAGTTCATAAATGTAACGAATAGCTGAGTTGAAGGCAGTATGGAGCTTACGCATTGATGTGGAATCCATCTTACCAGCAAAATTTTCGCAACGATACCAAATGATATGAATAATGAACGTAAGAACAAGAAGACGATAGAAAAAGCATACGGAGAGTTCCATAAATCTGAGCAGTGATGCTGTTAACGTGATTATTTCAAGTCAAAGTCTTGTTAAATGTAATATCGAAATTTCTAAAATTATCGCAATTCGTGAAAGGGCATTATTTGGGTAAAATTGATGGAAAACAAGAAGTGTTTAGGGCATTTTTGTATATAGCAATTGAATTACTTTCATTGGGATTGAGGACTAGGTTAATTTGCTTAGACGAATTCACAATTGCCAAGAGATCCTCATTTAGTTTATCCATATCTTTATATCAATCAATCCCAAAGACGTGGATATATAAAGTTGCAAATCGTCAACATAGAGGTGAAATTTAGAGTATCTTATCATATTCCGCAGGTCATTTATGAAAACAGAGAAAACCAGCGATCCCAAAATATAGCCTTGAAGTACACCACAATTTGTTAACAAGAGCTCAGGGGATAAAATATTGTATTCGACCAATTGGATTTTGTTAAAGAGATAACATGCCACAAGTTTGCACGCAGAGAGTGAAAAATTGTAGTTGTTGCCCATCTTATTGATTAAAAGCCTGTGATTGATCTTATCAAATGCCTTAGAAAAGTTCAGCAACACTAGTGCAGTAGTGCCTTTTCTTCATCAATTGTCAGCCATATGTCTTCAGTAACGTTCAAGAGAGCGGTCGTGTAACTACACTTAAAAAACTATTAGGACTAATCCCTAAACTTAATACATGTTTTTCCCTAAAAATAAATGTAATTTTCTCTGATAGAAAGGGAAAATCCGTTTAATTTCCGCAAATCAATGGAACATTCAATGAATTTAGGTATTTGGCACTAGAAAACCCATAAAGTACGTAAAATTCCCAATATATTAGCTTTTTTGGATATGAGGGAGAGAACATTCAATAAATTAGGTATTAAGCTGCATTTTTAATGGAAACATATTTTCGTTTACATAGTTCACACATTGTTTTTGAAAACAAGTCATATATTGCTTTTCAATATTTTGTTTAAGCATGCCCAGTGCACCAATATAACTTCCATACTACCTAGTAGTATGGACCATAAATTCCAAAACACAGTGAGAGCGACACAACAATGTTGGCAACTTTGTTGGCAACAATATCGCATTTAAAACACAGTGTACGCGACTCGACAATTGTTTTTGATAGCAGTCACTGTTTTATTTATTGTAAAAGAAATGGCAACAAGGAAAGAACTAAGAAAAATCTTAAGTATACCTATGCGGCTTTCTTAAAATTGTAAAAGCATAAAGAAAAAGCTAAAAAAAAAAGAAGATGAGATTGCCATACATGGGATGACGTTTATCACACAGCATAAATTTTTCCCCAATTTTCTCTATAAATTACTCCTCAAAACTCATAATTTTTCAAACTAATTAAAGAAATTAATTTTATTAAAATTTTTAATCTAACTAGTTTATTTACTACTATCTTTTTATTTGCTATTCTTTATAAAAATAACTAAATCCACATAACATGAATGTCAATTATTCACTGTCCACACAGAAAATGTAGGAAAAAAATACAAAAAAAAATATGAAAATTCCCTACAAATGAGGGAGAAAACCTACCTACATTTTAGAGTTAAAAATCTAATCTTAGTTTTCCAAGATGGAGCTTCCCTAATCTTATCGACAAATGCCTAACCTGTGTGGCACAAATTGTTGCCACTCACTTTAGGGAATTATTTTTTACTGTGTATATCGCGATCCAAAGGCACATTGATAAGCAATCAAAAAATTATTGCTTTGCAGATATGCACAAATCTGCTTGGACACAAATTTTTTGAAGTACTTTATACCGGAATAGCTGTCCTCTTCGTTTTCTTATAGAAATTATTTTTGCTATCTTCCAGATGCGGGGGTATGACGAGGTTAATAAGATAGTATTGGACGTGAAACAGAGGATGAATCATTTTAGGGAGAAGAAGTTTAATTCGGATAAATACCATCAAGACCATTGGACGCATCGGAATTAATATAGAAAATAGCTTCAATAATTTCATCCATTTCTGCTGTATACACTGCAAGCAGAAAATGAATTCATAGAAGAAGCTGCAATCTCGGCACTTAATACATTAGGATCTGAGGGGGCGGGGGGTGCTATGGTTTAAAAAGGCTATATGCTGAAAACTGATAAAAAATTTGAAGACAATCACCACGACTCGCAACTGTCAAATACACAAAATTTATCATTTAAAAGATACGAGTCGAACAGATTAGCAAGTGGCTACCACTCGCAACGAAGAAAGCTGCTCAGCGTTCTCCGCCACGCTCGAAATTCAAAGGAGATGTTAGATTTTTCAATTTTGTTTTGGTTTGTAAATGGTGGAAGTGTAAAACTTCCCAATCATCCATTTTAGTTTGTAAAACTAGGGAATGTATTTTATTCAAATTCACGAATCATCATAAATTTTATCTATGCAAAACACAGCAATTAAAAATTTACATTTATTTAAAATAGCAGTCACAGAACAGATGCAATACATACCTTGGACGTATATAACTTCCTTAACAAAGTGTGACTTCTTTTGTTTTAATATTATTAAGCCAAGCTCAGGAGATATCCTATGAATTATGATGCATTGACCACGAACGTAGAAATATAGGAGCGAAACGCAACCAACATTGCGGTGGTGCTCTTATGAGTCCATATGACAAGAATTTGCCATATCGCCAATGAGCTGAAGGACTTGTAGAGGAGCGCTAGAATTGATGGGCTGAAATATTTCTTAGACCTTTTCAGAAATCCAAGATATTTCGATGCATATTTGGCAACAGAGAAGTTGTGATCTGTTCAGCTTAAATTACTGCAAATATTAATGTCAAGAATGCATAAAGACGGTGTATCTTCAAGAATTGCTCCATCAAAAGAAACGGGACTGGAAAAATGATTATCTTGTTTTAAAGAGATGGGACAGCTTTCGAGCTTAGATGTATTGAATTCGATGCGATTCGCTTTGCTCCAAGCGAGGATATTATCAAGGATTTTATCATGCAATCTGGTTTGACAGATGTGGTATTTCCTCGGTAGTCCGCAAAAGTGTAAAAAAGGAGTAAGCAAAATCAAGGGTATTGCCATCGGAAAAACAATGGATGAGATTGAAAATAAGGGAAAGCAGATCATTAATGACAACTGAGAAGAGAAATGGAGAGATAGCAGAGCCCTGAGGCACACCGGCATTTATTGGCTGAGATACTGATGCAACGCCATCTAATATAATCCGTATTAAGCGACCAGATAAAACACTTTACATCAATAATAGATGAGGATGAGAGAGAGGCCAAGTGCTTTAAGTTTGGCTAAAAGGGCTGAACTCCATATATCTAGGGCAATGATTTTGGAATCACCAAAATTGTGAAAACTACGGGTTCAACGTTCCATAACAAAAGTCAAAAAAAGATAAGCCACGTTGGCGATCGTTGTGGGTTTGATTACTTTCTAGATACTTCATTAATTTGGAGTTGATGATAGATTCAAAAACCTTTTTAAGAATCGAAGTGATTGTAATTGGTCGATAATTTGAGGGACCACTTTCCTTTCTTTTCTTGGGAATAGGCTGAACGTGAGGTAGTTTCCAAGCAATTGGAAATTTTTCCTGTCGAATAAGGCAAGTAGAATAGTTTTCGCTGATTTTTAGCCAAGAATGAGGCAGAGGTTTTATTTAACGGGGGTTTAGAACTATCAGGACGTGCAGCTATGGTGACGTTGATATCTTTAAGGACCTTGAACATATCTCTCGTACGGATGTGTATTGCCTCTTGCACACATCTACAAGGGAGATGTGAAGTGGGTGGAAAAGGAGAATTTGAAGTGAATCTAACAGTCAAAATATTAGTTTTATTCAGGGAGTCAACAATCACTTCATTATAAACTAGTGAAGGAATAGAGGAACTCCTGAAGTTGTTCCTGATGATTTTGACCAGGGACCAGAAGCCTTTGCTGCCTTTGCGTCTTGCCAAGATTCTACCATTCTGGTCAAAAAGAAATTTTTCTCTTTGAATATTGTTTCAGTTCTGGACATGGATGCAATTGATAGATGCGAAAAGCAGACTATTTCGCTTTTAGTGCTTGGTTGTACTTATCGTTAAATCAAGAGCGATTTCATTGGTGTTATGATCTGCAGTATAAATTACTTAATGTATTCACGCGTGCCTAAGACTTAGAAATGCACTAAATTCAATTCATCAACATACCTTGAAGGAAAACAGACCGATCAATCAAATTCTGTAGGATACTCATTGAGTCTTTCCCAACCTGCAGATTTATTTTATTTTTATTTAACGTTTGGGCTAAATATCCTATAAAAACTATTATATTTTACGAAATAATAAAAAAAAAGTATTTAAAAGTTAATCTCTTGCTTTAAATGTAATAACACTCACTAAAACTATGCACAATGACTTGTTCGCCGTTGCGTGTTAACATGGAAGGCTTATCAAAGACCCTTTGGCAGCTGTTTTTAATTGAAACAAACCTTCCACCGCATTAAAATGAATAGGGTCTGTCCTGCTTCAAATACTCCGAGCAAAGCGACGCCCATGTACAGGAATCCGCGCTTCCTGCTTTCTCCATAGGCTTCAACAAACATGACCGAAGGCCAAGGTGCTAGATAGGGCATGCGTTCCTAAATGTATCGCATTGAACGCTTCCAGAAATTGCTACGTTTTTTACAAAAGGTGCAGTAGAACAGATGTGAATCATTTTGTAAGGAAACATTCAGAAGATCTACTGCAATTCTTTTAATAATTTTCAATGGCGCAATTCTACCAATCTAGTTTCTTGGCTATTAGCTTGACATTAAATTTTTTTCTATGATAGCTTTTTTTTGATTTTAAAATGGCAGATGTAACGAGATTTCGCAACCGGCGGCGATATTCTTCTCTAAGTGATTCAAAGCGATAACACTTCCATTTTTCTTATCACGTTTGTTCATCTATGTAATTATCTGAGGAGTGATCCAAGCGAAATTTTCGTTTAGAATACTGAAAGTTTTAAATGGAACACGTCTATTAAAGACAAAAGCTAGGTTGTCATTAACCAATAAAATTTGTAGTTCGGCATCAGCCGCATTGTAATGGCAACTTCAATCAATATGCGTCGCCTCAGCAAACAACATCATGCTTAGGTTTAATATTATAAAGGAGTAAAATTAGGCCATTAGATCCTGAGAAGAAGTTTGAGTATCCACACTCCTATACTCGGAGAATTAAATAGGTATTTATAGCCATCTCTATACACAATTTTTTTGTATTTCCGTCTTTTTTATTCGAACTGTGGTACTAGATTTTTAGCACCTTAGATCGGTTCTAACTTGGAAGTGTTATGTCCAGAAAACTGTCATGGTTTTACGTGAGCAGCTACCATTATGGCTTAATCTCACGGCACTCTTAATGCACGGATTGAAGACAAGCGACAATCAACGCCCTTGAGAGACAGAATATAATATATATTCTGTCTCAGAAAGTACCAGTTTATGTCAGTGCCTGTTTGACATTGGACTTACTATTCGAACCGAGACCTACCTAAAATCTCTTCCGATCACGGCACCCGGTTGATTTAGCGCAACTCCACGTCGAGAGCCAATCCTCTAAGCATACATTATATAAGCGACCATCCTTCAATTCACGGACGCAGTATGCAATTATGACAAAAGAACAAACTACTCTGTTTAGAGAAGAATGTTCGCCTAAGTCATGCAGACTCAGATAATCTCACTCTGCCCGCGATATAGGCTACCACAACCACCACCATGCTCCCACAAGGGGCCCTTCCCATATTGAGGCGATAACTGCTCAAAGAGCTCTATTCGGGGCTCCTCAACCCCGTAGTACCAAGTGAGCAATGTCGGTTACCCAATTGGTATGGGTTCATATCACATGATCATACGATCATAAGTACTCCCAGTGAATCTTACACGCAGATCCTTAAACGTTACTGGTACCTCCGTTCGGGCTTAATCATATTAGCACTTATAAAGTGACATCAGTGGACCACGACAAGATTATGGTCCGCCCTTTAGGCTAGGAGAGGCTTGAGACTAACGCCAGTAGTCTTATAGCATACCAAGGTACAAATACCAACCTGCATACTGCTTCGCTAGGTACACGCACTTTCATCAGTAATCAGATGTACAGGACCTCAGCACAACGAAGCACGGTGCACATATATGGCTTTTCACATCAAGTTATTCTCCCTTGGCAGCTCTGCGTCTCACTAACCCTTTGCACCGCCGGTTATGTCCAATCGGAAACGGGTTTCTGTGTTCGCCTCAGATCATTACCGGATACGATTTGTAGATAATTTTAAGGTAAGGGTTGCAAACGCCGACGGGGGCTGGGGTTTTCCAATACCACATATTGCATATCAAAGTAAAGGTCCCGATTCAGAAAACTTTCTCGAGACATTTTGCCGCCGGATAACCCATTTTCATGCACTTGGGTCACATACACATTTCGCATGTATTTTTGGAGGTCTTTCTTCCATGGCCATTAGAGCTCTGTTCGCAACATTTTCTACTAAGAAGTACATTTTGCACGACACACTAATCCCGCGCAATCACGAGAAGTAGAAAAGTCCACGTTTTTACCAAGAACCTCGCTCAAACTACATCTGATCACCAAAGCTTTCCCTCGGAGAATTGAAATAAACATTGTTAATAAAATATATTCATATATATTATAATGCATCGTTTAAGATATCTCTCATGTCTAGAGGTGTCGGGCCTAAAGTTGTATGAAAAGTGGGCATTCCCCTTTACAGAGCTCGAAAGCTTTTTACAGGTAAGTATTTATAAAACTCGGCAATTAGGTACGTATAGCTCCGTTTTTTGCTTTTTAATTTTTTACCAATTACCTATGTGTGTTAACAAAAACTGAAAATCTCTAAAGCATAAAGCCAAAATTTATTCAAGTCCAGAATTTTTTTTATTCACATGAAAGTATTTATGTAATACATATATGCACGTCTTCAAAAAGTAAACAAATATAAATAAATAAATAATTTCGTGTTTTAAGTTCTCAACTAGAACAGTTGTACGTATATCCAGGATAGTTTGTGATAAAATATCCTAAGAAGTGTATGAATAAGATGCTGAATTCGATGGTGATGATGAAGATCCTATAGAACTAGAGCTTGAAGATGATCCAGAAGATGAACTGCTTGGATAATATGCACTGTAAGCAAGACTTTGTCCGGAAGATGCATTTGATGGCTCCCAAACACGAGAATATGGGCCACCACTTGGTTCCCAGCTTGGTTCATAAGATGAAGATGGTGTAGTTGGTGCTGGTGGTCCATATGCTGTCATGGGATCAGTAGTTGGCATCATAGGCATCATTGACATTTTCAATCCGCCTAATTTTTGTACTAGATTATATATTAAAAAGCCAAGAACTAAAGTTATAGCGATCTTGGACAAAACTAAAGCCTTCATAGCTTTAAGTCCTATCACTGCAACTAAAATGGGCATTAGAGCTTTCATTTTAAGCTTCAACAAAAGTAGAACTGGTAAGAGAAGTTTCTTTTTAAGCATACCACCTCGACCTAAAACGTAAATATAAATTATTATTAGCATAAAAAAATCTTAGGACATATTTACCTTCTTCCTTGGGGTATTCTACATCTATACCACGATCAGCTCGGTATGACACAATTGATTTCTGAAAAACTGTTTCTGGAAGTTGAACCTTGATTTCGTGAGTTGCTAAAATACGTCCAATTCTTTCAAAGATGACTTCATCAATATTCTGTTCCTCGAAATTTCTGCCACTTTCTGCTCTTAATCCTGACACTATATCCAAATATGTTAGTACTTTCTCCTTAAGACATAGCATAGTATTCTCATAGAAACACTTGTCCATTATTGTAAAGATCAATTCATCACCGGTATTGATCCGTGGTTCATCAGTGTACACAGAATTATCAATTGCAGCTGAATTCACCAAAATCACTACACAACCGAGTGTTATTAATAAATACGCACGGATCGACATCTCGATTAAAAGTCACAGCGCAATCCGTAAACAAATGAGCTGTGTAGTGGACAATGGACAAATGATTGCCAACTGTGCGGGAAGTAAGTATTTTATACTGCCGCTCCCATTGGATACTTATACACTTATTGACGAACTTCGATTTTTTACTCTAATTCTCTTGATTTCTTTGACTTCTTTTGTCTGTTTGTCCGCACTCTTACTGAGACTACTAATCTGCCATCAATCGAAGACCAAAAATGTCCGAAGTTCACTGGCTTTATTTTATTTCATTCCCAAAGTAAACACTAGCACGCCTCGATAGAAAACTGATTAGTATTCACCTAGCGCCATCCGCAGGCATGCTACTTCCACTAACAGGAATAATTCAATAAGTAATTAGACAATTGGTTGCTATATTACATCGTGCGAATATGACGATGGGCTCGGAAGTCTACCTACATCCGTTACGATTTCATTGAGAAACGCTTTTAATAATATGTATACATTCGGACAGTTCCTGTTACTTGATCTAAATTCCTATCTTTTTGTATAGAAGTTCTTACCATAAACAATGTGGTTAAGAGGTTAACTAAAGAAAGTGTAAGTGACATTCCCGGGGAGAATCTGTCCAACATTAAGTAAAGTGATTTGAAGTAACCATAAGGTTTCAGGAATTGCTAGAAGATTAGATAACTTTTATCTCTTATTACCTTCATCCATTGTAGAACTTAAGATAGAACCGGTTGCCATCCAGCAGGCTATACTATGCGTGAAGGGTTTAAATTCGCTCCAATTATGATTTCTGATTGAACGGTTCTACTCCAAGTGATCTAATTTTCAAAAGATTCCAACATATATATTTTGCTTGGAAAAAAATTGCATTTGTTTTTTTCAATTTTGTCATGGATCCTGTCCAGAGTTTTTCATTTAAAACTGGATTATTTCAGAAATTTTTTAGAATGCGATACAGAAACCTATTTACAAAAGTTTGCAATTGGTAGATTGGCAGTTGGTTATGCCCTTAAAAGTCCGGGAAGTATAACTTGTTTTAGTCTGAATTTCCTTAGATTTTGCTAGATAAATTCTTAAGCCAGTTGGATTGCGGTTTACTGGAATAGGACTGTAAGACTTTCTAATGGTCGGAGACAATTTCACCCACCAACCATTATAAAACTTTATATCATATAAATTACAATTTAAAACAAACCACAAAATATAACTTGTATGAAAATCTTCAACTTACGTGGCTGACTAGTGTCGCATTAAAGTTTAGATGAATGTGATTTGAAATTTGAAGATGATCTATACCAAGACTCGAAGAAAGCAAATTGACAGATCGCGTCGTTAAAAAAATAAAAATTCAAAGTGTTCTTCTTAAATAACACTGTGTTATAATGAAAATATAGTTTTGACGAAACCTAGTGTTTAGTAGAACTAAAAGAAAATTCTCATACACCCTCAAAATCTCATTTTAGATAACAAAAAAAGAACCTTACTGGGTAGGTCCAGTGCTGATATTCAAATTTTTTAACATATCCAGTTGCGTATCTAATACTTCGTTAAACTGAGGTAAAACACTTTTTCAAGGGCGAGATTGATAATAACTAAACATTTTAAACTCGGGTAGTATGAGAGCTGTAGTAAGCTAGCCTCGCATATACAGAGTGTTTCCTCTTAGGAGGTTAATAGAGCAGGAGGCGATAGTACTCATCTAGGTAAACAAAAAAAAGCCAGTTTTTCACAAAACAACCTGTATCTTAAAAAGTACTGGGCGTACGGTCACAGTTAAGAGATCATTGTATGCACAACTTCATGGATTTTCCAACGACTGCTCAACCAGTTACACTACGGGGGTTCAAACAAAATATTTCGGATTTTTTTACTTTTATTTTACTTTGACCTCCATTTTTTTTTTGCAAAACGGTCATTAATATAACTTTGTTTTTTATAAAAACTATAAAGTGTAGACTTCTTCAATTCGTCTTATTATACCCTATGTCCTATCTGCAGCTGTTATAGAGTTATTACCTCAAAACCTATTCATGTCATACCGAAATTAGCCTATATATATTTTTTAAAATGACGTGTTTTCAGTCAGAAAGGGAACAAATTTAGGTTTCAGAATAGGTTAAATTAAATTTAAGCCTCAAATAAATATGTATTCCAAAATTACTTATCATTCCTGTGATAGGTATGAGATGACCTGTCGACAATATATAAAAAGATAAGAAATTTCTAAAAAATTCGTACACATTTCAAAGATGAAGAGCTACGAGCGAATGGTTCATAGGTGCAATCTACATCAAGAGCTACACACTACAAGCTACACGAAGCTCTATTTCAGAAGCTAGAGCATTTTGTTTTGTTGGCTTGAATTTTTGCAATTACCTTTTGTTTGTTACTAAAAATAAAATAAAATATTTTTTGTTTGTCAGAGTAATATTTCCGCTGACTGTAAAGAAAGGAAAATATTTGATTTGACGTTTTAAGGGAAAAACACTTTGAAGAAAAAACTTTGAACACAGATACACACTACTGTCTACATTTTGAGAAAATACACATCAGGACTTTTTGGAATGTATTTAAAAAATATATATATATTTTGTGTCGAGGATAGAACCAGAGTCGAAGAGTAGACGCCAGAGGGCAAACAACTGAATAAATAAAAAAAGTTTTATAAATTTCTTTAATTCAAATAAAATATTCATCCCATTCCTTTTTTTTTTATACTTTTTAAAAGTTAGGATATAAGCAGAATTAAAAAGCTGCAACATCTTATTGTTGCTATTTTAATTGTTAAGATACAAGCAGAATTCAGGAGTTACAACATACTATTTGTTGCAAATTCAATGAGCGCTACAAACTACACATTTGTACTGACAACTTAACATGAATAAATTGAAATTTTCTTTGATAGTTTTTCAAGTTTTTACGTATAATCGTATTTCTTTGCATAAAATTAATTATTTTGTCCACTATACGGACTCATTATCCGTATTGACTAATCGTAACCACAGAATGTTTTTGATATGAAACATGACTTTTACTTCATTATCATATTGATGTTATTGCAGCTACAGCTATAAGATTATAAATTTGCCAACAAACAGCTACAGCTTCATATATTGCTAGCTACATCATGTAGCTTGAAGCTCTCAATGTAGCAGTTTCTACGGTACGCTTGAAGCGTGTAGCTCTCGATGTAGGTTGGTTCTTATACCCACTATTATTACTCATGAGAAGACAAACAAATGCCCAGCTATCGCCGCAGATTGGCTCTATTTATGCAGCAGCGTCGAAATTAAAAATTGGGAAAAGTATGCTCCAATACAAGCATTAAACGCTGGCGTCAGTTACACATCATGCCCGTACAATACGAAAATCGTCCTACATCTCGCTAGGAAAATTCATATAAAAACCGTTTCTATCTGCATATAAGATAAAATGTATTCGAAACAATAAACTCCATCAAATACGTACATATGTAACTTACTTTACTTATATTTTAATGGTATGTATGTATTACTTATATATGCAATTTTTATAAATTTTATAATCAGTTAGGATTTCAACGTGTTCTTTATACGTCTTTAGAATAAAATTTATACTACTTAGAGGATATATCGGAAGAAAATTCTTCAAAATTTACAAGTGTCTACCATTCTTTCACTATTTCTTTGAAAGAAATAGCGGTTCTTTTTCGGAAATATATTTCTATGCTATATCATTGTTAACTTTAAAATTCATCAGTTAGGACAGTTTCAACTGCTGTACTGAACTCATGGGCTTTAAATTTAAACATTGCAATTTTATTGGATGATTTCGATGTGCTTTCGAATTTCAACGATACAATAATAGAACCACCCATCTTCGCTGAATATGTCAGCTGTTTCTACTTGCATCCGTGTTTTTTGTCAAAAGTTCGTTCCAAAACCTTCATTGATTCGGATGTTCTAATGCAAGTGTCAGACCCCATAACAGATTTTACGGGTGGTACAGTAAATAAAACTAATGCTGCTATTTGTATTTTGCCGTTTTTTTAACATGAATTGTAAACTATTGAATTATAGTATGTTTGTAGGCACTTTAAGCATATACTATTGTGCAAAATACAGGGGCGAAAGTATTTTGAGAAAAAATAAGAGAATAAAAACATCGACTGATAGCACTAGGAAAAGAATTGCTTTTTTTGGCATCCTATACTAAAGAGTTCACAGTTTTACTCCATCAATAAATGAACGATGGTATGTGCATGCATAAGTTTCTTTGATTGGCTCAGATCAAACAGCGATTATGCAATTCGTCGGACGATAATTGGTTTGTCGTATACGACAAATTGGAAGCCTTTGACCTAAAAGGTGATTTATAGATTTTTGATTGCGTTATTTCCGAATCTGTGATCGGTTTTTTCTTAACTCTGAAGGTTGCTGAGATAATGAGCAGCACTTTTCTCGCATATCCCTAAAAATTAGCACTTGTAAATATTGGTATGTCATTAACGCCAGTTTTTAGAACGTACGAAAATTTTTCTTGTAAATTGCAATTAATTTTGGCTGAGTATTAATTTGTCGTACGTATATAAGCCACAAACATACGTTAAAGCAAAACAAAATTTATTCCATTTTGTTATGCCCTACGTACTTGGAAAAGTAGCAAAAGACAATCAATATATGACAATAATATAAAAAAATATCTTAGACTTGGTTTGTCGTACGTGCTTATAATTTGCCTTAGTAAACCAAAAAGTATAAAAACATTGGCGACGGTACATTACCCTTTGGAGTGACTCCTGCATCGCGCAAGACATAAAATAACAACTACCCTGTTGTATTTTCTTCACAATCAGACTAACCAGAGAGCTATTGAGCAAAAATCCTCGACGAAATGCTTAATTCAAAAAGTTGACAGCGTCCATGCGTCCGTGTTATAGATAGAAACCTGGAAAATCTAGAAATCTATAGCCCGCTAAGACATCTTAAAAATATGTCATATAAAAATGTAACCCTTAAATTCATTCAAAGGCAACCATCAGACTTTAAAAGGTACTGTAACAAATCTTGCAATTTGCATTTTGCACAAATACCTTTTATAAAAATAAAGTTTTTAAGATAGGATAGATCTAATTTAATCTCAATTCGAATTAAATAATGGAAGAGAGCTCGGATATAAAACCACATCTTTTTAGTAAACAAAAAACAACAAAGAAAACTTTGGGAACAGCGCAAAATTTGATTAATGAAAAATTAAATATAATTCAAAATAAAAGTAAAACTATTTCAAATGAAAAAATTACCGATATTAACAGGTTATTAGCCTTATACCAGCAGTAGACAGAGAGTATTATAGAGCTCTTTTACAAATAAATTAAATATATCGACATCTGTAACTAATTTTTACAATTTTAATGTATGTACATATAAAAAACTAGAGTTAAGTTTATTATTTTTCTTGTGTCGTGCTCTGTAAGGAATTTGTTTTCCTTATGTTTTCATTATAAATCAATTTGTTTATTTGATCCTTATTATTAGTATCTGGTAATAATTATTACAAAGTACTAATAGTATTACAAAACAAATTAAAGTGATTCCACTTAAACAAAAATATTAGAATAAGCTCTGATATGTTTTGACGAATTTTTATACCCTAGCTAGATGATGAAATCCTAGGGTATAATATGTCTGTCATTCCGTTTGAAATGCACAGAAAGCAAAATAGATTGGACACGAATACATAAAATTAAAATTTATTTTTTATTTTTGCATGTCCGTCTGTCTGTCTGTCTGTCCGTCCGCACGATAACTGGTGAACGCGTCTACTAAGGGCGGTTTTTTAAAACCAAATAAATTAAAGTTCGAAAATGGGACAAATCGGGCAATCCTTTCATCATACAAAACTTTGGGGTTTCATTATATATTTGGACACTGCCTGAGAACGCGTCGACGTAGAGAGCTGAAATTGTTTGCGCATAAAAATAGTAAATGAAATTTTAAAAATTAACTAAATTGGGCAGCCCCTTATTGGTGTTGCCATACAGAGCTTTTGATAATCACGTTATTTAACTTTTATGCTCATCCAGGGTATAACATTATTGGTCTTATACCAATTGTAACTTTTTCTCTTGTTATAGCTTTATACTCGTAATAAAAAATGAAGCTTTGTTATATTGTCATGTTTTTTTTTTTTTGTAAATAAGAGGTAATTTTCATAAAATTATTTAAATCTTTTGTGGTATCAAATATTATTCAATATTGGAGTGGCGTATGTGCTCTTATTTTGTCGTATGTATATGGATAAAAAATAACCTTTGATAAGATGGCTTATACGACAAACTCATACTGAATTAAATTAATTATAACTCCTAAACTAATTTATAAGGAATCCTAATTCAACCAGTTTTACTAATATATTAAATCGGATTAATCATGTTACAAAAATAACATAATCCTATCGGGCAGATATTTTTTAATGTATGGTAAAACATTTAAATGTGTTTTCCAGCATTATGATCAAATGCCGTATACGACAAAGCAATATTCGTCCGACGAATTGTTAAGAAAATTATATTATTTATTTTATGGAGTAAATTATAGTTACAAAATAATGTCAATAACAAATTTCACTAAAATCTGATGTTTTATTAATTTATACATAAAATTATTATTAATTCACTATATACAGTATAAATAGTATAAATAAAAATAGAGATTACTCTATAGGATTTTTTACCGGGGCAAACTTATATTTGTTCAAGAAGGAATTTATTTGGATTCTCCGGTATATAGCAAAAGGTAAAAAAGATGTTATTTGTTATATCATCACAACCCATTTTATTTTTGTGACAAGTTTCAAGTCGTGGTTTTGAATCATCAACAGGTCCCAAATAGCGAAATTGAGTGACTTGAAAAAGAAATGAATAAATAGAACAAAGAAAAAGAAATGAAAAAATTAAAAAATCAGAAAAATTGAGAAAAATAATAAAAAATGATAATACATAGTATATATATATATATATATATATATATAGTATATACTATAGTATAAACTTTATCAACAAAGTATATAACTTAATTGAATCCCAATTTTTATGTAATTTATATAAAACATAATATATAAATAGGATTAGTTCCGCCTATAACTCATGGTATAATTCTATACTCTACTCATACGGAAATGTATTACAAGCAAAAGTACAGAGCTTATATTCATTTTTGTAATTATTTATGTATAAAATTTACACCATGATTTCAATCATGTAGAAGATTAGGATACTTCGTATTAAAGTTGCAGAGTGATTCATCAATCTATGCCTCAACGCGTAAGATCTCATAAGATTCAAGGATTGGAAATAATGATGGTAGTCGGTTTATTTTTCTGAGAGCTGCCCCATTTCAAAGATCGACATTTTTAGATTTGGCTAGCTTGATGCATTTGCGGAAGGAATTTTCGATTTTCTTTGCGGTCAAAAGATTACTTTTTATACCCTAGGTGAAATCTAAAGGGTATAATAAGTTTGTCATTCCGTTTGTAATACCTATGGCATGGATAGCCACGCATAATATTAAATGTTATTTTGATTTTTGCATGTCCGTCTGTCCGTCCTCACGATAACTTGAGACCGCGTTCACTTAGGGAGCTGAAATTGTGTACACGGACTTTTAAAAAAAAAGAAAAAAAAGTAAATTTGAGTTCGAAAATGGAACAAATCGGGTAACTCCTTCATAGGGTTGCCATACAAAAATTTCGTATTTTACTAAATATTTGGACAGTGCCTAACAACGCGTGCAGAACTAAAATTTTGGACAAAGATTTTTTAAAAGAAATGGAATTTGAGTCCGACAATGGGATGAATCGGGCAACTCCTTCGAAGGGTTGACATCCAATAATTTCATTTTTCTTACATATTTGAAGACTGCCTGAGAGCGCGTCGACGTAGAAAGCTGAAATTTTGTATACTGTGCTGTCTTAGAAATAGTAAACAGAGCTTCAAAAATCGGCAAAATCGGGAAACCCATTCTTGGTGTTGCCATACAAAAATTTTGGTTATTTACTTCTAGTGTAAAAATGATCAGTCCTTGACATTTCTATTATACTGAAAAGCTCTTCAGAATATGAAATCCTATGGAATTGGTTATAATCGTTTTTACTATCCTATTAACTGTTCTAGAAATATATGCGAAAAACCACTTCCAAAATCAAACTTTCACAGATGGGTGCTCGTACGAAATTACATCCGGGAATTCATCTAGGGTATCATAACTATTGGTCTTAGACCAATTCTAGTTTTTTTTCTTGTTCTTAACTGGTAAGCAATAGAAATAAATGTCATTGTTTTAATAAGGTTGATAGTGATGAATATTTTCAGGATAATTCGTTGAACCATGCTAGTAAAATGTGTAAGTACATGACTTCTTCGATCTGTCTTATGGTGCTTCTGCACAATGGTCTATGTCACCATAGGTTGTGTCGCAGATGAATTGTTGTGCAATCTACAGAATTGTCGGAAATGGAAACATACCTCTAATGGAGCTTATAACTCAATGATTTCTGCTGTCCTGTTGTGTATAATTATTTTCCAATGACGAGGATTGCCTTTTAGCCATGCCAAAACAATTATATAATCTAACAAGCGAGGAACCATTAGATGTTCAAGCTGATGTAACTTTTGACGAAGTTTATGATTTGCAACTTCTGTTGGAATATAAGTATTTCAATTAAGCTGAAAAAGCCTCAAATGTTATAACAAAAGCTTTGCTAATATAGTAGATGACGTCAACCAACCGAGTGGATCAAATATTTGAGAAATCTCTGATATAATTCGACGTTTGGTGCAGATTATGTTAGATTTCAGTGACACTGAAAACGAAAAGCTTTCTGAGCTGCTGGATACAACTTTATTGCCAACACCTTAATAGATGCTGTATTGGATTGAATTCGTAGTGGAGAGATCTTTCATAACTGTTGCATTATATTTTGCAATATCTCTGCTACTATTTGAAACCCACTTACGGAGCTCAAGCCTCCAAATTATAAAAACAATAATAGATCCTGGATAATCTGAAGAGTTTCAGCGATTAAATGGGTTCCAGATATAAAATCGTTGAAGTAGAGGTGCTGTTTTAGCAGTCTGTCAGTTTTGGGAAATTGGGTATGTATGACTTTATCTTCAGTCAGCTGAAGTAATGCTCTTGTAGTTAGAAAGGATGCAATGCAGGTGATGTGCCATATGTATTGAGTTGAAAGTGTTGGATGGGATACTACCTATTTTCATGCTGTATCTACTATTTCAATGAGTCTAAGTTGGTATCATGTTTCCAATGCCACTTACACTTGCTAAATTGTTCTAATGATCGAATAAATTTCGAAAACTAGCCAAGGCCCAGTGACTTAATATCATATATTCCGGAAGACCAAGGGGTCTAAGCAGAGATAATATCAGTTAAAATTATATTACAACCCGCTGAAGTAAAATTAATTTTTTAATTATCTGTAGAAATTGTTCCTTCAATGATGCAATACGGTGAAATTTTTACTAGGAATATAGGGAAAATTGAGGCTTTAAAAGGTAAACTAACAAATTCAAGGCCTGTTTTTAATAAATTGAAAATAATACATTTTTTCTTTAATTAAGATGATAATTACGCTGGATAATTTAGTTCATGAAGGTTATATGTATATTAGATAAATGTGAATCATTCTAAACGGTCCATATTCACAAACCGTTTTATCAAATCATCCGAAAAAATTGATTATATAGCAGTTACTCATTTATCCATTGTCAACTACGGAAAAACTTCGTGGAAAAAACTCTTTTAGAAATGAAAAATCTTTAAAAAAGATATTTTTATACAAAATCAGGTGCGTCGTAACAGAAGGAATCAGTATGGCACGGTTGCTGTCTGCCATATATGCCAAAATGAACAGCCAAGCTGACCTCAAATATGCATTTAAAACAAATTTTAAATGTGAATCATTTACGAGGCGAAATACTAAGTATGTACTTGAATGCCTAGCAAGATTAAAAAAATCGATTAAATAAATAAATAAAAAATTATTATATGAAGAAAGAGATTTTATTTTCAGGTCGCAGTGAAATAAATTAAATAAATATTTTCAATAGTTATCTCCTAAATATTGCATTCACTTATACGTAAGCATTATATGCCAAATTTTGTGCTTCATTATCGGGAACAGCATCCACGGAGAAAGACCTTCCATCCCAAGGACCATGGGCAGCAATATGTGGGTGATGGTGATCGGTTGCAATCTAAATAAAAAAATACAAAATCAGCTGGAAATTATTTTACTGTAAAACGCTGAAAAGTATACCTTTTTGCAAAGTTGGAATATTGCCAGTCCCACTGATACAATAAATGAGAAGAATCCAAGCTGAAGTGCATTCCATGCCTTCAGACCGAGAATACCTAGAGCCAGGGGAATTAAAGTCATAGCCTTAAGGAGAACGAATACCATGATTGGAATGGCAATTTTCTTCAATTTGGATTTACGACCTATAAGAATTTAGTATTAGACCGAAAACAAACAATATTTTGAATCTTCAGTAATACCTCTTCCTTCGCCGTTTGATAGGTTAATTTTAAGATTAAGTTCGTCATTATTTATATTTCTAGGAGATACAGTGACCTTGCTATCAGCAAAAGGAAGCTTAAAGGTGACATCATGACTTTGAAGATATTGTTCAATACTATCTAAGAAACCTGGTTCACTACGAGCAGAAACATCACTTGTATAACCATTTGCTTTGACTTCGACATCATCACTGAACTACAAAAACAAAACAAAATTAATTACATACATATTAGCAGATACGAACAATCAGTATACTTGAAAGTTATCCTTTTTAAAGATTGTGTCCAAGAAATTGATCACTTTCACTTTAATACAAGCCATAGAATCACTACCACTATCACAGCTGGACCGCATCTCCTCAACCATACCATCTAATGGCGTTCCTTTCCAGAAGGCTGGTTTAACAGCAGGATTAGCAGCTGCTACTGCTACCAATGCAATAAATAAAAGGGTTTTTCTTGATGCCATCTTTCTGCTTCCAAAGCTGTCAAGACTACCCTGATCAAAGTTATGATGTAGTCACTCGGATAGAACGACTATGATTGATATTAGATACTCCATTGTCTTCGATTTTTATACTTCGGTGAATTACTAAAATAGCCAAGCCTCAATATTACAATTACAGTAACCATCTGTGTACATCGGTTCCGAAAGAGACACGATGACAATCAACACTGATTGCAAGTACACACTCGTAATAAGTGTGTCCCTCCTTCTGTATCGACCAGAGTCTTCTGTACTTCCGATCGACCGAATTTTTCATTGCTCGTTTTAAATTTCAAATAGTTTCAACTATCAAGTTCATGTCGCATTGACATCACGTACGGATTGCACAAATGTTTTGAATCATAATGAACCAATTCTTGAACGCATTTAAATTTACCTTTTCTCGGGTTTCAATGCCTTTTAAAAGCCCGTCAATTAAGAGAACAGGTGGTTTTCTTTTTTAAAAATTTTGTGTGATTAAAATTGTTTGCAACAAAACAAAAACAAGTGTTATATTTTAATTTACACTTTCTTTTACGCATATGTAATTGTTTATGATTTTAAAATACCACACAGGTTATAAATTTTTGCAAAGAAAACTTTCACCGTCAAGATTTGAGAAAGATATTAATGTGGGAAATATTTTGACGTAGAATTAAATGAATTTTTAAAACTGACATATGCCACATGTCTGACAAGACATTACCATTTTAACATATGTATAAGAAGTTAATGGACATAAGAATAGATTTGACTTCTTAGTACAATAATATAATATGATTTCGGTACCTTGGAGATCACCTGAAATTGGAGTTCTAGCTACATCATTTGTCAATAAATTGATCAATTTTTCAATATACTCTGTGTCCACAACAGATTTAAGGAAATTGCAGCAGAAACGAAATATTCAGCAGTTAAAAGGCCTATAAAGTTCTTGATTCATCTTTATTTAAAAAGGAATTATACTTATGTATATAACGTTAATGTTAAGAATAAGTTGATCTAATGTATCTCCCCCCCCCCCCCCTAAAGTGGTTAGGGTAAATCTAGCCTCTTTACGAGCTCGATTATTGCCTTGGAGATTGGCTTGAACGTCTGATTTGGAATGAAAAATTCTTTTCCAGTGCTTTCAAACGTTAAAGTTTCAAGCTCCCGACTGGTACATACTGGGCTTGGATGTGATATTTCTCTTCCTACAGTCGACCTATTTCCCTGTAGAATTTGCCAATCTTTTGCAGAAAATAATCGAATGGCTTATGTCCAGTGACTGCATTAATAAACAGTTTGAGTGATTATGTTTTTTTTAGTTTCTCCTAATACCGTTTTTGGAAGGCGTGAATATATTTCCCATTTCTACAAGAGATCTCAAAAACAGCAAAATCGCTCTTGGTCTAATGAACAGTGCAACTAAGCTATATATGCTAAAGAGTCTACTTTTCGAGCGTATCAATTGCATCTGTGCTTAGAATTGAAACAAATCTACAATACTATACGGAATACCTGTAAAATCATCCAGAGAGCAAAATTTCTTTTTGACCAAAGTATTAGACAAACAATTTTGGCAAGTGGCAAAGGCAGCAAAGGTTTCTGGTCTGTCGTAAAATAAGGAGTAGCTCCACTAGTTCTTCTATACCTTCACTACGTAACAACGGTGAAGTGGTTGTTGTTTACTTGGATTAAGCTAATAATTCGCTTCAAATTTTCGTCTTCAACCCATGTCACAAACACCTGTTTTGTAGCTCCCATGTGGATTTGAACACGATCTAATGCACATCAGTACGAGAGATATCAATACAAATTCGTACGAGAGTCCTTAAGGGGCTCAACGTCTCTAAAGTTGCAGGTCCTGATTTTTTCTCCTCCCTATTAATTAAACGTTGTGCTTCATCTAAATCAGATTACATGACGCCACATTTGAACTTTACCCTACAAATATCTTATCTCTTTAGAAGAAGATCATAATTTCACCCTCCAATTTGTTTTATTGGAGAACTGATAACCGATACAGCGTAATTACACATTCTTCACATTAATATTTTCATAAAGCTAGCAGGGCAAATCACATCTTCGAGATGTTTTTGATTTCAGAAAAGGTATAAGAAATATTTCAGTCAGTGAAATCCTATTTCAGATCTAGAATGGCATAAAATGTCCTTATCTGGGGCAGAGATTATCGTACAGCCTTGGCTTTATTAGATACCGTCCAGAAGAGAAACTTCAAGCTCATTGGCAATGTGGCAATAACTTATCATATCGACTCGCTCGAGCACCGTCGCAATGTTGGATGATCTTCGACCATTTATCGCTGCATGCATGGCCAATGTTTTGACGAAATATCTAGTCTAATCCCTCGTATATTAATTCCTGTATGCAATACTCACACTACAAGTTGCGTACATCTATTCAAAACTCTTTTGGCGCTCCAATAAAATTCCGTGATGCTTTTTTATCCCGAACTGTGTTAATTTGGAACAGTATACCATCTATTGGCTTTCCTCCGGATTTAATTAGAAATTCATGAGTGACATAATCCCCTAATCCTTTCCATTTATCCTTCCTGCCATGCTGTGCTGTGCATCTTAGGGTATCCCCTGAGCTGGCTTTAATAATATATAAAGCAAGTAAAACAGTTAGAATTTGTCTAAGACCAATGATGCCCTATGATACCCTAGAAGATGAATACCCGTCAGTAATTTGGAATGGTCACCAATCAGTGCCAGTTTGATCGTTGAAGTGGTTTTTCGAATATATTACTGGAATGGTCTTCGGACAGTAAAAATGATTATAACCAATTTCATAGGAAATCATATTCTTAGGAATTTTTCAGTACAATAAAAACGTCTAGGTGTGACCGTTTTCACAATATACGTAGAAATCCCAAATTTGCATATGGCAACAACAAGAAGGGGTTGCCCGATTTAGCCGATTTTTGAAATTATATTTACTACTTTTATGAAAACATTGTGTACAAACTTGTACCTTTCTACGTTGACGGTTCTCAGCCAGTGTCCAAAAATGATTTGTCCCATTTTCGAACCTAATTTTACTTATTTTTTTTTAAAGGCCCATCTACAAACTTTCAGCTCTCTAAGTACATGCGGACATGCAAATATCAAAATAACTTTTAATATTATGCGTGGGTGTCCAATCCATTTTGCTCTACCACAAAACCCTGGAGAATATCTGCCAAGCTATGAACGAGAAATCCATATTTGTCCGTGCGAGTTCGTTCTCTAAAATGCTCTATATACTTGTGGAAAAATGAAAGCATGGATTGTATAGGAGCCTAAGCCACTATCTATACGGGAAAATAGTCTGTTAGTAATTTTAAGCTTAGCTGCTTACCTTCCCAAAGCCTACCATTACTAATCTATACACCTTACTTAACGAAATAATAAAACCGCGCTTGTTGGCTCCGACGCTCTGACTTAACTTGAAAACGTCATGTAAAAAAGCGTAAAAACTTTTAACTAAAACAAAAAGCGATTAAAAATTAAAGAATAAACAAGTTTTGATTAAAAACGATGAAAAACCAGCGCTTCTGAAAGGAGCACATTTTAAGCGCTTTTCTAGACATCATTTGTCAGCTCTTTTGAAGCATATTCACTGCTCTATCATGAAAAATAAGCACGCTAGTAAGTAACTCAAGTGCTTCTAGAGCCATCGCTTGGAAGCTCTATAGAAGATTATTTGACGAGCTCCAGCAGATTGAAGTGCAACAAGGGGTGATCTCATCTAATTTTCTATGAATCTAAACTGTGGATTTTTCCACTATTGACGAAGTAACGCATCTCTCATTTCCAATGTGATGTTCAGAGTGGTTAGAAGTACGTAATCTGAAATTCTGGTTAATATCAGTGAGGATAAAAGGGAGAATATTGGCTTATTTAAACAACTTCATAAGATTTAATACCACAAATAATCATGAGCAAACATAAGCGCCTTACTATTGTTCTCTGACTTGAAGGCCTCTTATGATTAAGAAGCATTGTGATGATTATCCAAAAAGCTCATGAAAGCTTTCGAAAAGCCACATTCAAAAAACTTCTTCGGTCATCAATTAGGGCGTTTCTTAAGAGCAGCATTGAAGCGCTTGCCTCTCCGGACATGCCTATGGTAAACAGCAATGAACCTAGATAAGGAAAAGAAGCGCTACGAGCTTCCAAGGAAGCGCTTCAAGAGATCTCTTAGAGCGCTCTTTTTCCCAGCGGGATGTGACTTAGTGTTTGCATACATACATCTCGGTAGCGAAAGCGTATAATTACTCTAACACTTCTTTTCCTTAGAATTTTCTGTTTTTAGTTTCTCATAATCGCAGTTTGGCACCTTCGATCTGGTTCTACGGTTTTTAGGTGACTGCGAGTACGTAAGCGTGGGAAAAAGAAAAGCAACTGTGATTGTGCGCAGCTGTTATTTCTGTAAAATAGTTTAATGTATTATTACTACGTAAGGGCGATGACATTTAGAATATTTGTTATTGATACACTTACTGGATGGATGGAAGGATGACCGGCTGCACGGGAAGAATTGATTGATGCAAAGTAATAGACTAATGAATAAATGATATTGACTAGATGGCTAGGAGTGCAGATATATTATATGCATATCTCCACATTCCGCTATGCGTGCTTCTTGTTATCAGCAAGAGTATCGTATTTAAAATCGACGATGTCTCGACTTGCTGACGTTATACCGGAGACAGACCTGCAATTTACGCGAAACTACAAGTATATTTCTATATACTGAGAAACAGCTCGGTGTACGGCGGTATACGCTCAGTATGTAGTATGTACATTGGAGCTCAATATTGAAATTGCGAAAACGAGTATATTACAATCTGACCCTAGTTATATACCATACACATGAACCTTTTAGAACCAAATTTTATACTGCAATGTTGGGGGTGCAACTTTTTCTTAATATTTGACACTTGTCAAGTTGAAGTGTCTATTTCGTTTTTATTTTCCATATAGACAAGTAATTTCACAATATTTGCTCGCATTTTGTACGTGCGCGGAACTTTGTTAAGTCAAATGACACATTAAATGACAAATCAAGTGAAAAATCAAATGTAAGCTCAATAATTATTTTCTCACTATCATAAACAGAAAGTGTGTCTCGAAAATTCTATGTTGCAATATGACATAATTGCAATATCAATATTGAAATTGCAAGTCTGCCTCAGGTATAACCCAACCAGCCGTGCATCGCTCCAATATAAAATCAATCAAAGTTGCTTCGACCTGATGTACGAAAGCACTCAAATTTTTCTTAGAACTTTACGGGAAATTTTTTCTTTAGAGCTTTTATGCGTATTGGTGGTCGACTGACAACGGTTGTTTGGGCCGTGAACAAAGATAAGCGATAAGTATTAATTTTTTTTAGAAATCTACGGAAAATGTTTCGGCAGAAGTTTTATTCACTCTTGGTGGCCGTTACCAACACGACTAGGATAAATTACGTGAAAGTGCTTGTCACCATTCTGCTATATATTCTAAGAATGAAATAGATACAGTAGAGGAAATGCTTCTGTTTAAATTACGTGTACCTACTTCAATACCTTGTTTGCTAAGTTGAATTAAAAGGTGGTCAACTACCACAGACCACAGGTGTGGAGACAGTAGTTACCCCTCCTCGGGGAAAAACTCTGGTGACGTGAACTTCTAGCCTCACCAAATAGTTGTCTCTTAATTATCCTATTGGGGAGCATTGCCAGAATCTATCTATTATGAGAGGGATTCACTCCATGTCTCACCAGTACAGGTATTATTGACTTAACATATCAAACGTCCCTTGTATGTCCAGAAAAGAACATAACTCGATTTTTCTGTAGTCAATGGCTTTTTTCATACCCTTTGTCAGGTTTATTAAAGCTAGCTGTGTTAATTTACCCTTTTGAAAGATAAATTGATTCGGACTTAGCGCTCCGTCTCTAATATGCTTTTCCACTATTTTCATCATTGTTTTAAGGTCAAATGAAGTCAGGCTTACAGAGACGACCTGGGCTGGGCATCCTGCGTTAAGTATGTAAGTATATATTTCACTTTCGTATTTATCATGCTTTAGGGAACGGCACACATGAAAGTATTGTATCTGATAATAGCTCCAGTCTACCACCAAATGTTGTTAGCGGCCCAAGCATCCGTTGTCGGCCTCCAATAATGCATAAAAATTGCATGGAACAAATTATTAGTAAATTTATGACAAATTTCCAGTAAATTTCTGAGAAAATTGAAGGCTTACCTACAGCAGGTCGAGGCATCGTTGATATCACATTGGAGTGAGGCATTGTTGGCTTACCTGGGGATTATACGAGGAAGTACAGCTTGCTTTTAAATTAATAAATTTATACCGGTAATATGAATGTTGCTGCGATCAATAAGGTACATTACATCATTTAATAACATCTTCCTCTTCCTTTTTTCTTCTGTTTTCCGATTCTGCTACTTCCTTTATTGCTATAATTGCCGATATACACAAGACTTTACGTCTCAATGCAATTTTTTTTAAATGAACTGGCAACTTGCTGACTGACTTCCGTCATCAAATTTAAAAACGCGTTAGAAGGGAGGCTTGCATGCAAGTTGTTCTTCCTCGTGTAATCCCCAGGTTACCCTTTGGTTACGTCATCAAGTCGAGGCATCGTAGATTTTATATGCAATATGCTCACGCCATGCGGATAATACAGAAAACTCGTAGACCATAAAGTAGAAATATTTATATTATACTCTATAATCAATGTAATCGACAACAGTTTTTCTGTTCCGATCTGGATGATTAATTTGACTGTCGATTTTCTAAATTTGGATTATTGTTGGCGGATGTATGCTGAAGAAGAAGGTTCAGTAAGTTTCTAAGAAAAATTATATGGTTATTTGCATTGACAAAAATGTGTATGTGTCCAGACACTTGTTCGGACCGTCTTCAGTCATCAATAATGCACACGAATTCTGAAGAAATATGGTCGATTAAAATTCTTATAAAAAATGGATTTTTACCTACATTGAAAACATTTTTTACAAAAAATTGTGGTTTGTAGCAGCGGAGATCAGTGAGTTATTGATGTTTGCTAGTAGCTATTCTCATACATCACTTTGTGAGTACATACAGCCGTCAATATCTGGGTATTTAATATCTGTGTTATCACTGTCAGATTCCAAAGTTTTTGGTAATTTTGAAAATAACAATAATTGTACCTAGAACATTTGGGTCCTCTTGACGTTAAGATGATCAAAGAAAATGTCACCTGCCAGGTTTCCGTGCAGATCGTTCATACAAAGAGCCAAATGATGAAATCTGGCTAAGCATCCTTGCTTTACACCATCGGTAGCTTGGAAAAATTCTCAGACTTTTTTCACCGTTACAAACCATCAGCTTCATTCACATATAATAATAACTTATACAGGGTGTTGCAAAAGTATGGTTACATACGCTTAACTTAGGTAGCTGTGATCAAGCTAAGAAAAAAATTCTTATAAAGCTTTACCCCACATTGCGTTCGTTCCGATTTTTGCTGGCAACACTGTTTTGTGTACTTTCCGGTAGACTTCTGAATTTTGATGTATATTTTAGGAAGGAAATGGCATAGAGAACTAATATAAATTTTGTTTAACTTATAATATCTTTCACTTTAAGAAAACCTATTCATCCAGTGTCGATAGTTTTGAAATAATAAAATGTCAAAGTGGAATTTGTTGCTTTTGTTTTACAAATTTCTTACTTTGGGAGCGATTTATTCAAAATTTCTAATAAATTTTGTTTTTTAAATTATTGGATGGCTTATACGATTCGTTTTCCAACAATATGTAACTCAATGATGTTTCTACAGATTTTCATAAAATAATATCCAATAATCTTTCAAGCAGGATTCGTACCACAAAAATGATTCATTTTGGAGTTTATTTGAGTGGCTTTTATGGCGGCTACTTGGTGACAAAAAACAAGTTTTCTGATGAGTCATGTCCATTACCCGAGTATACGAAACTTCACATTTGCTTTCCAGGAATATCCTATTTTTGCACCGGTAATAAAATAATATAAAACTTCAACATTGATGTACCTACACATAAGTAGAACCTACTAAATTTTTATATATTTGCTATAGCTGGTATGGGATAATAATAAAACGTTTTTCTTTTGCCAAATAATATATAATAAATTATAATAATAATAATAAATTTTCAATATGTTACCCATTTTTAAATAACAAACTTGTACGTCGTACACTGAATGGTATGTGAATTTCTCTCAATCTTTTTCTTATTTTCAAACAAGCGGCTTCTATACGCTGCTTCAAAATGTCCTCGCTTCCAACTACGGCGGAAAAAGCTTGTTGCTTCAAATAATCCTATATGAAGTAGTCCATCGGAGTAAGGTCTGATGATCTCGCTGGACATGTTATTGGTCCACCTCGGCCTATCCATCTGTCATGAAAGTTTTCATTCAGCCAATCTTGCACCGTTCGAGTAGAGTGAGGAGGTGCTCCATCATGTTGAAAAATCATTTTCCACCTTCTGCTCAAAGCACGTCCTCCAACAATTCCGGTAGCACATCCTGCAAGAAATTGAGATAAAACTGTCCTGATAAATTATGGCGAAAGATATAAGGCTCACTGACATTCTGACCCAAGATTCCTGCCCAAACAATCAGCCTGAATCTCCGTATATTGTGACAGTTAACCAGCCCATCCTTTGTAAAGTTGGAAAGCGGGGATCAGTCCTATCCTTTTCTAACGTAAGCCTGCAGAAATCAACGCGGCTTTGAAGCTCCCTTGACAGAAGTTCCTGTACGGGTGTTAAACGATAGGGATGAAAACCTTCATTCCTCATCAGCCACACAAAGGTATCGTCTAAATTAAGTTCCACTACCAGAGCCCTAGTACTTAAGGAGTCATCTTGCCGAATCCTGTCCATAATGATATCGATCTCCTCCACTCTCTAAGAGTAAAATTCTATTTATAAGAAATTTTAATTTGAAGCAAAAAATATTGTTTACTCATTTAAGCCTGCCTGAAGTTTCTCGTCAACAGACAAGGGATCCTTCCTTAAAAAGAATAGAAAAAAGGCTTGAAGAAGGGCGAGGTCTCTCAGGGAATCCTCTAGCATACTCCGTCTGCGTGCGCTGTACGCGCATTTTCACGACAATACTCTTAAAAATGCATCATATGCGCTAAGTCGCGTAATTCATGTCTACCTTCTGCTGAAGCTGACATAATAATTAATTAAATTAATTAAATTGATTAACTTTTTCGACTTTGATGTAACGGTGTCTATCAACAAGGCGATACAACTAGAGAGATTTAATTTTATATAAATTTTCAGGTAAAATTGACTTCCTATTGCATGCAGAAGCTGAATATTTTTAATTTTGGTACTCATAATACGTCAGAAAACCCACTTTAACGGACTACTTTCGTGCATCTGCTGACACTGAATGGAGTGTCTAAGTACGCGAATAATATTTTGTTAATTTCTGTATAATACTTGCAGTTTGCACAAACTTAGTATTCTTTAACAAACTCCAATGCTGTCATTTTACCTGAGTACAAATAGGATATTTTTGTAAAGAAAATGAGAATTTTTTTGTATACTCTGAATAGGCTAATGAGGATGACTTATCAGTAAACTTGTTTTATGTCACGAAGTGACCGCCATAAAAGCCACTCAAATAAACTCCAAAATGAATCATTTTTGTGGTACGAATATAGCTTGAAAGATTATTGGATATTATTTTATGCAACTCTCTAGATACATCACTGAGTTACATATTGTTGAAAAGCGAATCGTACGAGTATAAGCTATCAAAAATTAAGAAAACAAAAAAAAATTATTAGAAATTTTGAATAAATCGCTCCCAAAGTAAGAAATTTGTAAAACAAAAGCAACAAAGTCCTTCCTAAAATGTAGGGATGATTCGTTTTTCTCTTATAAAATGTAGAACTAGGTAATAGTAGTAGAGCCGAATAGCTCATTTCTTATGTGCCCTACATACTGCCAAATATGATTTTTTTTCATTAAAAGTACAGTATAGACTGAATTACATTAACAGCGCTGTCGGACCGGCATGGTCGTCGTTTTATGTCAAAAATATTTAGGCACAGTACCAGTGGCGAACCCTGCTAGTAGCGGGAGGTGGTGGGGGTGATAACAAAAAAAATAGCAGTACATGTTCTGTAAAAATCATAAAAATTTCTGGAAACGTTCAATTTGAAGCAGAGCTTATTCGGGTAAAGGCGATGGGAAATTTGTTTTAATTGAAAGCAGCTGCCAAAGTTTCGTTAATGAGTCTTCGATGTAAAGTCGGCTCGTTAGAATATTATCGGCGGTTCAAAGCAAATATTTAAAGAAACAAGTGTAACCCATAATTGGAGAAATTCAACGTAACTACACAACGGCAAACAAATCATTGTATATTGTTGTAGGGAGCTATTTCATTTAAAGCAAGACAATAATTTATAAAAAATGTTTTATTAATTCGTAAAATGCAATAGTAGAATTCTTTGCTAAAATGTCAAATAAAACAAAATCTAAATGCTGATTAAGAAATTCTCAATCAGTGTCTTAGAGATAGAGATTGGTCCGTCTGTTCTTCTTCGAGGGATGTTGATGAATGCGCATTACAGCTTAGTGACATACAGAGTCTTGGCATGCATGAATACTTTCCTTATTCATATAGCAGGTCTCATCAACAATAAAATTGATCTTGGTTTAACGATAAGTTCAACCAAGTAATAAAAGCGAAAGGGTCTGCTTTTCGCGCCTATCAACTGCATCCATGTCCAGAACTGAAACAAGTCTACAAGACCGCAGGGAACACATGTAAGTCCATTATCAAGAGAGAAAACTTTCTTTGTGAGACAAAGGATCTTGACAAGCCACAAAGGTAGCAACAAAAACATCAGGATCAACTTCAGCGGTTTCTCTATACCTTCACTACTTATTAAGTGAAGTGTCTGTTGACTCCTTGGATCAAGATAATATTTTGACTGGTAGATTCGCTTCATATTCTCTATACAAGAGTCAATACACATCCGTAAGAGAGATGTGTTCAAGGTCCTTAAGGAGATCAACGTCTCCAAGGCCGTAGGTTCTGTTGGTTTCTCACCCCTGTTAGTTAAAAGCTGTGCCTCATCCTTGATCAATGATCGCTATTATGGTTTACGGACTGGACGCTCATCATCATAGACTTGCTGAATTTTCATACGAAACATTCGAACCGCAGTCTTCACAATATTGGTGATTAGAAAATCGTTGCATTAGATATTTAAAATGCCTTTGATAGAGTCTTGCTTCCAGCCCTTTTAGTTAAACTTAAAGCACTTGATCTCTCCCCTCCTCTTCTATTATAGATTTAAAGTTTTTTTACCTGATCGCATAATACCGGTTTTACTAGATACGGGGTTTCACCAGAACCTCACCCTATAAATGCCAAAATGCCCCCGGGGGTCTGTTATCTATCCATCTATCTTCATAATTTTCATTTATGATCTACTTTCCCTTACTTTTAAACCCTATGACAGTATCCTTGATTTCGATTACTCCTTTGACACTCTTGGGGACTCCAGCGAGAATGGCACATCTGTCAAATGACATTGCATGATTAGATCAATGAGTAATGCCTTTATCATATCCTCGCTCATATCCTGTCCTATCTTTTTGAAGCAGAATTATAACTTTTTACTGCTATTAATTTTGACGGAGCACTGATTTACGATACACCATCATTATTCATTGTTAGCACTAAAATTTCCAATACGTTAAGCTGGACAGATCACATCTTCTCTTTTGCCAAAGAAGCATTGAAATGTGTTGGAATTCTGAAAAGGCGTAAGAAATCTTTCAGCCCATCGAATCGAGCGCTCCTCTATTAGTCCAGACCTAGAATTTAATAGAATTTCCATATCTGGGCGGGGGCTGGTCGCACAGTCTTACCTTCATTGAATATTGTCCAAATATAGAAATATTTCAGCCCATCGAATCGAGCGCTCCTCTATTAGTCCAGACCTAGAATTTAATATAATTTCCATATCTGGGCGGGGGCTTGTCGCACAGTCTTACCTTCATTGAATATTGTCCAAAAAAGAGGCTTCCATCTCACTGGCGTTGTAGCAATAACTTGCAATATCGACTCACTCGAACACCGCCGCAATGATGGATGCCTTTCAGTCCTTTATCATATGCACAATGCACATGGTCAAATTTCCGATGCAATATCTAGTCTTATCCCTTGTAGGATAATTCCTGCATGCAATACTCGCACTGCAAATCGCGCACATCCTTATACCCATAAAATTACCATCGGCCGTACAGTAAAATTCCGTGATGCTTTTCTATCCGGAACTGTGGGAATGCCGAACAGTCTACCATCTTCTGTCTTTACTTCGACATACAATCTGCGATAGTTTAAGGGTGACATACAATAGCAACTCTGCCACTCTCCTCACGTTCCTTAATTCCTTTCCCTATCACCATCCTGTCATGCTGTGCCTTCCGCCATAAGGTATCCCCTGATCTTGCATTGATAATATAAAAAAAATCAAACTTTCTTGATTTTAGTGGGGGTAAAGTACGTAGCGCTTTAATTCCTGTATTATGCAAAGCTACAATTTATGATGAATTTGTAAATTTGAACAAAACGTATTTACCTATTTTTATACCGTAGATGAAATCTATAGTTTGTCATTCCGTTTGTAACGCACAGAAATAATTATGGTAGATCAATATGGACTGGACACCCCCGCATAAAATTAAAAGTTATTTTGATTTTAGCATGTCCGTCTGTCCGTCCGTCTGTCCGTCCATGCGAACGATAGCTCGAGAACGCGTTCACTTAGAAAGCTGAAATTTTGAACACGGAAATTTTGTACACGGACATAAAAAAAAAGTAAAATTAAGTTCGAAAATGAGACAAATCGGGCGACTCCTTCGTGGGGTTGCCATACAAAAATTTCGTTTTCAGCACTATATATTTGGACACTACCTGATAACACGTCAATATAGAAAGCTGAAATTTGGTACATTGTGTTTTAATAGTAATAGCAAATAAAATTTCAAAAATGGACTAAATCGGGCAGCCCCTTCTTGATGTTGCCATATAAAAATTTTGGTTTTTTACATATACTTTGAAAACGATCAGTCCTAGACATTTTGATTGTACCAAAAGCTTCTTCAGAAAAAGAAATCCTATAAAATTGCTTTTAATCATTTTTTCTGTCCGACGAGCCGTTCTAGAAATATATGCTAGAAACCAATGCAACAAATCAAATTTGCTCAAATGGGGACCATACGAAATTTCATACGGGCATTCATCTAGGGTATCATAAGAATTGGTCTCAGACCAATTCTAGCTTTTTCACTTGTTACTAACTAAAATGGATGACTTGGAGGTTTTACACTTCCATTATTTACAAACCAAAACAAAATATATAATTTAACGCCTCTTTTTACTTTCGCGAAGCAAAAAAGATGAACGTTGAGAAACTTTCTTCGTTTCGAGTGGTAGCCATTCACTTATCTGTTCGACAGGTATCTTTTAAATAATAAATTTTGTCCGTTTGACATTTGCGAGTGATAGCTTATACCGTTTTTTAACCAAAGTTGCGCCCCCCCCCCCCCACGAGAATCCTGGATCCGCCCCTGGATAGTAATGAATATATGAAATGCATTACATTACTCAGGCCGGCGTCTTCGTCATCGTCGGCGTGGTCGTCGACGCATCCCTATTCCTAATTTTAGCGCGGGCGCTGGAAAAATAGTTATAACCCGGGGGTTACACGTAATAGTACAGCTTACATGCAAGCTGCACTGCCATACTTCTTGCACGTGTAACAGCTACTGCCATGCTGGCAGCTCAGCTTTGAGCGAACTTGCATGGTGAAAAACCATGGTAGCTGAGGTGATAGTAATTTGACATTATACAGTTTTCAAGATGGCGGAAAAGAAATGCTTAAGAGATTTTGATAAATTTATTCTGTGAAAATGAGATTTTCTGGGATCATTTGCATTACATAATTTACCAACACCTTCCTCTTTATTTTTTCTTGGGTTTTTAATATTCTGCTACTTCCTTTATTGGTATAATTTTCCAATATACACAAGACTTTACGTCTCAATGCCATTTTTTAAATGAACTTGCATGCAAGATGATAAGACATCAACAGAACTGACTTCTGCTGTCAAGTTTAAAATCACATTGGAAGGGAGGCTTGCACACAAGCTGTACTATTCCGTGTAACCCCCGGGTAAAAATGAGGACTTAAACGCAAAGAATTATTATTATTTAACAATTTTTTTGTAATCTGGCAAATTTAATGTATGGCACTGCCTACCAATGCAGATGTTCAATATAACTTGCCGGGCGTTTTGTTCGGCGTTTGACGACGACGACGACCACGTTATCATCGGCGCTGTTAATGTAATCCAGATATATGGAAATTAGTGTTGGTTGAAACGCTGGGTATGCTCAAACAAAATAGTGAAAAGCAATATAATGACATGTTTTCAAAAACAATGTGTGAAATATATTTGGAAGTGTTCCATAAAAATGTACAAGAATACCTAATTTGTTGATTGTTCTCTTGCTTATATATCCGAACAAGCTTAACATTTTGGGAATTTTACGTACTATGTAGGTTTTTTTGTTTTTTGGTGCCAAATACCTAAATTCATTGAATGTTCCATTGATTTGGGGAAATTAAGATGATTTTCTCTTTCTATCAGAGAAAATGACATTTATTTTTATGAAAAAACGTGTCTTAAATTTGTGGGAATCGTCCTACTTTTTTTACAGTGTAGCTCACTTCAAACGTAAGTCTATCGAATTCTGCAGCAACATGGTAAAGCTTGATCGATAGAGCTCTGTCTGGCAAGATAGAAAGCCATGGCTTCCTTTACGAAATAATCATTATTGTCAGCATATTTGAGAAATATCACTGATTTTCGACGGTGGTTTTTTTATACATTTTCGATGGTTGGGCTCATAATCAATTATAATAAATGTAGGAGAGGGAAGACGTAGCTGAGTTAAAGTTATTTATTTGGGGAAAATGGGTCACAGGTAGATCCTAATAAGTACAGTTTAGAAATTGCAAGTACTTAATCAGTGCACGAGGTCAGAAGTTTTATTGGAATGGTTTCACTGTACTTCCGTTTTGTATCAAGCTTATCAAATTTGATTTGGTACTCCTTTAGCAGCTTTACTCAAGAAAAACTTAAAATTTATTTGAACATAAGATTGCGAAAATTAATTTCGGGTTATAAACGTAAATGCTGGAAAAATGTCACAGTTTTACCTATCCTGATTTTTATATACCTTTTATAGTTCACACTTTATCCTAATTTCCCTTAAAATATTTTGTTGAATTTAATAAGCTTTATGACACCTATGTGCCATGTTATCATACTTGCATAGTTCGTCATACCAATGTAAAGAACTAATGAACAAAGTCTTCTAGCGAAGCACTGTATTGTAATTCCTAGTTAACTGACAAGTCTTATATACAAGGCATGCATTATGTTGTTTTCCATTTGACTATTTACAAAACGAAAGAATTATGGTTTTATTTGATGTTTCCAGTTTCATTCATTCATTTTCAGATACCCTTAATACGTAAGAGATATTAATAGCAATATAATTTTTATTTATAAGGAATGATTGTAGAATACACAAGGAATGTATTTAAGGTAGATCTTAAATATTCTACACAATAAAATGTGTATATTCACCTGGGCTGTAAATCAATACAATAAATATTAAGCTATTAGGAGAAGAAATATTTTAGTTCTGAATTTATATTTGTTATGTTATGCAATACTTTTTACAGAGCTTTAATCCGCTGACATATAGATTTGATTGCATCTTTTTAGCATGTTTTGTAGTAACAGCTACCCTTCAGGCCGACAGAAAATTGTTTATACAGTTATGGTCCACTTCTCAAAGTAGTTCTTTTTAGACGAAGCCACTAATCTAAGTCTAAATCATTAAGGCTGCCGTACTTTAAGCATCGATGGAGTAATAGTCAAGAACAAATGACACTATTCAAAAATTGGTATCCATGATATATCACATAATCATATTCAATACACTAATATTCCTGCTGTCGGTATGACTTACAATACATATGTATATAAAGCAACGAAATATCGCATCTCAATCGCTAATTTAAATCTCCATCGCCTGCCAGACTAATTTTCCATAATAATGAATGGTAAAATAAGACATTGATATTCTAGTTGTATGTAATTTGATATGTTATAATTACAAAAAAAAAAAACTTTACTTTCTAAGCTCTTAACACTTTTATAAGGTATGAAATTGGCGAAATTTAACAGAAATGGAAGATAAGCAACAATGGTAATATATTATACAAATGGCGACAACATTTGCATGTGAAATAATAATTTTGATAAGGTTGAAAAGGAACAAGAAATGAGAATAAAAGAAAGAGCGTCTAGCTAAAACTTCAACAAAACAATAAAGAAAGTCAACTTAGGCCAGATATTTTTAGAAACGAAAGTAAAACGTCTTCGAACACATATTCTGCCAAGAAATCCATCATTCCTCGACAATTTCACTTGCTGCCGGACATAACATTCCCTTTTTGGGATTCGGGACGCGTTCCGAGTTGTTTTGGTGCAAGTGACATACATAAATCTACATAAATTTATTATTGTCTGACTCCATATGTAATATAACTACGTAAAGAAGAGTTTTGCAGAATATTTTCACGGAGGCCGAGCTATACCCAAAGTGACTCTTATCAGAGAATTTCTTTTTGTTGGGTTCATTGATTGGAAATTGGATTGATAGCATTTAATTGTTGCGCCATTGAAATATTAATTAGTGGTATATTTTATACATTCATCTGAATAGTTTTTTAAATCCAGTATAGGGAAGACTTAAGTATGGGTGGAAGGCGATACAATGTACTTACTTCTTACATGCACTGGGGATTATCAACGACACCTATTCTAAAAAGATAATGTGATACTGGACTTATCTCACCGTTTTCATCCCACGAATCGAAAAAAAAGTTCATGATTGGCGCCGATAAAATAATTGTACACTTAGGCAGGGTATGTCAAGCAGGTTATCTTTCTCATTTTCCACGATTCTCTCCGCAGAGACATTTTGTGTATTTTGTATAAGCAAATCTAGAGGTTATCTAAGGGCTTGTTGCGTTGAAAGCATGCAGCGTGAAAGATAGTGGTGTGTTTTCCAAAAGAGCATACCACTCAATGCCAGCAACAGACAAAAAAAAATACCGATACCTTTCGTTATCAGTTCTGTAGTAGCAGTTCTTCCATGCATATCTGCAGGCCAAGCGTGCTCTATTTTAGAGATTTCCATACGCATTCCACATTTTTTGTTCGGAATGTTCACAGAGAAATGTTTATCGATGCACTACTTTTATAAGATAGTGTTAGATAGTACGCAAATAATACAACTTATATGAGCAAAGTGCTGTCGTCCTCCAGTTCAAATGATAACGATGGATGGCCAGATTTACCTCATTCCCCCATACTAACATCCCAATGAACACATTCAACAAATATTATGTTCAGATTCAACCAATGCCAAGATCCACAGGCAGTAGGTTTTGGGAAACTTCACGAATCTGTGATATATAAGAAAGGAAGCTTTAGTAGATATTGTGTTAGCTAGCATGCGGCTAGTGCACCACCCAAGTGGGAAAAGTTCGGAGCGATTCAAAGGTGGTCAGTTTGCCGCGCTCTTAATTGGCTAAGAAGGAAGTGTAGTAGAAGCTTTTTAAAAAAAACGTATATTGCATAACATCCAGTGCTCTAAAATCGCTCCAAGTGTATGATTAAAACAGTTTTAGTATAAAAATTAGTTACTCATTATACTCTCTCTCTTAAACTTATTCTGAAAAAGCTCCCTTAGGTTTCCAATTGCCTCCCCCAAAATCTTTTTGGGAGCACTTCCATGGGACCTCAAATAGAGTGCTGACCTCTGCGGACATGCAATTGGTAAAAGTATATGCAAATAGGTACGAAAATCGAACGCTATAGGTATGCTTCCATAGAAGAACTCTTTTATACCTTTTGGAATACTCCATTTCCCGATGGGACCTTAGATTTACAACTACAATGACGCCAAGGATTCGTCTACACTGGGCGAAAGCTCTCGTAACCGCGTTAAGGAGTGTAACTTGCCACCCAATATCGCGATATCCGATATCTCGTACAATATTTTTAATTGTTATCGATACAGTAATAATATCGTACGAGAAATATGAATATATCGGATTTCAATCATGTAACTGAAAATTTGAAATTTCTCTATGTAACACATTGAAAAATTCTAAACGGAGACTAAAATTTGTTTAGAAACTACTCTATACGAGTTTGTCTTAAACGACGCATATTTAATTAACAAAATTTTTTCTATTAAGCGTGGGAAAGCTTTGGCGATCGCATGTATTTTGAGCTACTTTCTTGGATGAAAAAGTTGAGTGTTTTGCGGTCGTGATTATGCGAATAATGTTCACAACAGACCATTAATGTCCCTGAAAGAAAGAACGGAAAAAATATATGCGAAATGTAGTATCTAGGGTTAAATGACCAAAGTGCATGAAAATGGGTTTTGCGCCAACAAGAACGTCGCAAGAAAGTTTTCTGAATCAAGAAAAGAGTACACCACTCGATAGTATGTACCCGGCCATACCTTTAATTTGATTTGGAATAACATAGCATGCATTACAATATACTTCACTTTGTGCCAATTTTTGATAAGTTTTGAGCTGCATCCCTGGCAAGTGGTAACATATCAATGCTAGTGCAAGCAAATAGTTGCGGTCATTTTATATATTGTAAGTTTCCTGATTGGAGGGCTGTGCAGTTATTTCCCTGAGATTTGAGGTAATAATATAATAATTTAGTTCTCACTAGGTGCTGGGAATTTGTGATACCGTTATTATTTATATCAAAAACTCTTACTTGTTTGAATACTTACACAGTTAACCTGGTAATCATATAAGGAAGGAAAAGGAATACAGTGTAGCAAAATTATTGTGATAACACGTCTAGGCACAATTCCTTGCTTTTCTAAAACTGAAGCATGTGGGTTGCCGTTTAAGATGCCCCAATAAATTTAGTCGAAAATCTAGTCGATTTTAAGAAAATTTTAGCCGAAATTTAGCCGGATTTTTAGTAGATCTAGCCGGATCTACAAAAAGAGTTGGCAGCGCTGATCGGCTGACAGAAATACGTATTGGTTTTGGTTTGCGTTCCGAAAATCGGCAGTAATTGAAATATTGAATTCGGGCTTCCGCCCAATAAGCAAAAATTCCAGATGTGGAATTTTCTCACAAAATTCAGCTGGAAAAAGTTACGGCATCCTCACACACACAACTGTTTTTACACTCTACAGCGAACGCAAAACCCCAAAACGCTCGAGAATACTTCCGAAGCCATGAAACAGAAATCTATATGTGTGCGTTGTGAGTCCGTTTTTTAAAATGTTCTACATTGATACTTATGGAAAAGCCCCAAACATTGACTTCATATATGCTATAGAGCCTAAACTGCTATCCATACAGGAAAATAGTCTTCTAGTAATTTAAAGCTTGGTTCCTTACCTTCCCAAAGGCTACACTTCCTATATACCTTACCAAACAAAGTAATAAAACAGTTTTGATTACAAAGTAACCTTACCATTTTACGCTCAATCCCTCTCAGCTGAGTGATAATTGCATGAGGGTGTGTGCAGCCGGAGTGCGAATCTGTAAGCAGCTACATTCGATATCATCAGACCACGGCATCCCATGACGGCACAGCGACAATACAATGATTACGCAGCTGAGAATTTTTGTTTTTTTGTTTGAGAAATCGTAGTCATTTGATGAAAATAAATTTTTTTTAAATAATTTTGTTAGGAAAGGTATGACAATTTTATTACGGTTCCGAAGATAAGAAAGCAAGCTTAAGATTATCAGAACACCATTTTTCTGTATGAATAGTAGTTTAGGGCGGAGGAGCTATTCAAATGAAACTTTTGTCAGTTTTACATAAGAACACTGCAAATATTTTAGAATGTAAGGACTCCGTTGGGCCTCGCATGTGGTAGGGATGGAGTCTGTTTCATGGCTTGTGAAGAATTCTCGTGGGTTTTGGTAGAGTGCATAGCAATAGAAAAAGTTTTGAAAGTATAGAGAAAATAATCGAGGTGCCATGCCTTAAAGTATTACAAAACGCTAAACCTGTCAAACTTTTTTCTGAATTTATCAAGTTCTATTATAACATTTTGCAAGGATTCAAGTCATGGCAGTTTGATTATTTTCTCTATACTTTCGAAACTTTTTCTACTACTATGTATCCTACAAATTATTGTTTTTTAAACCGAACGGAAAATATTTGTATTTCTGGTATATTTACTTAAATAAAAAATACAGAAAGAGCATTGTAATCCCTAGGAATTCCACATAGAATTGCCATGAAAAATTCTGATAGATTTCCACGTTCAGTTCCATCTGCCAATACAATCAAAGACTTGGAATCTCGACGCAGTTCCCTTCGGCCAAAGAAGCGGAAATCCGGATTTCAAGGTAAACTCGTCAAAAATGACAAGTAAAACGCCCGGAATTACATTCGAATTGCTTATTGGGAGGTCAAAATAAAAATCGGGTTGAAAATATCGATAACCATAATATATCGGAAAGGAAATATAGAAATATTTGGATAAAAATATCGATATATCGGTTAATTGATAATATCGTGAACATTCCTACTTTTCATCCATCTATATCGTTCACTTTAGCATCGACTCTGGTAGTTAAAGTGCAGAGTAGGTTCACAACGACTTGGAAGGCTTTGATAATTATAGCCGAAAACGTTTGCCGGTTAATTATTAAATGCATATTCGCAAATGGCGTTTGCTCACTTATTGTTCCAGAGAAGACGAACTGTTTAGGTGTGTCCAATTCTTGAAGTATTCTTTGCATATTTTCAATGAGTTGTCCTTTCCCATATTACATTCGTTTAGATCTCCGTCTCTGATGTTTGCGACCAACCGTCCAAGAATTTTTCCTATAAGTTATTTGTATCCAACCCGATTTTCTTATCTTCAACTGCTCGATGAAATATACAAAGGTATAAGTAAACATGGGGTTTTCTATAGACTGGCATCTACTGCACCACCCTCGCTTTTATACCCACTGCAGAAGCAAACTTTTGTCTACACTGGAGGAAATCCTCATATCATAGTAGCTACAAAATTCATCTGTATGCATCTTCTACGTAAACTTTAAGCCTTGATTTATGTTGAAGGTATTTAACATTGCCTGTAGAGTCTTTTTTTTTAATCACAGTATGCTCGTTTTAGTTAAATTCACTTTTTTAAAGAGCAGATTTCAATTATTTCAGGTCACACTACCTGATTGCCCAAATAGCAATTTTTGGCCCGATGATAAATTAAATAACATCTTCCGATATACTTCACAACTTAGGAGCGTGAGCGTAGAGTAAAGTAGAATTAACTAGATCAGAGGAGATAGTAAGTTATTTAAAGTATCGATATGAATAACTCTGTAATCAATCTCGTATCAATGAGCTACTTGCGTATAGATTTCGACCACCTTCTTTTTAATATAGTGATTTTCAAAGACGAATCTAAGCGTACTTCCTTGCGGAGTCTTCCCCAAATTATCTGCTTAAGATTTATATATCGAGCCCCTTAATTCAGGCAGCCCACATAAGTAGAGCTCTACGCAATAATTATCAGAGAAAGATTCCCCTCAGCTGTTAATAGGAGATAAACGTCATATGTCAATGACAAAGACTGCGTGCTATAGATGTGAAAGATATGAAAAAATACTCGAGGAAATTTCTAAATAAATAATTTATTCTCCAAATAAATAATTTACACTATAAAACAAAACGACTTGGATTTATTAGATTCAAATCTGTCCAGCATATGCCATGTTCTGTGCATCGGATTGGCGGGCCCATGCATGAGGCTCCCAACCATGAGCTGGCGGATGAGCTAAATGTTCAATGTGCTCTATATGTTCCACATGGTGTGGAATATGATCAACATGATGCTCCACATGATGTGGAATGTGATCGATGTGATGATCTACATGATGTGGATAATGAACGACTTCATAGTTAACAACCTATCAGAGAGAAATTATTAGTTGTCAAGAAGTCAAGTTTACGAAATAAATTTACCTTGGGATGCGCAATCTTGAAAATAACTAGTGCACCAGATAAAACTAAGGACAAAAGCCCCAGTGTCATTGCCTTCCATGTTTTCAAAGCAATCAACGCCAAAGCGAGAGGAACAAGAACAGTTGTTTTGAACTTCAAACCAAGTAGAAATGGGATCATCACTTTCTTTACAAAGCCTCGACCTGTGAAAATTTTCAGATAGTTATGCAAACTCTCTTTATATTCCGTGACTCACCTTCAACAGCGTTGCCTTCACTAAGCGGAATTTGTAATCCTTCCGCTAATCCATCTTGCAAAAGCGATGATGGGAAAAAAGACCGGGCTTCCTTTGATCTCAAAGCATCCGGAGCTTTCAGTTTCAAGGCATGGGTTGTCATGAAACTATCGACTTTATCAAAGAATTGTACCGTCTTATCAAAACTTTTTTGTTCTGAAAAGTTCACAGGCTCATCATCCCCAGTTTTCACAATAGACAAATCTTCTGTGATCTTGATCTCATCCTCTTTCACTACTCTGCTCATCCAAGCCAATGCCTTTGGCTTAACACAACTTGTTGAAAGCTCACTTAGACATGTTTCATAAATATCTGTAGCTACTTGTACAGCTGAGATTTCGGCGCAGCATCCGTCCAAAATTGCAATAATGACAAGCACTGGAATTATAAACTGTTTCATATTCCTCCGCGACTTCACTTGAGCCTGGTTTAAAAAGAAAACAGTAATGTGTTAACCGTTTGGAAACCCAATCAGATTTGCGTTTGATTAATTGTTGGCGTTGGTTTTTATACGACTCTTCGTTCAGCATTGTTACTTGATCGAATTTTAAATTCCAACGCGATTATTTTTGGCTCACTGGACAATTTAAAATGGTCAGTGACAGTGTTTGTTACCGATCGGACCGTCCGGATAGCTTAAGAGGGAAATCAGGTTGGAACGTGCTCGAAATACTTAATACCCTATTGATGGTTATGAAGTACACTATTAATGGGTGTTTTGATTTGATAAAATTTTCATTTCAGTTGGGCTTTTGTAAGAACTCTTTCCAGCCGCACGATTTCGGAGAGACTTTTAAATGCACATTTTGTAATGTCTTCTAAGAAGAAGCAGAAATGCCTCTTTGTAAATATTTTGTTAAAATTAAGAGACTACAAATTTTGCTGATTAAATACTTAAAGAAAATAAAATCTTTTCATATTCAAACCATATAGTCGATATTTTTCATTTGGTTGTTTTGAGTTGTAATATTATTAAAGTTGTCTTATTCGATTGATTTCTTTTTTGCAATCTTAGTAAACAGTTGAGGCAACTTTCTGGAGAAGTGTAAACAAGGATTGCTTAAGCGACTACCAGGTCAACAACGTGTTAATAAAATCGGTCAAACTGTCAAAGAATTAATCTTAAATTAGTTCATCAGACTAAAGTGGTATACTTGTCGTGGAAATGCAATCATATTTTACCACTAGACAGATTTTTGGCAGAATGATAAAAAAATTACAAATCATAACCAATTTACTTGTATCACCTCTTGATTGGATTTTATTCTACTATAACTGTACATAATCATATATGCTATTTAGTGCGTTACCCCATCTATCAGTTGTATGGGTGAAATCAGCCTATCAAACTAGAACTCTTAGTAGATTCTTAAGTTTGAAAAGTTATTCAAGGCTCTAATTGGTAGGAAGGAACGATTGAATATTTGCCGAAATTTAAAAGAGCAGAAGTACATAAACGTTAAAGAAAATAATAATTGTGAAAATTTTCGTGGTCAAAATGAATTTTTATAAGAGAAACTGTGAAACAATAAATTCTGATTTGATTCAAAAGAAAATTGTAAGCAAGGGCGTATCCAGAAATTTGCTCTAGGGGGGCAATAAAAAAAAAAAGAAGTTAAATATGCCCTGCGCTTATTTAAGCTCTCTGACTTTCAAGATTTCTAAAACAAGCAATATTCTGAGTGGCAGAGGTATTTTTTGACAGTCTTTCAAACATAATTCAGCTAATTTAAGCTATGATCGGGCACTAGAGTTAAAAGTAGATATAGGAAAATTTGTGTAAAAGATGCAAAATTGGAATGCAGCCATTTGTATTGGATTTCATTACTTTAAATAAGTTCCTGCTGTACCTTTTCTTCCTTATTAAATTTATTGGTTACGCATTTTGTTAAAGTGTATTGCATAAACAAATTCGGTCGTTCAAGATTATTTCGTGTAAATATTAGCTTAATTTGCCTGCAAACGTATAAGCTCCAGCCTGCACAAATAGCTTAAACTCCATAGCATACATTTTGAATGCGGTCATGGAATTTAAATTTTCACTATTTATGCAAATTTTAATACAATTTTTCCCCCACTAAATACTCTATTATATTTGAAACATTTCTAATGAGAGAAACAATAATTATGGGGTAGTTAGGAAAACTATGGAATACACAGAAAAATAGTGCCACCGGCAGCTAATCATGTAATCTATAACCACGTCACTAAATTTCGAAAATTTTTGGATATTTTACCTTAATCAATTCAACTATTAAAGAAGCAAATTGACTTTTCGACAGATATAAGTATCAGAAATAATTTTCGAGGGTGAAGAAAGCTGAGAAATATACAATTGGATTCGGGGAAATTTTTAATATCATTTTCAATGGGATAAAAAATTTAGTGTTTTGTTGCTAACACTGGCAAATGTTCAGTTTTCGGTGGATCGGCGGGACAAATTATTATAAAAGTGAATATACTTCTTCGAATGTATTTCTGACGCAAGACATCTGTATTCCTTATAAATGAAGGCTTCTTTGGAAGGTATAGTAATAAAAGAATACATATATGCGTATATGGATATTGTTATGTCTTATAAGCTGTATTTACAATTTATAGTAAATAATGAGCCGCAAGATAAATAGCTACTTAACATAATTCGGTGGTGCTATATCGCCACTTGGAACATCAAGCGGGAAACGCAATTCGACGGTCATCAGTGCTTCAAGATATCAAAACGGTTTGGCGGAAAACGGGGTTAAGTTTGAACGAAAAGGAATGAAATAAAGTATTTCTTGGAAAGCTTGGTCAGTTAGTCATCATTTCCCTTCATTCTTTTATGCGAAGTAAGGGTGTTACCGGAAGTTAAGGGGAAATATACCAAAATTATAAACACACTCACCTTCCTAAAAGACCCATTTTGCTCTTTCATAACTAAACGTCTTCAGCTCCTTCCTTAAGTGTGAACCATCAGCTGAGGACCACTCTGTATAACTTTCTCTTTCAATTTCAGCATGAAAATTTCATTAGCATTCAGATATCGCCGGAGTTATTTTATTAATATAATATAAATTCTTGATCCCGTAAACATTGTAAAACTTGGTACCACATAAAATAGACATTATACATTTCTGTTCTTGTCTTACTGCTGGTTTTTTTCGAATAAAGCTAGATTGCATTTCATTCAAACACAATAATTTCTTGGGCTGGGATGCAATTTGTTACAAAAGTTAAAGGTAACGTTTTAAAAATTTTCTTTCCAATAATTTCTTTTCAAATCGACACTTAAAGAAATTTCCGAGGAGTGCTGATCAGGTAGGGTTTAGTGGCGTGCAGGACCCAATGCAAAAAAAAAAATATTTGAAGCCGCCCTCCTTTGCTTTATAAAATCGAACGTATAGACTGCCGGGTATTGGACGAGAAGTTGGATAGTCGGCTAGTCGGAAGTAGATATCTGAAAGCTGGGTGGGTTTTATTACAAATGAATTAAAATCAAAATTGCACTTCTTTTTAATCTCAACTCACAGCTTATACAGAAAACAATATATTATGTAGAGCGGCACGCTTAAAAGTTCTTCTTTCGAGATTTAGCGCTCACGAAGTCATCGATGAGTTGCAATATATCCATCCTTTCTGCTTTTCTTCTCTAGTGCTATTGTGATAGACATCTTGACCCATAGAACTTCGAAGATAGTTTTTTATTATTTTGAGTTCCGCGAATGCAACAGTGGCGGGAATCGGTAAAAAGAAGCAACAAGGGGTAGACTTTGGAGAAACTTGAACTCATATCATTGAATTTTATGATTCTATATATATATATTCAACCAATTGTTTATCGTGTGGATCTTCTCAATTTCCGGCCGTAGTGTCCTAATCAAGGACTGAAAATAACAATTATTTTAATTTTTTTAACCAAAAAATCATTTAGAGAAAGTTATTGGAGTATTGATTGGAATGTATCATTATGATTCTTACTACCGAATCTTCACAAATTTCCTATACTTTTTAAAATTATGATTTTTAATTTTATTTTAAAAATCAGAAATAATAATTAAAAATTGATTTTTATTTTAAAAATCAAAAACAGATTTTTATTTAAAAAATCGAAAATCAAAATCAGGAAATGATTCTTATTTTAAAAATCAAGAGCTGATTTTCATTTTAAAAATCAAATATAAAAATCAGCAAAAAATCTAGACCAATTCTTATTATACCTTAGGTGAAAGCTTGTATGTAATTTCCACCCCCTCGCAACTGTCATGCAATATTCGGCATATTTCGTCCCATATTTAATATTTTTTTAAGTATTTTTCACCCGAAAAACAATTCTATGAAATTTAAATTTTATTTTGGATTTTTAAAATGAAAAACAGTTTTTCATTTATAGTTTTGATTTTTAGAAAGAAAATAATTTTTTACATATGATTTTTTTTAAAACATTCATAATCGTTACGGTGTCTGGGCCTAACACTCAGCAGAACCTGAAGTGGCAACACTTCCGATATGTTGGTTGGATATTGTGCTTGCACCCTTAAAGCATTTGTTGTCGTTTGTTCTTCGGTCGCGGATAGTAATCTCGTGAGTGATAGGAACGAAAATCGTTCGGCTAGTCGAAAAAAAGTTTCAAAATAAGCTATGTCAGTGGTAGGGTTAATATATGTATAACCCTATTTGCTTTAAATTAAATATTTACAAGAAAACTGAATCTGATATTAATTTTCCCAACATACGACTTTCATCATCATACTCGGCTTTTGTAAGCTTTCGATCACAAAAAAATGCAAACATTTGTTTTTGTATTAAAAATACAATTTTAAATTTTTTGAGAATAATTTTTTAGAGTTTCCTTTCATTTTATATTTAATTATATTTTGAAATTATATTACAATTGGGTATAAAGATTAAAATGTTCGAGGTACAGAAAGAAAGCAAAATCAAAGCAAAGTAATTAAATTAAGTATTTTGATAAATATTAGGAGTTTCAAATTACAATTTCTGAAATTTTTATTTACAGTATTATTAAAATTTCAACTACCCAGACTTTCTTTTCTTTGGGTACGTTGAAATATTTAAAATTTATACACAACTGTAATATAATTTAAAAATTTAATTAAAAGCTAAATGAAGGGAAACACTAGAGAACTTTTGTGCTGTTCTCATTAAGTCAGGGGTGAAATTATTGTCTATTTTCTGGCGCAGAGCGTGATGCAGTTTCTTTTAAAAAGATTTTTTATGGTCTCTATTTGATTTGTTTAGAGCAAAACTTCTTAAATTTTTTTTATTCCCGACCCCATTTGTGATTATGATCTTCATTCTCGCCCCCATTTATGATTGTGATTTTTTTCGTAACACAAAAAAAGATTTTAAATACAATAGTTTGTGATGATTTATTGATTAAGTAGCAATATATATACACTACTGATAAACAATTTTCTTGATATTTGAAAGAGGTTTGTTAATAGCTTTGAAAGATATTCAGAATAGAAATGAATACATATTTCAACAGGATAATGTACCATATCATACGTCCCGGACGACTAAAATCTGGTTTCAAGAATACAACAATTTTCAACAACTGACCTGCTCAAAGTCTGGATTTATGTTCTATCGAAAATATCTGGTACTGCATCAATAGGAAAATTCACAAAACACATGTTCGCAATATTCACGAACTTTGAACAGCTGTTGAAAAGGTTTGGAACGAAAGTAGAAAATCTAATATCGTGTATTCCAAGAAGACTGGAGGACATAATAAAAAATAAAGGAGTAAATATATAAACTAAGATAGTATATGTTCTTGTGACCGGTTTCTTTATATTAAAACTTCGTGCCATTTTTACCATAATCAAAAGATTTTTGAAATATTTTCCTCTCCTCACTTTTTGTTATCAGTAGTGTACATATGAAAAACTATAGTTTCAGAATTTGTTTAAAAACATACAAAAATATAAAATTATATTTATTAAACCCCCAAGATTTTGCTAAGCGACCCCTTTTGGGGTCGCGACCCACAGTTTAAGAAGCCCTGGTTTAGAGTATAAATTTTGATTTATTAGAGCTCTATGTGGTGGGACATGATCTCCCCGCGTAGTATCCGAACTTGATTGTAAGTCTATTGTTTGAAATGATCTATGTTCTTCAATTCTGGGATTTCTAGCCAAGTTCCAGACTGATTCTTCTTTATTTTAGTTCACAGATTTAGCAGGGAAGGATTTGAATGGGCTTGTAAATCTGAAGGCAATTGAGTTAGTATGGCGTAGTGTTTGTGGTTCGATCAGGATTATAATAGCTCCAAAGAAAAATCAAAGCATCGTGATTTGTTATGCTTTAAGTATTATTAATTCCTTATTAAAAGCTGACCATTATTATCCAGTTAGACTATTAACAACATATCCATTTTGAATTAATGAATTCTTGGATACATAATTTTTACTTAGTAAGTGCCGACAAAAGTAATGTATTAGAAGCGGAAAGGAAATAAGTTGATACAATTATCAACGTGTTTTTATATGATTCCCCTTTGAGTTTGAAGGTGGTGTCTTCCTCTTTTCATATTGAGCAATATTAAACGAAAGATATGTTAGTATTTGTGAAGTAACGATAACTATTCAAATTGTGGTGATTTACGTTTTTGTTGAGTTAAACTTCATAATGTGACGAAGTTCAGTTGTTAAAGATGGGGCGTCGCTTCAGTTAATGGCTTATAAAATCAAAGATTTTCAGATTTATGCTTAAAATTTTAAGATAGTTATTCTAAAGAATTTGTTAAAAAATAAAAATCGAATTTTTTCCCAAAATTACCGGCATTTCACTTAATTAGTTCACCCGTGAAGCTTTAATTATCAAAAAATTATATAACTAGTATTTTCTTTATTTATTACTCATAACTGAAATAAGAGCTCCTTGAAATCGTAGGATGTAAGCATTGTGATATTTTCTGTTAATCAATTTAGCTGCGTTTTTTTATATTGATCGGGTTCATTGGAAATATCAAGTTTATTTGGTTCTAAAAAATGTCTGTAGGTAGCTATGATTTTACATATGAGGGAAATTATCAAATTGCCATGATTTCAATCTTCACAAAACGTCAAAATAGAACTTGAGTAAAATTTGGTTCAAATTTTGAAGTTTTTACCCAACAAAAGCATGGCAATGTGATGATTTCTTATGAATTTAGAAAACCATGTAAATTTATAACCGTTTTGACACCGACGTCAATCGATAATCTCCTTTGATCCGGATCACATCACGGAGATAAAAAAAAATGCAGCTAACCTGTTACTTGTAATGATACATGTAAAGATTAACTTCGACATTTAATGCTCGTTAATGAAAGAACACATTGTTTTTGATGTTGATCGAAAATATTAACGAACTTTGGGTAATCTCATATAAAAGTAATCGGTTCCATCATCAGCAAAGTAAAGGTTACTGCTTGGTAAGTATTCTGTGCAGAGTCAATTTCATAGTCCTACTGGGTATCTCCAAATGTTCACAAGTGTGTTTATAAATCGTTTATATAATCCTTTATAAGGTTAAAATCTACATACATAAATGTAAATAGCTTTCAAATATTTTTGGTATCTTTCATTGGAAAAATGGCAATATGGTCGTATGTCTCAAAATCCAAATAAAATTTATATAACTGCAACTATACTCTGCCCTAGAAATAATGCAGAACAGTTGTTATGGGCACTCCGGATGCAATATATAATCTACATTACGAAATTGATATTTCTGCCGATCTTATTAGTTAAAATCTATCCCAGGCTATAAATTCCTGACGAAGAAGAAAAAAAAAACATTAGCAGCTCCAAAAACAAATAAATTAAAAAGCCAACCAATGGGCCATCCCAGATGAATATTCTTGATGCAGCATGCAAACCGGTTTTATAGGGAAGAGGTGAAAAGACGCAAAGAGATATTTCTTTGCGTCTTTTCACCTCTTCCCTAAAAAGCCGGTTTGCGTACTGCATATGAAAGAAATAAAATGGGAATAAATCTTCTGACGTAAATATATAAAAACATCCTAATATTTAAAATAAAAACAATGGTCTAGCAGTCAACATACCTGCTCGCTTGTTTTGTACTCACAAAGAAATTAGCCAGAATTAACGAAGTTGCATTGGGGAAAAATGTACAGAACAAAACCCTACGAGGAAATACTTCCAAAGCCATGAAAAAGAAATCAATATGTGTGATTCAGTGATTTCAAACTTGGACCCTTATTCCAAAGGCTAAACTTACTGTATACATAAGCTGTGTTCTTTCGTGTCCGCAGAACAGAGCAGAACATAAGAAACACAAAAGAACGCTTCAAGAGAACAAACTTTTCATATCCAGCAGTTGGCACCACTTTTAAATTTATTTATGAAAAAGTTGACAAAGTCAAGCGTTTGTTATATTTTCTGAGATGTCAAGAGCGAAAAATGAATACAGGAAGGGAAACTATTTTATATTTTTGGTTATTATTTATTAAGAAATTAATAAATAAAAGCTATTTCTTATCTTACAGAAGATTCGTGTTGGAAATAGTTAAGCCTTGGTCGGGTCACAGACTCAATAACTTTTGTTCGTCTATTTTTAAAATAATGTAGGTCAATATTATTTCTTAATTTTGTTATTTCTCATCGGAGCGTACTAATAAATTGAGCCTACTGTTCCAACAACAAATTTTGAACTTAATAAAGGCGGTCGTATCTGTTGCAATACCTACAATTTAAATAATAATTTGATAATGTTTGTGCCGTGTTGATATATCACTGAGCCAAATGTCTTCTGTCTGCAATATTTAACCACGAAATAACAGCATTAAAAACTTGCTTGACAGACATTGAATAAATATTATTATATATATATATATTATTATTATAATATATATATATAACACTATTAGTTAGTTTATTCAATGGTGACAGTTCATAAATTACAAATGTCAAAAATTTGTTTCACAATTTTTTATGATTGTTTCAGCTGTCAGCTGAGTTTGACCAACTTTTACATCTAAAAACTTGGAGAACAGCGCCCCTACATTTTCAGACAAGATTTAAATGAAGAGAACTAACAAACAGTTCGCTTCAATTGACAGAACAAATTTGTTTTCTTTAATGTATGGGAGTTCTAAAACAATAAAGAACACAGCTATACATAACAAATTAATAAAATAATTTTATTAAAAAAGAACCTTACCATTTTACGCTTAATAACTCTGAGCTGAGTAATACTTGCATGGCATGCACATAAATTTGTGCGGCCCTAGTCACTCCCGGCGAGCGTGTACTGCCAAGAGAAAACTCTTCCTGATAAAGAGTGAAGTGAATTTTAGTTACTCCCCACTTGAAATTTTCTAATAAGGGGAAACGGATTTGACAGATCTCATTTTACAATGGAAATATCTAGTAATATTATGCCGTCGTGAACTGGAAATGCAAAATTGTTTTCTGAAAATTGTGTTTATCTATAAATTTTTTGTGTTTATTAAATTAAAATTCCATTCGTAATATTTTCTGTAGTAGCTTTAATTAATTTTGTAACACAAAGCCATTCAAAACAGAAGTAGGTTTTTGACATTAATCATGCAAAAACCGCAGCATGTAGAAGAAATCAAAAATGGAACCATTTCTTTTTGAGAAAAAACCAAGGAGGTTTCATACTATCCCACCCATGTTCAATTTCCTTAAAGATACATGCAATTTTTTCTTTCAAATTTTGCATTTATTTTTCGTTTAATTTGTCAAATGACGTCGTATTCTGGTAGGTAATCTCTTTCTATTGGACAGCTGTTCGAGAGATTTCTCTTGAACAGTAAACGTTCGCCGGTCACTACCTACATACTTTATTACAGGTCATAGCTTTATATGTAAATTGCAAATGCTGGAGAAACGTGTCGTTTGAAAGACTTTTAGCATTCCACCTTTGTGAAATCAAGAATATTTGATTCATGCTTAAAAGTTAACCACGCTTATGGTGGAAATAATTCTAACGACTATTTATACGTTAACCCGCTAAGCGCCATAAGCATCCTTATGGATGTACAATGAGATTCCACTAGAGCCGCGTGCATCCTCTCTGATACGCAAGATGTACACACGCTATACTCACGCTCTTGTAGCATCTTGTAGCATTGATGCACAGAGTAGCTATTAAAGCATGCATACTCAAGTGCGTTGCCCGCTAGGACAAATATTGAAATCGCACATGAAATTTTTGTACATTGACATATAGTATAAAGAGTAAAAACCCACTGGGAGAGCTCTAAAAGCCCCCATGAAGCGCTTCTCTTCCCTTTTTGCTTTTTAACATAGGCATGCCCACAGAGGCAAGCGCTTCATTGATGCTCTTAAGAGCGCTGCTCTAGGAGCGCTTTAAATGATGTTTTTGAATGTGTCTTTTCGAAAGCTTTAATGAGGTTTTTGGATATTCGTCGCAGTGCTTCTTCCTTAGTAGGGATGGCCAATAGTTAGGAAAATATCGATACACCGATACTTCCAATTCTTTTTCCAAAATATCGATACACCAATATATTGGCTCTTAAAATATCGATATCCTTAGTATCGTCGATACGGTATTTGTTATTATATATATAAATGTAGTAGTATGCAATGCACTCTATGTTATTGTATATCAAATTAAAGGTCCCGCCGAGTACTACCGAGTGGTGTACTCGTTTCTTGATTCAGAAAACTTTCTCGGGACGGTTTTGCCGCCGAAAATCGCACTTTCATGCTCTTGGGTAACATACACCCCACTTACTACATTTCGCATATATTTTTCGCGTTCTTTCTTTCAGTGACATTAGTGTTCGGTTAATGCTATGAACATTTTTATCATAGGAAGTCATTTTCCACGACGCACCGATTTTGCACAATCGCGAGCGAAAAAAAGTGGTCTTGCCGATTACTTTCAGTATCGCACTTTGATAACATACACTCCAGTTACCATATTTCGCATATATTTCTTCCGTACTTTCTTCCAGGGACATAAGTGCTCTGTTGTAAAAATTTTTCTCATAGTAAGTCATTTTCCACGACGCACAAGTTTCGCACAATCATGAGAGGAAAACATCTACATTTTCATCCATGAAAGTCGCTCTCAAAATACATCCGATCGCCAAAGCATTCCCCGGTTAATAGAAAAAATGTACTCAGAGTATCATAATGCGACGCTTAAGGCATCTCTCATGTCTGTTCATGTCGGGACTAAAATTGTATGAAAAGTGGGTTATTCGAACATTGCGATACAGCTATTGAAATATCGATACAACGACATTTAAAGTATAAAGGGGGATAAATATCGATATATCAAATATCGTATCGGTATCGGCCATCCCTATTCCTTAGTGTTATGAGAGGACTTCAAGACGGACAGCAGTAGTTAGGCGCCTGCGTTTTCTCATGATTTATTGTGGTATTAAATTTTTTGAAGTTGATTAAATAAGTCAAAATTCTCCCCTTTATTTTGACTTACATTAACCAAAACTTCAGATTATGTACGTACTTCTAACCACTCTGAGCATCACATTCAAAATGAGAGACGAGTTAAGGCCGCTACACAAGCTCAAGCAAATCATACGACTGGCACATGCATAGTCCAGTCGTATGATTTGCATGAGCGTGTGTAGCGCAAGTCGAAGCTTGAGTTGGGACTGAGGACTGCCATGAATGAAATCTGACGAAACTATTATGTACAAGCAAACCTGACGACTTTGCTATAGGTATGAATTAAAGTTTGAACAAAATTCGTTGCGAATGGAGTCAAAAGTTAACATCTGATTTTGTCGAGTTCATTTCCATAGCAAAGTGATAAGTTTTGCTTGTACGCAATAGTTTCGGTCGGTTTCACTCATGCTCTCTCAATTCAAGTTCCGACATTCGCTACACACGCTCATCTAAATCAAACGACTGGGCCATGCAAAAGTCGCAATATTTGCTTGCGCGTGTGTAGCGGCCTTTACTTCGTACAATAGTCGAAAAATTCAGAGTTTGGATTCGTGGAAAATTAGATGAGATCACTTCCTTTTTCACTTCAATCTGCTGGAGCTCATCAAATAAACTTCTATACAGCTTCCCAGCAATGGCTCTAGAAGCACTTGAGACTTACTTGGGCCTGTGACAACTTACAACTAGATAAGAAAATCTCCATATAAACCCGCATTACTTTTTGAAAGCTCTTTAACATTTTATTCAACCAAAGAAAGCTATCATTGCGAAGAATTTATGTGGCATACTACAGCAAGAGAGAGAGAATGTGCAGAGATTTCTACTAGAGGGTCATTAGCTCGTTTTAGTAGTACCGCGTTTTTTCGAGGTTTTGCACATCTAGATGTAAGTTGTCTCAGCTTGCGCCTTTGATTATTTTTCATGATAAATCAGTGAATATATGCTTCTAAAGCGCTGCCAAGTGATGGCTAGAGAAGCGCTTAATTTTTGCTGCTTTCAGAAACGCTGGTTTTGATCCCAATGGAAAGGTAGGTTCCTCTAAACATTTTTTCTTTTTATTGCGTCATCAGTTGCCAACATTTTTACAGCTGTTAAAAATCTCAAGCACATAAATCGAGTTGAGTTCTTAAGTGCACATTTAATAGAAGTTAAGCAAAGGAAATATTTAAAATGGTGAATTGTGCAAAAAATTGCAAAAAATGAAAAAAAATCATACATTTCTTCGGAAATTTTACAACTAGTGACATTTTGCCTCAGACGAAACCCACCTCGTTACTCTTTATATCATGGATCAGGGTAGCCCTTTCGAATTACGTTTCTCTCTTTCTCTTTTCGCTTCTAAAAAAAACTTTTCAAAATTAGAGAATGTCAAATTGATGTCAAAAAAGGTAAAATTGATATTTCACAAAACTTACCAAGCAAATAAATTTGAATTAAAACAAATTAAATTAATAAGTTTAATTACTAGGCATTTGAATTTGTTATTTAGAACGGTTCGTTGGACAGAAAAAATGACTATAATATACCGGGAGCTGAAGACAGAAAAATCCAAGTCATTTGTTTACAAGTATGGCGACCCCACTGACATATATATAAATGGACTGCTTGATCTCCTGTTTCATGTGGCACCAATTTTGATTTCAGAAAGTATGCTCTCACTGCCAATGCTACCAACTGTCGTAAACTGGCGTTATATTTAAATTATTTGCGAATTTACTTATATGCATATCCGTGGGATTTACCGAATCGACCACAAAGGTATTTGGGACTATTTGTATCGTTAAATTTTAATTATGAGTCGAAGAAAGTGTTTTTTACAAGGATTTTTACAAGCAATTTCCCGTTCCTAATCGTTACAGTTCAGTGGGAAAGTATGCTCTCACGGAAAGAGACAGGAAGCCATTTGCTTTCATGCATTTTTGGTTCAACAAGCAGTCCATTTATATACATGTCAGTGGGCGACCCTTAAAAGGTCGAATTAGGTGATTTAAGAAACGAAAATCATAATTTGAGGGCTGACCGGCGCGGCGTAATTACAGGCTAATTAATTAAACTTATCGGAAAAATTATGGTATTCAAACGATGTGTTACACAAACATACATTTTTTTGTAGTCCATGAAAATAAACATGGCGGTAGCGCAATGCCATACATTTTTAGCGCGGCCTATGGCCCGCCATACTAATTAAAATGCATTAATAATTATTTTGTTTTAACATTCGTTACAGGATAATTTCTTTTTAAATGACAATATTCTAGTTAACATTCATATTCATTTTGCATAATTAAAAAAATCTACGTCTTTGCAGCGGAATGGCGGCTATTTGGAATCGTCGTAATGGTATGGCATTGTGATTCTTGTGGATTTTTCTGTCATCATCTCCCGGTCTATAACCAATTTTATAGGATTTCATAATCTGAAGAGCTTCTTAGTACAAGACAAACACCTAGGACTGATCGTTTTTACTGTATACATAAAGAACCTACATTTTTGAATGGCAAGACCAAGAACGGTTTGCCGATTTAGTCCATTTTTAACCTTTACTTACTATTACTATGAAAACATTGTGTAGAAAATTTCAGCCATCTACGTCGACGCATTCTCAGGCAATGTTCAAACATTTGGTGAAAAAGGAAATCTGTAAAATTTACAGGATGAAACAATTAGAATTTAGCTGATAAAGCTTACCTCGCGTATTCCATTTGTCTTCACTGTCCACACAAGTGAAATCGGATATGCAGCTTGTGTGCGAATCTCGTTGATAAGACACTTTCAGTTGGCAAAGATTGCAATTTTCGTGGAAAACTACGACGGTGGAATTCGCGAGTGCAGCTATGATATTTCAATTTAATATTAAGGTAGTGGTAGGTATTTGTTTTGTTTTAGCTGAGTAAGTAACTTTTTATTATAAATTACGGTATGAAGAAAAATAAATTATGAGTCGATTAGAGGTGTTCTTTTAGTTATCTACGGCTACTACCAAGTTCTTTTGCCCTCCAAAAGTGGTAAGGCAGTTTAGAACAAGCAATTTTATATCTACATTTGACGAGACATTGATTTCTGGAGTTCTGGTATAACGAACCAGTAGCTCGCACAACAAGGACCAGGTAAAAGAGCCTGTGATCAATACATCATCTAGAGGAACAAAAGAGTTTTTCTACATTTTTTGGTGACCCCGATGTGATACAGTGAATCACTTAAGTAACAATATTGGAATCGCAGCATGGATGAATTGGCTAAATTTCAAAAGGAGACTGGAGACGAGATACAGCATGTTGTTAGCAATTTCACGAAAGATCCAGCCGACCGAAAGACGCTTCGGTATTTGACGGACAGGTTGCATCAATTGGAAACTCTCTGGGATGAGTTCGAATCGAGAGATAATACAATTCGCAGCGAACATGACGATCAATTATTACATCCATACTTCGCCAAGGAGTACTATGAATCAATTCAGATAGTCTACGTGCGATACCAAGCAAAAATGACAGAAATGATAGGATCCCTGACTCCAGAAACTGGCCCATCGGGAATCCAAGATCCCAAGACAATTACACATGGCCAAACCGATGAACATCAACAAGACACCAATGTCAGTCCAGCCTCTAAAGAGCCACCGGCTCCTAAGACAATGGGTAAGCAACCCCCCTTGCAAAGAGGTTCAATGGATACTCAATTCAAACCCTTGGCAACTATGCAACCTCCAAGTACAAGGATATTAGGCACCATCAAGAAATATGATGCTCTAGTAACCGCCTTACGGAGAACAATACAAACCATACCAGTAGACGAAAAAGGGTAATCAGATCGGTACTATCTCGAAAAGGTAAAGATGATCGAGAGATATTGGAACGACATACAGAGTTTATACCAGGAAATCTGGAATCAGCTGAATGAACCCAAAGTAGATGGCTATGACAGCGAGAATCATTTCATATTAGAAGATGAAGTACAAGCTAAGATTATTGAGTTGTATGACAAGTCAAATCAGTCACGTAAGCCGTCATCATTTGATGCTAAGCAAACAGCAGTGAAGTTACCAGAGGTGGTTTTGCCTAAGTTCGATGGCGACTACCTCAAATGGCGTCAATTTAGCGACTTATTTATGGAATTGATCCACAATCAAAATATTGCCGACTGCCACAAAATGTGGTATTTAAAAAGTAGCTTGGTGGGTGATGCAGAAAGTCTTGTACGCCACTTCACCGTATCAGACGCTAACTATGAAGCAGCATGGGGAGTCATAACTGAACGTTACGAAAATAAAAGGGTACTCGTCACAACCCTACTCAACAAACTTCTCTCTCAACCTTCAATGAATGTGGAGAACGTATCAACAATTAGGGCCTTGCACGATACAACGAAGGAATGCTTGCTTGGCCTCAAAGATCTCGAAATAGAGACGACACATTGGGAACAATCACTTACGGAACCTACATCATTACCATCGATGAAGGAGTTCTTAAAATTCCTGGAAACGCGCTTTCAGTCACTTGAAGCACTGGGTAGTAAGATGAAGCCCTCAGAAGATCATTATAAGAAACCATTCTTTAAGGCGGCTACATCAATGGTTACATTAGGCCCATCGTGCAATTTATGTAAGGGCCAACATCAATTGTTTTCCTGTCAGCGATTCTTGAGGATGTCTCCATCCAGTCGACTAAACACGGTGCGATCAACCAAATTATGCTCCAATTGCTTGAAATCGGGACACAGTTTGCGTGATTGCCAATCAAGGGGATGCTTAAAATGCTCTCAAAGACATAACACGTTAATACATACAGTCACCCCAACAATGCTCAAGACAGTAAATACACCATCAACAGACAATAAGGCCATAAAGAATACTGTCGAAGCCACGGGTGCCTCCAAGTCAACCGCTCTTACTACCAGTCAGCCTGCTCTTGGATATGTATTATTGAGCACGGTCATGCTTAACGTATGCAACGACAAGGGGTTGGGCATTGAGTGCCGAGCAATCCTGGAGTCGGGTTCACAATTGAACTTCATCACCAATAGAATTGCTGAAAGGCTTGGATTGGAAGGTGTACCTGAACAAATGAGCATCGAAGGAATAGGGCAGCGAAAGCATAAGTCACAGAAACGGGTGTCAGTGACATTACAATCAAGAGTGAATGGATTCACCACCAGAATTGAAGCGCATGTCTTATCTCAGATTATATCGCCCCAGCCAACACAAACAATAGATGTATCATCATGGTCCCTACCACATAATGTAGCTCTTGCTGACCCGAATTTCTACAAACGGGGAGGTATTGATTTACTAATTGGGGCGGAGATATACTATTCAATACTCGCTGTAGGACAAATTAAGTTGAATGAACAACTGCCGACGCTTCAAAATACAGTGTTCGGGTGGACAGTAGCGGGGAAACTACAGGGGATGGCCTCTGATTCCACCACCTGCGGTATATGCACTGATGACCAATGTTTAAGCGACCAAATCGAAAAATTTTGGCGCCACGAAGAAGTTGATGGCCCAAACACTGGACTAACATCCGTTGAAAGGCAAATCAAACCCATTGGCGAATCTAAAGATATAGCCTACAAAAGATTTATGGGACTGGAGCGAAGGCTCAACTCTAGCAAGGATCTGAAAGAGCAGTACATTAAGTTCATGGAAGAATACCAACAATTAGGCCACATGAAGGAAGTAAACGTTAACTGCATTCATAGGCCATATTATTTCATGCCACACCATGCAGTAGTTAAGCCAGATAGTAGCACTACGAAGCTGCGTGTAGTTTTTGATGCCTCCGCAAAGACCACGACAGATATTTCACTAAATGATATTCTGCACGTTGGGCCGCTTATTCAAGACGACGTTTTCACAGTACTTCTGAGATTCCGGCTCCCCAGGTTCGCATTCACTGCCGATATTGAAAAAATGTATCGGCAGATTCAAGTAGATGAAGATGATCAACAACTCCAACTTGTTTGGTGGCGCACCAGCCCAACAGATCAACTGAAATGCTTCCAGCTATCTACAGTAACATATGGGACAGCGTGTGCACCCTACCTTGCTGTCAAATGCCTTCGAAAACTAGCTGAAGAAGAAGCGGAGACAAATTCCTTAGGATCACAAATTATTAAACAAAACTTCTACGTAGACGATGTCTTATCTGGATCAGACAGTATTGTAGAAGCAATGGAGATGCAAAGGCAGCTACAATCAATACTGATCAAAGGTGGATTCAGGTTAAGAAAGTGGTGTGCTAACCACTCACAACTGCTGAAAGATATCCCTCAAGATGAAAGAGAATTGCAGTTAGACTTCAGCACTGGCACCGAAGAACACATTAAGACTATGGGACTGATTTGGTCACCTAAGAACGACTCATTCCGTATTAAGGCAAGCCAGTCCGAAGATCGGCGAATTACAAAACGGACGATTGCTTCTGATGTTGCTCATTTATTTGAACCATTGGGAATAAGGGACCAGTCGTGGTCATCGCCAAACTATTCTTATAGAAGTTGTGGAATTTGAAACTACAATGGGATGCCGCTCTGCCACAGGAGCATTTTACGTATTGGACAAGATTTAAGGAAGGCTTAAAAATACTGAACGATATCAACTTTCCCAGGCATATATTTTCGCATCGAACGCCTAGCTCTATGCAACTCCACATATTTACTGATGCCTCGGAAAGGGCATTCGGAGCAGCGGCCTACGTCCGTGCAACAGATAAGAGCAACATAATTACAGTTCGGCTATTATGCGCTAAATCCCGAATCTCTCCGCTTAAGCAACAAACTTTGCCACGGCTAGAGCTTTGTGCTGCGAAACTAGGAGCAGAATTAGCGCAACGGATCAAATTGGACCTCAAACTCAACGGAGAAGTCATATATTTATGGACCGATTCCGAAGTGACACTGGCTTGGATAAACTCAACATCATCATCGCTACAAACGTTCGTGGTAAGTAGAGTTGAGTTCAACAAACCACGTGGTCTGACCAATGGCATCACGTGCCCTCTAAACAAAATCCTGCCGACATTATATCCCGAGGTATTCCTCCGGGAAGGCTGGCTGCTAACAATTTATGGTTTTACGGCCCGATGTTTCTGCATGGTGCTAAATCAATTTGGCCAGCTCCGTATGTTAAAGGGGGGAGCCCGTACCAGAATTAAAAAGAAGTTCGCTTGCTATAACAGTGCCAAATGAGAGATCACACTTTCTGAATGAAATCAATCACAAGAATTCATTTAATAAACTGCAACGAATCGTAGCCTACATGTTGCGGTTTATAAATAACACAAGAAAACTCAACCATAGTAGAACATGTCGATCACTTGACGTCGAAGAATTAGAAACGTCAATGAAAACAATAATTCGGCACGTCCAGAAAAGAGAATTTAAGGATGACATCAAACATTTGGAACTATATGGCGAAACTCCAAGAAGTAGCACAATAGTTAGTTTAACTCCATTCATAGACAAAGAAGATATCATACGAGTTGGAGGACGATTACAAGCATCGAACATACCCTACGATTCGAAACATCCAATTCTGTTGCCTCACTCACACCCAATTACTAAATTAATTTTGGACGATATTCATAAGAAAAATCTCCACGTTGGGGCTCAAACGCTACTAGCCCTTGCAAGACAAAAATTTTGGCCACTCAAAGGAAAAACTCTTGCTAGATCTATAGTCCATCATTGCGTACACTGCGCAAGAGCTCAACCTAAGCTTTTGAATCAACTAATGGGTAGCCTTCCTACGCATCGAGTGCAGCCAGCAAGACCATTTGTGAATTCGGGTGTCGACTTCGCAGGACCAGTGTGGACCCATTTCAAAATTAGAGGAAAACGACCCCAGAAGGCTTATATTGCTGTATTTTGCTGTTTTGCCACCAAGGCAGTGCACTTGGAGTTGGTTAGCGACCTCACAACAGAAGGTTTCCTTGGTGGCTTTGAAAAGATTTATGGCAAGGCGAGGACATTGTAGGCACATTTATTGCGACAATGCGACCAACTTCGTAGGCGCAAGGAACCAGTTGCAAGAGGTAAAGGAATTTATCGAAGGCCAACAATCTATCAACAAAATTAAAACCGAATGCAGTTCAAAGGGAACTGATTTTCATTTAATCCCACCAAGAGCCCCACATTTTGGTGGGTTATGGGAGGCCGCAGTCAAGTCTGCTAAGCATCTACTAATATCTACATTGGCTGCGGCATCATTAACTTATGAAGAAATGGAGACCGTGGTAAAAGAAGTCGAAGCGATTATGAATTCATGGCCCATCGTCGCAATGTCAAATGACCCAAATGACCTAATGGCATTTACACCTGGCCATTTCTTAATGGGAGAACCTCTCATTTATTCAGTAGAAACTCACGCGGAACCACTGAAGGCCAACCTGCTCACAAGATGGAGGCTCGTTACACATTTAAAAACCGAGTTCTGGCGACGATGGTACAGTGAATATCTAAATCATTTGCAATATCGTAGTAAATGGAAACAACGTATTCAGAATGTTCAACCAGGAACCATGGTGGTAGTCAAAAAAGACAACTCACCAGCATTAAAGTGGCACTTGGGACGAATAATTGAAACATTTAAGGGTGCAGATGGTCTCGTACGAGTCGCTGACGTTCGTACATCGACAGGAATAATACGCCGTGGTATACATAAGTTAGCACCACTACCAGTGGAGACTCATGAACCCGATCTTGATGAAGCAGCAATCATTCACAGTGATGGAAACAGCAAGGACAAACTTTCTGCGGTAACTGCTTGCGCAACCACTTCGCAACAAGGCAGAAAGAAAGAGAAGGAAACTATCCCAAGAAAAAGGGCACGTATTGAAGGTAGAGTCGAAGCAAAGCATATAATATTCAAGATCAAGGTACCTCTATTAGCGGCAGAGAACTTTGAGCTGTTCCGCATAATATCGGTACCAGTGAAATTCAACGAAACATTCAACGCTATACGCCCATCTTTTCCGTTCTTGATGCTGAACTTACATCGTGACCAGTATTATCCTCTTACTGAACAAGAACTGGTAACTTGTATCTCTCTAAAGGGTAAAGGAATACTCTGCAACCAGAATCACCCTATATACAGAAGGGGTTCAACAGTCAGTGCGTGCGAAATCAATTTCATTAGTCAATCCCAGCAATCATCAGTATGCCAAATCGTAAAGACCGAGAGGGGACCACACTGGATACAATTACACACTCCGAATCAATGGATTTACTCTTTAGATGAAAAAACCACAATCAACGTAGTTTGCAACAATACCGTCACCCAGCACACTCTGGAGCTATCTGGTCGAATGGAGATTCAAGCTGGATACGTCATAAAGCAGCAACTTATTACAATCCAGGGACACAATTTAGCATCTTCAATGACAAGATTAGGATTTGTACCATCAACCAATCTTTCAGACACTATAACCCCAAACCAATTGGCACCAGCACTACGACAAACTCACCATTACGTGCCTCACCTGGACGAGCTAGCAGATCTCAAGAAAAGACTCATGGAAATGCATAATGAGTTACCAAAAAAGCTAACGTCAAACTACACTCATCAATATACCGTATCCTATGCCGGCCTATTTCTGATACTAATCACCATTACATGCCTTGCTTGGAAATACCAAATCCATCGGAGATGTGCCCAAAGCAAGACTGAAGGTAGGAACTCGGCCGCCGATGCTAACGCAGAAGACAAGAAATCATCCAGAGAAGACTTCACTGTTAGACACGACATATAGCATGGTTGAATGCAGGATTCAACGGGGGGAGGATGTACAATTTACAGCATGAAACAATTGGAATTTAGCTGATAAAGCTTACCTTGCGAATTCCACTTGTCTTCACTGCCCACACAAGTGAAATCGGATATGCAGCTTGTGTGCGAATCTCGTTGATAAGACACTTTCAGTTGGCAAAGATTGCAATTTTCATGGAAAACTACGACGGTGGAATTCGCGAGTGCAGCTATGATATTTCAATTTAATATTAAGGTAGTGGTAGGTATTTGTTTTGTTTTAGCTGAGTAAGTAACTTTTTATTATAAATTACGGTATGAAGAAAAATAAATTATGAGTCGATTAGAGGTGTTCTTTTAGTTATCTACGGCTACTACGAAGTTCTTTTGCCCCCCACCAGTGGTAAGGCAGTTTAGAACAAGCAATTTTACATCTACATCAATACATCATCTAGAGGAACAAAAGAGTTTTTCTACAAAATCTTTGTATGGCAACACTACGAAGGAGTTGCCCGATTCATCCGATTTTCGAACCTTAATTTCTAAGTGAATGCGCTCTCAAGTTATCGTGAAGACGGACAGACAGACGGACGGACGGATGGGTGGACGGACAGGACACGCAAAAATAAAAATAACTTTTAATATTATGCGTGGGTATCCAACATATTTTGTACTAACATCATTATTTCGAGGTGTTTCAAACGGAATGACAAACTTAATATATAGTTATAATAATGTTCATGAATAAAATAAGAAGTAAGAAAAACGGCAAAGTGTCTTGAAATATAGGATAAGGATATGTGCGTTCGTTAACCTCGTGATGTATAATGAGATAGCTCTGATTCTTATAAAGCCCTACTAAAATGTATTCAGACTATGATTCGATAAGAAGGCAATTGTTATTGTATTATTTCGTTGGAATCGCGATTAATTTACATAATTGTTAAAACTGCTTATTTATCGGACGTACTTAAATGCTGAACAAGACACGAGAATACAACATCCGACTGACTTCTGACTGCTATGAGTCTGTATTTCCATTTTCGGACACAGGTAGTGTTGTCCTTTATTAAGGTAATTTGCTACTTTAACTAAATTGGAGCCACTAGTAAAGGATTTATCTTGCCATAAGTGAGGTTAGTTTGTTCGCAACTTTAAAACTATCCATGTGTGCCTGGTTACCCATGAACAGATATCTGCTGCATTCAGATTCGCATCTGATGCTCGTACAAGCTGCGACGACTTTTTAATTAGCAAATTGGTCGTTTATTGTATCTTCCTTCTTCCTAAAATATTTATAGTTGGCTCCATGCCAGATGTTTAATTTCTAATAAATTCAATAAGTACTGTTGGTTAGTTCCCGTTTTTCAATTTCGTGATTTCTATATTTGGAGTAATCTGTATCCAATCCTCCAAAATGGTTACTAGTGATATTTCCCATATTTCTATCTATTGAAGACATTGTCCCTGCTGTGAGGCACTGCAAAGTCTTGATTTATGCTGACGACATTAAACTTCTCGCTCAGGTTAAATCTTTTAGCGATTGTGAACAGGTACAGGGTGACCACCACAAATTTTACGACTGGTGCAAGAGCAATAATTTGGTACTAAATATCGACAAATGTGAGGATATGACTTTTTATAGGAATCAGACACCAATCGGATTCCTCGATTGGCCGTGTGGACTCAGTCTGTCACTTGGGTGTCAAATGTGACCACAGATTGAATTTTATCTCCCATATAAACTATATGGTATCAAAGAGTAATTCTAAGCTGGGTTTTATAAATCATTGGTCCCGACATTGCGTTTGTACACTTGCTTTATGAGACCACTTCTTGAATACGCTAGCCAGGTTTGATCTCCATTTTACGGTACACACATCGACCGTATCGAATCTCCTCAGAGAATCGTTTTATGATTTGCTCTCAGGCACCTACCCTAGAATAATTCATTAATTCTTCCACCCACCCTATAAGGATTGCTTGAAGCTTTTAAATATGTACTCGCTTGAGAAACTGGTTGCCAATGTAACTTTTGTGCATCAACTCTTAAACGGGAATATTGATACGTTATTACTTAACAAAATCTTATTCCATGATAGTAGGCACAATTTGAGAAGGCTATCCCTGTTGCATGTTAAGTCCTCAAGGTCGTACTTTAGAATGCATGAATCTGGTAATCGGATGTTGTTGATATCTCAGCGTTCCAATCAATAAAATAAATAAACCACCACTGTGTTAATTGAACGCTTTCTTCGACTTTATTTTGTAATTTTTAATTTTCTTGATATAATAATAATCTTAGATGATTCGTGATAACTTTTGGGCACGTTCATCTTCTCCTTCTTGTCACTTGTTGTAACGAAAGTCATCAGTTACACACACAACCAAAAAACTCTTCCCTGATGTTGGCTCCCTTTTCTATCTGGATGGGTCATGCGCCGCCCTCATTATATGGATGGTGTTATTAGCTGCGCGTCATCTAGGGAGAAGTAGGTGCATGCGTCTTGGACAAGCATCGCAATCTCGTTCGGAACACATGTGTATTACTGTTAATAATATGGCTGAGCATTTTGTTGTTGACGTTTCTAAGCATGTTTTAAAAAAAGTCTATATAATACTTAATTTTGTTTGTTTAATGTGTTCGTGCATTGGATGTAATTTCATCCTGTGTTTGGTTTATGTTTAGTTTAACTAACTACTACTAACACGGACTAAGTGATATAACGCATGTATTGTTGACCGTTAATATATTAAACGTGTCCATGCAGCGAGCTTGTGTTAAACTGGTTCTGATAGGTAAATATAAAAAAAAGAGCTCCGCGTTTATTTGTGGTAAAATCCTGTTGACTAAGTTTTTCCAGGATTTCAATCTTTTCTTGTATATGTGCGTTGAATTACTATGTCGGTACAGAAAAAAAAATTGCTGGGGTCAGTGTCACAAATTTCTTTAAGAGATTTTATGCTTGCCTTTAGCTCCATCTAATAGGTTTGAAGGTTATAATGGCTAATATCTTCCAAGTACTTTGATTATACGAAGCTCTCCAATATGTTCGAAATATAAACCCGGTTATATTTAATGATCTTTATAAGCTCTGTATGCAAACTGTGCCAAGATTAGATCTGGCAAGACTACTAATTTTAATATGAAGAAAATGTTGATTTGTTTGGTATGCTCACACTGCGACCGGACTGAATTTCGTGACTATTATTGTGCTGCCATTGTTCTAATTTATTTTTGTTATGGCTCCATTCTTTGCCACTTCATTTACTTTTAAATGTAATATGAATTTCGAGACATTGCAGGTATCTTTAAATCTTTCGAAACAGGTGCTTGTAAAGTAGAGATCAACTTTACTGTACTACTTCAACGTTCTTAAGAGTTCAGGGTTTTTGCAGAATTTTCTTATAACCCGGCTACTGCTGCATGCAATGTTTGTAGTGCATGTGTCCAGCTTCTTTTCTTTTATGAAGTAGAAACTACCTAATGCTGTCACAATCTGCTATATTGTAGTAGCCGCTGATCTTAACCTACAGTAGCTCCGACGTCTGACGTAGAGCTGAGGCTCGATACCTGAAGTTGATTATAGTTGCTGTGGCTGTAGTGTCAATTGCTTGGAACTGCAGATTAGTTGACTTCCTTAAGCTGGCTTCCCACGTGATTTCACACCCCGCGCCGCGCGAGCACGACCCAACGCCTCGCGGGAAGGGCCTGGCTCGAGGTGGCGCGAGCTCACCTGTGATGGTGCGTCCCATCCATTTCGAGGCAGTAACTTCAAAGGCTTGGCGCGAACATGCGCGAGGTGGCTCGTGGTGGCGTGAGCGGGTGTGTCATTTTCATTTTTCAATCAAAAGCAGCTGCAGATAATTTCTTCACTAGGCATTTTGGAATGGATATTTAGTAAAAGGTGCGCACCGTACCGTAAATCAGCTCGAACCAACACGCGCCGTCGGAAGCGTACAAGCGCTGCAAGTCCGGGCGAGCTTGTCCGCACTAAATGGCTTGGATCGAGAAGCCATGCGCCGCGGAAAGGCTATGGTTCGAGGTTGCCCGAGCTTGTCCGCACTAAGTGGCTTGGCACTTGAAACCCCGTGCCGCGCCGTTGGAAGTAATCTTTAGAGCTGTGTGTGCTGGAAAAAATGTAAAACAAAACAAAAAAATAAACAAAAATGTTGCTATAGTTAGCCTACAGCTGCTGCTAGTGTAGTTGATTCCTATAAGGAATGCTTTGACAACAGCTGTGGCCTGCAGTTGGTTTTAACTGCTAATTTCCGGCCTGTATTGCTGCTTCTAACTGCTACTTGCCTACTAAAATAGCAATATCTGAGTGTCGTGAATTGCTTCAATTTCTGATCATTCAATTGCATTCTATACTGCAGTGACTGTAGCCATGACTAGCTACAGTTATTGCTTCTAATGTTGGCCCCTGTGTGAAGACAGTATGTGTGGCTGGTTTCCAGAACTATATGTGAAATGACACACTTTTGTGCCATCTGCCACAATTGGTATTATTACTGAATACCAATTCCAATACTAAACAGATGTTGATTACTACTAGTATGTAACAATTATACCAGTTTTTTATGTTATTGTTAAGCGACCTAATATCTATGTAGCGTCACATAAGAAATTATGGATTTATCCAGTTATCCTTAGACTCCAAGGACCGTGAAGGAAGATGCAGGATTTAAGAACACTGCCTTTTATGAAAATAATGAAATATGCTTTGAGCTGTTCCTAAATTTTTACATAAATTAATGCAGACTTGCAATTATTACAATGTGGAAACTAAATTAAGAATTAAACGTAAGAAGCATAAAATGCAACCTTGCATATGCAATGTGTGTATAAATATCAAAATTATGACAACATTTTTCCAAATAAAAGGCGAGTTTTCAAATAATAAGCGAAGAATTTAGGCTTTTCTAACTGTACATGCATCCCAGTAAAATTTGATTAAAGTTGATGCTATCTATGTTAATTTTGCTTGTTTGCTTGAAAAATATTTTATTTTTAGGCAGTTTATATATAACTAAAAATTGTGCATTCATGAGTAATATGTAGGTTCTTAATTGTAATTAGCTATTTAATTTATATTATATAAGTATTTGTAAATTTACTTTGTGGAAATAGCGTTTAAAAAGTTCGTTTTTAAGGTTTGATTCTTAAATCTAAAATGAATGGGAAGGACCCTTCAAATTTAAAATTAATTTAAACATACAGAAGCAAGGAATAGATTGCTAGTTTCTATATTTACAAATAAAAAAATAAAACACACACATCACAGGATGTTTCACCATACTTTTATTTTACTTCGTCTGTAAAAAAAAAGAAAAAAAAGAGACTCAGTTTCAATAATTTTTTAAGACAATTTTATTTTCATCTAATCTACTTTCACAGGCATAACACCACAGGAGGTACTATAATTATAACATCAAGCAATATTCCCCTATAGTTAGCACTATCACCAATAAGATGACAAAAAACTTATTAATTAAGAAGCACATGACATAAATATTACCTAATAACACATTCGCCGGCCATACCATACATAAAAATAAGTAATTCTGATTATAAATAAATAAATAAATAAATAAATAAATAAATAAAATTACTAAATATGAGCCTTCCCAGAAAGCTCTCAAACTAACCTATTTAAAAAAAAAATTAATTAAAAAAAAAGGAAAAAAAAAAAACACGCCTTAGATTTTATATACAATTCTATAACAAGTTTAACCCGTATCCCTAACCTACTCCGTACTAATAGAGCAATGTGGATGCATCTGTAGACAGTCTCGGCGTTCTTGGCCATCTCGTGCTGCTTGCACTAAGCGATAAAATCTAATTACCGCAGCATTTGTTTGAGCCGGCTTCTCCAGTTCACTTGTGTCTCTGTGAAGAATTTAAGAAAATTGGTTTTAATATTTGTAAAGTATTTTAAAACAAGTATAAAGTAATTAAATTGACTTAATGTGCAATAAGAAGAAGGCCACATATCCAATAAAAATATGCAAGCACGCTTCTTGCGATTGAACTAAATTGTAACTGTAGCTGTTAGGGCGTAGATTTGTGTGCCTTAGATCAATTCAGTAAGCGTTTATTAGAGAAAACTTACGAGATTGATTGGAAATCGAAAAGAATCAAAAACCTGCACTATACGAGATTTATCTTTATTTAATTTAAATATAAAAAAAAAACAGCAATAATGAAAGAAAACAGCTTAATTCTTAACTAATTCAGTTAAACTAAAGAAAAAATACCGGTCTAAAACTGTTACTACTACTAGAAGACCGAACTCGTCCCGAAATCTTATATCCTGATAATATCTTTCATTCCAATTCACAGTCAAGGGAAATGAAAGATTGATGAGAAGATTTGCATGGAAAATATTTTTGGAGCCGGTTTTGATCTTGAAAGTTGCTTGGAAATTTGTAGTGTCATTGGGACACTGAGAAAAGTATTTTGTTTGCACAAGAGTTATTGTAGTAGTATTAATACAAGGTCACTGTGGGAAGTCTACATGTTACAAATTATTCAAATTGAAAATATCCAAATTTTACATTTCCGGAGGCAATATATCCAAAAAGACACTCTCATTTCCAAAATTACAAAAAATAAAATACCAAAAACGGAAAACTGACATCTTTGCGCAATTTGTGTAAAACTGTACGTCTGTTAATTTTATTTAAATTAATTATTGAACAAATTCATACTACAGCCAAAATAGGAAAGATGAAAGAAATAAGGCAGATTAGTTTTATTAATTTTTTATACCCTAGATGAAATCTCATAGGGTGTCAGTGCGTGACCTTAGAACTTCCGGCCCGGATTCTAACTGATCTCGGCATCAATTCGAGAAAATCGACGTCGAAGTTTTATATCATTATAACTTGTTTTCTAAGTAATTAACAATTTCCAGTAATACTACGCATAAATTTACTGCCAAATGAAATTTACTTTACTTTAAATTTCGTTCGAGTAAGTTGAATGCCATCCGATAAATAGCAATTTTTAAAATCAGATAGAACCTTTACCTAAATTTAAGCTACAGAAATTAATTTTCCAAAGTTGTATCTGTAGTCACTTAGCACTTTGGGATATTATTTCCCAAATTTCATAAGAATGCAAAGTATCTTCGTGTTTTAAATAAATAAAAATAAATGAACTGCATTAGAGCATTAGTGATAAGAAACACAGGCTGTCTGCATAGTTTTGCTCCATTTGGCGTTTACACTGAAAGATCCATAAAGTCATTTTGGGATTTAGAATCTATTTTTCCCCAAAAGCATTTGGAATGATTCCAATGTCTATAAATAGCATTTTTGGTTATCATTTTAAGGTGGGGATTCCACGTAAGCTTGCTATCCAGAATTGCTCCTAAATATTTGGCTTTTTTGGAATATTCTAGTGTAAGTTCAATTAATCTAGGAGTTGAGCACTGGAGGCTCCTTTTAAATGTGATAGAAACTATCACACCTTTACATGTGTTTATTGATAGCCCCATATTCTGATACCATCTAGTGACTATGTTAAAGGCAGATTACATAAGCTCGGGTAAAAGCTGATTCAAATTTCCTTTTAACACAAACGACAATGCGTCAGCGTATTGCTACGCCTTAAAGCCGGCTCTTGAAGTACAATCACAACCGAAAGGGTTTAGCAGTCGTATTAAAACGCAGCCTTGTAGGAAGTTTCTACTTTAGGGGCTCTGATTGTTGAGGATTCGCCCGTTAAGATAGTTGTTATGCAGCGTTTTTGCAGCAAAATGCCAATCTATCTGACGATACAGGTTTCTATACTTCATTTTTCGATTACACTTTTGATCGAATCAAATAGTATTTTCGAAGACGTGTTGTATCCCCATGAAAGAACATAACAGGACCTTCTTGTCCTATGAGGCTTTCTGCTGAGAGTATCCCCTTTGGATTTTCTGGATTGGTAGGCACATTGGTTGGCATGGAACGGACATCAACAGTGATTTTAACTGCAGCTGATATAGATTTGAAATATTTTCGAATACCACATCTTCTAAGTGCAACTTCTTCGTCATTCTCATCACCCGCTTCTAGTCAGTTGGTTAAAACAGTATGTGATGCTAATTGCTCACAGTCTATGCCAGTTAGCAAGTTCATTACTCAAAATGCAAAGAAGTCCAACTACGCAACTGACAGACGCCCTAATTTGGATACACATGTGTGCTTAATTTTGCCACAAAGTCGTGTGTGTATGACTTGATCGACGTTTTGTGTCCTATGGCACATAGAACTAGACAGCATGAAGTATTTCCTAAACCGTTGGAGATAAAATTTTGGGGACCATTTTAATCGAAAGAGAATGGTCAAATTAGTATATGACTACATAAATAGCTCAAATTGTTAAAAAATCTCAGTTAGAACTCGGGAGTTTTAAGATTGGCGAGAAATTAAAACTAAAAATAACACAAAGTGTGGTACGATCATGTTTTTAAATGATAACGAAAATGCCTTAGTCGTATCTCTTGAGAGGGAGGAATTTTAAATGACTTATATATGAAAAAGAAGAGGCGCAGCTCATACTACTCTTCAAGGATAGCCAATGAAACTTTTGTGAACATTTTATACAGTACTTTAATCACAATTAATTTATAAATAAAATTCATACGTCTACCTTTCTTACAAAATTCCTCGTATGAAAAGAATCGAAAAAAAAATCTTTTTTGCTTTAATTTTTGAAGAGACGTCTTTCAATTGAAATAAGATGACACTAATTTTTGTCCGGGATTCTATGAAGAATATCACAAAAGAGTTGTAAAACGCATTTTTAAATTCACAAAAAATAGTTTTAATTTCATCGAATCAGCAAAAAAAAAACAATATGACTATGAAACACAAATGATTTAAACAACGACCGCGGTTTCGGACAATGCGTTCATCTTCAGGTTTTATTAACATAAGATCTAAACTTGAAAGTACTTCTTGTGCAATACAGTTCCTTAAATATTATTCTCTCTATACTTTCAAAACCTTTTCTACTTTTATGCATCCTACAAGTCAATTCAATTCTCAATCTCCTGTGCTCTGCAGTGCACTGCACCGAACCAAAAGAACACAGCTAGTAACGATAGCAACGGCTTTGGCAAAAACTATTAAAAAATTAAATTTCAGAGTTCGAAAATGTGACACTATTTTATGAAGTTCTTTATTTAAGTGACAAATATCCATGATTTTATTCTGCAGGATGCTAAATAAATTATCAGTGAAAGCAAATTTATAGTTGCAAAAGTAATGAAAAGAAACTGGGTATCACATTTATTTAAGAAATGTATAGAAACTCTCCGAAAGATAAAATGGATTCTTTGTCCCATTTTTCCATTACGAATGTTATTTTCTCAAAAACCTCTGAAATTTTTTCTCTGTGTTTAAAATTGTAGAATTTGACCACCAAGTAGCGGAAACTTAATACTTAGCTGTGCTCTTTTGTGTACCTTGTTCTAGAACTCCCATATACTGGAGAGAACAAATTGTTCTGTCGATTGAAGCGAACTATTTATATTGTTCGCTTCATTTATAAATCTTCAATGAAAATGTATGAAGCGTTATTTCGTGTTTTTTTTTGTTCTTCTGTGTCCTGTGGACACAAAATATATGTTCATAGAAAATGATGCAATGCTAGACATAGCGCCTGTAGTCTTACTTGGCGATTTAATCAAATTAAGAAGACCAGCAATTTGTTTGAGGCACACTATTATTAGGCGCACGTAATTATAAAGTCATAGCACTTTAAAACGTTAAAATTATTTATTTATTGCTATTTTGAATTCTATAGGATATACTAAGATTGTCATTCGGTTTGCAACCCATCGAAATAATGATGGTGGAGCAAAATGAATTGGATACCCATGCATAATATTAAAAGTTATTTTGATTTTTGCATGTCCGTCCGGCCGTACGATGACTCAAGAACGCGTTCAGTAGTAAATAAATTTAAGTTCGAAAATAGGCCGAATCGGGTAACTCCTTCGTAGGGTTGCCATACAAAAATTTCGTTTTTCACTACATATTTTGATACTACACCTGAGAATGCGTCAAAGTAGAGAGCTGAAGTTTTGTACATAGGGTTTTATGAAAATAGTAAATATAATTCCAAAAATGGTTAAATCAGGCAATTGGCATTGCCATATAAAAATTTAAGATTTTTACACTATCTTTATACTATTTTAACGTACCGAGAAGTTCTTCAGAATATAAAATGCTATAAAATTGGTTATAATCATTTTTTCTGTCCAACGAACTGTTCTAGAAATTATATGCGAAAAACTACCTCAAAAATCATGTTTGCACAGATGGTGACCATTCAAAATTAAATACGGGCATTCATCTAGAAAGTATCATAAGAATTGGTCTTAGACCAATTCTAGTTTTTTTACTTGCTTAGTTTTTACTTGTTGCTTGTTGCGTAGGCCGGTCGCCAGTAGACTGATTAGAAGAGCGGTAACTGATAAGATCGGAGTCAAAGTTTGCCTAATGACAAGTTAGGAAGCAGGCGTGATTTTCGAGTGTTTTATACAAAGTATAAATAAATAAAGTAGAGACAGAAGCGAACAAAATTGGAAATTTTCCGTGTTTTTTAGACTGAAAGAGGTAATCTGATATACTTTTGTCTTTTGCATGAATGGGGGAAAAGAACTTGGCTATGAATTATTGTAGTGCGACTGAGACAACGAGTTGAAACCGAAAATCGAGAGAACGTAGGATTATCCGAACGACAAAATCTTATAGAATTCCCAAAGTCCTATCAAACTATTCATAATAATGTACATTGGGTAACCCTACCTCCATTTGGCAAGAAAAAGATCAATTTCGCATTGAACAACGCACTAAAAGGAGTTGTGAAATTTCTGTCAAATAAAATTCCCCGAATCGAGCATGAGATTCCCCCACTTAATCTCTTTCGAGCAAAACAAATGTAAACAGAAAAACGTGCTGCTCACATATCATAGGATTACACTAACAAACATTAGAATTCCTGCGAAAAACATGGAGACAATTTATGAAAATCGTGTTTTCCGCCCATTCTCTCTAATTTACGAAAATAAATCATTTGCCATTCCATTTCGTTGCATGTAATCTTCGCTTTCACATTTTTTGTCTTATTCGTAAAATGTTCAAACAGGGTTTTATTTATTTTTTTTTCTCCTCCTTCCTTCCTTTTCTCGCCGTGTACATTTAAATGGAAAACAATCGGAACACTCTTCTGTGTCCTTTCTTTTATTTAGTTATTCTTTGGTTTTACATTTAAAATACACACGGCAAGAAAAGGAAGACAGAAAGAAAAAAAATCAAACTCTTTAAAACTTTTATGAATAAAAATAAAAAATGTGAAAGCGCAAATTGCATGCAACGAAACAGGATAGCAAATATTTCATTTTCGTAAATAACTGAGAAGGGGCGGAGTTTTCACGTTTTACTCTCATAAAATGTTCCCCTACTTTTGTGAAAACCGGTTTTTTGCCAGAAAATTGAGAGAATCGGCCAATGTTTTTTATAGCATGGCCAATGTTTGTTGTGTAATTTCTATGCTAATTGAACAGCACGTCCAAGTGCTTCCGTTTACAGTCGTTTTGCTGTGATGAGATTAAGTGGGAGAAATTCTTGCTGGATTCTTTGATATTTTCGGGAAAAATGGGAATTTCATTCGAGAGGAATTTTACGTCTCCTTTCAGCATCTGGGACAAAGCGAAATTTATCTTTTTCTTGAAAATGGGAGGTAGTGTGACCTGATGTACATTATTATGAATAGTTTGATAAGATTTTGAGGGATTTATAATAAGATTTTCTCGTTCGGGTAATCTACATTCTTTTCCCTCCTTCATGCAAAAGACGAAAGTATATGAAATTACTTATTGCATTCTAAAAAACACCACAAATTTTCCAACTTTGCTATACAGCTTCTTAACTTGTCATTATAGATAACTGCCGGAGTTTCTCTCCTGGTCTCTTCAAAGCTCATATTAGTGTATTTAGATGCTAATAGATGCGATTGATTAACGTAATGCGATATGGTAGCTATTGACACAGCGCAAAAAAAGTTTAATAAACTCTATAGAGCATAATAATGCATATTTCTTCCTTATGAAAATGACTGGCCCGGATCTATAGGGGGGCACTCGGGGGCACTTGCCCCGGGCGCTAGTTTTAAGGGGCGGCAATACGACAGACTTCTGAACCCATAACTAAACGAGAAAAATCTAATGACAAGAATTGGAAAATTCTTTCAGACCATAATTAAGACTTCAGAAGTCTTTCCGGAATCTAAAACCTCCTTTGCTGATATTAGACTTTCAATCGTGCTTATACTTATGCAGTCAATCAATTTGCTGTCTATTAAATGTAAGTCTGTAAGCCTCTGTAAGCTAATTAAACTAAAAATTCCGATAAATTCTCAAATTTCACCTTTGTATCATATATGAAATGAATTCAAAAATTGTACAAAAGGGGCTGGCAACCCTATGTTCCACATCATCATCATATAAGATAGTAGGCACAAGCACAGAGTTTCCAGAAAACATTTTTATGCCAGCTAAATTTAGGCATTTTAGCTGGAGTTAAGGTCCTTGAATCTGAGTAAAAAATCGGATAAATCCCTTCAACATGAACGGCACTTTGCCAGAATTCGTACCCAGAATTTTTTTGAAACCGTCTCAAATTTTAGTAGTTTAAGACGAGAAGATACATATTTCTATAAGCGGCAAAAATAAAAACTGAACTCTAACATAATTTAAGTTTTTAATTTGTTATCCTTGGGTTAATAATACCGGAGACAGGCTAGCAATTTCAATATTGCATTTTGCGCTCAACAGAAAGTCTGTTTCTCTATACTGAAAAACAGCTCGGTATACGGTCGGTGAAAACTCAGTATGTAGTAGATTGGAGCTTAATAATGAAATCGCGAAACGTACGCGGTATACGAGTTTATTGTAATATGATCATAGTTATAAACCATATAATACACGAACCTTTTAGAACCGAATTTAATACTGTAATGTTGGCTACAACTTTTTCTGACATTTAATATTTGACGCTTGTCAAATTGAAGTGCCTATATTTCGTTTTCATATAGTAATTTCACAGTATCTGCTCGCGCTTTGTACGTGCGCGGAGCTTTCTTAAATCAAATAACAAATCAAGTGATAAATCAAATGTAAATTCTCTAATTAAATTTTTAGTATCGTAAACAGCAAGTGTGTCTCTGAAATTTTATATTGCAATTGCCATAATTGCATTATCAATATATCAATACTAAAATTGCAAGTTTGTCTCTGGTATAAAATAAACTGTATTTGTAATGATACATTTTATTACTTTCCTTTTATTTTAAAACAGTTTGAATTGTTTTTAACAATTCTGGTTCTAGTTCTAAGGTATGCAGTATAAATAAGTCATATATGTACATATGATGCCTAGTATACCCTGGAACTGTAATAAAATTTTTCCCAAATTAAGATCATTTTTAGAGGGGGCGGTAAATAACGTCTTTGCCCCCCTTCAAAACTTTCCTAGATCCGGCACTGGAAAATGATACAATGTTGTTATAACATTGGCAGTTTTATTATAGTTGACTTGCAAGCCTATAGCTGTTCTCATTTAGGTACTACTGTGCCATCTAATTAATGTCGTTTTTGTTTGAGCTTTAGGTTGGAACTGGATTCCAACCCATTCAAATAAAAGCTTGAGTTGATTGATTTGTTTACTTGTGTTGTTTGTGTAAAAACGTCAGAATCAGATGATACTGGATGACTGTCTATGAAATAAAATTTAAATTTAAAAATCATTTATATACTAAGCTTGAGTTCATTATGTATGCTTTACCAAATTTGTCAGAACTAGATTTCATGTGTATAGGTGTATCTGAATTGAACATGAAAAAGTTTAGTTTCAACCTAAGGTAAAAAGATCGGATCCAGATTGGACCTGTGATGTCATTTTTGGAATACTTTGACAGCACTAGTGGCGGATTCGGATCGAAATTGAGGGTCAAATGAAAATGACATAAAATTGAATCGCACATTTGTAGAACGTATCTGTTCTGCTCCAATAATATGATTTTAATTTTCATGCACTGGTACTGGAATTCGATTAATCTCCGTCCACGGGTTTCCGAAAATATGAAAACAGCATATTTAATACAACTCTGAAGTAATGAAAATGAGGGCTGGGGAAATACAATAAATTTAGACAGAATTAATATTGCTCTTTCTGCATTCTCAAGTTTTGTACAAGCCTTCATGTTCAATTTTAAATTTGAACACCTTGCATAGCAAATGCTTAGGCATATGAGGGCTGGGGAATATGTATAATAAATTGACATACAGGTTTTCTCTAACTTTTGCTCTCAAATTTTTCTTCGCGTATTGTTTTAAGATTGATCATTTTGTGAATATAGAAGGGAGTTCCCTTTTGAAAATAAAAAGCATTTTAAATCTTTAGCTGTTGAGCGTGCGAACGAGGTATGGTAGTAAAATTATGATGTATGTTTTAATTAACTAAAACAATTCTATTTTATGAATAAATTACGGCGAAACAAAAGTTTGATTTAGAGAAGTATACCTTTACAGGCATGGTGTTCAGTAAGCTTCACCAGACTGCTGGCGGAACTCACTTTGGAACAGGCTACAAAGAAATGTCCGTTTGAGAATCAGCTCTCTCTCTTAACTATTCTGGTCACTTTCAACGACTGCCCTTAAGACTTATTAATCGAATTAATTGCGAAGAATACTTTGTGGGTGAATTGCAGTCTGTTGAGCTCAAATGTGTATTCTCAAGGAATCAGTTGTAATCCTTTTGCAAATGCGGGAATATTAGTCTTCGACATTATTTCGATGGGAGATCTTTGTCAGCAGTCTGATGCCATTGAATAATTTCGGAGATTTCAGTTTCTTTAATAATACAACAACAAAAATAATTTTTTAGTGTCGCAAATTTTAAATAGGTACGCCAGGGATTGCCTTTTCTATAGTAAGTTTTTCAAAAAATAATTTTTTACTGTTGCAAATTTTAAATACGCCGAGGATTGCCTTTTCCATAGTAAATTTTTCAAAAGTAATTTTTTACTGTCGCAAAATTTAAATACGCCGAGGATTGCCTTTTCTATAGTTAATTTTCCAAAAAAGAATTTTTTACTGCCGCAAATTTTAAATGCGCCAAGGATTGCTTTTTCTATAGAAATTTTTTCAAAAAATAGTTTTTACTGTCCCAAATTTCAAATACGCCGAGGATTGCCTTTTCTATAGTAAATTTTTCAAAAAATAGTTTTTACTGTCGCAAATTTTAAATACGCCGAGGATTGTCTTTTCTATAGTAAATTTTTCAAAAAATAATTTTTTACTGTCGCTAATCTTAAATACGCCCAGAATTGCCTTTTCTGTAGTAAATTTTTCAAAAAGTAATTTTTTAATGTTGCAAATTTTAAATACGCCGAGGATTGCCTTTTTTATAGTAAATTTTTCAAAATTTTTTTTTTACTGTCGCAAATTTTAAATACGCCGAGGATTGCCTTTTTTATAGTAAATTTTTCAAAAAATAATTTTTACTGTCGCAAATTTTAAATACGCCATGGATTGCTTTTTCTATAGTAGATTTTTCAAAAAATAATATTTCACTGTCGCTTTTCAAAACTATGCTATGCGATGGGAACCAGAGGGGTTGACAGTGTTTAGGAACTCTACAGGTTAATTTGCTTCGTCTAGTGTGGTACTGGGTGCACAGATTTATATCGCACTTCATCTTCTTCGAACGTTGGACTTCGGTAATCGATAAAATACCTACCTACGTTTTTATTACAGATTTGTTAACTTTGACACCCCTGGTGGTTGAATTAAGAAAAAAACCTTCTTTGTGAGTCTATTCGTAGCAAAAGAAATCTATGTCTGAAATATATTGTTTCTAGCTTTACAAGTTTCAGTTCGGCGATGAGGATCAGTCCAGGAGATGTCTGTTTATTGTATGTATACAAACAGATCCTGTCTCCAAGCTGGTCAGTAGAGCAGCAGGTGATAGTGCTGACCTAGACGAAAAAAAATGTATGGCAGCCCCCCCCCCCCCTCGGCGTCATATCAACCGTTTCGGAATTACACGGTGATTAAGAAAAAAAGTAGTTTTTCAGAAAATACCCTGTATCTTAAAACGTACAGGGCGTACGGTAACAATTAAGAATTCATTGTATGCTGAACTTCATGGCCTTTCCAACAACTGCTCAACCAGCTCGGTGCTCCTTTAATCTCAGGAGCCTATTTATACGCGCCGCAGATAGAAAAAGAGCCCCTGAAGAAGGGCCGCCCATATAGGGTGTACTAGGTGAAATTTAAGAAGAGAGTATACAGTTTTTATAAAAAAAAAAGTTATGTGAATGACCTTTTTGCAAAAAAAATTGAGGTCAAAGTATAAAAAAAAGGTAAGAAAATCCGAAATTTTTAGTTTAGACGACAATAACTCCTGAGATGAAACGAGTACGGGGCTGGTTGAGCAGTCGCTGGAAAAGCTACGAAGCTCTGCATACAAAACGGTTGCTATGCCCCCCCCCCCCCCCCCCCACCCTGCACTCAATAGTTTGATGATATGATAGATGAGATAGATAGATGAGTACTATCACCACTTGCTCTACTGACCACCATGGAGGGACACACCTTATACAGAAGATAAATAAAGTATAACTAAAAAACAATAATATTGGCTGTTTTTTTAAAATATTCATAGTCTTTATATTCGAACGAAAATACGGTTGAAAAGTGGCAGCAGATTTCAAAAGATTGGCAATTATCAACCATATGACTCTTGCCTATGACTTCTACATCTCAATGCGATATGAGAATAGATTTGCTGCATGCTGCAGAAATGGTGAAAAGATAAAAAAAAAATTGAATATTTTAAATGAACAAGAGGAACTACTTAATAATAAATTTCTTTGTAATGAACTGACAATAAAGAGTTTTCTGAAAACGATTCTATTCTATCAAAACCCTCGAGAAATACTTCCAATGCCATAAAATAGGATCCCCCACTGCTACATGAGAGCCCTAACATACTAAAATATTTACAGTGTTCTTACGTAAAACTGACAAAAGTTTGCCTTGAATAGCTCCTGTGCCCTAAACTACTATTCATACAGAAAAATAGTGTTATTTTCTTATCTTCCCAACTGTAATCGAATTTTTATATCTTTCCTAACAAAATTGTTTAAAAATATTTATCCCAACAAAATGACTACGATTCCCCAAACAAAAACTCTCAAATGAGTAATAATTTCATGTGCGAATGTGCCATGGTCCGATAAATTCGAATGGAGCTGCCTGCAGATTCGGACTATGGTTCCACATACACACATTTAATTATTACGTAGAGTAAGGTTATTGAGCGTAAAATGGTAAGGTTAAAATTACTGGAAAACTATTTTCCTATCTTGGATAGCAGTTTAAGCTTTATGACATTTATGAAATCAATGTCTAGTCACGTTTCCATAAAAATCAATATAAAATATTTTAGAGAGTCGGAGTAGCATGCACACATATGGATTTCAGTTTCATGGCTTGTTTTTCGATGGTTTTGCTCCTATGCCACAAATAAATATTTTCAATAACTTCAATACTTCATTTACATATGGAGTAATAAAAGTTAAGTTTTTCATATTCCTGTCCTCTTCCAGCTTATTTTTTCCAGTATAACATACCCTTTAACGATGAAAAGGGTCTGGCATGTGTAGATAGTAGCCATTGCATTGCGGCACTATTGATTCAGAACTCTTCGAGATACACGTAGGACCGGTAAACGGAATCAAATTATTATATTTACGAGCTCGAAGCCTTGGCAGACGTTAAATCCTTGAGAAGACTTAAACACTGTCTTCTCTCACAGTAGATTTAAAGTTATCACCAGCTGTAGTTCCTATCATTGACACTGGCTCTACATATCGGAACTAAAGGATTTTTAAAGCAATACCTAATGCAAGTCGTTTTGAAATTCCAGCAGAAGCTAGGTGTGGCGCAATATTAAATCTGAATTTTGAAGAAGTATGTTTGGCTTCCTATATTGAAAGAATAGTGATCCATAATTAATATTCCTGCATAGATTACGCCTATAAAAACTGCGGTGACAATAAAAGATGACTTTGAATTGATCTGTCAACGCGATACCCAGTGCTATTCTATGTATACTGTAAATCTCGAATATTTAGGGCCCCTTCTTCAGGAAGATAGTATAGGCCAAATTAACAGAACTATTATAATGTGAATTAAAGACTCTAATACTAATTATGGCCGGTTGAAATTTTTTCTACTCAGCTCTAGATCAGATTAGGAATTAAAAGTGATTGATGATTATGGGTCATACGAGAAGACTTTATGCCATCCGTGAAGTTTTGCTTTTATCTAAATTTGATCTAATTTATCGCGTTACTAACGTTCTAAAAGATCGTAACGAAGGACGCAAAATACTGAACGTCATCGGGTATACTTATATGATTATAATATTTCTCCATCTGGATATACACAAAAGCTCCTGAATTTTTAAATATGTCAGGCACATAGGCAGATGGAAGGACAGAATTCATAATCACAATTAGTTACATTAGTTGGTTGGATGTGTTTTTCCCAATCAAACTAATTGAAACGAAATGTGGGCAACAACCGTTTAATGTTTTGGGTTTATTCTATTTGGAGGAGAAATGAACAAATTGGTACAGCTTTATCTGGCCAGGTAGACAAAAACAGGCCGCTTATACCTTAATTGCAGGGAAGTTCCACTCAATTTAAGTTGACATCATATATCTCCTTAAGTAGCTATGGGTAAGAAAACAGAAAAGTTTCTCCATAATTGAATCTGAAAGGCCTTATGAAATGTTAAAAGGGAGCAATTGAATTAAATAATGGACTACTAACTCCTTTACCTCTTAGGAATATCATCAGCCATTATCTGTATTTTATTATATGTATCTAGTGAGACTTCAGTGGTAAATTCTTATTTTTACAACATTTCATAGTCCACGTTTATTAACACATGTATGTATGTATATGTCATTTTGTACAATAGACATTAGGGCGGCCCGAAAAACAAAAATGTTAATATGTCTAAATGCTCATTCAGAATTTGTTAGAGTCATTTTAAACTTCTATGCAAAATTTCAGTGAAATTCATTAATGACTAGAGGCCGCTCAAATCGAAAATAATGTTTTTTTTGCTGTTTTTGACTATCAGTAGTACTGTTACAACATTTTCTGCCATAACTTTTTAATTTGACAATATTTTTTTTGATTCTGTTTTTTATAAATTTTTCAAAACGAAAATTCGGACCCGGAACTATAATTTCTTGAATTTGTGTAAATTTTTTTGTAAGAAAAAGTGGCACGCGGGTATTCTTTTTCTACTATAACGTCATCTAGAATCGATTATCTTTTTAGCGACTATAACTTAAGGGGCTCATGTAGTGTATGAACTGTTCTCAAAATGCGATTATCGAAGGTGAAGCATTTTTACAAATTGAAAATATGTGCCGACCCATAAAAGTAACGACTTTGTACCAGCTGAGACAACTTACATCACAAAACGCGGTCCAACTAAAACGAGCTAATGGCACTCTAATAGAAATCTCTACACATTCTGTCTCTCTTGCTGTATTACGCCACATAAATTATTCGCAATGATAGCTTTCTTTGGTTGAATAAAAAGCTAAAGAGCTTTCAAAAAGTGTTCCGGGTTTATATGGAGTTTTGCACAGCTAGTTGTAAGTTGTCTCAGTACCAGTGACATCTTCTTTTCCAATTACTGGATTCGACACTCCCACATAATATTAAAAGTTATTTTGATTTTGCATGTCCGTCCATCCATTGGCACGATAACTCGAGAATGCGTTCACTTAGAGCGTTGAAGTTTTGCACACGCTTTTCGTAAAAAAAGTAAATTTAATTTCGAAAATGAGACAATTTGGGCAACTCATTCGTAGGGTTGCCATACACAAAATTTGTTTTTAACTGTATATTCGGGCAATGGCCGAGAACGCGTTGTCGTAAAAAGCTGAAATTCAGTACGTGGTGTTTTCATAATAATAGTAAATGAAATTTCAAAACTGTACTAAATCGGGCAACCCCTTGTTGGTGTTGCCATACAAAACTTTAGGTTTTCACTATATATTTTGACACTGCCTTGAGAATGCGTCGACCTAGAAGGCTGAAATTTTGTAGACAGCGTTTTCATAAAAATAGTAAATTTTTTTTTTTAAATGAACTAAAGCGGGCAGCCCGCTCATGATGTTGACATACAGAGCATTTGCCTTTCATTTTATTTAACTTTTATGTTCATCTAGGGTACAGTATTATTGGTTTTAAGACCAATTGTACCTTTTTCTCATGCTTTTTTGTATAACAAATTTTGTTACAGTGAAAAAGTCTATACTTTTATGGACCGGCCCATATTCTTTGTAATTTGTAAAAATGCCTTACCTTCGTAAATCGCATTTTGAGAGCAGTTTATACACTACACGAGCCCCTTAAGTTATAGTCGCTAGAAAACGTATACCCGCGTGCTACTTTTTTTTAGAAAAAAATTGACACGAATTCAAGAAATTGGAGTTCTGGGTTCGAATTATCGTTTTGAAAAATTTATAAAAAGTAGAACAAGTTAATTTTCTAAGACGGTTTTTACTGAAATAAGTTCATAACTAAGTATATTTGTTCATAAGATGCGTGTTGTAGGGGATGGGGCGCTAGTAGAGCCTAGTCTGGCACAAAATTGAAGGAGAATATTCTTCAATCAAATATTGTATTTTAAAAATGTGTAAAACTAGCTTAAACGTTAATCCGTGTTAAAGCCAAGTTTCCTGGCATCAAGCAAACTATTTTATTTATAACCGGTGCTTGATTTCGAGCAATATATGCTTGAATTCAACAACAACAATAAGTTAGAAGAATTATTTCTTAAAAACAAAAATAATTTACTAATTTTCTCTAAAGAAAATCATTTCAAATTGATGATTCTAATAAATTGTGAATGTATCTCAATAGCCCTGAAACAAGAAAAGTATTTCTTCAATAAAGTAAAGAACTAATATTTGCCAAATGTAATGTATTCTCTTCAGAAAAGTTTTCTTATTTTGAGATCAAAATTATATGAACCAAGCCATCAGATCCCATCTCCTAAATTAAATGGAATTGCATTAGAATATTCCAAGAAACCAAGAGATCATATCCCATCTCTTAAATTAAATGGAATTGCAATTAAATATTCCAAAGAAGTAAAATAACTGGGAATAATCCAAGACAGCAATCTTACCTGGAATCCCCACCTGGAAATGATAATTAACAAAGCCATGTGGGCATTCAGTTCTTGCCAAAGCCTTTTCGGGAAAAAGTGGGGTCTGAACCCCAAAATGACCCTATGGATCTTCCACGGCATAGTCAGACCCATACTTTGTTATGAGGCAAATGTGTGGTGGCCTAAAACATTGCAGGCAACCACCAGGAGAACCCTTTGAAAGGTGCAAAGGATGGCATGTTTAGGTGCCACTGGTGCCCTTACATCGTGTCCTCAACGTGTATTTGTATTTGGCTAATATGCTTCGAAAGGAAAAGCCAGATGAGCGAACCTCTTCCAGGGTGGGTCATCTCAGTATCTTCGAGCAGGTCAACATTAACGACCTAAAAGCTCCAATAGATACTATGACAAAGAGACTTTCTTTTGAAAGAAGCTACAACGTAACCATATATGAAAGAAGCCAGATACTTGACTGAGTACTCCAGCTTCCACAACGGGCCCAAGTCTGGTATACTGACGGTTCCCGGGAAGGACGGGAAAACAAGCGCAGGGGTGGTTGTTCCAGATGTGGAACTATCCATTCCGCTTAGTGCATCATCCTCCATTTTTCAGGCGAAAGTCTATGCTATAGAGGTTGGAGCTCAGGAAAGCCTAAATAAGGCCTGCAAGAACTCCAATATCTACATTTGCTCAGACAGCTAACCTGGGCTCCTAGCTCTTTCCTCTCAAGTTTTTCAGTCGAAATTAGTCTGGAGCTGCTACTCGAAACTCTAACTACTGTCTAGGGACAACCAAGTAACCTTGGTCTGGGTCCCTGGACATGAAGGAGTGGACGGTAATGAAATAGCGGACGAACTGGCTAAAACCGGAGCTGAATGTCCGTATACCGGTCCCTACCCCACATTTGGCCTACCAAAAGCCACTTTACGGGTAACGGCTTAGGTGGGAAAACAGGCAACTGGATCTCCTTTGGCGTAGCGCGCCCGGTATGAAGCAGGCAAAGAAATTCTTCAACCCCACTCACTTCCAGAGGCGCAAACTTATTGGACTTAGCAGACAGTCGCTCACCCTTCCGTCACTTCCTGAAGAAGAAAGACAAATCCGACAGTGAACTGCGTCGACTGTGCGAAGGGGATGACGAGACCTCGATGCATGTCATATGTGAATGCCCAGCACTTGCAGGTATATGGCTGCAAATCACTGGAAGCACAATTATCTCTCCAGATAATGTCTCCAATTTAACTCGAAAAGCAATAGTCGAGCTCGCTAAAAGACTCGATTTTGATTAACCACTTTAGGGGAAGGCACAATAGACCAACTATGGTCGCGGTGTCCGCAAGGTCCTCAGTCGCCCCTACTCTTAACATTAACCTATGAACCAAGAAATTTTAGCTTGAATTAAGTTTTTTCATTAAACTGAAAAGCAGAAAATTTCCAGAAATTTTTTCTTAATCATAGGTACGCTGTTCCAGGAACTGTATTGAGAGTGACGATATTTACTCTTATTAAGAAAACAAAGAATAGTTCACTATTTCATCTGATACTTGAAGTCGTTGTTTACTGGAATGAACGAACAAAACGTGTCTTACGTTAAATCAGATGAGGGTGGGTATTCAGCATTTTGTTATTTCCATTTCAGTCTTGTTTCAAATATGGTCAGGAAAGATAGTGTGCTTTGTGAAAAATAGTGATGCTCAGTATTTTTTTTGTGAAATCATTATAAGGTAAGCGCATTAAAGTGTTAATTTCACAAATATTACTTTAGATTTTAGCTTCATGTGTTCATGGTGTTATGCAGACACCAATGTGCATTTGGCTTATTTTTTGTTCTGCGTATCAACCTGATTAGGCTGGCTTAGACGGTATAACTTTTGCACATTTCAGAAAATTGGATTGGCAAGGGAGGTGCACGCATTCATGTATGAAGAGGACTTCTTGTATATTTCTAAAAAAAAAAATTGTTTCAAATTCCAAGGAGAACGCATGGTAATTTTAAATATATTATCAACATTTTAAATTGAATCATCCAAATTTTCTAGTCGATTATATTTTGGATATATTTGTAGTTGTAATTATTTAGTTATAATATCAAATAAGTGTATGCATATCTTTGACTTAATTAACTAAATCCTTTTCAGGAGACGTACTATAGTGTAAATAAAGAATGTCCTTCAGGAAAATTGTACAGAACTTAAAGAAAAAGTGTTTCAAATTGAAAATGACAGGATTATTTTCATGGAAAAAAGGAAAAAGCAGCTATCCGGTAATACACAAACATCAAGTAATCTATACATACATATATATTTCAGTAATATATATATTTGATTTTCTTGTTAATTTCTCAGATAACAGTAATACTTTGGATGAATTGGTGTATACGGCAGGCAGGAACCAAGCTGTACTAACCAATATACGGTTCCTGCTTATATGAAACGCCCTCTTTTTGCAATGAAATTTCCTTTTTCAAAAATTTTTCCTTTGCTTAAAGAGTTTTTTCCACTGAATTCGAACCATCAGAGGATCAAAAGTGGTTATCTTATAAAACGGAATCTAGGCCAATTGTGGAGCTAAGGTAGATTTCAACATCACAAAATCACACTTTAGAGTATGGACATAGATTTGTAATTCAACGCAAATTATTTATTTATTTTATTTTAATGGCTTTAGTTGTATTCATAAAGTTGATTTGGATTTTGACGACCTGGAAGTAGGGAAAAAGGAAGGCAGTATTCTGTGCGATAAATGGGAAGATTTTTCTAGTCGAGTCATACCGATTTATAGGACAAATATAAAAGACAAACACGTTGTAAATAACTAACTTCGATAGAAACCACTACTTCAAAAGATAATTATGTTCGTCTACTTGATTTTGCCCGCAAAAAAATATTTTCAAACTTTGTGTACGGTACTGTTAGAGAAGTCATATGTTTAAAGCCTGATAGACATATAAACTGTAAAAAGGCACAAATTGTCGCCACAAAGTTTAGGGAACAAATCTCTATAAATGTAGGGAATATTCACTACATTTTAGTGAATATTTCCTACATTTATAGGTATTTTTTCCCTAATCTTTGTGGCAACAATTTGTGCCTTTCTACAGTGTAGCAACGTTAAACAACAACTGTAGCAAAGTAAAAAATAACAACAACAATTCGGAAGTCAATCATCTGTGACAGTCAGAACTTCTTCATCTTTAGAGTTAATACTCGCAACGTCTTAAAATCAGCCGTCGCTAATCTTCAGGAGAAATTGGCAAGGTGTAATGTGAAGCTACAGCCTCTAATAGTCATACATAGTTGCTCCTGAAGATATTTCTAATATTGAACATATTTGGAAAAAGTTATTTCTGATATTAGATAAGAAGAGTATTTTGAATTTTTTAATTTATCATTCAATAATATTAATAGCTGCTCAGATCACTTATAAAGTAATTAATTATAAACGAAATTATTAATGTTTGTAAAAAGCCATATGTACTTATATAAAATATTGGACTGCATTTTGTTAGACAATAAAACAGAAAACATTTTGTCAAAAATGAAAATATCAAAAATAAATTCTAATTTTATGTGTTATTTTTTCAAAGAAATTTGGAGAAATATTCTTGTCAAGAGATAGAACACTTTTATGGAAAGCACTTTCAAATCCATATATTATATGATGGAAGAAAACGAACTAAACCGAATATTATATAACATATTATATTATAATGTAGAAAAATATGAAACGAAACATATTTAATTTGTGTTTTTGCATATTCGAATAAAACTAAAAACAGTTCATGGATGATTTCATTTGACATCTTTTGGATATGGAAAATATTTCACAAATAAATCCGAAATTTTTGTTGAATTGAAAATTTTTAGGTTGAAAGGGTTGATGAGTGGATTTCATTTCGATCGAATGCACAATATATGTGATGTTTTTTTTAATCTACTAGCATTACGATTTCTACTGGAGTGAGAAAATTTTACCGAAAGAAGAAAAGTGCTTCTAACGACGCTCTAATATGTAGAAGGAAAATTTAATTAATATACAGGGTGTCCCATACGTATTTCCTTTTTACCCCGGATTTCTCACTCAGTTTCGAGAAATAAAGGAGGAGAGCTGAAAAATGCACGGTGTGGGCGGTAGGGGGGTTTTGAGATTTTGGGTGCTTTTTATCCTAATACCATTTAACGTTCTTGTTATACACCCTATGAAGGTGACTTGCATCTCAGGTGATAGTAAACCCTCTACAGTTTCCAACAAATGCCACCTCTCTACCTCCTTTTCGCCCGCAGCTATAGGACGTCAAAGCCGAAAAATTGGAAAATTTTGCAATTTCTTTCTCAATTTTAACGATTTTTCCGCTAAAAGGCAAGATATGGATAGCACTTTCTTGCAAGATTTCGAGACCTCCGAATGTTACCTTTCATTTGATCCTGATCATGTACCTACCTAAATCCAATTTTGAGATATTGCTGTTTTTATGATGCATAATTTCATGAATTTATCTAATATGTGTGAAATTGCATAAAAGCATAAAATTAGGAGCGATTTCTATTGTTATTAGCAAAATGAATGAAATTATGCATTATAAAAACGGGAATATCTAAAAAACGGTAGGATTTAGGTAGGTACATGTGCATAGTCACATTAAAGGTAACATTCGGGGGTTTCTAAATATTGTAAATAAACTGTATAGTAATCATGCATTTTGGCGGGAAAATCGTTAAAATTTGAAAAAATTAGGATTTTTTTTCAATTTTTTGATTTTGACGTCCTACAACTGACGATGGAAAACAACAGAAAGGCTGGTTGTACATTCGTTGCAAAACTCAGACGGTTTGTTATCACTTGAGATGAATCTAGCCTTAATAGGGTGTATATCAAGAAATTTACAGGTTGTAATGTGGAAACAGTACTAAAAATCGTAAGCCCCCTACCGCCCACACCGTGCATTTTCCGGCTCTCCTCCAATACAATTTATTTCTCGAAATTGAATGAGGAGTCCGGAGTATAAAGGAAATGCGGTAAGTATGGGACACCCTGTATACAGCAAAACTTCTTGTATTGAGAAAAATTGTTTTTATGATAAGAAAATTATCGCTTATACAACGAAACTGACTTTCTACAATGAAGAACATTTTATTCTTATTCTATTCCTTTTGGTGTATTTCTTATAATTTTGGAACCTAGGAAAAAATTGTTGGAATTCACCTAATATAATAATCTGTGGGAAAAGTCTTTATTAATTCCCATTTTTAAGAGAATTTTAACCGCAAAAACTTTCCTACACTGCTGTAACATTTGCAGGATTCTCTGATGGTTTTCAGCTCATGGCCAAAGCGAAATTTATCTTTTTCTAAAAAAAAAATTGAAACCTCCAGATATGAGAGATGAATTAGCGCATACATTATGATACTCTAAACATATTTCATTAACAATGTTCATTTCTATCTAGCGAGGGAAAGCTTTGGCGATCGGATGTAGCTTGAGCGACTTTCTCGTGATTGCGCGGAATCGGTACGTCGCACAGTGGTCCCAAACCCCGAAAAGCTGGCCAAAAGTCAAAAACGTATTCAATTCGGGAGAAAGTCTGTACTCGGGGGTTTTTGGGGTCGCTGATTACGAATTCGAAGTCAAAATGTAGAAAAAAAAATGGCGGATCCAATATGGCGGACAATTTCTTTAAAAACGTATTCAATTCGGGTAAAAGTCCGTACTTGGGAATTTTAGAAGTTATGATTGTGAATAAATGAAATAGAAAATGTAATGACAGTTGACATTTGAAGATTTGGGAAGAAGAGGTTTGGAATACAGTAATTAATCATTATTACAATGACAATGATTATTTATAATATATTTCTTTCATTATTTTATTTTTAATCGATATAATTTGAGCACCAATATCCTATAAACAATATTACAGACGCGAGAATTACGAAAAACTGCAGAAAGTGCACACTAGGGTGGTCCTTGTTTAGGACATGTTGTTTTATCTTTTAAAAATGGTGCTTAATCGATTTCAATTAAAAAATATCCCCAAAACCGAATTCGCAGCCAGATGCAGCTAAGTTTTGGATATGTTTTGAGGAAATGTCTAAGCAACAGTTTCCATTTAGTTTCAGAGCAGGATTCGATGAGGGTTTTGACTTATTGCTTTTTCCAACACGACTTTAGAACATAACCAAGAAAAATACCACTACTTTTATTAATTAATTAACATTGTTAACAATAATTTCGAGCAACACATTCAAATTGTACTTACTTTCCGGAGAAGAATCAATTTTGGATAATCAAAATCCGTTCACTTTTCGCGATTCTACACGTGTCTCAACTTTGCCTTATTTTCGACGTGCAACGAGTAAACGATGCAGCTGCTCTAACGCTCACGAACGAAATGCGTTCCCACGCCAGGTAGGGACGCTCCCCCTGTGTTAACGGTCATAATACATACTAGGGTTACCACTACAATTATTCCAACCATTGAAAGTTCCTAGAAAAAATATTTTTTTTCGAGTTTTGGCCAGATTTTCGGGGTTTGGGACCACAGTGCGTCGGTCGCGAAAATAACTTCCTGTGAGAAAAATGTTTACTACAGAGCACTGTGGCCATGGAAGAAAAGAGTACAAAAATATATGCGAAATGTAGTAACTAGGGTGTATTTGACCGAAGTGCACGAAATTGATTTTCCGGCAGCAAAAACGTTCCGAAAAACTTTATTGAATCGGGAAAAAAGTACACTACCCGTTAGTACTCGGCGAGACCTCTAATTCGATATGCAACATGAGCTATTGGAACCTACCCCCTACAATAAACGAATGCAGAGAAAAATTTTCTTTTAAGAGGAGTCAGGTACCAAGATTTGCAAGTTTCATACATCTTTCAATGCGAATTTCTGGCAAGCTATTTACAGCAGAATAATGATGTATATCTTAAATTAAAGGTAACGCAGAAGTCTATAGTAAACTATGTCGTCAGAAATTAAAACAAATGTTTTGGAATGGAGATATTAGCACGGAAACTTGTAAAAAATGGTAAAGTTGAAGTTTTTTAAATCAAATTCCTGTTAGTGGGTATTCTCATTTCGTTAGATTGTGACTGTTTTAAAAAGATAAAGCCTAAATCTAGCAAAGAACTTCGAGTTTTTTCAATTTTAGTTGCGCTTTTCTTATTATTTGACTCTGCTAGTACATGTTTTTTCTCCCGATATTTCACCGATGAGAAATTGGAATATTTCATTGAAAGTGGTTGAAATTCAAAGCAAAATAGTATGTTTAACAATTATGTGCAAAAAAAATTTAGGAGAGTTAATTCTCGTTAAAAAATTTCAATTTATTTGAACTGCAAATTTTCATTTTTCATCTTAAATTATCGCTTGCTGGGTTTCTGTCTTTTACGGTAGATGTCTCTGATGTAACTTGTGGTCTCGGTCTAGACTAATTTTATATGAATTTTCTCACTTTCAGGACACAAACCTACGTATAGTAAATTTTATTGCCGACAGGCTCGATGGTATTTAAATTGAAACTTTTGCTAAGTACTAACTCCTCTTAAATCCGTTTTCCGATTGGACATAACCTTACCGAGTTACCGAGTCTAAAGTCCGAAGAATCTACTACCTCAGTTCGAATAAAAAGAGGGAAATACAAAAAAAGTGAGTACGATGGCTATAAATAGCTATTTAAGCTTGTTGATAATATGCTCGTTAGCTGATATTTTTGTTAGATGTAAATTGGATTTTATCAAAATATATGGTTGAAAGACAAAAGGTTTGAGTTCAACGCATCACAAGTCAGTCCATAAATATAGACACCAAGTTCTCCTGTAAAAATTTACTCGTTAGATAATAGAAGCTGTTTCATTTTTTGCTTTCGAAAAACTCAAATTCAAATTTATTATTTTAAATTTAATTACTCCAGGAAGGAAAGAAAGAAAAGAATAAAAGAATATTAAAGCCGGTACATGTGAGTGAGTTACTGTAGCAATTAATTATAGAAATTATTATATAAAAAAAATAAATAAATAAAAAAAAGGAAATGAAAAAGAAAATGCAGAAGGAAAACAAATAGATAAAAGGAGAAAAAGAAGAGATTTTATAAGCCCTGCAAGCAATGAAATTGACATTAAATGAAATCGTTCAAAAACAAGGCATGCATAGTCAGAGGTTAACGTCACGGTAAAGAAAACAAGTAAATACTCCGCTATGACCAGAAAAATTATTGAAGGCATTGGTTATGAAATTGCTGATAGATGTGGATTGTTTTATACTAATAGGTAAGGAGTTCCAAATCCTGATACCGTAAGCGAAAAGAGATCTATAGCTTTGTCTGCAGTTACTGCGGGGGATGACAAGTTGGCAGTTTCTCGATGATCTATTTAAGTTGTTGAAGTTATCTGGATAAGATGTTAGGTGGAAGGTATCTAATTATCTTAAACAGCATAATATTGACATAATAATCCAGGTAATTATCAAAAGTACAATTTAAAATTCATCGATCTTGCACAGAAATATGATCAAAATGACTCAAATTGAAGATGTATCGTGCACAGGAGTCAAATCCAAAAAGTATAAAAGAATAAAAGGTGAAATGAGCTGAACCATCATAATAAATTTACATAACGCAAGCGAATTGAACTGACTAGTTAAGTTGTAAAAATATACTGGTGATATTATGTATGCACAGGAAATTCAAACGGTCACTTAGTTTAATTTTTGTTGTTGTTTTAATTAAGAATTATCAATATTCTCTAATAGAATTTTCATAAAAATTTTTATTAAAAAAAAATTAACATCCATGCGCATTTGTCTGCGTTACAGATCATCGGGAGACTTGCTGACTTTTCTTACGGATGGTTGGAACCGTAGTCTTCACAAAATGTGGTGAGTCCAAAATCTTTACCCTAGATATTTCAAAGGCATTTGATAGAGTCTGGTATCCTGCACGTTTAGCCAAACTTAAAGCACATATTCTCTACCCTCCTCTTCTATTATGGATTGAAAGTTTTTATCTGCTCTCCTAATACGGGTTGTATTAGATGGCGTTACGTCTACACCTCACTCTATAAATATCAATGTGTCCTGGGGCATGTTATATCTCCGTCTCTCTTCTTAATTTTTATTAATGATCTGATTTCGTTTACTTTCAATCCCATCCATAGTTTTGCCGATGACAGTACTTTCCATTTCCCTTACTCTTTTGAGACGCTTGAGGCCTCCAGAGGGAATGCCGTATTTGTCATATGAGATTGCATGATTTAATAATTGAATAACTATCTTGACAATATTCTCGCTTTGGGAAAAGCGAATCGCGGCGAATTCAATGAGTGAGTCTAAGATACAAAGCTGATTTATCTCTTTAAAACAATATCATCAGTTTTCCACTCACGTTTCTTTTGATGGAGCATTTATTTCCTCTTGACATAAATGTTTCCAGTAAGTTAAGCTGGACAGATCACATATTCTTTGTTATCAAAGGAGCATTGGAATGTCTTTGATTTCTGAAAAGATGTAAGAAATATTTGAGCCCATCGAATCTAGTGCTCCTCTACAAGTCGTACATCAGACCTAGAATGGAATACAATGCTCATCTGAACCCGTGCTAATCGCGCAGCTTTAGCTTCATTGGATATTGTCAAAAAACAGCCTTTAATTTCATTGGAGATGTGGCAATAACTTGTCATATGGACTCATTCGAACACCGCCGCAATGTTGGATTTCTTTCGCTCCATTGCGTTCCCTTACCGCTTCTTGCATGGTCAATGTTCTGATAAAACATCTAATTTGATCCATTGTAGATTAATTCCTGCATGCAATACTTGCACTGCAAACCGTACATATCCCTTTACCGTTCAAAATACTTTCTTTCGGTTGTACAGTACATATTCGTGATGTTTTTTATTTCGAACTGTATGAATGTAGAACAGTCTACCATCTTCTGCCTTTTCTCCGGTCTACAATGTGCGAGAGCTCACATAAGAGTGAAAAACATCAGCATGTCCGGTACACTCCTCATGTCCCTTAATCCTTTCTCTATCTCATTTCTTCCATGCTGTGCTTTGCATCATACGGTATATTCTGAGCTTGGCGTAATAGCTTAAAAAAATATATTTTTCTAAGCACGATAGAGCCTGTTGCATTTTACATCGAATGGAGTTTAGATACAGAATCTATCGGGGGTTTAACGTGAGCACGTAGCTACATATTTAGCCCTCATGAGGCAGAATATATAATATTCTGTCTAGATGAGTACCAGTTTATGTCAGTGGATGCTTGATATTGGACTTACTGGTCGCAGCGAGACCTATCTAAAATCTCTGCCGATCTCTGGGTCACGGCACCCGGTTGACTTAGCGCAACTCCACGTTGAAAGCCAATCCTCTAAGAATACATTAATAAGCGACCATCCTTCACATACTCGGACGTAGTCTGCAATTATACAATAAGATATACTCTTCTGTTCAAAGAAGAATGTTCGACTAAGTCATGCAGACTCAGAAAATCTATCTCCGTCCTCATATCGGCCACCACAACCACCACGATGCTCCAATCAAGGAGCCTTCTCCATGTTGAGGCGAATACCACTATTTGGGGTTCCTCTACCCCGTTGTACCAAGTTAGCAATGTCAGCTACCGAATTGGTATGACTTCGTAGTCCATGACTATAAGGCCATGGGTACTCGCAGTTGATCTTTATGCTGATCCTTATACGAGACTGGTTACACCGTTTGGGCTTAATCATTTTAGCACATAAGTGACGGCAGTGGAGCACAAGAAGGTTATGATGCGCCCTTGAAGTTAGAAGAGCCATGAGACTACAGACAATAATTTTACCAAAGTAATAATTCGAAGTCAAGACTACTAGGTCGAATACGTGCAGGCTTCATTACGAACACGTACAATCATCAGCATTCAGAATAGCTGTGTTTTTTCGACACGAAGCATGTATACGACCTTTCCATTGCTTGTATCCTCCCTATGCAGCTCTGCGCATCACTAACTCCTTTTGCAGGTGCCAGAGTTTAGATACAAATCTGTTTGAGAGACTACAGTTAAGTTACACCTAGCGAAGTTCTAAAATAAATATTTTCAAAGTTTTCCGCTAGATCGCGCTCCGCTGGGTGTTCTTGTTATCTGGATGGATAATATTTTTGAAAAACAAGTCTCATTCGGATATAGAGGTGAATTTTTCACCATTCGGGGTAAAAAGTTTAAAACTCCATGATCATGAGGTATAAATTATTTAAAATTATCCGAAATGAATTCAAAACTCATGTTATCCAGCAAACGGGGTAAATTAACACCGATTTTTTTTTACTGTGTCCATTTTTTCAGAACTATCAAATATTTCGAAAATATATATATATATTTTTTGCTATATAAAAATTTACTATGATGCCATTCGGTAAAAGTGGTTACCTTATGGAATCGCGTAGTATTCTGGATGCAATCGCGATCTTAAACAACCGGTACATACTCGCAGATATCTACTTTATTTTAAAAAAAATATGTGTTTAAGTTTCGCTGCATCAGAAATGATAGCAAAAATTTAATATTATCAGAAATTTAAAAATGGGTCATAAATGTCCGCATGAAAATGCACTTTTTCTACGTTAAACGGTGGCGTGGTGTTAAACCATTGAAGAGAAAATTTATTAAAATGTATTTTCCGGTCTGACTAATTCCCGGTACTCCCCGGTAATCACGCAAAGTGGGAACAATGTCGTGTTGATGGACTGGCTGAACCATGAACTTGCCATTCAGTGAAGTGTGTGCAAAATAACTGGCTTACACACGACCTGCTGCGCTTTGTCGATTTCCTTAAATTACTAAGTGAGCTAAAGACCTGTAATTGTTCACCACGGAGCTGTCATAATAGAAATCGCTATTATTGCTGTCAATCTTAGACTGAATTACAACTCTAATTGGACCGTTGAGTAGATAATTGAGGGCTGCATGAAACACAAAACCGACGACTTACATTAATATAATGAGAATTAAATGGTAAATGGAGTAGCATATCCCAGTTGAGTTTAATAGAGAATAAAGCTAATAATTTAGAAGTCACGGTAATGTTGCGCGGATTTGAAGTTATCGGTATAAGTTTAAGTACTGACCTATATAGATGGTCCTTAATTAGCTGCTTTAAGGATGTATTCGGCTATAAGAATTGGGTTTGAATTAAAAATAGAATCAAAATATAGCGAGAAAAGGTCATATTACGAGAAGCTTCAATTTCCTCGAATCTTTTGAAATTGTAGTTGTTGGAGTATTCGTTAAAGATTATGATAGTGTAATTAATAAGATATGGAATAATAGTTTAGGGGCCTGAATTCGAGCCAGACCCTCTCCTACAAATATTCAAGAGTTGGATCCTCACCATCTCCCATCAAAGGTCAGGGCGTTATGTAATATACGTTGAATATTTCGCTTGGTGGTTCTGAGCCACTAAATTAGTTGAATTACTCGAAAACATATGAATGGCTTTTCTGGCCCATATTCCACGAGCATTTAAGGGAGTTGAAGAAAAAGGAAAATATCTAAACTACACTGTAAAAAGGCACAAATTGTTGCCACAAAGTTTAAGGTAAAAATCCCTATAAATGTAGGGAATATTCCCTGAAATGTAGGGAATATGCCACAAAATGTGGTGAATATTCCCTACATTATTCCTACATTTGTAAGGATTTTCCCCCTAAACTTTGTGCCTTTTTACAAACGAACAATATCATAATTACATATTTGGCAACATATCGTTACATAGCAAATTAAGTTTCTGCTAGGAAGAATTGGAATTTGAAAATATTTCGACAATTTCGTTACAACTGACTATATATAAAGCTTATGTGTAGTATTTGTCAAAAATGTAAGAACTGTCTCGAATGGCTTACAGCTTTCTACGACATGTGTACTTAAATCGTGAGGGATAAATGGAATATTTCCTTTATCTTTATTTGTAAATTTATTTATGTACTCATACAAGAATCGATCAAACTTTGATATTAATTCCAATTAACTGAAGTAGCTCCCATTATTATATGCACTAAATGGGTAAAAGGGCCTTTCCCCGGTATCTTTTTGTATCGTTATGTTTTTAAGTACATACGATCGGTTTCACTTTAACGGTTTCATTTTTCTAGTCATTGAACCCAAGTTTTTCCGTTTTCCAAATATTTTACAAAATCACATCCAATGGACTAACAATACCATCCATTTGATCTATTTCAATAGTTCACCAATTATTAATATAGTTTGTACTGAAACAAACATTTCGAAGTACTATATAACACTAATCTAATCACTATATAATCAGTTTGACGTTGTATAATTAAATTAATTCTAATTTTGTTTAGGTAAATTGTTTGTAATGACCTCAATATGTTCGGTATCCATTTTTCCTTTTATGGGATCCAATAATATGTATACTTTTGGTTAGAATTAATTTATTATGGCAATAATCCAACACTAACTCAAACCTTTTGAAAATCTCGTTTATTATTCTAATCACTAGCAGAGCTGGGGCAATACTTAAGTAAAGAGGTACTTAACAACTACATTTTCATTACTTTAGACCTATTATTTAAGACTTTTGAAATTCCCTACTTAGCACTTGAAAATAAGTACTTGCATATATTTACTTGAACCTACTTAAGACTTAGTTTTGCACTTAAGTACCGAGATTTTTAGGTAAGTATTTCTGAGTCTATTAAGTAGCTACATAAACATACAAAAAAAAATATCTAACCCCCTGCAGAAAGCAAACAAAATCTTTTGCGCAGCTAATTGTTTTCTTTTTACTTTTATTCAGTTTGGTTGTGTCACTCATTCACAAAATTTAAACAAAAAACTAATTTTTTCCATTGTGTTTCCATTTCAAGCGATTCTAATAAAGCCAAATAATCTTACGAAAAGAATGTGTAACAAAATTGCAACTTATGTTGCAATTAAAATGTTCTTCAATTTTTCCCTCAATTTTTTGCAATATTTAGAGGACAAAAAAATGAACATAAGTATACTAAATCGCAGGGCTGGGCAATTCTTAAGTAAAAAAGACTTAAGTACTACTTAAATGGCATTTTCGTTACTTAAGATTTATTACTCAATACTTTTGAAATGCCCTACTTAGTACTTGAACAAAAGTACTTGCATCTATTTACTTGTATTTAAGACTTAGTTTTGTACTTAAGTACCAAGATTTTTTTTAAAGTATTTCTGAGGTACTTAATAGAACCTTCAAATATCCACCTCTTCGTAGAAAAGCAAACACAATCACTAGCGCAACGCCTTTTTAGTTGAGTTTTAAAGTACGCAAAGAACTGTCAAAGCATGTGCCGCACTCACGCGTCAAGGAAGAAACTAAGGCAGACAAACTAATAACATACAAAGAAGACTCGACAATTAGAACAAAAACCAGTAAAGTCTCACTCGAACATGAAATCGACGATGCCTCGGCTTGATGACATAACCAAGGGTAAGCAAGAAAGGCCTCGCTACAACATAAAATCAACGATGCCGCGACATGATGTAGGGAAGGCCTCAATTTTTTTTTTTGAAATTTACTGGAAGTTCTTTTATGTATTATTGAAGGTGACAATGGGTAGTTGGGAGGACCTCTAATAGTTTTTATGAGTGTAGCAATGAGAGGTGAAAATTTTACTCCGAAAACTATAAATAGTAGCCACTGGTTACTATACATTTTATAGTTTTCAAAAGGTATTTATTTATTAATATCTATTAACTGAATTCGATAAACTTCATTATATTGCAAAGATTCTAAAAAAGTACTTTAAAAAGTACTTCAAAAGTACTCAGTACTTTTTATAGACTTAGTACTTAGTTACAAGTACTTTTCATACATGCGGTACTTGTACTTACGCTGAAGTACTCAGGCCTTCGGTACTTGTACTGAAGTACTTTTCCTTTGATACTTGCCCAGACCTGATCACTAGTAGCAATGTTACCTTTACTTAATCAAGCTTTGTTGGTCAAAGATGGCGACGATGTAGGGTCCATAATTTCTTTAAGGTTATTGAATGAAAATGTTTACAAACGCCGCGTCAATTAAATTTAATAGTAATTGCAAACTGGGAAAGAAATTATGATTGGCCTAAGACGATACCCTCGAATAAATGCTCATATTGCTACTAAATAATAGGTCTTTTGTATTTCTTTTAAGAACGGTTCACCTTTAAGTCAAAATAGTTTTGCAAGTTCAATAGACCTTCATATTCCAAACAACTCTTCTGTAAATAAAAAAACGTGTGGGACGAGACCGTGTACAAAATTACAGCTCTCTAGAAAAAAGTACGATATCCAATAGTACTGGGCGAGACCTTTAATTTGATATAGAAATGCCGTATTTGAACTCCCTCCCCCCTGCTGGGGTACTACCTTCACCCAAAAAGTGTGCAGAGACAAATTTTCTTCTACGAATTGTATCTGGTAATGAGCTGAGGTGAACAGTGAAACCCATTTTCCGATCCGACATAACCCTACCGAGTTCAAGCCGATCTAAAGTGCAAAAAATCAACTAACTCAGTTCGAATAAAAAAGAGGGAAATACTAAAAAAACTTCTTCTCAGGATGTGAGGAATTCGGTTCTGCAATAGATTTTCCAAAATGTACTAGATCCAACCTTGATTAAGTTAGTTAGGTTAGCACATCTTTATTATCGTGCAGATGCAGAAAGACGGACAGGTTAATTGCGCGACTGAATTACTTTTAGACAAACGTTGGCAGACAGACGAGCAAAATGTATTCTCCAGAAAAATGGCAATTGAAGTATATATAAAGTGTACCTTATAAGCATGTGAGAATTTAAAACGTTACCCACATAAGTGGGAATGCTTTGGCACTTAGAGGCTACAGAATGTTTTTTATTTACCTTATTTTTACTACATAGACTAAATGTTTTTTGGAAACATTTCGTTTAACTTCAATGAATTTAAATAACTTAAAATTAAGACTACTGGCAATACATATGCTTTCCTTAAATGGTAAGAATTTGTTTGGAGAGCATAAATGGTAGATTCTTACGCGATCGTTTTGAAAATTACGAAAATTTATCTGATGAGATTCTTCAGATATTTCGATCCACAAAAATTCCCAAATTTTGATTTTAAATAATTACCAAAAAGTAAAACAAGTGTTGATTTTCTTATATACAGGGTGTTTCACTTTCGGTCCGCATAAATTAAGGGGTTGATAGCTGAAGTGTATACTAGCAAAAAATGATATGGAAAAGAGGGGGAGGGGTAAGACGCGTCGTTTTGTCGGTTGGGAGTTTAAGATTTTTTAATACTTGTTCCGCTTTACTCCCTGTGGATATACACCCCATCAAGGTGAGCATTATCTCAGATATTAGCAAACGATCTAAGCTTTCTAATGAATGCCCATTCAGCCTTGATATTTCCTTCCGTCGGAGGTTGTAGGACATCAATATAAAAAATTGGAAAAAAATCCTAATGTTTACAAATTTTAATAATTTCCCCGCCAAAATTTATGATAACTATACAGTTTTTTTACAAGATTTGGAAACTCCGGATTGCTATCTTTAATTTGACCTACCTAAATGCAACCGTTTTTGAGATATTCCCGTTTGTATGATTAATAATTTCATTCATATTGCTAATATTGCATACAATTACATAAAATTGGGCGCGATATCTATCGCCAGTAGCAAAATGAATGAAATTATGTATCTTCGAAACGGGAATATCTAAAAAATGGTTGCATTTAGGCAGGTTCATGCATATACCCAAATTAAAGCTAATATTCTGGGATTTTTTCCCCAATTTTTTTGATTTTGACGTCCTACAACTTCCAACGGAAGGTTACAGGAAGGCTGATTGGGAAATCATTCGAAATCTTAGTTACAGGGTGTAAAGTGGAAAAGTTACTAAAAATCCTATATCCCCCTACCGCCGAAAAGACGCGTTTTAACACCCTTCAGCATATAATATTTTATTTGTCTCTACCTCAGCTATCAAACCCTTGTGTTATGAGCAAAAAGTGTGAAACACCCTGTATGCTATTAGCAGAAGGTTTTAGATTGATCAAGATGTTTGGAACTTTTTCAACAATTTCCCCAATGTTTTAAATATTTTAGACCGACGGACGGATGGTTGCAATATAATCTATCTGCCACAGCAACAAATTCCTACAAATTTACGGAGAACAACAGATTATTTCATTATATTAAGATGACAAGATAAAGTTTAGTCCAAAAGAATCGTGGATTGCTTTTGGTTTTGTGATTGTCTAGTGAAACAATTAGTAAGAACGACTTACTACAAAAAATATTCATGTTGCAACAACCATGTCTTTAAAGCGGCGAAACTTGATAGATTGTAAGGCAACAGAAATTTTTAACTCAAAATATAAAAAAAAATAAATCATAAACTCTAATTTGGTTATGATGAGTAAATGGAGTAGGGATAGATCTTCCGAGCATTGAATTTATATCTTAGTCCGCTTTAAGTAAAATTAAAAAAATAAAATCGGCAGAATCCTGGTCTTTCTTCAGTTCACTTTTGCCAAGATTATTTAATTAGTTCCCGCTAAAACATATGACGATTTCTACGAGAGACGCCGATTTTGAAACAGGTCCGAATTTTTTTAAAAACTAGATCAGTTTTGTGGTACTTGGTGCTTGGATTATGGAACCAAGGAAAACCGGATTGCAAACAAGGCGGGATGACATCCACCTGGAGACATCCCCAAGACAAAACTTTTTTAATAATAATTTACCCCAGAATGGGTGGCACGTAACTATTCTGAAACTACATCTAGATATTCGCTTTAAGCAACCGGAAGCTGTATATCGAGCGGGCTCAATGGTGTAATAGAAAATGTTATCAAGGAACGGTTTGTATATATTGAGGATTAACTTAGGTATAAGGGATACACAAATACATTAAAGTAACCCCTTAGAGTACTTTAGGGAGATGAAACGAGTTTCCAATTCTGCCCCAAACACGAAGTGTATTAGTTTCGAAGGTTGGTTGCAATATTTATGAAGTCGGAAGGGGTAACGGTAATATTTACTTTTACGGCAGTTGGACATACATATAATACTCCCATATGGAAAACATCCAAATCAAGTCAAAGAATCTGTTCCAGATGATTGAAATATATATATACTTCTCAGGGATTTTATTTGTAGATTATCACAGCAGCCATACTAAGTTAAAAGTAAAGAAATGTGCGAAATGTTGGACATAATAATAACCGCCTTTTCTCCAATGCTAAAAGAATGGTTTAACTTATAGACGGGTGGAAGAAAAGAGTTGGTTATTGGCAAAGAAACAAATACCTATGGAAACCTGAAAAAAACAATGCTTTGCACCTATACCTACTTAATGCTATTATTTGGAATTCAATCTCCGTAGATTCAATAAAAAATAGATTCAAAACGTGTGACTTGTATAGAATAAAGACGGGTAAATTTTCAAACACTATTTCGAGGGATATATGAATGTCAAGACAACACCTGCATAAATGATGATAGTCTTAAGAAACTTTACGTATTATTTTCACTGTTTGATATAAAGGCTGAAGAGATACAACTACCGCACCAGGGATTGGAAATGTAAAATATGACTTTGGAACCAAGATTGAGCTTTCATAGTAAACTTCCTTCTAACTTTTAGTTTAAAATCCTATTTTATTTTGAATCTTGAATACGCATAGGTTTTGATCTACCCATTGACATTAAACTAAGTAGTGGAGTAACCTCAACAAATCTCATCCGTGATATGATATTTTCTGTAGCGGCCCAAGAAGGTCTTTGAAAGTATAACCACTTCATTTGTGTCACAAAATCCTAAAACGTAAATCGAAAGGTCTTCAATACGCTACTCGTTGACTACGAAACGAAAGGGATTCATGAAAGCAACAAAAGTAACATTTTCGTTGATTTCAATTGCTTTTAAAGAAATTGAAGAGAAGAAAGATCTAAAAAAATAAGTAGGAAGAGAAGGACTAAGAAAGTAGTAAGAGTTTTAAAAAGTAAAGCACATAAAACAGGTGAGGTTAGAAAAAGGAGCACTTCGCGGCTAAAAATGAAGAATATACCCTGGTAGAAATTGCTCACAGTTTTATCTTGTCTCTTGCCCCCCAAGGTGCAGTCATTATGTAAACGAATACTAATTTTACTGAAAAGCATCAAGGTGCCAATGAGCCTTCCGATTAGCATTCAGTATATCTCATCGAAGATTTCAATAATGAAACTGTTCCCTATATACTAAACCAGCAATAAATAAATATTTTTTTTTGTCATCATCACCGTGTCGGATGACATTTCTCCTAGGAAAATTTGAATTGATTTTTGTGTTTTACAGGATTCTAAGTTAAATTGTCAATTTATTGATTTTAAATTAGTTATTTAATTTGTAATTCCGGCTGAAGACTGTCGGCCATATACCTACTGAACTGCACGTTATGCGCACAAATCTCAGAGATTGATTTGAAACCGGAGTTTGAATTCGGAAAAACTATATGAAATCAATCGTAAAATTCATACTAAACTGATCGTGATTCTTAATTATGAACTCATCATGACAGTCATTGATATATTCGTTTATAAGCTCATCGCGACACTTATTATGTACTCATCGAAGTGCTCACCTAATATTGTAAAATGCACAAAATAAAAGCAAGCATACGTTTATAAATAAGTGAAAGTGATGCAATATCTCATGCAAACTATCGGTCAATAAGTAAATAAAAGATTTTTTTTCCGAATTTTTATTCAAACGCAAACAAATGTCATCAGATGAACTCTGATTACTCATGAAGAGCTGATCATGATTTGCTTACCAGGGTATGCCTTTAAAATGAATGATCATTTATGAAGCCAGTTATTAATGAATAAACGATGAAAGATTTTCCGATGTGTGTATTTTCTTTCAAATATTGTGTATAGTTTATTTAATTCATCGACCATTACTGAAATGTATAATATAGACTGACTACGTTAATAGAAATACAATCTGAAATGGGCTTACTTTAATATATGTAGCAGTCTGTTTCGGATAACTGTAAACATCAAACAAATAAGTGGGTTCGTCGAAACATATGCTTATAAATTAATTGTTTAGGGTTTTTGCTGATAAAAAGAGTTGTATCAAAGGCAATAATTCATAGATACACAGCAGAAATACGAATGCGTGCTCACCGTTTCAACTCCCGACAATGTTTCTTTAATTTTGGCACCAACGACGTAAGCACACAAAACTATGTCCACACTTATAGCATATCATGCAGTCCATATTATATATGTCAGTGGGGGTTAAACGCTTCAGTAGAACTACAACTGTCACTAAGACAGATTCCCTATTAACTGTTTTTCTTTTATAACAGTACTGAATTATGGAAAACTTCATAGTGCTTGGCTAGTCATTAAACTGTCAAAAGTAAAATTAAAATGGCGGAAACTGAAATTAAAAGGTAGATATTAGTCCAAACTTGTGTTTATAATTCTGATTTATTCTATTTTGAGTGGAAAATGACAGAAAAGTGTTTAATATATGTCCATTGTAATCTTTAAAAAAGAAATTATTAGCAATGCATACAGAATAGAAAAATTTACACCGGTTGAGGAACTCTGTAAAATTGACAGGCAATCAGTTTTACAGGCGCTTGTAACCGCTATGAAAGAATATTAATTTTTTAACACAAGGTCGCTGTAGTACAACACTACAATACTTAGACGGTGTTAGTAATAGTATGTTAAACTAAACATAAACCAAACACCGGATAAAATAATATGCATTGATACCTAAAACAAATGATTTAAGTAATATTTGGACGTTTTTTTTTAAACATTCCTAGAAACGTCAACAAAAAAATGCTCTGCCATATTATCGACAGTAATGCGATTATTAGGTTGATACATGCTAAAGTGAGACCTTGAGGAGTTAACATTCAAGATGTGTAGGTTTCTAAAACTGTGCCTACTATCACAAAAGCGATTTTGTTAAGTAACAGCGCGTTTAAGGGTTGATGCACAAAAGTTACGTCGAAAACCATCCGGCGTTTCTCAAGCGAGGGCATATTTAAAAACGTTAAGTGATCCTTATAGGGTGGATAGGAGATCCTCATAAGAGCAAAACGTAGAATAGAAAGTTCCGCTAAACAGACTTGACACGGTCGATGGATGTACCGTCAAGAGAGGATCAGACCTGGCTAGCGTATTCAAGAAGTGGTCTCGCAAAACACAATGTTATGGTAGGATTCGAGAACTCTCGAGAACAGCGTTTTATAAAGCCCGGGATAGAACTGCCCTTTGATAACTGCCATTTAGTTTATGTGGCAGACAAAATTCAATTTATGGTCACATTTGACACCCAAATCACAAACAGAATCCACAAAGCGAATCGAGGAATCTGAAAACACATAATCATAAATGATTGGTTTTTGAATCCTGTGGAAAGTAATTACCTCACATTTGTGGATATTGAGTACCAAATTTGCTTTTGCATCAATCGAAACATTTGTGGACCACTTCACAATCGTTAACAGATTTAATCTTACCGAAAAACATAATTCAGGAATTTGTAGTGTTTCACAACAGATACAATGTCGTAAATAGATCGAATCTGAAGAAGTCCTCAAAACTCCAGAGATGTATGGGATGCTCTGTTATCTAAATAAGACTCCGTTCATAATGTTTTGGCAAACCCATACTTTTCCATCTTTGTTTGAGATAAAAACAAAACACTTGCTCCAATTATTTTATTTAAAAAATGAATAACAACCTACGTGTTTCGTCTGCTTAAGTCATCATCAGAGTTTGCACTAAAACTACATCTGGGTCAACTACGGTATGCTAATTGAATACATACATACTATGCTATCCAAGCTACATACGCACGTTAAGAGCTATGTAAATGCATACAAACCGAGTTAACCAAGTTACAAATTTACAAATACGTTAACCGAGCTAAACACGAACAAAAGATCATCGATGAGTTATATATATATAAAATTTGTTGACTAATGCTGAAACTTAATTAGGTTAGAATTTAAAAGGGGGCTCCTATTATAAAAATCAATCTGATCATTCAACAAAGCATAACCGTCATCATCAGCATTTCGAATATTTCATATCTATCCAATACTGGTCCTCCATCAATATTGTGTAAAAGTCTTATATTTTGGGCAGTAGATTTTAGATGTTTGGCAAGACCTGAAGTTGGGTTTTTGAATTAGATGAATTAATGTGTTCGTTGAATCTTAGTTTAAAAATCTTTTTGTTTTTCCTCCAGCTCACTTTATAGACGCTGCTCCTATCCATTGCGACTTTCTTTAACCCCAATTTATTATTGGTTAGTAAGTTTTCAGTGGTAAATTTATTAAAAAACGCAGGGTTTATCTACTTGTTAGCTAAAGGTTTTTTTAATTTTTCAGAAAAATTGTGAAAATAAGGAATTTTTCTCCACTTCTTTGGACTAGGTTCATTAGTCATAGGTAAATGGAAAATGGAATTCAGGATACCACCTTTTTGTTTTTTGCTAAGCATCTTATAAATTAATTTTCAGTCATATCCGTTTCTTATAGCGATGTCTTTAATAATATTCATTGTGAAAACTATTGTTGTTCAATGGAACAGAGAGAAAACTATTCAAAAAAGAATGGAAAGCTGCCATCTTAGTAGTCCAAGGATAGCAAGAATGGCGTGGTATAACCGCGTCAGAGTAAGTAGCTTTACGATAGATGTCAAATGTTAAAAGATTATTAGTATTAATAGTTATAGTCAAACCTAAAAATTTTTAAATTTAAAGATAGGTCAATGAGAATCTATTATCTGAGAACATTTCCCGATCCACCCTGATTCTCTAAGGAGGCTTAGGAATCATTTTTCATAGCTCCGAGAATTAGTGGCTACCCAGATACACTAGACATGCTGCTCTCAAGGTTTTCGAAATTCATACAGATTATATATTTTCTTTAGTGCCGTCCACTATACTATTGAGTCGTATCACAAGATTGGTCTTACTATGGCTGTGCACATACATGGCACCAGTTTGGGTTTAAAGACCCGGCTAACGTCAAAGATTTTCTTATACGCACTGGCTCTTTTCACATGTCCTAGTATATTACTTATCCAGCTCAGCTCTGCCGTTATTTTCCGAACTATATTGTCCATGTAATGATGTCTTCAGATATGTGCATTAGCACGAAATAAATAAACAATAATTATAATTTCTGCTGTGATTGCGATGGCGTTTACATAATAAAATTATTGTCATCATTAATGACTTTTAAAATTTTTTTCAAAAAATATGATTAATTACAACCAGAGTTGAAAAAAAATCGTTCCACTATCGCATTATTTCTAGAGAAATTCACTCATTTATCAAATATTATTCATTTCCACTCATCTGTATACACAAAAATATACATTTGGGGCAATATATACACTGATTGCCAAAAATATGTGAAAATATTTTTTTTTCTTTGCATTTTGATTCACAAATATGTATAATAAGTTTCTGTAAAATTACAGTCTTCCAACCAATAATTATGTCTAAGTTAATTTACGAATTCTGATTGGTTTTTCGCACTGCCGAAGTAGCACGTCTCATTAAATGGGCAGTTCTGGGCTTTCTCACAATCAATGCTTATTACGATTTTGATTAGGATAAATTAGAAATTTATAAATTCAGTCCTAGTTTTCATTGTTGAATAGAATTGTTTATTCGCGACAGGATATTATAGGTTTTTTATATCTAGTTGATTCAAGATCTTTCAATAGTGTTATGGTTCATTCAGATGACACCATTCTTCGTCCACCATACAATGGAACGTCATTTTGATTAAAGCATAGAAATTTGTTAAGGCTTTAATCGTGAATCGTAAGTATATAGAAGGTGGTGGTAAGGTGGAACTTTTTCTGTCTTCAATCAAAATTTCGGAGTAACTTGAATTCCAGCCATCGAAAAAAGTAATTTTGTATGTAAAGGTGAATTTATACACCACTATAGGTTTGGCAATGCCGTTCGATTCTAGTGACATTGCAGTGAGTTAGCTAAACAAATTTATACAAAAAAATGCTAAAATATTACAGAAAGAAAGTTAAATTTTACTGGCACTTTGTTATTTTTGAAGACTCTGCCGAAGTTCATTAGAGTTTCAATACAATATCAGCTGAAAAGACCCTAGATAGCAAGAATATATGGTGAGGAATAGTTTGACAGCTACATATGAGGATCGATTTTGAGGGAGAAAACTTATCTGTTTCACTGATGCTTTATTTTCACAAAGGTAAAAAAACATTTACACTCTAAAGTGTATGGTCTGCCGAAATAATTAATTTCTGTACCTAACAAAAAATTCTATTTTCATTCGCGGCATACTGAATGTGCTTGTATTACCTAAAAATTGCACTGGATACCCAGAAGTCCAATTTTCGAGCAAACAAGTCATTTACATTACACCAAAATATTACTAACATCAAATGGAAAAAGGGGAAAAAATACTCTGCCACATAATTTTTTCAATTTGTGTGTGCTACATCGAATAAATCAAACAAGAGGAGGCTTGGACAATTATCACCAGATAATTGTACTTCTAACGAAAGCATTAAGAGGCAGTGCATTATGAATCGAATGGACAAACTTGGTGATCATACAGTGGGGGATCTCATGAACACTTTTACTCAAGTTATCCAAAAGCAAATTACACGACTCGCAACAAAAGATGACTTTGCTGAAATGAAATATCAGTTAGTAGCATTGAAAAATGACAATTTAGAGCTAAAACAAGCGATATCTGATCTGACTGCACGAGAACTGGAGCTTAGGCGTTCATTTGAGTACCTTGAGTTGAACCATAGGAGAAATAATTTGATCTGCAATTGAATTGATAACGCAATTAACGAACAACCAGCGGCTACAATTTCTAAGGTGTGCAATGAAGCTCTGGGTGTACAAAAGTTCTCGGAAGTTGTAAGTGCCCGTCAGTTAACAGCAGCGTCAAGCTCAGGACGTTCTTCTTACCTTGATGAATTTGCATTATCAGCATCAGTATAGAACATATTGAAAAATTCGAAGAAGCTTAAGGGCTCAACAATTTTTATTCAGAAGGCCTATCCGCAGGCTATGCGAAAAAAACTTAATATTCTGTATAAAATCAGGTACGAGTTGTTAAAATTGAATGAAAATAAGAAGATTTATGTTCGTGAAGATAAATTAGGTATAGAAGGAATGTTATTTTATTTCTAGAATGGTAAAATATTGTATGAGGGTGGAGTAGCTTTAGACAAAATAAGTGAACTCTTTTCGAATAAGTCTGCAGTTAGGGGTATAGTTTTGAAGTAATGAAAATGATAGTTTAATATCGTCGATAACTTCTCGAAGTACGCAATAACAACCAGGAAACTATGTCAATATTTAAAAGTAAAAATAGTGTTATGTAATAGTTATAGTCATGGTAATACTGGTTCTTCTTTCTGTGTAGATCAGAGCGAAAAATGTACAGAAAATAAACTCAGTGTTTTGTCGTACAATATAGCAGGCTTACGGAACAAATCGCTCTTTCCAAATTTCTTCCAATATGTTAACGGATACAATATCTTCTGATTGTATGAAACCAGTGTTGGGCAAAATGTAATCTGATTAATGATTAACAATTACAATTAACCATGTAATCTGTAATCAGATTACTTTGTAACAGATTACTAATGTAATCCATTTTCATAATTACATAATGTAATCGATTAACGTGTAATGTGATTACAAGTTAATCTGATTACACATTAATCGATTACAAGTTAATCCCACTACATGTTAATCTAATTAATGTGATTACATTTAAGATATTTAAGATATTTGTATTCTAATTCTTCATAAAACTCCCTAAAACTAATTTTGTACGAGAACAATACTATTTTCTTTCAATTCATTTCATTATATTATTAATTACTTTTAAGTAATCTATAAAGTAATCTGTTACAATGTAATTAGATTACAAAATAATCTAATTATATTGTAACAGATTACACATTTGATAGATTACATATTCTCTCATAAGTAATCTGATTGATATGTAATCGAATACAATTTAATTAGATTACTTTGTAATTTGACTAAACTGTAATGGAATTATTAATTAAATTACACTGCAATCAGATTACGCCCAACACTGTATGAAACTCACGTTGCAGATGAGGACACCTGTAAATATAGTAAGTATTTTAGTGACTTTGAACTATATTGGGTCGGCGCTACTACAGTCTCACATTATGGCAGAGAGAGTGGTGGTTGGTTAATAGGAGTTGATAAGAAAATACTTGGAAATGTAGTCAACGTTATCTGGATGAATGATTGGCCCGTTTTAGAGAACAATTAGGGAATTACCACTTACTTCCTGCTTATATTAATTGTGATAGCTGGGAATCTGATTTTGAAAGATTTGTGGACATGGATAAATGTGCGGATGACTATAGTATTGTAATTTTAGGAGACTTTAATGTGAGAATCGGTCAAATGCAAAACCTACCTGAACAACTAGAACTCGATGCAGGCCTAACTTTTTATAGAAACTTTGAAGACTTTGCAGTCACTGCTAGGGGTAAAAAACTTATAGATTTCTGCGATGATTGTGGTTTAGTAGTTCTGAATGGACGCAAGGAAGGGAGCTATGATGAAGAGTATACGGTTATTGGCGGATGTGGTTCCTCTATAAATGTATCCATTGGTGCAAGATCTGGACGTCACATCACAGGTATTATCAGCACATTTACCGGTTGTTCTAAACATGTCTTTACTTGACGTAGGGGATACCCATAGGGAAGAGGCTGGGCTCTTGACTTCGGTTCCTAAATTAAACTGGGGAATGGAAACTAAAGACATATACAGAAATAACGTTACCATCTTATGTAATAACTTGACCCCGATTGTCGTCGAAGATACAATTGAAGATTTGATTTGAGTGGTAATGAATGCATCTAATACTGGTATTACTGCTAGGCCGTTATTTAGAGAGAAATGGTTTGACAATGAGTGTTTTCGGGCAAGAAAAGCTTCCTTCAATTGGCTTAATATGTACCGTGGATGTAATACAGCCTGTACGCCAATACTACTTAAAAATGAATAAATATTTTAAAATGATGTGCAAGGCCAAAAGAAGATTGTATTATGAGACGATTAAGGATAAACTTAACTCTTTGAAAGACTCGAAGACCTGGTGGACCTTGGCAAAAAGCTTACGTGTAAAAGATTTACGATAACTTTGCGTATTGATATAAATGCTCTAATGAACTACTTTAAAGTTCTTTTGAATCCAGTTACAGAAATAGACCGATACTTTACGCTACTGCGCTTATACACGATGACATCTTAGACAATGACTTCCATTTATCCGAACTTTATGCTGTACTTTACAAAGTTAAGGATAATAAAGCACCTGGAATTGATAGAATTCCTTACGAATTCTACAAGAATGCTCCAGAATGCTTTTTAGTAAAGCTGGTAAGCTATTTTAATTATATTTACACTCAATGTGAGATACATGATTCCTTTACCACATCTATCATTTTTCCTCTTCATAAAAAAGGTGATATGAATAGAATTGAAAATTACCGCGGATTGTCGTTTATGACTACAGTTTCTAAGCTATTTGTGGATATGCTATATAATACAGCAATTTTCTGGGAAAGGTACAACAGTATTCTGAATGAGAATCAAGCTGGTTTTCGCATCGGTTATTCGACGGTTTAAGGAGTGCAGTTAAGATTAGTCACTCATTCAATATAAAGAAAGTTTACGCCTTCTTCGTGGATTTCAAGGCAGCATTTGACACAATAGACCGCGGTGCACTTTTCTATAACTTATTTAATATTGGCATGTATAGTAAGTTTGTACGAATGGCTCAAAAGTTGTATGAAGGTACAACTGCTCATGATTGGAACGGAGAGCATTTGTCGACAGGTTCTCATACCAGATCGGGGATTAAACATGGTTCTATTCTGAGCCCGCTTTTGTTTGTGCTATTTATTAATGATTTGGAGGACTCTATGGAAGTTGGTCTTACCCTTGGTGATATTACCTTAAAAGTGCTTAAATACGCTCATGACATTGTCATATTGGCTGATGATCCGTGCAAACT